>CM063112.1:34442435-35075768 GCA_031841125.1 Acanthococcus lagerstroemiae
TAGCGGCAGTTCCGACCTGGTCAGCAAATTCTTCACAGCGATGAGAAAGCCGGTAGTTCGCTGCTTTTGAGCAAAATCTAAGAAGCCGGGAAGTCGAAATAGTTGGAAGTTGGTATTCGGTAGAGAAGTCAATTGTTTTTCGGCTTCTTAATCAGCTTCTTGTGATTTGTGACTTCTGCTTTTTGTTGTTTCGGATGGTATTTATGATCACCTCTTTCCAATGAGGTATCACACAGTACCATAAAGTATCTACTAGTACATTATTTTGAGTCTGTAATGGTACCTTATAGAATCCAAATTTAGGCACATTATCTTTGAAACGCTCTCTCGTAAAATTGCGATTTTGACGGACTTCCACGTTCCTTTATGGAGGTGGAAGGTCACATTTAGAAAATTTTCAAATTCTCAAAACCTCAAAAGTCAAAAAATGTTTCTTGTTTATCGCTCTAGAATATTGCGTCGACCCTAGAAAGTGATAATTAGTAGTTGATACTTGGTAGCCAGTAGCCGGGAGTTTTTTGATTTCGGAAGGAAGTCGGAAGCTTTGTAAATTTAGGATAGCTGGAAGAGAAGCTTTTTCAATCGGCTTCTCATCCCTGATTTCTTCATACTTATAATAAATGCACGTCTCGCTTGCTCGATTCGAGCTCTGATTTCCGTTTTTACATTGCAGTTTCCCTTTATGCGGCATCCGAGGTATTGGAAGGTTTGAACCTGTTGTATGACAGCTCCATTGATCATACACGAACGGCTTGGGGATGTTCGGGGAAATGCATTACTTTTGTTTTTCCTGCATTAATGAACATGCCCTGTTCTTCGCGGTATCTTACTACACTGTCCATCTTGCGCTGCAATTCCGTTTCACTGCGTGCCAAAATGACAGTATCATTCGCGTATCGGGTATATTATCCTGCGTACATTTACCACAATACCACCCGATGCTTCAGTTAGGGCCTGTCCGAATATAACCTCTTGAGTTCAGATTGAACAGTAGACGCGAAAGGACACACCCCTGCCTAACACCTTTTCTGATCTTGACCGCATCCGAAAGCCGGTGATCAATCCTCATGTTTGCTGATTGCCTCCAATAAAGTTAGACAATAAGCAGGATGTCTCTGCCGTCCAGTCCCGTTTCCTGGAGTGTTCTCATTAGCTTTTCGTGCTTGACGCAGTCGAAGGCCTTTCTGTAATCAATGAAGCAAGCGTAGATGTCATAATTCGCGTCCCTACCTCTCTGCACCAAAATATTTAAAGCGAAAATCGCATCCCGTGTACCCACTCCGTTACAGAATCCGAATTGTGTATTTTTTATCAGGTGTTCGCATTTCCCGTAGATGCGTGCGTGTATTGCGCGGAGAAACACTTTAAAGAAGTGGAACATCAGGCTAATCATGCGATAGTCATCGCATTGTGTGGAATGAAGCTTTGTGGCAGTGTTACACGAACATAGACTGGAGGTTCTCCGGGGGTATATATCTTATTGAATTCCAATCCAGCACCACCTTATTTCGCTATCAGCTTGAGCAGTTCCGTTTGTCTGCCATGTGGTTCTACGGCTCTGCCTTCGCCAGGCATTTTTCTTGATTGACAAAATCTCACCGCCTGTGGTGAATTTTTAGAATTTCAGAGCTTGAATGTTCCTTTTTTTCACGTTTCAGTCTCATTTTTTGTCAACTTGATTTCCCGTGTGTAGCTTGGGAGAAAGCCTCTCCCCTTCAACCGAAATGTTGGGTAGGTTCTTGTTGGTCACTTAGGAATGGAGATGGAGCTCTCTCTAGCGCTGATTGGTGTCTCATTTGTTTGTCTGTTTGTCAGCTCCGTGTCTCCTTTTAGTTACCTAGAACGAAGTTCCTCCCTCTCCTCCTTCATGTATTATTTTATTATTTCTCTGTCCTATCTTCAGATTGTCTACGTAGGTATCAAAGTCGCTCTCGTAGGAATGAAGGAGGCTCTCTCTATGTACTCTTCCAGAGGAGGGGATGGTCAGGAAATACGTTGAATATTACTCATATATTGATTTCAACAATATTCCAGTTGGCAAAAGTATTTATGGTTGGAAAACTTGAGTTCTCCCTTTCCACCACACGTACCAAGACGAGGAGGTGAAGGGTGAAGGAGGGAAGCGCGTCCGTCTGTGGCGCACCCGAATTCCAGGGTAATGCTGGGTGAGCGTTTCCTCGGTCAGTATGGTGTCTCATGGTGGCCCTGACAGGACAGCGCGTGTCCGAAGCGGAGTGGCGGATGGAGGCTCGGGTTGGCTTCAGTGCGTCCTTCTGATCACCCATGCGATACTTGACGAGGTAGTTTCCGGAGCTAGGGGTGCAGTGTTTGAGGAGCCACTTTGGTATACGTGCATCACCATACGCTTCACGAAACAACTCCCATTGTCCCAACAAAACCATATCGGCGTATCTTTGTTAGTTCCATAGAAGAAGGGCTATGATTTTTATAACTCGGTAACTTTTCTGCTTGATTTTGTGCAGAATGTCCTCTTTGTCACTCGACCGTGCTAAAAACTATAGCTCTGGAACCTGTTAATAACTGTCTGCCGAGTGTCTACTTGGACGTTTGAAAGTGGAGTCAGTGGTGTTCTAGCCGTTCTAACTGTCTAGCATGCGTACACGTTCATCTGTTTAACTTCCTGTCCATTTTAAGGATATTTTCTGTCAAACGCAAGCTATCACGCCAGTTGTCTTAAATTTTTCATTGTTCATTTGTTTGTTTGTTTGTCCACCTGTCTCTCTGTCATTTGGAAGTCGAGCCAGTCACTATCTGACTATAAGATATCTTCGTAGTCAGTGTCCAAAGACTTCCAATATTCGCCCTAGGACGTAGCAAAGAGTCTTTGGGGAGGGGGGGGGAATTGTTGAGGAGTCCCAGCTGATTCATCTCAAAATTCCCACGGATCAAAATTGTCTGTATTGGCTGGGGAAAAAACCTTTTGGCTCGTTGCATTTTCCCAAATTTTGATCCACCTACTAAAATTTCCCAACTCCATTGTGAAGGTTTTTGGGAGCAAGCTGCCCTCCATGCCGCCCTCCTTATTTTTGTCCCTGTAAAAAAACATAAAAGTACAACTGTCTAATTTTTCACATTTTTACTAAAATTGTAAAGTTCCCCAACTGCTGAGTAAAAAATTCCTACAGGGGGTAAGTTGCCCCCTACCTGTATCAATACGTCCGTAAAACTGGCTGTATTTCCTTCTACAAATGTGAAATCCCGTTTCTAAATGTTACCTAAAACCTTATATTGTGACTCATGATTGGATATTTAAATTTCCATCCACCACTATAGTTTATTGACGAGTATTTGTGCACTCACAGAGCGTTGCTATTGACTACTACTACAATGCAATAAAGATACAATACAATGATGGTGTAACGTAATTCGCACCGAAAAACGCACGAAAACATGTACTAAGAACTTCTAATGTCACACTAATACAAACGCATGAAAACAGTAGCTAGATCGCTTTGAAAACGCACAGTTTATCGCGTATAAAACTAGACTATACGGCAACGGCCAGCGGCCTTTATATATCCCGGCGTTATCGGCGAAACTCCTTATCGCTTTTGTTATCAAACTTCTATTCTGCTGCTCGAACCGAATGTTCGAGATTATTCGCCACAATGGGTAAGACTTGAGTAGTATTTATCATGGTCAATCTTCGCCGTCCTCTTCTTCTCAGGACTAAACCCTGGGTCGCCGTTCGGAGAAGTTCATTTCCGTTCATATTGCTCTCCAAAAATTTGTTTTGCTTCAGTTTTCATTCTCAGTCGTAGTTTCTCCCTTCTTCATTTCTGTCTTTTTCTGTCCATTTTATTTTATCCATTCTGCGGTAGCATCACATTTCGAATGCGTGGATCTTTTTCTCTATATTCTTCCTTAGTATCTAGGTTTCAGATACGTATCTTACTATGGACTAGACGTACCATAAACCGCGGTGACTTTGCAGAAAATTTTGAGGTTTTCAAACTTTGAATAGTTGTAGCGCGTGATCTATTGGGGATACAGGAAATCTAAAAACTGTTCCGAATTGGTCGAAGCTTTGCCAATAAGATCAGCTCGGGAAATCAAAATTTCCCTCTCCTTCACCCTCCCAGAAAGGCCTAAAGATGAATCGGCAAAGTTACCTGCGCACGAGGTGACATTGCCGGTACATAAAAATGCATAGAAAATGAGTGAGAAAATGTTCAAAATTTTTGTTACGAGAGGCCATAAAAATTACAATTTCAGTAAAATTACGTTTTCGGGGAAGATAAATACTCCTCGGGATTCAGTGGGCGCAGGTAAAACTCTTACTGATAAATTTCACGTAATCAAAATCATCCTTCAGAGGATAGTGAAATTCGTTTTTTCTATTTTGATATTGCTCGTTCTCCTGGATTCCGACGGATATCATTATCTGTTTTGTGAAGATAATGATATTGTTTTAACTGGTATCTTGTACATGGCTGAAGCTTCGGCTCTGGTTGTATCACCATTTCGAATATAATGTTAGATTCTCTTCTAGTATTTCTCGGGTATAATCAGAGTAGGTGTGACACCCCACTTGTATTTTATGTTCTTGGTATCTCAAAACAACCTCGCGAACGTAGCGCAGGCTTGCGAATTCGTCACGAATTGTAACTTTTCAAACTGATAACAACAGAAATTGGCATGCGGCGAAGTCACCCCGAGACAGTTTTTCGCTTATGCCTTGCCGTTATGATTGCAGACTGAAAAATGCCTAGACCTATATGTACATCCTTGAAAAGCCGAGCAGTGTTGCAAGAACGCAAAAATCATCGTTCACGTCTCATTTGTTCTTCTATAACTGCATGGTTCTCATCCATGTTCTTCGTTCTCCTTACCTTGAAATTACCAACGTTCTTGTTCTCATTCTGAGAACGAGAACATGCCGTTTTTCTTCTTGTTCTCGTTCATTCTCCCAACACTCGTACAGTACCTGCAGTTTGATTTTTCATTTAAAAAATATGTACGGGTATCTCAAGTTCCTATTTCAGAACTTTTTCTGTTCTTGAAAAACAGCCTACCTTTGTCACCTATCTCCTCCTGTGATACGTTTCACTGCGGTTTTTGAAGTGTTGTGTCTATGTCCCTTCATCGATCTATGCCCTTAGAAGTGTTAGGAGTACAACTATTGTATTCGTCACAGAGCCAGTAATATGGTCAAAAATGAAAATTGGCAAAGTTACCCCGATTTACGGTAGCATTTTAAAATCTTCATTCTCAGTTCTAATTCCATGGTGCTTGAACGCCTTTCTTGCATATATCCTTAGCGACTTCTGATCTCATCGTCTTTGCCGTCTTTTGTTATCATTACACCGAGATATCTTTATTTCGTAACCTGCTCCAGCATCGCCCCATCCACGCAAATATCTTCATCAGCGTAGAACTTTCTTTTTCTTCCATCCTTATCACTTTTGTTGTATCTGTATTGATCTTCATGCCATATTTTTGGTTCTCTTTACTAAGGCGATATGTCAACGTTTGTGACTTGCGGTGTTTCTGCCGTAATGACTTTGTCATCCGCATAGCCTATTATGCTGCTTATCCTCTCTCCATTAATCTTGAAACCAGCCTTGGAGAAAGTTTTGTGTCAAGTTGTTTCTTCCGAGAAGATATTGGAGAGTCTTAGAGACTGAGGGCATCTCTGTCTCATTTCTCGGATTTCTGACTTCTCGGTAACTCTGTTACCAACTATGATGTTGGCCAACTGCTCCCAGTATCCCTCCGGTCACTGATGCGATACTCGAAAGGGTAGTTTCCGGGGCCGGAGGTGCGGTGTCATAGGGGCCACTTTGGCATGCGTGCATCGCCATACGTCCCACCTCACATTAACTGCTCCCAGTACAGGTTACGAATTACATGTACGTCTTCTCTATCAACGCGGTACAATTGTAGGGAGCTAAATCATTTTAATCACTATGTTGTGTTCTCAGGAGTTCGGGTGATGTGCCTTCACGTGTCTTCGTTTCGTCGTCCAAAAATACCCTCAATTCGACATCATCCGCGCACGCTGCCCAACCAGCCGCTTTGGATGCGGGTCACAGTGGAGCGAGGACCAACTTGTTTCCACCCGTCGGAGGGTATATCAGTGCTAGCAGTTTGACTGAGGGTACGACCACCCAGTTGTTCAACATTTGCAACTGGACGAACACGATGGTATCGAACGTGATGTCCCGAGTTCGCAACGGTACCACTCTGATGAGTAATCTGTCCGAGCCGAGCTTGTTGGCCGATTTATTTAAACTGTCGGAGGAGCGGGTCAAGTCATCGGAATCGTCGGCGTCAAACTGCCGAACGTGCATGGGAAACACCAATGTCAGTGTCAGATCGACGGATGCGGTGAAGGTTGACATCGACCGAATCAACGAATTCAAGGCTCGAAATTCGAAACAGCTTGATAACTCTGATCTCCAGGTGAGTGCGCTAAAGGGAACCTGTGAGACTCTCAGATGAAATTCGAGCTTCCGAGTTCGTAGTTGTCTGATACGTGGAAACGTTCAAGGTTAAAATTTGACCCCCGTACCTCTGGTCATATTTTTATGACTCTCGATTTGGTGTTGAGGTTTCCTTGGTTTCTCTCGTAAAACGTCCGTGATTATTTTAGACAAATCTTGGAAAACGTGGGAGATGTATTTGTGTCACCTTTCTCGACTTGCGGAAGGGACAAGGAGGGTATTTGGTTTGCGTAATTTTCCATAGCAATAACTTGGTACTGTATGTTAGTAAATTTATAATTCACCTTCGTTAATACGATTATTATAGCAGACGTTATTTACAAATTTTGCACGCATCGAGCCAATTTTAAATGATGAAAACGTTATATTGCTCGTGGTATTACCCAAGCGTGATTTTTTTGGCCGTAATCTCCTGTAAATATGTATTAGATCGCTGGCTCATCTCGAGATCTTGACCCTCATGCGTTCGCATTCGTGTACAGGGAAAGAGGAAAGAGTTCCCAGTAGACAGGATTAAAATTCTAACGAATTTCTTTTTATATCGATTTCTTTTTTCAAATACATTTCGGATTCAGTGAATGCGCAGGATGTGCCTGCATAAATAAATCGTTTTCTCATTTTTGCAAGGTAGTTAGATAGTTTCTACTTAAGCCTGCATAATAAATTGGTGTGCACTAATACAGATAAAACGATTCAACGAAATTGCTGTATCGTTTGACCTTTTCGAAATGCGTGTATGTGTCGAGCGTCACTAATTTTGCTTGTATTTGTTTCTTGCGTGGAAACTTGGATTGAGATTATGGAAATTCATTACTACATAGTAGCGTGTTCGAGAGCGTATGGGACATAAATACGAGTTGGATATAGTTCTGCGACGCATTTATATTTCGACTTCGTATTGTCTCTGTCGTAGTTAATTTTGTTATGGTGAGAACTTGGGACAAACGTGCCCCGGACGTAATTTCGAGCGTAATTCATACGATAAATGACACTACACTTTGAAGTCTTGCTTTTAATTTTTCATGGCGGAAAATAACCTCTTTCTCGTTAGATTTTTGATTACTTCGAACCTCTCCCTCCTCGTTTTGAATCGCTTGCCACGAACGAAAATTATGGTATTTTCAAATATTTAATCAGATAATTGGAAGAAATGGTGAACGTATTTTTTTTAAACCTGAAACTTCAGGGCTTTTGGAGATGATACGGGCTCAAAATGGGCCGTCTAGTACATGAATGCGTATGAAAGAACATCCAAGTATACTGTGGTCGCGGTAAATCAGATGTAAATGTAATAGTAACGTACCTACTTCAACTTTTTTTGGGAAATTTCAGATTTTCAACCGCCTAATAATTTCTGAAGGGAGACAATTACAAACATCAAATTTTAACATAATGTGAAGAATTTCAATATAAAACACTTCCGAAACGTCGCAAGTTAAAAAAAAAAAAACAAAAAACTTTCGCTTAAACCCTTCCTAGATTTCATACGAACACATCCAGAGTACAAACCACTCAGCTCTGTTTACCCGCCGACTGTGAAAAAACGGACACACACCCACCCACAAACTAACACTTTTATATACTACTAGCTGTCCCCTAGACCCATCATAGCCAGAAGACCACGAAAAACGCAGACTCATCCCCAGGAAGACCAGTCAGCACCTAGCCAGGCGCCCTCCATCAGTATCCGTAGCATTCCCACACAACAAGAAGAAAGGGGGACCTCGGGCAAAGTTGCGTTTAATTTTGAATTTAGAGTCGATGATGGCCAAAAGGGGTGGATGCCATATTTCTAACGCTCCTAAATCCGCCGAAAAAGGGCAGAGACAGACAATCACTTTGATATACAGGGTATTCCGGGAGTGGATGATAAAACTTCGCCTGGTTATATACCAGACTTAGTACATTGATGTTATAAGGGTTGCATCGCTCCGCAACTTGGAGGCGCTGCGGTGTTGAAAAATAAATTTTAATTTTCGTGTATCGAAAAATCGAATAAAATATGATGAATTTTGGTTTATGAAAATTCTGAATTAAGAGATAACCTATCATATTTGGTATCAAATTAAAGAAGAGATCCCAGCGGACAAATTAAGACTATAACTATAACGAACAATTTTTACTCATCTGGGACCAAGTAAAATAAAAAAGAAGTGATGAAAAAAAAATCAAAAATTGACGCGAAACACTGTTTTTCATTGTAATTTGAGAAACTGACCAATCAGCACCATGATATTTTAAGCTAAACAATAGCAGAAGGTTGCGCTCTTTCAAAACAGCTCAGTACTTCTAGTCTCTAAGTCGCTTCGT
Source organism: Acanthococcus lagerstroemiae (assembly GCA_031841125.1). NCBI lineage: Eukaryota > Metazoa > Arthropoda > Insecta > Hemiptera > Eriococcidae > Acanthococcus > Acanthococcus lagerstroemiae. The sequence goes on from CM063112.1 coordinate 34,451,213, forward strand.
TTTAGAGTTATTTACAAAGAAAGAAATTAGGATTTCGAAAATTTCATCCAAAAATCGAACGAAATGTAAAACATTTCAATTTATTAAAATTTAGAATCCAGAGAAAATCCATCAAATGTGGTATCAATTTAAAGGGGAGATTTCCGCGCACAAATTTAGAGTTTTCGTTCGTTAGGAATCAAGAAAAATTAAAAAGAAGCGATAATACAGCCTGTTTCTACATGGATGCACATGACTTTTGAAAAAAATAAATGCAAAAATTATGATTATCACGTATTTATGGGTATGACAGAATTATTACGAATGTGTTCGAATTGGCTCCCAGGGTGAAGCCTCTACCTATACAAACGTTCACGTCTTCATTTCCGTTTACTTTGAGAGCATACTTATTGTGCAGTGCATTACATCAGTTCCCCCCCCCCCCTCCTACGTTGCTAAGGAAAGAAAATTTAACATGTAGATGCGACAAATTTCAGAGAAACTGGGAAGATCGCAGTTGTGCGTTATTTGAAGGATGAGCCGCATGAGCAGGATTGAGAAAGTTTTGGTCACTGAAAATAAAGCTAACATAGGCTGTAAACGGTGGTCCAAATGCAGAATTATTTTGTCCATCATTTTAAAATGTTACGTTGAAAATTCATTGTTTTCATCACTTTGTCGACTTCCATTTTATGTTCCTCAGTCCTTACAATTTAGGAGAATAGCTCATTACAGTCCTAATTTACTCGGTAGAATCTTCTCTTCAATTAGAAATTAGATTTTGTGAATGTATTTCATTTCTAGAGATTTTATGAAAGAAAGTGTACATTGGTTTTACTTTGTTAAAATCAGGTGATGGAAATTCAGCCTTTTACTTTCTTTGCGAAGAACTCTAAAACGAAGCGACTTAGAGACTAGAAGTACTGAGCTGTTTTGAAAGACCACAACTTTCTGCTATTGTTTAGGTTAAAATATCATGGTGTTGATAGGTCAGTTTCTCAAATTACAATAAAAAACAGTGTGTCGTGTCAATTTTTGATTTTTTTTCATAATTTCTTTTTTATTTTTCTTGGTCCCAGATGAACAAAAATTGTTCGTTATAGTCTTAATTTATCCGCTAAGATCGCTTCTTTAATTTGATACCAAATATGGTAGGTTATCTCTTAATTCAGAATTTTAATAAACCAAAATTTATCATATTTTATTCGACTTTTCGATACACGAAAATTAAATTTCAATTTTCAACGCCACAGCGCCTTTAAGTTACGGAGCGATGCAACCCTTATAACATCAATGTACTAAGTCTGGTGTATAACCAGGCGAAGTTTTATCGTCCACTCCCGGAACACCCTGTGTATTAAAGATTAGAGATTACTACCCCTTAATAATTTCTGAAGGGAGAAGCAGCCACCAAATTTTAACATAATTGAAGAAGTTCAATGCAAAACACTTCCAAAACGTCCAAGATGAAAAAAATAGGGGTCTAAAGGGGGCAAATTTTTGTGGCCCCCGTTCTAATGGGGGTACCGACATTTTTTGTGGCCTAAAACCTATTCAGAGTTCATACGAAGACATCCAGAAAGTATGAATCCAGCAGTGATGTCCCCATGAATTTTTTGAGGGGGGGGGGCTCTAAATTATGAATAATTTCCCTCATTAAAAAAAAAAAACATCTCAGTCAAAGGTCATATTCGCTTCAAAATCGGTCATCGTTTATAAATTCGCAATAAAACCGCAATAAATTTATAAAAAGTACAAAAAAATTTATTTTCAACAAAATGGATTAAAATTTAAAATAATTACAGACGTTACAGTGGGTACAAAGGTTTATTTAGTAAATACATTTTAAAAAAAATCCTGAGTATGTTTATCACTATCAGTGTGGTAGGTTAAGGAGACGTAAAAATGTAACAGCAAAAAAATATTATGCAACAGTTAACAACACTATAAAATTACAACAAGGACCAATAGTAACGCTGAAGTCGGACTTTTTTGCATTACATTTTTCAAGTCTAATCATCGACTAGTATCTTGATGAATTTTTGATTTTACAAGACTGAATTTTGTTTATTTTTGGTAATTTCTCGAGGAGGGGCTGAGCCCTTCCTCGATTTTCCTAAAAATTCTTGAGACGGGGCTGAGCCCCGGTAGCCCCCCTCCCCTATGGGAACACCCCTGGAACCCAGCTCTTACGGTTCACCCGCCAACTTCTAACAAACACAGACAAACAACCACTTTTAGGAGATAGAGATTAGAGACTTGATATGAAATCGTGATTGATGAAAAAGTGAGTAAGTAAAAAGATGAGCTTAGTTCAGAGTTTTTTTCAAAGTTGGGAATAAAATGAGCTGAAAAGAAAGAAAGAGGAAAAGAAAACCTTTAATTTTGATTTTGTATTCATACTTTGGCTGACAACTTATAAGCAATGACAAAAAACAGATAATCGTTGTTCAGAAATAGTTTCCTCCAAATTTGGTCTGTAAGCAGAAATTGAACCATAACACGTTCTTTGAATTTTGCTTCAATTTTACTTCCCTCGTAAATTATAGAAAATCTGTGCTTTGGATTTCAACTAGATACTGATTGACAAGGATAAATGTGAAGAAAAGAAATGAACTATTTTTCAATTTTCTCTATTCAGAAACCATAAATAAAATAAATCCGCAATCAAAGAAATCTGTATTGAATTTTATTCCAATTGGCTAGAAATGCAGAAAAAGAAGAATCTTTGATGCCATTTTCTCGCCTTCGTAAAAAATGAAAATAAAATAAAAAATAAAATTTAATTAATAAGCAGAACAAAATTAACTATTGGTATCTTTATACTCAATTACCTCTAATAGTTGTTTTTCTCTTTTCACTAGCAAAAAGCAAATCATCTCAAAATTTGATGAACAAGAAAATATTTATCAAAGTTGATTGTATTCTGTATGTCTATTTTTTTGTATTTAAATTCTCATTTTTTGGTTCAAATTAGATTGTTTTGATTTCACTTCGAATTTCGGTTGAGAAAACCCGAATGAAACTTCCTAAAAGAGAAGTAGATTTATGGTCGTAATTTGCCCTAGTCATTGTTTGGGAAAAACTGCTTGCTTCGAATTTTGTCTAAAATATTAATTGACAAGCAAAAAATCTTACACCCGTTGCATTCCTCTAATTCTGCTCAATACTTTTGACCATAAGAATTTGTTGGTCGAAATTGCCTCAAACCATTATGGAACACTTGACTGAAACGGTGTATTCTCAATAGGTCAGTGTGCTAATGCTCCATCGAATATCCTCAGTTTCACATTACTGGAAGTGGTCAGGATTATTAAATGGAAAATGATCAGTCAAACAAGTCAAAGACCAATGAGACGGGGTTGTGGCGGATTTAACAGGACAGTAGTCAGACCTTTGCTGGTTGCTGTCTCCAAAAGGGCGTATTTAGGCCCACTGAACCATCCTTTCCGACAAACAATAGAGAATTGTGAGTGGCTAAGACAAACCCAATCGTCCATCGAAATAACGAATGAGACATCAGTTGGAATGCCGGCAAATTTGCACATAGCCTTGGGACGATCGTTCTTCCATCATAAGGGCTATAGGGTCAATTGAAATACGCGCTAATATTCTTCGTAATTTTATTCAGAAATAATTTGTAAAATAATTTTTTGAATAATTAAAAATTTTATAACAAAGAGGGTTTTTTGGAGGAGGACATTCAGCAGATATCCGCTTCCTGCTCTGTTGAATCTATAGACTCCGCCATTGATCTAAGGCACTTGTTTTTCATGCCACAACAGGCCGCTTCCGTATCTACTAGAGTCAGTGGCATCAAATAATGCGACAGTTGATGGAAAGACTCAATTTTATTAGCGTTTGAAGAAAATAAAAAAAAAAAGATTTTCCGTGCTTGTATGTTTGTACACAGTCTCGTTAAGCCCAATAATATAGTTCACGACTGGTATTTTACAGTCCTGTAGTGTGACTATTGGGGGGGGGGGCAGGTAAAATGACAATGTCAACCTGCAAATCTCAGTAAACGAGCAAAACAGAGGTTCTGTGGATTTTCACATCTGAATTTAAAAAATGTAACCTTCCAATGAGGCTGATATCAGGTTGGGCCGGGCCGGGGAAATACCTCTATTTGTCCTCTGGTGTTGCACATCTGGGCATTCGTGAGATTGTAACTAACAAATAATTCATTGACCAAGCATAGGAAACTAGACAGTGTGGGTTGAACAAAGGGTAGAAACGCAGACAGGGAAAGCCATCATGCTTTTAACTAAAACCAATTTTGAGGTCCTGTGGTTTTCTGCTTGAAATGAGAAAATATATTCTAGTCCACATAAGTTAGCCCAAATAAGAGTACAAAAAGGGAAAAAAATCATAGAAAGCTGAAACTTGGTACGTTGGTCTAATTAAGTGTCCTGAACAACATATTAAAAGTTCCAACGAATCCGGTGCCGGCGTCGTGCCCTAGGGGCGGGGGAGAATTGTGGGCGTAAAACAGTTTTTTGCTTATATCACACTAAAATTTGAGTTTAGAAAAAAAAAAAAAAATGTTCTCACAAATGTGATAGAGAATAAAAAATACGCAAAAAATGTTCTTACACATTTTCCCGTAGAGTGCGTATTCCTTCAATAAATGAATATCAAACGTTGAGAAGTTTCCTCCATGTGTACATTTAATGCAACTTATTGTAATCGATGCAAGGTAGACTCGCGCACGCGTGAATACATTAATTTCTATTTACTTTGTCAAACAGTTTACATGTCTGAGTGAGATCTTAAGTGACTTGATGCAATGATTTGAGACTCATATGCCAGAGGTCGAAGCTTGAGGCCCCACAGCTAAACTGTGGATTCAATATTTCCAAACGGTATCATTGGTAAAAATATTTGTTACTGCATAAAGAATGGGTAACTGGCCGAGGCATCTTGAGTGCGTGCAGCAGATGCTTGAATTTTTCCATGCAGCTGGACATTCACCGTCCGCTAAGACTGCTCACCTTTATCTACAAGATGCCTATCATCTACGAGACAAAATTAGTGATTTTGAGTACCTACATTGAATTTTCGAAATATTTCACCATAAGAAGAAGTCAGAATTACTTTGTCGGTATTTGGAGTGATATAACCATCAAACAGACCTTGATGAGACTCATGAAAAGCTGAGGAGGATTGACACGTGATCGTGGTATACAGCCAAGTGTGATTCAAAAATGGATTTTGAGTATCCCCGTTGTTATGGCCATTTGTGAAGAAGTTGAGGAGTACACAGGGTGCAAGAAAAAACATTCTAGCAAAAACATGTCGACCTACGTCCTTCTCAAATTTTGCGTGATACTTCAGATGTTGAAAAATGAACTCAATGTTTTTTGACCCATAACCCATTCTCAGAGTCGCCGAACATAGCATACCTATCCACAGGTGTTATAGTGGATGCTTCAATCAATTGCCACGAAAGCGCATTGGTGGGAAACCTTGGCGTCCAGTCCATGGTTGGCCATACATTTTCCGACATAAAATTGAAAAGTGGTACAAATATGTATACCACATCACATCTTCGTAATAAACCAAATAATAGAAAAATCTAACGAATACAACCTAGAAACTTTCCTCCTCTTCATTAACTTTCAGAAAGCCTTCGACACAGTGGAGCACAACTTCCCATGAGGGGCTTTGGAGAAACAGGGGATAAACCCAAAATACATCAGAATTATCAAAAATATGTATAAATGGACTGAAGCCTACTTAAAGACGGACGATTCAAAATCGAGAGAGGGGTAAGGCAAGGCGACCCACTCTCCCCCAGTCTATTTAATAGCACGTTGGAGGAAATTCTCCGGGGATTGAACAGGGAAGGGAAAGGGATAAGAATAGATGGAGAATATTTAAATAATTTACGATTCGCGGACGATGTGGTGGTTATAGCTAATTCAGTAGAAGAAATACAACAATTAAGAGAAGGGTTGTGTCAAGAAAGCAAAAAGGCGGGACTGGAAATCAATTGGGAGAAAACGATATTGTTAACAAATAGGAAGATGGAAACAGGAGTAACAGTTAAGAGAACAGAAGTTGAAAGAAAGGATGAAGTAACATATCTGGGCCAAATAATGTATCTTTTAAAAACAGAAGGGATAAGAAATTGAACATGAGTATAATGAAAGGATAGAAAAGCTATCGGGGGCTTGAAGAGATTTATAAGGGGAAAATTGGGCACAAATCAAAAACAAAGGTAAGGAAAAGCTGTACAAGTCCAGTCCTCACGTATGGTGCCCAAACTTGGGCCTTGACTAAAACAGAAATAAATAGATTCGGAGGAAATACACAAAAAGCAATGGCAAGAAGTGTGTTAAAAACGGAAGGATGGAATAAAAAATATAGCAGTAAGGGAAAAAACTGGATTAATTGGGATAGAATATTGCATTAAGAAACTTACATAGAAATACGCGGGACATATTATCAGGCAAAGAGAGGGAAGATGGGAAAGGAAAGTGTAGGAATGGGTGCCATACAGGAGGAAAAGATCAGTGGGAAGGCCAGCGACGCATTGGTGCGACGAAGTCAAAAAAGAAGTAGGGTCATTATGGTGAAGGGAAGCGGCCATCCGGAGAAAATGGAAAGACGTCGGAGAGGCCTATGCCCAAAAATGGGGCGAGGCGATACCGGGGAAGAAGAACACCTACCCCCTGACTCAACCATGATGGATATTAAGTACGAGAAAACGAATGTATCGTCTGCTTATTAATAAATAAAATGAATAAATGAAATGTATACAACAAGAAGAAACGAGAAAACCAGCGATTATTAGGTATTGTTAATTTTTTTTTTTTTTTTTAAATCAAAAATTAGGAAACAGAATGAAGTCATTAGGGTCTATCAACAGCAGTATTTGTATTGGAGGAAGCGTCATACCTGTCGACGCTCTCTTACTTTTCCAAAGAATCTCGTTCTTGAAGACAACCGATGAAGAACTGAAACTCTGCTTTTCGCACGAACTTGCTCACTTTCCAACATCTCTTTTCACGGAAGATGGGAGGGGGTGATTCTCTTCATTCCATCACTGCTGCGAACATTTGGAATACATCTTCTCGTATGCGTACAAGTCTACGTCGCATCAATTACAATGAGTTCTATTATATGTATACACGGGGAAAATATCTCAACATTTGATATTAATTTATTCGACAAATACGCACTCTACAGAAAAATGTGTAAGATAGTTTTTTATGTATTTTCTTATTTTCTATCACATTTGTTTGAACTTTTCTTTTCTAAACTCAAATTTTAGCGAGATATAAGCAAAAAACTGTTTTTTGCCCCTTAGGGGACGACACCGGCGCCGGATTCGTTAGGACTTTTAGTATGTTTTTCAGGACACATAATTAGACCAGTGTACTAAGTTGCAGCTTTCTATGATTTTTTTCTAATTAGAACCTAATTCATGTGGACTATTCCTTTTTAACGTGTTGAGACTTGCAATAGGTATATGTTGGTCTCCAGTTATCTAATTATGTCTGATCCCATGTTATTTAAAATTGCGTCTTCGTTTCCATTAATTATGGTTCTCACTTTTTAATTATATTCGGCCACTCGGTACCGAAGGATTCGAAATACTCCACAGTTTGTTGTTTAAATCGTCTCGGACATGATCATTCGGCATTTCGCCTTCGCCGGTTATTGTTCAAAATTTTTCGTTAATTCAATCCGAGGGAACGTATGGCGGCCAGTGGGCGTAAAGTTTTGATTATAAATTCGCTGTAAATCAGGTTAGGATTGAGTTTCGCGACCCGGAGCCCCGATGAACTTCAGCTCATGTGGCGCGTAAGTTTTCGTTTGTCTCGCCTATGACTTCTAATTTGGATGGATTTCCATGGAGTATACAGCGAACTTGAACGTTTTCATGTATTTCGATGCCCATTAACTTAGAAATTGGTATCTTACTCATTTGTATGTTTTTTACAGCTCATTACCTCTATCACTGCCACTGGTGCCGGCGACAGGTGTTCCAAAATTAGTCCTAAACACCGAAGAAAAAACTTCAATCTCTTAGACAAGTACGTACCTGTTCTGCATTGTTGGTCATGCTTGCTGCCTTGCTGTCGCTGGTACTTCACAGTATCTACATGTTTTGATGGGCAGACAAGATATTCAATTTTTGTTTGTTTTGTTTTGTTTAGTAATTCCATCAACGGAATGGGAGCGTATTCCGATGAAAAGAAACATTTGAAGGTACCAGGGAAGTCGATAACAAGCACATTAAAGGACCGCAAGTCCGAGCTGCTGAACGGTGTCGCCGAAAAAGGCTTTAGATTTGAGAAATCGAGGAAACGATTGTTACCATTCGTAGGTAAGATCGAGTAAATTGGTCATTTTAATGACTGGATTATTGTATTTAACATAAGAAGTGCCGAACGATTTTTTAGTGCAGCGTTCAAAACAGTGACACGTCAACCATCAGTGGGTGACACTGAAGTTTTGTAAAAGAGCTGTAATGGAAGTTGTAGTGAACGGGGATGGCTGAAACTTGGTATGCGAGGTCCCAGACGTGGAAATCGCACTATATCGGTGAAGAGGAACAACTTTTATTCCATACGTGTGATGTTAAAACCGTATTTTGACTGTAAGCTACCTGCGGTCAAAATTGCATTTGCCCCACACCACGCTAGGCGTGAGAGAAAAGTAAGGTACACAATGAAGAAACTGGTTTGGGGTTGACCACTGTATAGATCAATGAAAACGAATGAAAAGCCCAACAAGCGTGAGAAGTGTGAGAGCATCATTCGTTCACGTGTTCACGTGTTCTTTCCGTTCCATGAGTTCGTGTATCCTTAGTATGACTATGAATTCGAGCGATTTTGATTTTGAAAGTTAGAGAATAGGTTTCTGACATAATTTATAGAATAATAGTATATTACTGTACATGTGGGTAAAGTGAATGTTTACCCAACGAAGCAAAAGTTTGCGATATGAGCAGGGATGGCAAACGAAACCGTTTTTTTTTTTTTCCCGTTTCGTTATTTTGTTACAATATTTTTGACAAAAATCAATCGTTATTTTGTAATTTCGTTATTTCGTTTCGTTTGTTTGCCATCCCTGCTATTTACTGAACTCACCCTGACTCAACTCACCCGGGAAAAGAAATGAAATTTCGATTACAGTAGGCTCGGCTACTAGTACCCGACCCTAGAAAGTGGTTGCAATAGGCTCGGCTACTAGTAGCCGATCCTAAAAATCACAAATCAGAAAACTAGGGATGGCAAACGAAACGTTTTTGTTTTTTCGTTTCAATATTTTAGACAAAAATCAATCGTTATTTCGTTGTTTCGTTATTTCGTTTCGTTTCGTTTGCCATCCCTGGATATGAGCCGTTAGGCGAATTGAGCAATTTGCTGAGTTGGTAAACGTTCACGATACCCGCATGTATTGTAAGATATTTTATTCTGTATGATGTTAAAACATAAATCTATCCTCTTCCCTTTCAAAATCAAAATCGCACGAATTCAGATTCACACTATCAGGTACACGAATTCGTGGAATGGAAGGAACGTGAACACGTGAACGAATCATGCTTTCACACTTCTCACGCTTGTTGAACTTTCCAAGCATTTTCATTGGTTCATACTGTGGTTGACCTGTTTCTTCATTGTACCTTATTTTTCTTTCACGCCTAGCATAGGTGCCGACTATGAATTCGAGCGATTTTGATTTTGAAAGTTAGAGAATAGGTTTCTGACATAATTTATAGAATAATAGTATGTTACTGTACATGTGGGTAAAGTGAATGTTTACCCAACGAAGCAAAAGTTTGCGACATGAGCAGGGATGGCAAACGAAACCGTTTTTTTTTTCGTTTCGTTATTTCGTTACAATATTTTTGACAAAAATCAATCGTTATTTCGTTTCGTTTGTTTGCCATCCCTGCTATTTACTGAACTCACCCTGACTGAACTCACCCGGGAAAAGAAATGAAATTTCGATTACAGTAGGCTCGGCTACTAGTACCCGACCCTAAAAAGTGGTTGCAATAGGCTCGGCTACTAGTAGCCGATCCTAAAAATCACAAATCAGAAATCTAGGGATGGCAAACGAAACGTTTTTGTTTTTTCGTTTCGTTATTTCGTTTCAATATTTTAGACAAAAATCAATCGTTATTTCGTTGTTTCGTTATTTCGTTTCGTTTGCTTCGTTGAGTAAACGTTTACTTTACCCCCATGTATCGTAATATATGTACTATTATTATCAATTTCCTCGTATCACGCTTCCTTTGCGATATATAGTGCAAATGCACCCGTTTATAATGTCGCACACCGGCGGGTGACATGGCCCATAATAACGTATTAATACGAGTGAAAAACGCGACCCGTGCAATTTGTTGTGTCATCTTTACAACCCTAGTAACTCGGTGTGTTACCAAGTTACCTTCGACTGAATCATATGTATCAGTATATCACTCCAGTAGCTTATTAAACGTATTCGGTGTCGCGATAATTCGGCGTAGTAAAGTGAAACTGAATTTTGACGGATGTCTGATTCCAGGGAACGTTGTCGAGTCCGTGCTGAGTGGACGTGTGTACTTCGCGAGAATCGTCCAGAATTTTAAAATGAAAATAACGACCGGCGTTTCGTTTAGCGGTCAGAATGGCGGTTCCGAACTGCAGGCGGCTAGTTATTATTACCATTTTGGAGATGGAGATTTGTCCATGTCATATTTGGTTAGTGTACATGAAGCATCGCTTTTAAAACTCGTGTTCATAACGGCTGGGTCTTCACTTCATTCTTTGTAGTTTATATCGGAGATGAAGTGATATTTCGGTAGGGGAGGGGAAGTTCAAGCTCCAGAATTCCATTAATACATTCGGAATTGTATGAACCGTTTTGTGTTCTTGCTGTTCTAACAACTCGGAATGAACCCGCTTCACATTTGGTACAACATTTACAATCTTGTTAAGTAAATGACCAGCAGACTTGCAGCTGCCCACAAATAAAAAAAATAAATGAAGTTCGATATCTGAGCATAATTATAGATAAAAATTTAACATGGAAAAGCCAAATAAATTGTCTGGCTTCAAGATTGAGAAAACTCACATATTTCATGTTAAGAGTATAAGAAACATAACGAACACTAAAATAAAATATGATGTCTACTACGCGCTAGTACAATCCATATTAAACTATGGCATTGCTTATCCAACAACAATAAAGCCCTTACAAATAGTGTAAAATAAGATCATAAACATCATATTCAATTTCCACCCCAGGACGTCTACGACTCAGATCTATAAAACAACAAACTTATTAAACATACGAAAATTACATTTTAAAAACACCCTGATTTACATGAAAACCAGTAACTTACTACGCATACAGAAAAATCATAGTATAACAACTAGACATAACTTTTATAACATTAGGGTGCAAAAAAAAAAAAAAAAAAAAAAAAAAACCAGTAAGGGGACAACAAAATCATAGGTACCAGGGCATCTCATTTTTCAATAATCTCAGTCCATCCCATAAAGAAGAAATCGTGTGTACCGCAGCAAAAAAAAAATACTAAAAAAATAAAAAACTTATAAATAGCCTACTACATAAACACGCAACAAATAAATAAACAACAACTAATAAACAAACACAATAAAAATAAATAAAATAAAATAAATAAATAAATAAACAGTAAATTTTCTGGTGCTGGAAAAATATAACAAAATTAATTTTCGTTTTCCTAGTTTCTAACTCATTAATTTGTAACTGGTGAATGGGGGCGGGATCGGTAGTTTTTCTTTCTACTGATAAAAAAAAAAAATTAATTTACTATAAAATTAAATTTAAAATTAAAAACTAAAATAAATTTAAAATTATAAATAATAAATAAAATATTTATTAAAATAAAAATTAATATATAAAAAATATAATTAAAAAAATTATTTACATAAATTTTTAACTTCACAAATTAATATTTTATATTTAAATTATATAAATAAAAAATAATCTCTATTCATTTTTCATTTTATTTTATTAAAGAAATTCTATACAAATGTTTTTAAACATGTTTTTTCTAAAAAAAAATAAAATTAGAAAACGTTAGCTTCCCCGTTTTTTTTAAAAAAAAACTGTTTTTTTTTGTTTTTTTTATATTAATGGTTTTTTTTGTGTATTTTATTTGTTCTTTTTATTTTATTTTGTTTTATATTTTTTTTTCTCTTTTTTTTCCAAATTGCACTGGTAGTTTTTTTCCTTCTTATTTTATATTATATTTTCTTTTTTCTTTTTTTAGTCTGCGTAAATATTCGGAAAAACCCAAAAATACTGTAATACCGCCGCCTCAAGACGAGCTTTGCTCAGTGAGCCAAAAAATAAATAAAAATAATGAAGAGGGAGAAATTGAGAAACATGGCATTTTGTGAAAGGCTTCTAGAGGTTTTAGGATGCTTGAGCCTCCGGAGTCCTTCAATAATTCTGACTTTTCTTCCGGATTATCTGATGTATGTATGTATAAATCACAGGTCTTTTTTTTTTTTATTTGGTCGTAAAGTCATCTTTTTGATTTTCCGCCTCCAAAACACCAAACTGAAATTGTGGCAAACTTTCAAACTCTCAACCGGAAATTCAGATCCCGGCGTCTACATCAGTTCCTGTAAGTGTGTCAGAGGGACAGAGTCAATGGTATCAGATGATTTGTTTTCTTCAAGAAGTGTTGCAATTACTCCTGATCTCCAGCTCTTTTGTCGTAATGATGCTACAACCAGAGCTGAGATTCTATGGGTGCTGAATGTGATTGCTAGTAATTTCAGTTTGCGATCCTGTGACGATGTAACGTCTCTATTCAATGCCATGTTTTCCAAAACTCAAGAAATAGAAACCATGACTTCGTATAAAACAAAAACTTGATACCTAATAACAGAAGTTTGTAGTTCATATTTTTACAGGCGTTTAATTGAGGGTGCCATTAAAAGTGATGCCTATTATTCTCTTCTGTACGATGAAACGTCTAATGTCGCTAATAAGAAAGAGTTACAAGTTTGTATTAGATTTTGGTCTGAAAATAAGAACAAGGTGATAGGTTGCTCATTTAGAAACAGTTTTCCTAGGTTCTGCTGAAGTTAAAGTTAATTTTCAAACCCACTTGGTCGGTTATGTATAGGGCTGACTTGCCGCTGAAAAATTTGTCAGTGTTGAATTCTGATGGTCTCAATGTTAACAAATCAGTGTTCAGTTTATGCCCGTTTCTTCCCGCTGCAAAAGTGCTAATCATTCGTTCTGTGCATTTGTCGCAGGTCAAAAGCCTCATTCCGGACCAGGAGAAAGGTGTGCAAATTCCGAGTTCCGGCCAGTTACAGGTGAGCGTGTTCAATACCGAAGATTCGCTGATCAAAGTATTCATCGTGCCGTATGACCTGAGTGATATGCCTCGCTGCACCAAAACCTACATTCGCCATAGCAACTACTACACGCCAACCGATGCCACCGAACACAGTGTCAAATGGCTGCAGTCGCTTCTTCAACTGAAGTGAGTTGTGTGTCGAACTCTGAGACTGAAGAAAAGATAGAGAGAAATCGAGATAGAGAACAAAAGAAACCGTATGTGCGGCTGTGTCTGTAACTCGTGAATTTTTTTCCCCAACGCAGGTGCCTGTGTTCGAAATCGGGTCGCCTGTATCTGCAGAACGAGGTGAATGCCATCATCTTTCAGAAGTCAGATTTGAATACGGCCTGCGAGTTGCAGCAGAAGATCGACTTGAAGTATCACGATGTCACCAAAGTCGCGTACAAGTGATCGAAGACCAAATACAATAAAAAATCATCTCTTCCTGTAAATAAAGTGAAAAGGCGTCGGCGATACCTTCATGCTGATTCTTCGTGTTTACCAGAATGTTCTTTTCAATATTTTATAAGCGTTCGACTCGTCGTGTTTCCATTACGTGAATATTATCCAGTATCGGTGTACATTTTGTTTTTAAAAAGACCCCCTCCGTAGCGGTGATTTTTACCCATGATTGTTTTGTAGCGCTTCACCTTAAAAAGTCGTCTTCTCGAAGACGGAGGCAGAAGATCGAAGGAAGAAAAAAGTACAAATTATTTTTAAAACTTTTTATTATCACATTTGACGCGGAACAATCGATAAGTACTGTACAAATTGAGTGTGACTATGTGGGCTCGAGGATGTCCTGAAAAAGGACCTACATATTCTGTTTCATTAGGTCTGTTTCCCCGGGCATGGTAAAATGTAGTCTCACTTTCAACGTAGTAGATATGCTCTGGTTGGATCGATTAGACAACTAACATTAGCATTTATTTGCAGAGATATTACCGAAGTCTCTTTTTTACGATGTGATAGATCTCGAGGACAAACTCTAACAGAATTAAAAGAAAGAAAAAAGAGAAAAAAAACATGGAAAACTAATAATTCGTTGAGCTTATTTTTTGTTTTATTATTACTATAATATAATTACCTATTACACCCTACTCTATAATTTTTTTTTTTTTTTTTTTTTGTGAAATTGTAAACACGTATGTACTTGTAAGTCTATTCTATTTTGTAAGTTGAAATCTGTCACCTGGGTACCTCTTTATTTATTATTTTAAAATTACTAGAAGGCATAGCTCGTTGTGCGTATACCCCTGCGGGAAAATTGAATTTTCAGGAGCAGTTCCTTGATATTACTTTATTTACTTCGTGAGCATCACCTCTGCCAGCGGCGTCAAAGGGTTTTTGGGGGTACAAAAATTTGAAAAAAAAAAGTTCTAAAACTGAATTAACAAATGCAAACTCTGATAAATCTTTAAAAATGTAAATGTCTCTGAAATCTCTGAACTCGCCTTTTTATCAACTTGCCGAATAGTTTTTCTTTTTTCAATTTTCAAGGGATACGATATTTCGTACTCCCCCGTTTTTTGTTGGATCTACAATGTATCCCTTCTATTCCCGTTCCGACGCCGCTGACCCCCACTCAGTTCCTTTTTCGATATTCCTAACACGAAAAGCTTCTGGAGTAGCTGCTGTACAGATTGAAAGTGTGACTATCTGTTTTCCGATATGCTGGGAAATGGACTTGATGGGTAGTTTTAGGTCTCTTATGGTAATCTGAATGACGTGTGTCACACTTTCAATCTGTACGGCAGATAGGCATCGGAAACATCGTAGCATATAGGTACTGCGAGACTGCGGAAGTCTTTCTCATTTTAAATTGCCGGGGCTTGAAAAAGGTGGTAGCCATAACGACTCCGTATATCGCATTAGAAATTACAATATACTGTATATATATTTGTATAGTGTGGGTAATACGCAAGTGTAATGTAGAATTATACGTAGTCGTGGTCAAAAACGATTCCGCAGAGACTCGTGACTTCGATAATCCGTACCTAGAGCGATCTCAACTATTATTCATATAATCCGCTGCCATAACGCGTATTTTTGCGACTGTGATCAGCTCGCCGCTTTTCGAGCTTCAGTTAGTCGTCCAAATTCCGTCGCTGTTTTCGATTTTTATTCTATAACATATATATACTCTGTGAAGGTATACTCTACCTGCTCTAGCAAGATCCGTAATGTAATATTCTAGTGCAATAATTTCTCAAGATTTCAGGTGTTGAAGTCCATTTTCGCTTTTCCATACGTTCTGTGACAAGTCGGTGACACGAGACTGGAGGTGAGCAAAACTCAGTTCGAAATGAGGTAACTCGTTGACTGCAATTTCACCCATACGGAAAGTCGACTTTGCGAATTGAAGAGCGTTTCAACTCAGTGGTCGAAATCCAAAAATACCATTTTTCAGGGGGCAGTAAAACGGCGTAGATAATTTAATATTAAGGTATGTCATACCCGAGACCACCATAAAAATCGCGGTTGAGAAGTTGTCAGTTTGGATTAGACATGCTCTTTACCGTAGATCTCTTTCTGTGGAGAAATCTATTGGGGAATCTATTTTCATCTTTGCTTCTTTTTTTTTTTTTTAAATTTCCGGCGTTTAAAGACTTGATTTTATCGAGAGTATTCAAAATCTCGTAAAAAAACAAATGATACCAGTAAACACTTCATTTATTCAATTTGGTGATTCAGTAGATACGAAAACGCTAACGTTTCAAATATAAAAGGTTCAGATTCGGATCAGACTGATTTAAATCTCGTCTCATTCTTTCCAGTACATTGGAGGTCCATTGGTGGAGTGTATGGCGATGCACGCATGTCAGATTTGCTTCCCAGATATCGCACCCCTGGCCCTGAAAACTACCCTTTCGAGTATCGCATCAGTGATCAGAGAACAGTTCATCGGAGGTGGCTACAATGGCGGCCCATATAGACCTGATCGAAATATTGAAACCTCGAAGTTATTCAGCATTTTCCTGCTCGTTTTTCTTCGTAGATGTCGTAGATCCCTTTCCTTGCCAGGAAGATGTGAGAATTTTCATTTTCCAAGTTCAGATACTTGCAGAATACGATCGTTTCAGCCTTGCTGGAAATTAATGAACCATTGACGTCCCATGGCGTTGAAATTACATTACTGCGATACTCTGTGCCTTAAATAAATGAAAGTTCTGGTATCTTCCTGGGAATGAAAGAAATGTATGAGAGGAAACGAGAAGGAAAATGGATTCCCACTCAAATGTACCCCGCTAGTTTTGATTGTGAAATACGCTGAAGTTGACCTGCGAGGAACTCGACTACCACTTCGGAATAGCCCCGTAGTCTCCTAACAGCCAACAAAACTGTGTATTCGAGCGGCAAATTTTCTGAAAATGTAGATAACAATGCAATGTTACATGGCTTTTTTATTTTTTTAAAAAATGTACTTATTTATTTTTGTAGAACACAGGGACGACAAAAAGTTTTGACCTGAGGCGGCTGAGCCCTTACTCCGGCACTGTTTTTCGGAATGAAAAATCTGAACTCTGAAAATGTCATCGAAATATTAAATGGATCTTATTTTTTGATTTTGGCCCCAAATTCCTGACGTTACTCTTGAAATGGGTAAACTTTACTTGAAAAATCGACTCTCGTATCGAAACAGCGATTTCACGGGTCACTAGATTCGAAAATTTTATCAGAAATCTAACCCCGTTTTTGGGTCCTAAAATGAAATGAACTAAATTAACTTGTCGAGAAATTTAACCAATATCAAAATGGGGTTCTCTGAGCGACTGATTTCGAAAATTTCATCCAATGTTTCTTCCGACCTTGATTTGGGCCCAGCATTGTATTTCTCGTGGCTTTGAGCGGCAAGTTTTTGAAAATATAACAGTGCGATGGTACTTTCGTTTTGGAACATAGAAGCGGCAAAAAATTTTTGGCTTATGGTGACAGAGCCTTTTAATCCAGCATTATTTGGGCCTCAAAATTCGTATCCCCTTCTTGAAGGAAGCAAACGTGATTTTGTTTCCTAAGCCATTAAATTCGAGAATTTCATCTAATTTTTTATTAGACCCCGATGTCTGCCTCAGAAATCGATGTCTGCCTCAGAAATAAAAACTGCTCTTTTTAAACCAAAAAAAAAGAAAAAAAAAAAGAACAAACTAATCTTGGAAAGGTATCAGGGAAAGAAAAAAAAACTGTTTTACTGTTTTGGTTGCTGAGTTCAAAAATTCGATTAAATTCATTTTTCATTTGGCTTCAGTGAGGGCTACAAAAATTAAGAGTTTTCTCTGAAATTATTGAATTAGTCTTACTTAGAAAGTTCGAATCGTATTTTGACCGTTACTTTGGAGTAAGATCGCACTGTGGCCAAAAATGTGTCAGTGTGAGTTTTCTGTAGGTATGTTTGTTTTAAACACAGTGGTATAAAACGAAGTGAAGAATCAATGCTTGAAACCTAGTAAAAACTGTTTCGGTTTAAAACTGAATTTTTTAAACTAAAATCTATGTTTTCTTTTTTTTTAATTTATTTTTTTCTTTCTTTAAAAGTAGGTACATAAATAAAAAATATAGAAAACTTTTTTTATTGAAAAAAAAACCACTTAATTTTGGCCTTTGGTTAATTAGAAAGGTTAAATTGATGAAAATTCCTGACCAATTGGTGGCCAAAATGTGGCAGCCAAACTCTTCGGCACATCAAACAAATAAATAAAATTAGCTTTCTGATTGGCCGAAAACTCTTTTAAGTCTTGAATGTGATCCGTTTATTCGTCAATTAGGATCAAGATGGGAATTTATTTGGTTACAGATTTCGAATATGTAGCTATCTTGTTTAATATCAGAATCGACCCTGGTTTGGGCTCAAAAATATGAATTTCACTCTTGAAATGGGTAAAATTGGTTTTACTCGAGAAGTAGAATAATATATTGGTATCGGTGGTTTCTGGAGTCACTGAGACTGTACACTTCATTCGATTTTTCATTAAACCCTAATTTATTGGATCTGTAACCCCAATTTCACTCTTGAAGGGGGCATAATTGATCTTATTCTGAAAATCAGACGAAATATCGAAATATGTAGGTGTTTTGGGTTCTTCAGTTCGATAATTCTTTTTCAGATTTTTCAGTTGGCTTCAAAATTTGCACCACAAAATCCAAATTTTACTCTTAAAATAGGTACAACTTCTTTTGGGAGAGACCGGGGAGGGGGTGAATAAAATATTAGTTACAGATTTTTTGTACGACTTAGGTTTTGTCAACGTAATTCCAGTTCCTTATTCGCAATTGAGCAAAACTTATTCGAAATGACTGGTTTTGATGATTGATGTGCTCAAATACTCACGAATTTACGATTTGACTCCATTCAGTTGTCCATAGCCCTCATTTGGAATTGAGGAAAATTTTGATTTTACCTTTATCCAAATCCAAATTGACAAAAAAGTGAATTTTGGATTTTGAGGCTTAATCTGATGATGGTTCAAAAATCTGATTGCATTTCCCAGTTCAGCAACCCTAATAAATCTATATTTTGTTTTTTCTCGGTAAATTCTATTTTCCTCAATTTGAGAGTAAAATTCAGAACTTCGGACCATGAGCGGAGTCAGGTGGAAAATTTAATGGAATTTTTGAAATCAGTAACACAAAAAACCTTGTTAGGGTAGTTTTCCTGATACCTCTTTCAATATTCAAAATTCAAATGTTGGTGACTCGTTCTGGGGCTCGTTTTAGATGAACAGATATGTCACAAGGGGGAACAAAAGAACTAAGTAATTGTTTGCCCTGCATTAACCCAGTGTCAAGTTCAAAAAAAAAATTAACCTTATACTTGAAAATTTGATTCGAGATGTTTTTGGATGAATAAAATATGAACTTCAACTTGTGTGTGCATCAAGAGACCATTTTCAGGGGGGAAAATTAGGGCTATATCCAGGATTTAAGTAAGGGGGAGGTTGCAATTAAGATGATTCTTTTCTTGGTGGGTGGGGAAGGGGTTCAGTCATAGATCTTCCCTCCTGTCCGTCTCAACTCATCGTTTTTTGGTTGGGGGGGGGGTGAACCTTCCTTGGCGGTATGGCCCGGCGCTAAAAGAAGATATTCTGTATGTTTTATGCATACGTCTTCCAGAAAAACTGAAATATTTCCTTAAAAAATGGAATTCAGTGTTTCATCTTATAGAGCATAAAATTCCCTTTCCAATGATACCGCACACTAAAAATCGACCAAAACTGCAGATACGGCCATTTAGCCGTGAGGCATCTATGTCTTCATACCTGTTAGTTGATGAGTCGTCTACTCACTGAATGAGTTTGAGTTACGAACTCACCCGATGGGTTAATGCGTTGAAATGAGCTCGATGATTTAATTCGCTGAACGAGTTGAATGAATTCCGACTCACTGAAGTGAAATGGGCTGGAATGAGTTGACAGAAGTTGAGAGTTGACACATTGCAACTTATCATTGAAGTGAGTCAACTGTGAGACCAATTATTGAATTGAGTTTTACTCACTTCCGTCGGATGTAAGGCGAAAAAAATACCTGCAAGTCTTCTCCCGTTTCTACAAAAAACCAACGGGTTCGACCATTTTTGTGTGAGGGCTGGTTTTACGAACTAAAATTTTAAATCGAGCGATTACAATATTGTTTGGTTAGTCTTGCGGTTTCCATATGCTAACCCGAGATAGTGAAACCAGTCCTATCCATAGTATTACTGTTCATGTGATTATTGTTATTTTATTTATTTTAGATCTCATAATTTTTTCGTGCGTATTACTGAAAAATTATTTTATTTTTTCTCTATTTTAAGAATATTATTTACCGTTTTGTCGTTAATACACCTAAGATTTCGATTTTTTTTTCTCTTTCAGTCATTCACGAGAATACGAGTAGATTACAGGAGAGCAGCGAATTCCTGTAACCGCCATTTTCAGAAGTAGTCTTGTATTTTATTATTACTTTTTCCCCTCTCTTTCGTCTGATTGGATTAGAATTTATATGTCGTTAGTTTACTTTTACATTTGTTGTTGCGTTGTCTTGTTTACGTTACAAAAATTCAATAAATTGAATGTATTTTGTCCACCAGTTGCATGTTTTGTGAGATCAGTAATCCATGGTTTTCAAAGTTTTGGAATGGAGACAGGTAAAGCAGTGCGGTTTGAAATTCTGGATAGAGGAAAAGATTTCGAATAAGACTTGTTTTTTAGTTTTACTCTAGCAGCCTCCAAACAAAAGTTTTTCGCCTTTTACCAGTTCGCCCCAGGAAATTCGAAATTTTGAAATTGCACAGTGGTGCGAATTGTATTGCATATTGGTCGAGCTTAAGGCGTCACTACATTTTTCGGAAATTCAAAAAATGAAAGCTTTTTCGTGATGGCGCCTTCGACGCATTGAACATGCCACATATCGCGCAATAATTACGTTTTCGAAATTTCTATTTTCCTGAGATGAACAGACAATGCATGAATAATTTGGGAATAAAGACAGGTAGGGCAGTGCGGTTTGAAATTATGGATAGAGGAGACAATTTCGAATAAGACTTGTTTTTTAGTTTTGCTCTAGGAGAGGAGCCATCAAGCAAAGGTTTTCTGTACCAGTTTTCCCCAGGAAAATGAGTAATTTGGCAAATGCATATTAGAGCGAATTATATTGCATATTCAACGAGTTTAAGGCGTAATTACATTTTTCAAAAATTCGCCATATTTTAGAAAATGAAAACATTTTGTGGTGGAGCCTTCGACGCGTTAAATAGGACTACACATCGGGCACTAATGGACGTTTTTGAAATTTACATTTTTCTGGGGTGAACCGAAAATGCATCAGTAATTTTGGAATGAAGACAGGTAGAGAAGTGCGGTTTGAAAATCTGGATCAAGGTGAAAGTATCGATTAAGACTTGTTTTTCAGTTTTGCTCTCACAGCCTCCAATCTAAAGTTTTTCGCGATTTACCCATTCGGCCCAGGAAAACGAGAAATCTCGAAAATGTCAACTTGGGTCAAAAAATAAATGTGGGTCAATTTTGACGACGGCTTTGAATTCGTCTCGAAAAATTGAGTAATTGCACCAGCGCCGACGCCGAAGCTGTCCGAAAATTTGTTTGCCCCAAAAGAGACATGATGTATAGTATGGAGAAATTTTCAAAATTGGAAAAAATCAAAAATTTTGCATTAAAGACTGTTTTATAAATATTTTTTTTTTGCAAATAAGTCTATTGGGTTTTTGCAGTTTTTAAAAAATTAATAAATTTAATTAAATTAATAATAAAAATTAAAGTTAAATTTTAATAAATTTGATTTTATTTTTTTTATATATATACGTTAATTAATTTGTTAAACTTTTTAGTTTAAATTAAATTAATTAATTTTTAGAATAATAATTTATTTATTATTTGAGTTTTTTTGAGAGTTTTTTATTAAAAAAATAATTAAGTTAAAAATTTAAAAAAAAAAAAATAATTTATATTAATTAAATTTAATATTAATTATAAAAAATAAATTTAAAATATTAAAAAATAAAAAAAATAATATTTTAATAAAACAATTAAAAAAATACATAAAAAAAACATTAATATAAAAAAACAACAACAAAAACAACAAAAAAAATCTATTTTTTACGCTGAGTTCGAATTCGGTGTTCGAATTTGGCGGCGACGCTCCGTTTCCGAGATACACTCGAAAATGTTGTCAATTTGGGTTAAAAAATGACTGTTGCTCAATTTTGACGACGGATTTGAATTCGTGTCGAAAAATATAGTAAGGAAAGTTCGGACAAGTGGAACCACTGGGCAAAAGGGACCACCGCAAATGACTTTTTTCCTAATCACTTCACACGGTTGGCACCACTATACTATTCGATAGCTAGTGACCGTTCTCAAAATTATAATCTGTGAAACCGGCAAAATGTGTTGTGTACAATTTTTTAATAAGGAATTTGTGAATCGTGTTTAAATAATTCCATGAATCGTGAATTTTGAAAGTGCGACCATTCCAATAATTGAAGAGTATCAAGATACGCATTAATATCAAAATAAAGGAAATTCTGCCTACTTCCAGATGAACGCATAGTAAGTTCCTTGATTTTGCTTTTAATAACTTATTATTACGTAAATGTGACGCGCCATGAGAAACCATACCTTCGGGTGAAAAAGTTGTTTTTAAGAAAAACGCCAAGACAAGTTGAAAAATTGACTTTTTGCCGGAAATGTGTTCTAGAGTATCTGAAGAACATTTTAGGCACCCATACTCACTTGTTTCGTTGTTTATTTGTTTAATTTTTATAATTTTTGTAAAAAAAAAATTTTTTTGTAATTTTTTGTATGATAGATTTTTTTTATAATCAACGTCATTTACATACATTTTTTTTATAATAAACTTTATTTGCATACATTTGTCAGTTTTATTTTAGCAAACCTGAAACCTACACCATTGAATTCCTCATAAAATTTTACTCAGGGGGGAGGGGGAGGGGGCTAATTTTCAATCATAATACCTTCGGAGAACTTGGTAATTTAAGTAATGTCCGAACGAAAAACTTTAAAGCTGCTTTTCTCGAAAAGTCCTTTTTAGTAGTTTCCAACTTCAAAATGGCATATCTCTGAGAATTTTGCTCCGATTGAGCTGCGGTTTGCGGCATTGGATTCTCCATACTTTTCTCTATTAGAATCAGTCAAAATTTCATTTTCGACCCTCTTCACCCGAAGGTATGGTTTCTCATGGCGCGTCACAAATGTAGAAACCATGTGGGTTGGGCAAATGGGACCGGGCAAAAGGAACCACCATAATTATTCATATTTTTACCGAGTTTTCGGCGAAAAGGGAGGTACTACACTCGTCACAGTTGTCAAGATGGGGGCGGGGGCCATGTTTTTTTTTAACGTTTCAGAATGTGTAGATTACAACTCGGTCGAGCCGTTCATGAGTATTCCTCAATTTAAGGACAAAATTTGTAGCACGAAAATCACAGGAACTATTGAATCAATTGATTACAAATTTTGGTAGGTTATAGAGAAGAACTCAAAGTTGTGCAGGTAAAAGATTGATGATTATCTGAGCGCTTTAGAGCTCTCACCTCTCTTGGTTTGTGAGAAGGAAATAGTTGACAATCGGTCGAGTCGTTCATGAGTTTCCCCAATTTAAGGTCGACTGACGTACTCAATGTTTTTTTTTTAATTTAATTGATACGAACTCTAATTTTTGATAGCCGCGTATTTCTGTTGTATCAGACAAATGTTTCGGCCCTCAACGTTTCGATTTGAATAGGCCGATTCCCCGTGACGTCACTCCGTGAGTTCCTGTTAGCAAAAGTACCCAACTTTTGGCCAACGAGCGTTTTGACTCCCATAAGAAAAACGCACGGAGCAAAGATCATTATGTTGCTACCTGTGAATAAGAAATTTGTTAGAAACCAAAGGTATATACAGGGTGTCCGAGTTTCGGTTGCTAAGCGGGGAGGAATGAATAGCACTTGAGTAGACAAAGCAAAAGTGTTATTATCACCTTTTGCCTAATCACAAAATTGAGGGCGCCGCATCTTTGTAAAAATCGAAAAATTCACCAATTTTGACCCATTATAAAAATCACGAGTAATGATCTTGCCCAGTCTACAATGATGACATGTTACAGCACTCACTTAGAGTAACAAAACAAGTTATTACGATATCCGGCCTGCTCTGAAAATTTAAGCAGGTAAATGGCATCCAAAATTCAGAAATTTCAATTTTTTTACAAAATGAATAACCAAAGACCGGCGTACAGTTCTCATTATCAAAACTGGTAGCCCTGATTCAGATGAATAAAAAATCATACCACTATCTCCTTCCAGTTTTTAGAATTTAAAAAGCATGAAGCTTCTGAAATGATCGAAAAATGAACCTTATATGATCAAAGAAGAAAAAGAAAAAAAAAGAAAAATAACAAACGCTTCTAATTTATTGTAAATTTCAATAGTCGTTATGCCTGAATGAATGACTGGCGTTACATGAAGACTCCATCTGTTGAACTAGTTGTCTAACCACCATAAAATAGGCACTGGAATACAAATTTTTGTTTCTGCCTACGAATTTAGGGAAGCTTACATTTGAGCGGAGCCTAGAAACCAAATAGCCTTCCCCCTAACAGTTTAATTTTTAGGGCGAGTTAAATTTTCTGTTTTTTTTGAAATTTTAAAGTACTTCAACGCGTCTTAACTTTTTAAATTCTGAAAACTGGAAGGAGATAGTGGTAAGATTTTTTGTTCATCTGAATCAGGGCTACCAGTTTTGATAATGAGAACTGTACGCCGGCCTTTGGTTATTCATGTTGGGATTCAGTAAAAGTAGGCTTTTTGCACAATTTTGTAAAAAATAGAAATTTCTGAATTTTGGATGCCATTTACCTGCTTAAATTTTCAGAGCAGGCCGGATATCGTAATAACTTGTTTTGTTACTCTAAGTGAGTGCTGTGCCATGGCATCATTGTAGACTGGGCAACATCATTACTCGTGATTTTTGTAATAGGTCAAAATTAGTGAGTTTTTCGATTTTTACAAAGATGCGGTGCCTTCAATTTTGTGATTAGGCAAAAGGTGATAATAACACTTTTGCTTTGTCTATTCAAGTACTATTCATTCCTCCCCGCTTAGCAACCGAAACTCAGACACCCTGTATTTTTATTCCAGAAGGTTTTTAGCATTTGGTAATAAACTTCTGGTTTCTAACAAATTTCTTATTCACAGGTAGCAAAATATAATGATCTTTGCTCCGTGTGTTTTTCTTATGGGAGTCAAAACGCTCGTTGGCCAAAAGTTGGGTACTTTTGCTAACAGGAACTCACTGTGTGACGTCACCAGGAAATCAGTCTATTTTATACGAACCAGTGATGTTAGACAAAACGATTATTTGTCATTTTGTCGGACGAGCATTTCACTTTTTTTTTTTGTTATGTCACGAGTTCTGTCATATTCGGAGTTTTGTCATTTTGTTTCTTCATAGTTTTGTTGTGTCATGACAAAATTATTTTGTCATTTTGTTCAATACTGTTGAGTGGTGTAAACCTCAGCTTACCCTACTACACGCTCACGTCATATCCCCGTTCTCCTGCACCGTACTGGCTGTGACGGTTCAACTGTGGCTCGCTTGTACTTGCTACAAGGAGTTTTTGGTTATAACGGTTGATGTTGGAAATCGAGAACATGGGTGATAAATACGGTAGTATTTATCAATCCGTCTACCCAGAAAACTAGTCCTGTTTGTAATGTCAAAATTGATGAAACAGTCCTCTATAAAGATGCGGCGCGGAGGGTTCACAGGTCGTATCGATGACCGTGCGGCCTAACTAAAACACTGTTCACAACTTGGCCGGGATGCAAGGGAGCCAGGAGGGGAGTGGACGGGAAGTAGCCTATACCTGATGGTCAAGGGATCTAACCCCGTTCACTTCGGTCGTGCCGGTGAAGACGCGACCGTAGTGCGCCGCGGGTTAAATGGCAACCTGTCGGATCGCCTACAGGTACGCTATTTAACTCGGACGGTAGCGAATGTTCCCTTTACTTCGATCGGGTCGGTGAAGACACGATCGTAGTAGGCCGCGGGTTAGATGGCAACCTGTCGGATCGCCTACAGGTACGCTATCTAACTCGGACAGTAACTACAACCCCTTTTACTTCGATCGTGTCGGTGAAGACGCGATCGTAGTAGGCCGCGGGTTAGATGGCAACCTGTCGGATCGCCTACAGGTACGCTATCTAACTCGGACAGTGACTTCAACCCCTTTTACTTCGATCGTGTCGGTGAAGACACGATCGTAGTAGGCCGCGGGTTAGATGGCAACCTGTCGGATCGCCTACAGGTACGCTATCTAACTCGGACAGTGACTTCAACCCCTTTTACTTCGATCGTGTCGGTGAGGACGCGATCGTAGTAGGCCGCGGGTTAGATGGCAACCTGTCGGATCGCCTACAGGTACGCTATCTAACTCGGACGGTGGTCGTTGATCAGCTAGGCGTAGCGAGAGAAGAAGCAGCGGCAGAGTTTTTGCAGGAAGCGAGAGGTTTTTTAGGCTGAAGAGGGATTTCAATTAGGCTGGAGAAGATAGAATTTTTCGTAGTTGGAAAGAAGCGGAGGTTCGTAGGCGTTGGGAAGAAGCAAGAATTGGTAGGCTGGATAAAAGCGAGAATTTGTAGGCTGGATGAAAGCGAGGAAGAGAGTTTGGTCGAAGTTGCGAGCGCGGTTCGGATCGACTGGCCTCGAGCGAACTGCCAGACGATGACTACCCTGTAACTGACACGAGCTTGTTCCTAGTGGAACCTCCAACTCCATCTGTTGAGGAGGGGGAACCTATACCTACTATAGTTTACCTCCACCTGTCCAGGAGGGGGAACCTGTGCTTGATACACAATCTCCATCCTTTGAGGAGGGGGAGCAAGCTGTACTAGAAGATGATAACGTTCCTTCACATCTTGAATTAGATAGCCAGTTATCCCATGATGATACATCAGTTATTGAAATTGATCTAGATGATGATTGGGATAACCAACAAATTCAGATCAACGCTTGTTTTGTTTCAAATGAAATAAAGAAATCTGCTGACTATGGTAAAAAGTTTCAAGATCTTGATATTGTGCCTCTTTCCTATTCGGCAGCCATGTCTGGTACCAATGCAGCAAGTTGGTCAGCTCCTATTCAGACTGAACTTGCAGCTTTAGAGAAATA
Organism: Acanthococcus lagerstroemiae; assembly: GCA_031841125.1. NCBI lineage: Eukaryota > Metazoa > Arthropoda > Insecta > Hemiptera > Eriococcidae > Acanthococcus > Acanthococcus lagerstroemiae. Next base: position 34,478,207 of record CM063112.1, read on the forward strand.
TAAAGTGTTCCAAGTTGTTCCACGTACAAAGCAAATGTGTGTTATTCCTGTAAAGTGGGTCTTTGCCACTAAGCAGAATAACCAAAAAAAAAAGCACGTCTGGTAGCTGTGGGTAGCAGAGACCCAGAAGTCTACTCTCCCTCAGAAACTGCCTCTCCCACATCCTCGGCAGCAACATCTGTTGCAATATCTAGCTCATACCACAACCACCGGCTTATTATATAATGCAACTGGCAATGTCCTGGATGCTTTTGCTGATTCAGAATTTGCTGGTGATTCAAATACTCGAAAATCAACTACTGGTTATGTAATACGTCTTTTTGGGAGCCCAATTGCATGGGCCTCCCGCCTCCAGTCCTGTATAGCTGAAAGTTCTGCTGAAGCAGAAAATATGGCTCTCTGTGATGCTGCCCATGATGTTCTCTTTTTAACACGATTAACAGAAGAAACTCCTGGGCAGTCATTCCTTCCAGTAACCATCTATGAAGATAATAATGCCGCTATCAGTATATCCACCAAAGCTACAAGTAAAAGTCGAGTCAAACATGTGGACCTCAAATACTTCAAAACTCGTGAATATATTCGTGACAATATCCTGAAAATTGAAAAAATAGACTCGAAAAATCAGCTTGCTGATATACTTACAAAAGGTCTATCCAATGATATCTTTCTTCAACAGAAAGAAGCACTAATGAACACCCTGGCTGAGGTTACCCGTAAAGAGAGTAACTAATAAGCTTATATTTTATATCCTGTGCAGTACTGCTACTTGTTCTTGAATATTCATGTACCCGTGTCTTACCTGTTTCAGCTAAATCAGAGTCACGTAGACAGTGAACTCCAGTTGTATAGCATGACCTGAATCTAACAAGTACTCCTACTATAAGGCCAAGTTGTTTTTTTTTTGTTCTCATTCATAAATCTAGTTTTTTTAATAACATTTATCACTTTATATTCTTGTTCATGAATGGAGTTATTAGTATTATGATATTATAAGTTACATTGTGTTCTCAGTCACCAATCTATCGAATACAAGTTTGCGTTCCTTGTCATTTTTTTGGCAGGAAGAATTTCTGATTCTGAGATGCCATAAGTTTATGCATGTTCCCCAGTCCTTACGTTTGGCAGGAAGAATTTCTGATTCTGAGATGCCAGTCTATTCTTCACGTTTTTGGGATCTCGGATGTTCTGGAGTCAACAAACACTCGAGCATCCACACTGGGATTGTTCGTGATATTCGTTCGCGTGGGAGGGGGTGTTGAGTGGTGTAAACCCCACCTTATCCTACTACACGCTGATGTCATATCTCCGTTCTCCTGCACCGTACTGGCTGTGACGGTTCAACTGTGGCTCGCTTGTACTTGCTACAAGGAGTTTTTGGTTATAACGGTTGATAAATACTGTATTTATCACCCATGTTCTCGATTTCCAACAAATACCTATCAGTCTTACAGGTATTTTTGCATACAATCCAGTTCCACCAATCACCAATCTTATTCTAAAACAGGTTGCATACTCAGAGGCTAAAAAACTGATTATTTATAACTGTAGACGACATGAATATTCATTCGTCAGTGTTACATCTCTGAGATTGTTGATTCGTTTTCCCAATTACCTTCACTAGAGCACTGTAAACTCAAGTGGAGAAATACGCCATTTTTTATCCAACCGTGCCCGTGGATGCTGAATCCGACCATGCGGAGCCGCGTACCGCGTAGTCAATTTGGCATTGACGGGCAGAGGTTGAAAGTCAGCCAAAAGTTTAAGCCGAAAAACCGATAGCTGTTAATTTTCATGGTATACAGTTGAAAGTTGAAAGCCAAAGTCTAATGTAAAAATGCTGAAAGCTTAAGCTAAAGTTTTATTAATCGACTTTCTTACGACTTTTCCTTTTTACTGGTCACACACTGTATACTACACACTCGCAGTTTGCTGTTTGCTCGCAGAGCTAGGGCTAAGCTAGCAGCGTTTTACGTTCTACTTTGCCTATGCTCTCATTATGCTACTAATAAAAAGGGCCGTACCTCCATGTAATCTAAGGCCTATTTCACTGATGTTGATTCTCTGGTTCTACGTTCTAGTCACCCAGTCATCGGCTCATTGCTCTTGGTCTTATCTTGGTCTCTTGGCTTGGCTTATGGCTTATCTTATCAAATTGTCTGTTCGCCGATTCACGCTGTCAAATTTGAGTTTCAAGGAACAACAAAAAAAAAAAAAAGTCAACTGTTCCCAACATCCCAACTTCCTATTCGAAACTGAAATTTGAAACCAGAGTAGATCCGTTTAACTTACATCTTCGATTGGTGCTTCGATTGTAATTTGTAAGTGAAATACTGGTGATGGGTTGAGGGACATCCCATACTTGATTCGGGCGGATTCCATGTCTTTCCTAATTTCTAATTCTAAACCAAACTGCTAACTGCTGAAGCTCCAGTCTAACATTTTCCAACTTTGAACTTTTCAACTTCAGTGTTTAAATGAACAAGGATCAATTGAGATTTGAGAACTTCCTTTTGATATGACCGCAAACTGGACAGGAAAAGACAAACTTACAATATTACAATTTCAAAAGAAGGAAGACAATAGTATTCCATCATTCAGAGGAAAAAATCGCAAATTCCACCAAAATCAAAAGTGAAATGAGAGCCAGGCCAAATAACTGATAACACAAAACATTACTTATTGGCTTTTGGCTTCCGTTGACTTGTGAAGTTTTGGTAGTTTTGGCTAATCATTTCTTCAGCAAAAAGGGTCCGGGAAAAAAAAACCAAATGTGTGACTTAGTTTAGATACATTTCCTAGGACACCAGTTCATGTTCTTTCATTCTTCCTTATTTCTTGCTTCTTATTCTTTTCCACCAATTTCACACGATGACAAAATGTCGTAACAAAATTTTTTTGTCATTAATTCAATTTTTTGTTATGTTATTTCCATTTTGTCATGTGACAAAACTGATAAATAGTTTTGTCATTATGACAAAATTCCTCAAATTCAATTGTCATTTTGTCATTTTTTTTTTTTGTTATGTCTAATAACACTGATACAAACTCTAATTTTGATAGCCGGGTAGTTTTCTATTTTTTTAATACTATTCCATGTCGAGACCTGCGTTTTTTTAAACGTCAATGGCTTTAAACATTTCGGCAAAATAATTTGAGTAGACGAAAAAAATTGTAATTTTTGAATTTTAGGTTATTACTTATTGTTTTTATATCGAAATAGATTTGTTTTGCAGCATAGACCTTTTTTCCCACCGAATTTTGGATGTTTTATAGGTGGTTCCTTTTGCCCAGCCATTCATCAAGTGCTAAAAAAATAGACCTTTGGTAGAACTAAATATTGACCAACTTGGATTTTTTTTTTTTTTTTCCATGTAAATACACTGTTTGAGAGAGCGAAGTATGCTTTATCCAATGGTGTATTTAGATTTCAGATCGCTACATACATGACAATTCTACAGTCATTTTAAAATAAGTGGTTCCACTTGCCCGAACTTCTTTACATCATGTCTTTTTTGGGGCAAAAAATATCCGGAGAGCTTCGGCGTCGGTGCTGGTACAAGTTACTCAATTTTTCGAGACGAATTCAAATCCGTCGTCAACATTGAGCTACAGTCATTTTTTGATGCAAATAAACCAATTTTTCCAAATTTTTCGAGTGTCTCTCGAGAACGGAGCGTCTCCGCCAAATTCGAACACCGAGTTCGAACTCAGCTTGAAAAATTGAGTTGAAAACACTCTTTAATTCAAAATTTTTGATTTATTCGAATTTTGAAAATTTCTCCAAACTACATCATGTCTTTTTTGGGACAAAAAAATTTTCGGAGAGCTTCGGCGTCGGCGCGGATGCTAGTTACTCAATTTTTCGAGACAAATTCAAATCTGTCCTGAAAATTGAGCTACAGTCATTTTTTAACCCAAATTGACCAATTTTTGAAAAGTTTTCGAGTGTCTCTCGAGAACGGAGCGTCGCCGCTAAATTTGAACACCGAATTCGAACTCAGCGTGAATAACTGAGTTAAAATCACTCTCTAATTCAAAATTTTCGATTTTTTCGAATTTTGAAAATGCCTTCGTACTGGTGCTAGTTACTCAATTTTTCGAGACGAATTCAAATCCGTCGTCAAAAATGAGCTACATTCATTTTTTGATTCAAATTGACCTATTTTTCCAACTTTTTTGAGTGTCTCTCGAGAACCGAGCGTCTCCGCCAAATTCGAACACCGAGTTCGAACTCAGCATGAAAAATTGAGTTGAAAACAGTCTTTAATTCAAAATTTTTGATTTTTCAAATTTTGAAAATTTCTCCACATCATGTCTTTTTTGGGTCAAAAACATTTTCGGAGAGCTTCGGCGTCGGCACTGGTGCTAGTTACCCAATTCTTCGAGACGAATTAAAATCCGTCGGCAAAATTGAGCTACAGTGATGTTTTACCCAAATTGACCAATTTTTCAAAAATTTTCGAGCGTCTCACGGGAACGGAGCGTCGCCGCTAAATTTGAACACCGAATTCGATATCAGCGTAAAAAATTGAGTTGAAGTCACTCTTTAATTCAAAATTTTTGATTTTTTCGAATTTTGAAAATTTTTCCATACTATACATCATGTCTTTTTGGTGAAAATAATTTTCGGAGAGCTTCGGCATCGGCGCTGGTGCTAGTTATTCAATTTTTCAAGACGAATTAAAATCCGTCGTCAAAATTAAGCTACATTCATTTTTTAACCCAAATTGACCAATTTTTCCAAAATTTTCGAGTGTTTCATGGAATCGGAGCGTCGCCGCCTAATTTGACCACCTAATTCGAACTCAGCGTAAGAAATTGAGTTACAAACACTCTTTAATTCAAAATTTTTGATATTTTCGAATTTTGAAAAGTTCTCCATACTACATCGTGTCTTTTTTGGGTCAAAGAAATTTTCGGAGAGCTTCGGCGTCGGCGCTGGTGCTAGTTATTCAATTTTTCAAGACGAATTCAAATCCGTCGTCAAAATTGAGCTACAATCATTTTTTAACGCAAATTGACTAATTTTTCCAAAATTTTCGAGTGTTTCACGGAATCGGAGCGTCGCCGCCTAATTTGACCACCTAATTCGAACTCAGCGTAAAAAATTGAGTTGAAAACACTCTGTAAATTCAAAATTTTTGATGTTCGATTTGAAATTTCTCCAACGATATGTATTTTGTGTAAAAATTCGGAGCTTCGCTCGCGTGGTGTAGTTACTCAATTTTCAGAGACGATTTCAAGTCCGTCGTCAGAATTGAGCGACAGTCATTTTTTGATCCACATTGACCAATTTTTCCAACTTTTTCGAGTGTCTCTCGGGAACGGAGCATCGCCGCCGAATTTGAACACCGGAAAATCGTTAAAAATTTGTCAATTTGATGTTAAAAAATACACGTAACTCAAAATCTGACGAGCGGATTCGAATTTTTCTCGAAAAATTGATAATTACCCAATGCCGACCTCGATGCTCTCCGAAAATATTTTTTTCCCCAACGAAGACCTGATGTATAGCATGGAGAAATTTTCAAAATTTGACAAAATCAAAAGCTTTCAATTGAGTCCTGTTTTTGACTCAATTTTTTCCGCTGAGTTCGAAATCGGCGTTCAAATTTAGTGGCGATGCTCCGTTCGCGAGATGCACCGAAAAAGAATTGAAAATTTGGTCATTTTGGATCAAAAAACGACCGTAGCTCAATTTTGACGACAGATTCGAATTCGTCTCGAAAAATTGAGTAATTAGCCCCAGCGCCGATGTCGATGCTCTCCGAAAATTTTTTTTGCTCCAAAGAAGTCATGATGTATAGATAGTATGGAGAAATTTTCAAAATTCGAAATAATCAAAAACTTTCAGTGAAAGACTGTTTTTGGATCAATTTTTTACGCTGAGTTCGAAATCGGTTTTCAAATTTGGCGGCGACGCTCCGTTCGCGAGATGCACCGAAAAATCTTCGGCGTCGGTGCTGGTGCTAGTTACTCAATTTTTCGAGACGAATTCATATTCGTCGTCAACATTAAGCTCCAGTCATTTTTTGATGCAAATAGACCAATTTTCAATTTTTCCAAATTTTTCGCGTGTCTCTCGAGAACGGAGCTTCTCCGCCAAATTCGTTCGAACTCAGCTTGAAAAATTGAGTTGAAAACACTCTTTAATTCCAAATTTTTGATTAATTCGAATTTTGAAAATTACTCCATACTACATCATGTCTTTTTTGGGTCAAAAAAATTTTCGGAGAGCTTCCGCGTCGGCACTGGTGCTGGTTACCCAATTCTTCGAGACGAATTCACATCCGTCGCCAAACTTGAGCTACAGTCATTTTTTGATCCACATTGACCAATTTTTTCGAGTGTCTCTCGGGAACGGAGCGTCGCCGCCAAATTTGAACACCGGAAAAATCGTTAAAAATTGGTCAATTTGAGTCAAAAAATGACCGTAACTCAAATTTGACGACGGATTCGAATTCGTCTCGAAGAATTGAGTAATTAGCTCCAGCGCCGACCTCGATGCTCTCCGAAAATGACGACGGTCGATTCTCCGAAAAATTGATTTACCCGCATGTCGATGCCTCCAAAATTTTGCTCAAAGAGTCATGATGTATAGATAGTATGGAGAAATTTTCAAATTCGAAAAAATCAAAAACTTTCAGTGAATGACTGTTTCTGACTCAATTTTTTACGCTGAGTTCGAAATCGGTTTTCAAACTTGGCGGCGACGCTCCGTTCGTGAGATGCACCGAAAAATCGTTGAAAATTAATTTGGGCATTTTGGGTCAAAAAACGACCGTAGCTCAATTTTGACAACGGTTTCGAATTCGTCTCAAAAAATTGAGTTATTAGCCCCAGCGCCGACGCAGAAGGTCTCCGATAATTTTTTTGGCCCTAAAAAAGTCATGATGTACCTATAGTATGGAGAAATTTTCAAAATTTTCAAAATTCAAAATTTTCAGTGAAAGACTGTTTTTGACTCAATTGTTTACGCTGAGTTCGAATTCGGTGTTCAAATTTGGCGGCAACGCTCCCTTCGCGAGATGCACCGAGAAATCGCAGAAAATTTGGGCATATTGGGTCAGAAAACGACCGTAGCTCAATTTTGACGACGGATTCGAGTTCGTCTCGAAAAATTGAGTAATCGTTTTTCCGCTTCGCCCAACGAGATGTGAATTTTCAAAGAAGTTAATTGGTGCCCGATACGTGGCATATTCATCGCGTCGAAGGCTCTACCACATTGATGTTTTCATCTTCGTCGACACTATTGCGGATATCTGAAAAATGTTGTAACGCCTTAGACTTCTTGAATATGCAATACAATTCACACCAATATGTATTTTCAAGATTGCGGATTTCCTGGGGCGAACTGGTAAAACGCGAAAAACTTGATTGGAGCCTGCTAGAGCAAAACCGAAAAACACGTTTCATTCGGAATTTTTTCCTGTATCCAGAATTTTAAACCGCACTGCTCTATCTGTCTTCATTCCAAATTGTTTTATTTTTTATTTTATTTATTGCTCTTGTACTCGGTTGGACAACGAATCTTAACTATTACTATAATATAACATTTAGTATTTAGGTAAGTGGAGATCCACTTGTCCCTCACCCAGTAACACATTTCTGTGTATGAGCTTCGATCAAGCCAATCCAAAGTTTTTCTGTTTTTGGCTTTTTGAGGCCAGCTTGGCCCGGTCACTGCGACTACTTCGTCAGCCCATCTCAGTGGAGGTCTGCCTACTTTGCGCTTGCCTCTTCTAGGATGCCAAAACGTGGAGATCTTACTCCATCTGTCCTCAGGTTGCCTTGCCACATGCCCTGCATATTTAAGTTTTAAATTTTGTATTTTTTTAACTACACTTTTTGCATTTGTTTTAGTAAAAATATCTGAAATATTGATTTTGTCTAGAATTTTAATACCCAAAATATTCCTTAACATTGCGTGTTGCGTTATTCCTATTTTTTGTATTTGCTTTTTTGTGCACGCCCAAGTTTGCGCCCCATAGGTTAGGACCGGATAAATAGTACTTTCCAAAATTTTAATTTTAGATTTTAGTTTCAGATTACCTTTGAGAATGGCTTTTTGGGCCCAAAAGGCTCTCCAAGCCTTAGCTTTCCTCACTTTAATTTCATTTTTAGTACGATTTTCAAGTGTCATATTCTGGCCTAAATATGTGTATTCTTCAGTAATTTCAATGATATTGTTATCAATTTTGATTTCCTCGAAATTGTTGATATTTGTCGTGATTTTAGTTTTACCAAAGTTTATTGAAAGACCCCACTTTTTGCTCTCTCTCCCTAGGTCAGTTGCCATAGCTTTTAGTTCTTCGTTATTTTTACCAATTAGCACAATGTTGTCAGCAAAGCGCAGATTGTTCAAGTATTTAATTTTTCCAAAGAAGTGGTTTTTCCCCATGTTGATACCCATCCCTTCCCAGTCAAATTTTCTAAAGACTTCTTCGAGCACTGCATTAAATATATTGGGTGATAGCGGATCGCCCTGTTTAACCCCCTCCTGATTTTGAATTTTTCTGTGTTACCTTCCAACCCAATTATTGCTTCTAATTTGGAGTAGAGTTTTTTCAGGACTTGAATGATATTATGAGAAACCCCTTGGTTATTCAGAGCTAGCCAAATTTTATCGTGAAATAACGAATCGAATGCTTTATTAAAATCCACAAACATAATTGCTACTTTTTGTTGGAATTCCCTAGCTTTTTCAAAAATTTGACTTAGTGTATGAATATGGTCAATGGTGCTGCAATTTTTCCTAAAACCAGCCTGTTCGGCAGGTTGCTGTAAATCTAGAATCTGATAAATTTTATTTTTGAGAATTTTCATAAAAAGTTTGCAAATCCAAAATTATTCGCAAATTGTCGGTTCGCCCCAGAAAAATAGTAATTTCGAAACGTCAATTGGTGCGCGATGTGTGGCATATTCAACGCGTCGAAGGCGCCAACAGAAATGTAATCACTTTCGTGTTTCTCGGCAACGAAGCGTCGCCGCCAAATTTGAACACCAAATTCGAACTCAGCGTAAAAAATTGAGTAAAGAACTATATTTAATTAAAATTTTGGATTTTTGAAAATTTTGAAAATTTCTCCATACACATCATGTCTTTTCTGTGGCGAAAAAGTTTTCGGAGAGCTTCGGCGTCGGCGCTGGTGCAGATGACTCAATTTTTCGAGACGAATTCTTGTCCGTTGTCAAAACTGAGCTACAGTCATTTTTTGACCACATTTTCGAGTGTATCTCGGCAACTTCGCGAATTTTTTAAAAAAGTAGTAACGCCTTAAACTCGATGGATCTGCAATACAATTGCTACCAATATGCACTTTCGAGATTGCGAATTTCCTGGGGTGAACTGGTAAAAGGCGAAAAACTTTTGATTGGCAAACTATCTCCATTCCGAAATTGTTCGCAAATTGTCGGTTCGCCCCAGAAAAATAGAAATTTCGAAAACGTCAATTGGTGCGCGATGTGTGGCATATTCAACGCGTTGAAGGCGCTAACACAAAATTGTTTTCATTTTCGCGTTTCTCTCGGCAACGCAGCGTCGCTGCCAAATTTGAACACCATATTCGAACTCAGCGTGAAAAATTGAGTGGAATACAATCATTCATTCAAAATTGTCGGTTCTTTCTTTTTTTCCCCCGATTTTGGCAGACAAGTCTGAAAAATATCATGTCTTTTTTGTGGCGAAAGAATTTTCGGAGAGCTTCGACGTTGGAGTTGCGTTCACTCGGCTCCGACCCACCCCGATAGACTCGAAACATACGCCATTCGTATGTGTTGGTTTGTGCTGCCCCTCGTCCTGAGATATTCCGGGAAATTTTGGGGGCTGTAGAAACGGCGGCACTACCACTTTCACCTGGGGGATTGAAAATGGCGCAATCGTTTGGGCTTGGTTTGGGCTGAAAACCTTGTCGTTTGAGCTGCTCCCCTCCGGAGTTATTCGGGAAAACTTTCGTAGGGTTGCTAGACTGATAGGGTTGCAAGTGGAGGCATTTGTTTGTGCTACATTAGCGCTGGTTTGCCCTGAAAATGCCGTTGTTTGCGCTCCTCCCCTTCTCGAGATAATGAGGATTACTCGTAGGGAGACTCGAGAAATGATTTTTAAAAAGCGATTAGACAAAGGATTGAAAAGAGAAAAGTGGATACCATCGATTATGCTCTCTTTGTGCTGTCACCCATAATCCCCTACAGCTAATCTCCCCGTTAGGATTTGCTTGAAAATGAGGGAGTACGTAAAACATATGTAAGCATTAAGGGAATGCTGTAGAAAAGTTGTTTCATTGTCTATTAGTTAGCTCGATTATTATTTCTCCGAAATTTGTTTCGCGTGCACCTAGACCTACCTACTTACATAACTTATTTTTGGGCACGAATTTATTAATTAATGTGGTTATTGCGTAGCTGCTACCTTCACAAAAAATCGTTTATTCGAATGACCGTTAAAATTTAGGATATCTTGTTTTGACCAAAATCAAATTGCTTGCCCAATCATATCAAAATTGAGACAAATTCTTTTGGTCGTTGAAAGTAAATATTGATGAAATTTTGCTAAAGATTCATGACAGCGTTAGTAGCCGCATTACGACTCACACAGTTTTAATGAAATTAAGTAGTTCGTCCCAAAAATGTATTTTTATTGATTTTTGGAATTTATGGATATGCTCTTGCTATGGAGTTGCGGAATTAGTTTGACAGGTGATATCTTTTGAACATACTGTACTCCAAAATTATTTCCGTATTTCGTGATACTTACACCCGGAGCAGGTAGTTTCAAAATTCCCCGGTATGACCTTTTGAGACTCGAAAATTTTGTTGATTTGTGTTCGGCTTCGTCAAAATGCCTTTGTCCTCCTAATTTATTCCTTTTCAGCTGTCAATACATTACGTTATTTGATAAGCAATTTGGTTTTTTGTTACTCAAGAGAAAGGTAGACCCATTGTCTTTGCCGTCATTATGTACCTACAGCTTCACGGATTTTGGGAATTTTATTTATAATAAATTATACTTGTCCAGTCGGGTGGTTTTTTTTTCTGTTTTTTATGACGTATGTACGTGTCTCTGGTTGGAAGGTTGGTATCCCCACTATTCTGCTTGCTCCACAATCAAAGCCAATGAGAAACGAGGTGAATTTTGGGGGCTCGGTTACTCGAAAGATTCCAAATTTCATCGCCGCCAGATAGGATTCAGAAATTCTCGAGAGGTGCTGCGTGCAAGTCATGTTTAAATGTCCGTATGTCGCGTGCACTTCGGATCCGATATATGTGTAAATGTTCGTGTTAAAGAAAGATCTGTAAATGTTCGCGTTCGAGTAATATGTGTAAATGTTCAAGTGATGTGCCTTTTGGATTGGATATGCCTGGATGTTCGAATTTGCTGAGTTGTGATGAAATGGAGTCCACGCTGTTGTTTCATGTCTGAGTAAGTTTTTCAATTTAAATGATTGCTTGCCTGTAATTTGACTGTTATATTTGGTTGATTGTATGTCCATTGTGTGCGGTTACTGATTATACTCTTGTCTGCATCATCCTAGTGATGTTCCTGGGTCACTCGACTGTGCTTTCTAGGTTCATTTTGAAAACATTTTTATAGTATTTGATAGATTTAAATTGTCTGGTCTGAGTTATTTGAGGGTGGGGGAGGGGTAGTTTTAAAATCAAACTGTTATAGGATATTACTGGTCACAATTCTATGCCTCTTTGTCATCTTAAGAATCTTAGGTCCTGAGATGATTCAGTAGCAACAAATCTTCTTAACGAGGTCTGTAGCAGGATAATTTTAGTAGGTGCCAGTAGGGATTACTACTGGTTGAAAGTTCTATAATGGGATGATTCCAATAAGCTACTGGTAGAAAATCTCAATGATTCCAGTTGTGATCTGATCTGTGCTCCTTAAAATCCACTTTATGCCGGTGGAAAGTCTCGAAACGATTCCAGTAGCAACCACTGTTGGTTGAAAGTCCTGTAATGGGATGATTCCAGCAAGCTACTGGCAGAAAGTTTCATGGGATGATTCCGGTCGTGATGTGTTCCTTACAATCTTTCTTGTGCTGGTAGAAAGTCCTGGGACGATTCCAGTAGCAATCATTGTTGGTTGAAAGTTCCATTGTGGAATGATTCCAACAAGCTATTGGCAGAAAGTCTCATCATAGGATGATTCCAGTCGCAATCCAGTCCATTCCTTTGAATCCATCTCCCTGTATTCCTTCTTCTGCTGGTAGAAGTATTGTGGAAGGGTTTTAAAATGATTTTATTAACTGTTTGGGATGATGGTATTAGAATTTAAGCTAATAAGGCAACAGTTTCTTCAGCCGAGCCTCAGGAGTGTCAATGGAACATAGTTTACATTACTATAATGAACTTTTCGGCTTAAGTTGGATACCACATATTAGGCTGATAGAACTCTACCAAAACTTGGTTTACATTTAGATTCCTTAAGGTAATTATTACTTTTTAGCTTGGGATGGAGGTACATTTTCTCCTATATTAATAGGTACTAACTTTGGGCCAATGATGCCCCAACAATATGCAACTTATTTAGTTAGACAAACATGATTATTTTACTGCTTGGGAATATATGTGGCGATCCATATTAGTGGGTACCAACATTGGGCCAGTGGTGCCCCAATGATACATAATTTACTTTTAGTTTAGATATGTATATGTACTATATTTTTGTTTAGATATACTATTTTACTTTTATTTTTGATATACTATACCTAATGTTTATTTTTCAATTGGAATTGTGAGTTTTCACCAATGTTAGTGTAGTGTTGTCTTGGTCCATATTGTTGCTTTTTTCTCGGTTGGCATTATTATCTTAGTTGGTGTTGTTATCTTAGTCAGTGTTGTTTTCTTGGTTAGTGTTGCCATTATAGTCTGTGATATCTTCTTGGTTGGTGTTGTCATCTTAGTTGGTGTTGCCATCTTGGTCAGTGTTGTCATCTTGGTCGGTGTTGTCATCTTAGTTGGCGTTGCTATCTTGGTTGGTGTTGTTTTCTTGGTTGGTGTGGTTTTCTTGATTGGTGAGGTTTTCATTGCTGTTGTCTTTATCAACGTTGTCATTTTTAGTGTTGTCCTTTTTGTCAAAGTAGTTATTGCCCTTATCAATGTTGTTGTTTTTGTCACTGTTATCTTTGTTATTGTTGTCATATTTGTCAGTGTTGTTGTATTTGTCAGTGTCGTTGATCCTGACTTTTTCCCCATACTGCCACATTTTCAAGTATATCTCGAACAGAGTGTCGCTGCCTAACTTACTCTTAGATTGGTTTAAAATAATTTTCATTTTTTAGCTTGGGATGGTACGCACAGGTGTGATTTTCCACCTATGTCAGTGGGCCACGTGTTATTAAGAGTGTGTGTACAAACTTTAGACCTTGCTAATAGTTTGACCCATAATTTTTATTTTATAGCGTTGGAATGTAGGTGGGAATTTCCAACCATATTAGTGGGTATTAACTTTAGGTCGATGATGCCCCATTAATATCTAATTTATCTGTAGTTTAGATATACAAATAGGTGCTATAATTTTTATTTTTTAACTTGGTACTGTGGGTGTGAGGGACCAGTAATGTCCCAGCAGTACATCATTAACTTCTAGTTAGACTTCCATTAATTTTTAATAGCTTAGAATGTAGGTGGGAATTTTCAGCCATGTTTAGGCGGTACCAACATTGGGCCGATAATGCCCCACTGATACGTAATTTAATTTTAGTTTAGATATTATACTATAATTTTTAAGCTCGGGACTACAGTTGTGAGTTTTTATCTGCAATAATTATATTCTTGGGATGGTGCGCACCGATTTTTGGACCTACATGATTTTATTTTACAGCCTTGAATTGTATGTGGAAATTTTCAGCTATGTTCAGGAGTAGCGACATTGGGCCAATGATGCCTTTTAACTGTGGCTTGTTATGATTTTTCAAATATCTTAGTGGGTACCAACTGTGAGCTAATGATGCCCCGCCCATACATTATTTACATTCAGCTAGATATATTATAATTTTTATATTTCCAAGTGGGACTATGAGTATGCGATAATTATATTCTTGGGATAGTGTGTACGGACCTCAGGCCAATGATGCCTTAATGATACTTAATTTACTTATAGATTTGATTAAATAATGTGAATACTATTACTTATGAAGTCGGTTGCTATTGTCTGTTGTATTGTATTTTGCTTATGGTAGACTCTTGATCTGCGTATCTCATTACAACATAACAGAAAACATTTATGGGGTTAACATGAGCAACACTGATACTGCTCAGCAAATCAACTCTTATATGACAATCTTACATTTACATAACTAACAAGATCCTATCTAAATCATCTGATAGATCTTACAACTTACAATGTCATTTCTATAGGCTTATATAGGTCTTAGCTGCTAGAACATTTTCAACAACATTCTTATTTAGAGTCTGATAGAATTGAAATTGTAGCTCTAGTTTCAATAAATTTACAGCGGCCACTGACAGCCCTAACCTAGCTGTACGTACCCGCGCACATATGTCTGACTAGGCGAGTTAAGGTGTATTCCAGGCCTGGGGGGGTCAGTCGTCCTGGCACAGTGGCTAAGGTAACGTGAACGCCAGTTCTGGTTCGTCTCACGTCCTGTTAGCAGACACATCAGTACTGCAGGTCAACATAACATGGTCTGGCTGTAACCCAACGTTGCGGCCCTAACTTACTTAACATACTGACAGCAACTTAATGGGAGGTAGCTCATGCACGTAACGTAGCTGTGTGTTCTTGCTTCTGGATTGTGGACCAAGTCCATGAACGCTGGCCAATGTTGGTCCTTGCGGCATGAGTCTTGCAGTTCTGGGACAGTCTCGGGTATTTTCATACTCCTACCACTGTGTTCTAACTGGCTCTTAAACTGGAAATGACTACTTAGCGGTTTTGATGGATGCCGGCTACAGTCTAGAGCGATGTGGGTTTGGTTCAGCTGAGCTTGACATCCTGCAAACTGTTAATGCAAACTGCCATCGCATTCCCCCAGTCTTTGTTTATAGGTCTACTTATTATTCAGTCAGTGTCAGTCAGCGGTCGTTTGTCTGCAGGAGAATTAGTTCACGTTGGACGATTGCAATCGACTTCTCAACATGTACAGATTGTTAGAATTTTCATTATATTCTAAAAAAAATCCAAAATCTCAGTTTGAATGCAGTAAATGTAGGATATCACTTTTTATTATTGTTTGAAAGGGATTACAGGTGTGAGTTTCTACCTATGTTAGTGGGTGTTGACTTTGGGCCAATGGTGCCCCACTGATACATAAATTTCTTTTAGTTTGGCAGTAATATAATATTTCTTTTTCAACGTGAGATTATAGGTGTGTTTCCACCAACCTGAGTGGGTTTTGACTTCGGGCCGATGATGCCCCACTGATACATAAATTACTTTTAGTTTAGATATACTATAATATTTACTTTTAGTTTCGATGTACTATAATATTTACTTATCAACTGGGGATGAGGTGTGAGTTGTATCCACTTTGGGCTGATGATACCCTACCAATACGTAATTTATTTTATCGTTTATTCACATTCACAAATATTTTTAGCTGGGGTTTGTAGTTGAGTTTTCACCTATGCTAGAGGGTGCTGACTTTGAGCCGATAATGCCCCACTGATTCATAATTTACTTTAATGGAAGGTATACTATAATATTTATTTTTCTGCGGGGGGTTGTAGGTGGGAGTTTGTCACTTATCCTAGGGGGTACTGACTTTGAAGCCGATGATGCCCCGCCGATACATAAGTTCCTTTTTATTTTCATATACTATATGTATATTACCAGGGGCGGCAGTTCACCTATGTTAGTATAGTGTCATTTTGGTCTCTGTGTGTTTTTGGTTGGTGTTGTCTTTATCAATGATGTCGTCTTGGTTGTTTTTGTTATTTTTGTCGGTGTCATCTTGCTCTCTGTGTTGTCTTGGTTGGTGTTGTCTTTATTGATTATGTCATCTTGGTCTCTGTGTTGTCTTAGTTAGTGTTTTTGTCTTTACCAATTATGTCGTCTTAATCGATGTTTTCATCTTTGTCAGTGTTGTCGACTTTGCTGGTGTTTTCGTCTTTGTCAAGGTTATCATCTTTGTCAGGTGTTGTGGTGTCATCTACTATATTTATGTACTTGAAGATTTCAATCCGGGATGCATCACTATTTTAGGTAATTACTTCCAATTTTTATGTATGTGCTACTAATTTTCTTTTCAGCTTCCCGCATCGCTGTATATTTCGATATAATCGGTGCGGGACATTTTTTTACCATGTTCAAGTCATTTTAACATCCTAATTAATCAATCGTATATTCTTGATTAATTATTGTTACTTATGACAACAGTAATTGGTGTTTAACAATGCCGAGCTATCGGTAATATGTCGATAGAAACATAGTTGATGATTACATACCATAGAAATTTTATTAGGATTATTATTTTACTATTGCATCTTTTAAAGGCCCTCTGAAATTCTCCCAGTCGAACCTTTCATACGTCTACTTATTACTCAGTCTCAGATAGTTAGAAATGTCATTATATTTTGAAGAAATTCCAAAATCTCAGTTTGAATGCAGCAAATGTAGGATATTACTTACTTTTTATAATGTTAAAAGGTTTAGAAAAGGGGAAAATAGGTCTTTTCTCCGACCTCTTGTTGATAGTGTTTTTCCCCTTGAGACTACTATGGGTGTGAACTTTCATCTTTGTTAGTGGATACGGACTTTGGGCCGATGATGCCCCACTGATACATAATTTTTTTTAGTTTGGCTGTATACTCACTTGGATATAGTGTGAGTTTCACCTACCTGAGTGGTATTGACTTTGGCGATGATGCCACCAATACATAATTTATTTATTTAGATATACTATATTTTTTAACTTGGATAGGTGAGTTTCACCTATTAGTGGCTATCAACTTGAGCCAATGATGCATCACTGATACATAATTTCTTTAGTTTGGCTGTATACTCAACTTGGATATAGTGTGAGTTTCACCTACCTAGTGGGTATTGACTTTGGCCGATGATGCCCACCAATATATATTTACTTAGTTTAGATTACATAATATTTTTTAAGCTGATTAGGTGTGAGTTTCACCATGTAGTGCTATCAACTTGACCCAAGATGCATCACTGATACATAATTTTCTTTTAGTTGGCTGTAACCACTTGGGATATAGTGATTTCACTAACTGTGGTATTGATTTGGCCGATGAGCCCATGATCATTTACTTTTAGTTTAGATATACTATATTTTAATTTTTAAGCTTGGATTAGGGTGATTTTACCCATGTAGTGGCATCAACTTGAGCCCAATATGCATCACTGATACAAATTTTCTTTAGTTTGGCTGTATACTCACTGGATATAGTGTATTTCCACCTACTTATGGTATTGACTTTGGGCGATGATGCCCTGATAATATTACTTTTAGTTAATATACTATAATATTTATTTTTACTTGATTAGGTGTAGTTTTTACCATGATAGTGGCTTCAACTTGAGCCAATGATGCATCCTGATACTATTTTCTTTTAGTTTGCTTATATCAACTTGATTATAGTGTGGTTTCACTACCTGAGTGGTATTGACTTGGGCCGATATGCCCCACATACATATTTACTTTTAGTTTAGATATACTAATATTTATTTTTAAACTGGATTAGGGTGAGTTTACCATGTAGTGGCTATCAAGTTGAGCCCAATGATGCATCACTGATACATAATTTTCTTTTAGTTTGGCTGTATACTCAACTTGGGATTATAGGTATGAGTTTCCACCTACCTGAGTGGCTATTGACTTTGGGCCGATAATGCCCCACTGATACATAATTTACTTCTAGTTTAGAAATACTACATATAATAGGTATTTATTTTTAAGCTTGGGATTATGTGTGAGTTTTCACCTATGTTAGTGGCTATCAACTTGAGCCCAATGATGCATCACTGATACATAATTTTCTTTTAGTTTGCCTGTATACTCAGCTTGGGAGTATAGGTGCGAGTTTCCACCTACCTTTGTGAGTATTGACTTTGGGCCGATGACGCCCCACCAATTCATAATTTACTTTTAGTTTAGATATACTATGATATTTACTTTTAAGCTTGGGATGAGGTGCGAGTTTTCACCTATGTTAGTGGCTATCAACTTGAGCCCGATGATGCCTCACCAGTACCTATAATATTTCCTATTCAACTTGGGATTATAGGTGTGAGGTTTCACCTACCTTAGTGTGTATTGACTTTGGGCTGATGATGCCCCACCAATTCATAATTTACTTTTAGTTTAGCTATACTATAATAATTATTTTACACATTGGGATTATAGGTGTGAGTTTTCGCCTATGTTAGTGGGTATCCACTTTGGACTGATGATGCCTTACCGATACATAATTTATTTTATAGTTTATTCACGTTTCCAAATATTGCTTAGCTGGGGTTTGTAGGTGTAAGTTTTCACCTACACTAGTGGGTGCCGACTTCGAGCCGATAATGTCCCACTGATTCATAATTTGCTTTTATGGTAAATATACTATAATATGTTAGAGGGTACTGACTTTGAAGCCGATGATGCCCCACTGGTTTGTAATATACTTTTAGGTTCGTTATATGTATGTACTATAATATTTATTCTCAGCTTCTGATTAACCCCGCTTATACATAAGTTACTTTTAATTTTGATATATGTACTGTACTATGTTACCAGTGGCGGCGGTTCACCTATGTTAGTATAGTGTCGTTTTGGTCTTGTTTTCTTGGTTGGTGTTGTCTTTATCAATGATGTCGTCTTGCTTGTTTTTGTTATCATTGTCTGTGATATCTTGGTTTCTGTGCTGTCTTGGTTGGTGTTGTCTTTATCAGTGAGGTCGTCTTTGTTGTTTTTTGGCTTCGTCGGTTTCGTCTTGGTCTCTGTGTTGTGTTGGTTGGTGTTTTTGTCTTTACCAATTATGCCGTCTGATTCGATGTTTTCAACTTTGTTGGTGTTGTCTTTGTTGGTGTTTTTGACTTTGTTGGTGTTTTTGACTTTGTTGGTGGTTTTGTCTTTGTTGGTGTTTTTGACTTTGTTGGTGTTTTTGACTTTGTTGGTGGTTTTGTCTTTGTTGGTGTTTTTGACTTTGTTGGTGGTTTTGTCTTTGTCGAGGTGGTCATATCTTTGTCAGTTGTTGTGGTGTCATCTTTATACTATAATTTCATGTATGTACTTATCGAATTTCAGTCCTAATTTTTATGTATGTGCTACAATTTTTTTTTCAGCTTCCCGCATCGCTGTATATTTCGTTATAATCGGTGCGGGACATTTTTTTACCGCCTATAATTAATCAATCGTATATGTTTGATTAATTATCGTTACTTAAAATGACGACAGCAATTGGTGTTTAAAAATGCCGTAGAAATTTTATTGGGATTATTTTATTATTGTATCTTTTAAATGCCCTCTCGGGGTAGAGATTTTCGATGTTTTTCAGCTCCCGCGCATCACTACATATCTCAATATAATTGGCTTGCGGTATTTTTACTTTCAACACCTTATCAGTCTCATAGGCCTGATTCATTAATAGTTGTATGACAGCAATCACGAACTATGAACTATCGATAATATGTCGATAGAAATATTGTTCATATTCTGCTTATTTATTATTAAGTACATATTTGTTATTACTACTCAGCACTATTACGCTTATAGTTCCCAATGCCTCTTTTTAGGTAGTAATATCAAACACTTTTTGCAGTGTATTTTTCGTAAATATATCTATTCAATCTCTAATTTTTGTTTTTATTTACATACAGCGCTGTTTGAATAGGGTGACAGGTCGCCGTTTATAGTTCGGGTTCGGGCTAGTTATAAAATTAATGTACAAAGATTCGATTGAGAAGAAATGGCATCTACGCTTATCTCGGAGAATCGTCTCCTGAGGGGTTAAACGTCCCTCCAAAATCCGTTTCCAATGATTTTTTTTTATCTCACCGTCTTCAGCAAACAGAAGCGATGCAAATGACCCCCTTTTTTGAACCAGTATATATACCAGTCGCGGAACTCTAGTCATGACATTCAGGACTGAAGTTTGAGAATTAACGCTGTTGGGTATTGGAGTATTTATGTGGATGTTCGACATCAGTGACCCCGAAAAGTTGTGATTTTTGGTACCCATTTTGTATTTCAAGGTATTTTGATCGTTAGCTCCCTCTCATGATACTGCAATTCGCAAACCAGGATCAATAAGATGTCAACAATAAGCTTAGCGAACTCGCGAACCCAAAAATGACATCCAATGTTTCAACTTTTCGAACTTGAGCTTCACTCTTCCCTAATCAAAGTGCCTCAATTTTCAAGTTGAATCAAATTAATAGGTGTCCTTGAAAATCAACAAAATATCTCTATTCGGTTTACTGATGAATTTATTCCGCGTCTCCCTCCCCTAAACTGTAAATGCCACGGTTCTTATGATACGATGGAACAAATACACATTAACATCGAATTTGGGAGAACCTGATGATCCACGAAACTTCCTTATTGCATTTTGTGAGAATTTTTGAGCCTCGGCTCCTTTGAAGTATCTAACAAATGCAGTAGCACAATGAAACAGAGAGATCCGAAATTTACTGAAGGGAGCCAATGACATTCCACAAGTTTGGATCTTGTGTTTCAAATTATACCTAATTATTTTTATTTTTCATTAGCTTGATTTATATTTTTAATGATAGGAATAATTTTATTTTTCATTAGGTTTTATACAGAAACGCAAATAGCGTCCAGAACTGTGGGGGGGGGGCTTGAGCCCCCTTATGAAGGAACACCACCTCCCCGCATCATTTCCTTTAGTAATTTTTCAGTGTATAGGGGGCTATTTAGAAGTTTGGGGGGCAAGCCCCCAAGCACCCACCTATTTGCGCTTCTTATGGTTTTATATTTTTTGCTCGAATTTTGATGCTGCAAAATTATTTTTGCAGCATTTGTTTGAATGATTGTATCTTCGAGGATCCACCAGACCTTGCCATCAATTCGTGGAATCGCTGCTTCGATACAAATTCTCTCCCTGATGGAAGTTTGATTCTGTCGACTTTCCCAAATAGTTACTCGAATGCGGTATGTAATTTCGATTTTCATGGGCTTTGGAAGTCTGTATCTCGTCGTTGGCACTCTGTTCTGGATTATAGAATTCACTCCTTTTATTTTTCACCAATTTTCTTGTATCCCTCTGACTTATTTTTACAGTTTTTGACTAAAAGATCATATGCAAATTCTGATTTTTCCTGAAATTCATCGTAACCTGTTGTTATAGTTTTGAATTT
The DNA here is from genome assembly GCA_031841125.1 of Acanthococcus lagerstroemiae. NCBI lineage: Eukaryota > Metazoa > Arthropoda > Insecta > Hemiptera > Eriococcidae > Acanthococcus > Acanthococcus lagerstroemiae. The sequence goes on from CM063112.1 coordinate 34,499,505, forward strand.
TGTATGTTCAGTTTGTTAGTAAATATATACCTACATCAAAGGTACGATTGTGTTCTTGTTTAATTTTTCTTTTACTTTCGGAATTTGGGCTTCTTTCCACCTGCTCAGTCAGTCGTAATAAGCCCGACGAACAACTTGCATACCTCAGCTTCCTCATTTTTATTATTTATACAAAAATGATTCCTTCTACTGTTCTCTTGGTTAACGGTTTTATACTTGCAACTAAATTGATCCACATTCAGTTTTCGACACTTAGTATAGACAGTCCCCGCAGTTTAATAGAATTTTTGATCGTATTTCGGCACCGGAGGGTCAGCTCCAAATTCGGACAGTGAATTTGAGTTCAGCGATAAACATTCAGAATGAATACTCGTATGTGGTTATGCCAATCTTTTTTAATTTTCGAATGTTTTGAAAATTTTTCCATACTATACATCGGGCATTTTTGTCATCGAAAAATCTATCGGAGAGCCTCTGGGCGGGAACCCTGGAAAATACTCAACTTTTCAAGAAGATTTCAGATCCGTCGTCAAAAGTAATCCGCACTCAATTTCCGACTTACATCTCTTCTCCTATAGTAAAACCAAATTTTTGACTATGCCTCGGCACCGGTGGTTCAGTACTACATTTGGGTATTGAGTTAAGAGTTATTTTTTGACAATTTCCACAAACACTTTTGAGTGTACATCGGAAACGGAGCGTCGTCATCAAATTTGAAAAACGAATTTGAACTCAGCGTAAAAATTTGAATAGAAAACAGTCTTTATATCAGAACTTTTGATATTTTCGAATTTTGAAAATTTTTCTTTATACTCATCATGTCTTTTCTGGAGCAAAAAACTTTTCGGAGCATATCGGCGTCGGCGTTGGTGTTCGTTACTTAAATTTTCGAGATAAATTCGAAACCGTCGTCAAAATTGTGCTAGAGTCATTTTTGACCAATTTCACAAACATTTTTGAGCCTATCTCAGGAACGGAGCGTCGCACCCAAATTTGTCTAACGAATTTGAACTGAGCGTGGATGTTTGAGCATAAAACAGTCGTCAATTCAAAATTCTTGATTTTTTTTTAATTTTGAAAATTTCTCCATACTCATCACCTTCGCGGGACGAAAAAAATTTTCGGAGAGCTTCGGCGTCGGCTTTGGTGCTAATATTACTTAATTTTTCGAGACAAATTCGAATCCGTCGTCAACATTGTGCCACAGTGATTTTTTGAACAATGTTGCCAACCTTTTTAGGCCTATCTCGGGAACGGCGGGCCATCGTATAATTTGGACAACGAATTTAACTTCAGCGTAAAAGTGAGTATAAAACAGTCGTCAATTAACATTTTTTTATTCTTTCCCCAATTTTGAAAAGTGTGTACATCATGCTATCCATACATTTCTTACCTCCACCGCCCCTTTCCTCACTTCAGAAAAGAATTAACTACCTATTCTTATTAAACTGATAAAGAGGCGTCATAAGAGAGTTCCGTGAGGAAATTTGACATTTTACACGATTTACAATTTGTTTGTTTATTTTCACATTCGAGGAAATTTTTTTTCGTTGTAGACTTACATTTCTTACCTCCTCCCTCACCAAAAAAAAATATACATATATGAATGCCTATTTAGTAAAGTGGAGACAGTTCAGTGACAAAATATAAGAAATTTTTGCCGATTCACAGTTGTCGACCTGAATTTTTTACCTTGTCCTCAACAAAAAAATTTAGCTATCTGTTCAGTAAATTGATATTATCGAAAATTGAGTGTGAATTAATTTTGACGATATATTTGAATTTGTCTCGAATTGTTGTATAATTTTCACTTTGCCCCCGCCCGAAAATTTTCTCGCTGAGTTCAAATTCTGTGTCTAAATTTGATGCTGACTTTTCATTACCGCGATACTATTAAAAATAGTATTACACTGGGGAGAGGGCTCACATTGGGTATCCATTCATTGTAAATCAGTTGTGAAGACACATTTGAATTTGTCCCGTAAAGCTCAATAATTTTCATCTTGCCCGAGACCGAAAGATCTACAAAAAAATTTTCACCGATAAAAATGCCTGATGTATAGGAAAAGTGTTCAAAATTTTCGAAAACCAAATACATTTACCAGTTTTTACTCAATAGACCAGGAAAAATAGGACCTCAATTCGGACAAAATTGCGGACAAAGGTTTTTCTGCTGAAATGTGTTCCTTGAGGTAGTCTGTTCATGCTGTGAAAATTCACCGCCCACAGACCCCGGGCTTTGCTCGTGGGGGGAGGGGGAGGAACGTCTGGAAAATTTCAATTTTTCTAATTTCTCTCGAAAATTATGCTTCCTAGCAAATAATATAAAGGCACAAAAATTATTCCTCATAAAATTTCCTATAATTTGGTACCATATTTGACCCCTCAAAGTTGAACGTTTCGAGCTGAAGAAGCTGATAACTTCCGAAAAATTCTGTTTTTCCTCTTCCTCCAGATTTTTACCTGAGTTTCCAAAATGCAGCTGCTCATTCTTTGTCACTATGGTAACTGTTGTTGGAAGTAGGGGCGGAGACTTCCGTGTCGCGCATGTCGCGCTTGCGACATGTCGGATTTTTTTGCAACATGCTAAAAATTTGTCGGACCTCAGAAAAAAGCTTTTCTTCTCAATTTTTTCAATCGCAGTGAAATAAAAAGAAAATCATTTTTATGGTTGAACAGCGACACCTATTGGAATGTTATACAACTCCGAGTGCCTCGGAAACCCGGAGGTGTCCCTGAAGGAGGCGATTCTAGGACACTGCTTTGGAGAACCAAGCCATGGCCCCCTACAATACCCTTGGTCTACCCTGAACTATCGAACAAGTCCACCGAGCGGGGAGACCAAGATGACGAACTCAAGATGAACGAACCAAAGATGCAAACTAAAAGGCCATTTTTGTCCATAATTGTCCAAGATAAACCACAGCATGTATAGACTACCTCAAGGAACACATTTCAGCAGAAAAACCTTTGTCCGCGATTTTGTCCGAATTGAGAGATTTTTCTATCTATTTTTCCTGGACTACAAATTCATCTCGCTGAGTTCAAATTCGTAGTCTCCCCTGCTGAATTTCCATTGTCGGTATCGAAAATTCATTGTTGATTAGTTGTGACGACGGTTTTGAACTCTCGTCGAAAAACTGAATAATTTTCACCAGGTCCCGGCCCGGCACCTCTCCGAAAAAATGAAGAAATTTTCAAACTTCTAAATTTTTTTCGCTGAGTTCAAATTCGTTTTCTAAATTTAGCGCTAACTTTCTGTTGCTGAGATATGGTTAGAAATATGATTACACTGGGGGAGGCGCTATACTCGGTATCGAAAATAGAGTGTGGATCAATTTTGACGATACATTTGAAAACTTGTCTCGAAATGCTGAATAATTTTCATCTTTCCTCGGCCCGGTAAATCTATACTAAAAAATTTTCGCCGAAAAAAATGCCCGATGGGTAGTATGGAAAGATTTTCGAACTTTTCGAAAATCAAAAATATTGAGATAACTACCTGTTTTTACCCAATTTCTCTTGCTGAGTTAAAATTCGGTGTCTAAATTTGGTGCTGATTTCCCTTTACCGAGGTACGATCAAAATAGTATTACACTGGGGACAGGGCCTACATTGGTTATCCCAAAATTCATTGTGGATCAATTGTAACGACGGATTTGAACTCGTCTCGAATAACTGAATAATTTTCACCTGATTCGGACTTGGAAGTCTTACGAAAAAATTTTTACTGAAAATATGCCTAATGTAAGGGAGCATGGGAAGAATTGAGACAAGGAAGCAATGAGACAGTGCAGATTTAGCCGACACTACAAACTGTAAATGGCAACACTGCATCACATATTGGTCACTATCCAGTAAGCTAACATTACTGCAGAAAAAGTTTCAGTTCTAATAGTAGCTGTGATTTTGACAACGTGATCGAAATGTGGTCAGTTTTTTAGTTTTCATCATTTACAAAAAGAAAAAAGTTTACAAGAAACAAAATTTGTATTTGCCAAGTAAGCCAAGTAAGTCATATCTTGTTTAAAATAGGATTAGAAACCGAACTGTACCCAAACCGTTTTTTTTTTTTTTTTTCAGGAGGTTGTTTTCGAGTTATATGTAAGCGATTGAACATTTTTCCCGCATTAGGGAACAAGAAGACAACATTTTAGATGAAATATCGGAAATTTTCGTTAATGCAGAATTTTTGCGACGTATGAATTTCTCACCCATCGAATCTGAATAAACGTGTTGTCTACAATATATTAAACACCCACTGGGAATTTTTTTGAATCAAAATTGAAAACCAACCCTCAGAGGGGCCTTATCAGTTGCCCAATTTTTGTCTCATTGGTCCCACGCGTAAAAAAAAAAGTAACGCCCCTAGCCCCCTACACATTACATTTAATTTAAATTATTGTAATGTACTTACAAAGTAGATTTATGATCATTTGATTAAATTTTCTGTTTTTCATGAGTTGTATCATTGTTCCCCATGCACTGTGTCAATGCTCCTTTTGAAATTTTTGTGGGGTGATATACGAGACAAAATTTTTGAAGGGCTGTAAGATTTTGGGAAATGGCTCGAGGAAGTTGAATTTTTTAGGGTGTTTAGTTCAGCCACGTATCTACAGGCTGCAATTATTCGAAGCTTTCCATATTGGTTCTACGTGTCATTTTATAACGATTTTCCAAAAAGCGTCTCTGTTCTCCCCATGCTCCCATTATAAAAAAATTTTCAACATTTTCGAAAATCTAAAAAATTGAGGTAACCGGCTAGTCCTACTCAATTTTTCTTGCTGAGTTCAAATTCGTTGTCCAAATTTGGCACTCATTTTCTATTGCTGATATACTGGGGGGGGGGCTACGTTGGGCATCGAAAAGAAATGGTGTGGATCAACTTTGACGACGGATTTTAATTCGTGTCGAAATGTTGAATTATTATCACCACGCCCAGCCCAGAAGTTGTATGAAAAAATTTACACCGAAAGAAATGCCTGATGCACAATATGAAAAATTTTTCAAAAATTTCGAAAATCATAAAAACTAAGATAATTTCCCATTCTTACTCAATGTTTCTCACCGAATTCAAATTTGTTGTCTAAATTTGGTACCGACTTTCTATTACCGAGATACGATTAAAAATATTATTACAGTAGGGTGGGCGCTGTACTGAGTATCGAAAATTCATTGCGGATCAGTTTTGATGACGGCTTTTAATTCGTCTTAAAACGCCGAACAATTCTTACCTGATCTTGGCCAGGAAGCTCTCCAAAAAATTGCCGCCCAAAAAATCTTTATTAAATGGATAAACTTTGTTGTCGTCGTCGTCTCCTTTCTGCGAGTGGGCCTAGTGGCCCGTTTGCGAGGAGTAATTCCCATTATACCATGTGAGTCTCCAGATCTCCAGCTCTTCTTCACTCCGTGACCAGCCGTGCGAAGTTGAAGGTCGAATGCCTGCGCTACCTTCCTGTCGAATACCCGTATCACTAGCCCATGGTTTATGACGGTGAGTTTAACGAGCACCGGCAGGTAGCGCCTTACCCATTTACAGCTTTCAGATACTGGCGACCGATTACACACTTCTCGGAGGCCACTGCTGTAAGACTAGCTCCTATAGGTTCCGAACCACAGAATCGACATCGGGACTCTCGGCAACTTCAAAGCTCGTAAACGTGTTTTTGTTTATTTGTTGTTTTTTTCCATGCGTGCGACTTCGTTTATGTCCGATATGATATTCTTCGAAAATGATCGAAAATTATTCCTTAATATTTTCGATAAAATTCCTCGGATGTTATCTGTGGGAATCAAAGGAATCTTATCGAAGATTTTCAATGAAACTTTTCGGAAATCATTAGAGATCTTTCCCAAATAATATTTCCGATGAAAATCTTCAAAAATTATAGGAAAATTTTCTCGAAAATTGTTGAAGAAATTCTTTGCAAAACATCAGACATTTTTTCTGAAGACTTTCGATGAAATTATTGGAGATCGATGCGGCCCGATGAAATTCTTTGGAAATGATCCGAAATTTTTCTCTAATATTTTCGATAAAATTTCTCGGAAATTATCTTCGGAAATCAAAGGAATCATCCCAAATTCAGATGGACTTTTTTCCCGGAGATTTTTCATTTTCCCCAAATATTTTCATGAAAATCTTCAAAAATTACGGGAAAATTTTCTCGAAGATTTTTGAAGAAATTCTATGGAAAATATAAGAAATTGTTCCTGAAGACTTCCGATGAAATTCTCCAGAAATCATCAGAGATTGTTCTCAAAGATTTCTTTTCGGCAAAAATCTCGGGAAATTATCGGAGATTTTTTTCAATGCGGTCCGACGAAATTATTTGAAAATGATCGAAAACTTTTCCTTAATATTTTTGAAAAAAAAAAATTCCTCGGAAATTATCTTTGGAAATCATAAGAATCTCTTCCCAAATATATCTGATGACACTTTTTTTTTTGTTGCTGTTATTATCGGAGATTCTTCATTTTCCCCAAATATTTTCATGAAAATCTTCAAAAATTATTGGAAAATTTTCTCGAAGATTTTTGAAGGAATTCTTCGAAAAATATTGGGTATTTTTATGAAGATTTCCGATGAAATTCTCCGGAAATCATCAGAGATTGTTCTCGATGATTTCTTTTCGGGAAAATTCTACAGAAATTAGCGCTGATTTTTTTCATTGCGGTCCGATGAAATTCTTTGAAAATGATCGGAAATTTTTCCTTGATATTTTCGAAAAAATTGCTCAGAAATTTTCTTTGGAAATCATAATCCAGAAGATTTCTGATGACATTTTTTTTTGTAATCATCGGAGATTTTTCATTTTCCCAAATATCTTCATGAAAATCTTCAAAAATTTTGGGAAGATTTTCTCAAAGATTTTTGAAGAAATTCTTTGGAAAATATTGGGCATCTTTTCTGAAGATTTCCGATCGAATTCTCCGGAATTCATCAGAGATTTGTCCTCAAAGATTTCTTTTTTTCAATGCAGTCCGATGAAATTCTCTGAAAATTAGGTATTGGAAATTTTTCCTCAATATTTCCGAAATAATTTCTCGGAAATTATCTTTGAAAATAAAAGAAGTCTTCTCGAAGGTTTCTGATGACATTTTTTTTTGTAATCATCGAAGATTTCTCCCAAATATTTTCATGAAAATCTTCAAAAATTATCGGAAAATTTTCTCGAAGATTTTTGAAGACATTCTTTGGAAAATATTGGGAATTTTTTCAGAATATTTCCAATGAAATTCCCTGGAGATCATCAGAGATTGTTCTCAAGAGATTTCTTTTCGGTGACATTCTCCTGAAATTATTAGACATTTTTCTTAATGATGTCCGACGAAATCCATCAAAAATAATCAGAAATTTTTCCTTAATATTCTCAAAGAAATTCCTCAGTAATTATCTCTGGAAATCGAAGGAATTTTCCCGACGATTTCTGATGACATATTTTTTTTCTTGTAATTATCGGAGATTTTGCATTTCCTCCAAATATTTTCATGAAAATCTTAATTATTTGGAAAATATTGGTCATTTTTTCTGAAGATTTCCGATCGAATTCTCCGGAAATCATCAGAGATTGTTCTCAAAGATTTCTTTTCGGCAAAATTCTCCTGAAATTATCGGAGATTTTTTTCAGCGCAGTCCGATGAAATTGTTTGAAAATGATAGAAATTTTTCCTTAATATTTCCGGAAAAATTCCTCGGAAATTTTCTTTGGAAATCAAAGGAATCTTCCCGAAGATTTCTGATGACTTTTTTTTTGTAATCATCGGAGATTTTTCATTTTCCCCAAATATTTTCATGAAAATCTTCAAAAATTCTGGGAAAATTTACTCCAAGATTTTTGAAGAAATTCTTAGGAAAATATTGGGTATTTTTTCTCAAGGTTTCCGATGGAATTCTCCGGAAATCATCAGAGATTGTTCTCAAAGATTTTTTTTTCGGCAAAATTCTCCTGAAATTATCACTGATTTTTTCAATGCAGTCCAATGAAATTCTTTGAAAATGATCGGAAATTTTTCCTTAATATTTTCAAAAAATTCCTCGGAAATCAAAGGAATCTTCTCGAAAGTTTCTGATGTCATTTCATTGTAATCATCGGGGATTTCTCACACATATTCCCATGAAAATCTTCAAAAATTCAGAGGTGCTTAGCCAAACTAATTTTTTTTTTATTAATTGGCTTCGGCTAATAGCTAATGGCTACAGGATGCTGATTGGCTAGCTGACGGCTAAAGACTAATCCACATTTTCGGTAAAAATAAAATAGGTGAAGTAGTAACTTGGTTCCAATTCTTTTTCTTTCCCACAATTCTGATTCTGAGTTTGACCGAGTTTGCAGTTTCAATCCAAAAAACGAAAATCTATCGAAAAGGAATAAAAAAAAAATTTCAGTTTGAATGTAGTCAAAAGGGAAAAGGCAATAAATTAGCAAAATAAAATCAGCCGTTAGCTTCCGAGTTTTCATGGCTAGCTAACGGCTGGCTAAAAATCTACCAAAAACTGCAAGCTAACGGCTAACAGCTATGGCTAATGGCTAGCTAAGTACCTCTGCAAAAACTGTGGGAAAACTTTCTCGAAGATTTTTGAAGAAATTCTTTGGAAAATGTTGGGAGTTTTTTCTGAAGATTTCCGATGAAATTCTCCGGATATAACCAAAGATGTTTCTCAAAGATTTCTTTCCGACGAAATTCTCGTGAAACTATCGAAGATTTTTCTCAATGATGTCCGATGAAATCCTTCGCAAATGATCAAAAATGTATCGTTAATATTTTCGATAAAATTCCTCGGAAGTTATCTACGAAAATCAAAGAAATCTTCTCGAAGATTTTTAATGAAATCCTTTGGATATCCTCGGAGATTTTTCCCGAAGATTTTTGATGAAATAAATTGAAATACGAAATACAACTTCATCCTCAGGTTACAAAATGTAACTGCCATGTTTTCGCGCACCTACTTCGCACATTATTCCATGCCTGATTCGCGAATCACGTGAAATAGGAAATTGCGGTTAAAACGTAAATACGAAAAAACCAAACTGCTGCACACCCATTGAATTGTGGTACTACAGCTAGCAGGGTAGCAGATAGCGTCTAGTGTAGCTATCAGGCTATCACGCTATCTATCGCTATCAGTCATGCGAACGAGCTCGGAAGTTGCCGAGAGTACCCGATGCCGATTTTGTGGTTTGGAACCAGGAACCTAGGAGCTAGTCTGCTGACTGTGGTTGTGACTCTATGTACGTTATCAGAGTGTGCTGTGTTAGAATGTAACGAGTTCTTTCTTGTATTACTGATAACGATGCCGGCGTTGGGAATCGAACCAGGTGCCTTCAGGTTATGAAGCCGAATTCTTACCGCTACGCCACAGAGCCATTTTGGAAAATCAAAAAAATTGAGATCGTGATCCTGGCCAGGAGGCTCTCCAAAAAATAGCCACCCGAATGTAAGGACCTATTTTTCGTAACATCTGTATTATAGGCACCACTAGGCACTAGCCGATACTTTGAAGCTGCAAATTTTATTTATTTATTTATTTAGTTTATTTTACAAGGTGGTGCAGTCAACAGTCAGGGAGACCAATTACAGACTGCACCACCCATATAAAATTAGTACATATAATAATACAGCAATAGAACATGATTATAATAATAATAACACTAATAAATTCGGCCTGTTGAAGGAATGATAGTATTTCTTCGAGGGTGTGAACAATAGGGATGATGTAGAGCCAGGCAGAACCCACTCACATATAGGCGCCATCTTCGTTTCTGCCACAATTGCGGAGGCAACAGAATTGTATAGTCTGATTTCTGTGTGGCTGTGCGTGCTCAATCTTCTAGTAAGTGTTTTCAATATTTTTATATGGCGATTTTGTGCACATCATTTGCAGAGATTTGGGTTATAGGCACCATCTTCATTTTTGCCACAATTGCGGAGGCTATAGAATTGTAGGATTAGTGTGATTTTTGGGTGGCTTTGTGCACTTGTGCTCTTGCATAGTGTTTATTCTCGTATCGCGATCTTGTGCATCATATTTGCAGAATTTTGGGTAAGTGTGCTCACCTCTTATGTGAGTCACTTATTGAGTATTCACCTTCAATAGGCTACATAGAGTTATACTAATCAGTACTTAATAATATGCTAGGTCAGTGATTAATTGACACTACTGTCTTGTGGACCCGACAGTACCAGGAAGGCAGTAGTGAGGGTGAGTACTATGCAGAATTTGGGGTACCTAGGCTCAGGCGATGATGTACTTCCTCTGCTGATCCCCCGATCTTGAAGCTTTCTCAGGTGTATGCTGAGGGGGGATACCGAGTGTCCCTTTTATGGAGCGGAATTGTCAGGACGACTCAGCTCAGAAGAGTCTGCCCAGTGTGGAGGGTGAGCGTACGCCCCCACCGTTCGTCTGGCGGCAGGCTGGATGAGGGACAGGCAACTCTTGGATTTGTCTAACATATTAGTTGTACATGAGTTAGTTAGGGACCTAAATACTCAGCCGTGTCTTCTTCTAAATTACAGGTAAATAGCATACACCACAATGAGCTTGGGTTCACCTATGTCGCAGCGCCTAGCTTAAGTATCATTTGAATTCAATTGAATAATTTTTACCAGTATTGCTATTGTTGCTCCTTAGCTAGAAGTGATGTCTAATTAGTCAGTATTTCTATTGATTTCTGAATGGTTTTCATAACCTACAACCTGTGTACGATTTTGATGAATCAAAATTGTCTGAATCGAGCAATCTGCAGATGGGCAGTGGGTTTGGAAATCGATTGGACGTGATGTTGAAGTTGTACCGTTTGACTTGATCGCAAAAGTGGTAGATAGGAAGTCTATGTACATATACTCACGAATGGACTATCGTATTTATTTTTGTATTAGCTGAACGAATAAAGTACTTATTTAATAACTTTGTAAAGTTTTTCATAAGATCTCGGTTCAACTAAAATTGAATTGAAAAGTAACTCTGCTTTGAATTCCAGTTATTTTACATGATAGTCAAGTGAGATTTAGACATCCAGAGATACACTACCTATGGCGCAAAGAGGAAAACTGAAAATACACAATAAATCATAACTGTGGAGAAAGCTACATGCATCATCATTGGTACAATTTTAACTTTGCATATCAAAAAACCCTTCTCACAAATTGAGGGTAAAGAATCAAAACTCACATTTGCCATTTTACTTTAAGGGCGCATATATACACGGCTGCAGGAATATCTTTGCTGCGCCTGTGAACGTGGAGTATGTTATACATATCGCTCATTCACAGGCGCAGCAAACATATTCCTACACCCGTGTACAGTAATTTGTCTATGTGCGCCCTTGATGTAAAATGGCAAATGTGAGTTTTGATTCTTTACCCTTCATGATGAGTGAATTCTTGTTGCCAGCAAGCACTGACATATGCAACCGAACTGACAGAACAAATCTTAGGTGATGAAGAAGTTGCGTATCTAAGAACTGTAGGGATGGCACATAGTCACTGCTTTAAAAACTTCCATAACAGGTCAGAGTATGCTCATTGCCATTTCTGCAGTCTGCTACTCCGAAAACTCCCATGACAGAGTATGCTAACAATCTTTTAGCAGAATTTGTTACTCCAAAAACACCCATTATAGCATATGCTAACAGTCATTTTACAGAGTCGGTTACTAGGAAAGCTAGGTATCCCTGGCGTGTAGAATGGGAGCTTTTCATAATGGAGTAAGCTACTTCGCATGTAGATTGCAGCATCACCATGACATGCTCAACTTGGATGGTTACATGTGTACAGATGATGATATTTCTGAATCTTGGCATGGTAGCAAGATGTAAGGTGTGTTTTGGTTATCAGTGCAATGTCTACCCAATGAGTGTTGGCATTCCATGCTAGAGTGGTGAACGATCTAGGGATCTTCATGACTGTAGTTTAACAATCAGGTCAAGGATCTGCTTATTCTGAGTGAGCAGTTACTCCAGGACCATTTCTAGCCGAGTGTCGGTAAATTTTGGGGTTAATGAGCTACCATTTGTTTGAGTTATTGGTTGAACAGAATCTGATACTACATTCATATAGGAACGTCTGCCATCTCCGTCGGAATTTACGGGCTGGGAGCTAATGGGGACTGGAAACTTAGGAGCATTCTGAGGGGTCTGCGGTAATTGACGGTGTGAGCTCCACCGCATAGCCCGCGGGGTATTGGGACATTCACGATTATCAAACTCTGACAATTTGATCACTTTTTTTGAAAACTCACAGTCACTTAGCATACTCTGTTACGCGATTTATGTGAAGTGGACCTGGTAATTTGGTTGCTGTTTGAACCAGAACTCCCATGACAGAGTATGCTAGTCACCTAGCATACCCTTTTACTTGATTCTTGTAAAATATAAGTAGGGTACTATAGTTTTTACCGCACAGCCCCATACAGGATACGTTCTACTTCGTGAAAAAGGATACGGAACGAGCTGCTGAGGACAAGACCAGTCTGAAGAGATTCGGCAGCGAGTTGAATGTGACGTTGCATGAGAAGGATGATGATCAGGGGCGGAAGGTAAGTTAATTTTCTTCCCCCGTTCAAAAAGTTTTTTGTTGGGATGTTATAGACTTGGATGGAAGGGTGGGGCAGCAAAATACATCACGCACTGCTGGAATAGGGTGTAGGAAAATGAAGGAAGAAGGAAGGACTGGAGACAGGGGCGGAGTAGCCCGCCGGGCAGCCGGTTCAATTCTCGGTGGCTTGGTGCAAATATACGAGGGGTGGTAAGAAAGTAAGTTTAGATATTTTTTATTTCGCGTATGCGGCAACACTGGCCGCCGTTGAAATCACGAGGGAATAGTCTCTGCGCATTCAGACGATAGTTAGTCGTGCAAAGAGGACGTTTGTATGTAACGTGGTGTTCGAGAATTGTGAACGAAAGCATGGGATTACCATTGGCTGTGTCGTCCAAATTAGAGGTGTGGTCAGTTATTCGATACTTCACCGCATTAGGTGATACTGGGGCCGACATCCACCAGAAAGTGACGGAAATTTATGGTGAGTGTATCAGTTATCAAAAGGTGTGTAGATGGTGGGGCGTCTCCAACGTGAATTATCTGGTTAAACATTTCTGAACAATGAGCAGGTGCACAGCTGTCTTCCCTGCTCATCATTGTGCTAATGCACAGCAGCTGTTTTCACCTGCTCAAAGAACGAGAAAGGAATCAGTGATACCAAAATAAAGTTTTGAAAATGTATAGTAATCTCTAATCTTACTGGGGTAATTAAAAAAAAGTTTTTCCAATTTTCTCGGGGGGGGGGGGGCAAATGCCTGCGCTAGGAGGCGTTGCCCCTGCCCACCGGCTATGAGCCTGGCTACTAGTAGCCGATCCTCAAAAAAACTTGCCAGCTGGGACGATCAAGGCCTTGCCTCACAGGTGGCTATATAAGCACCATTAAGCAGTCGACCAACTGACTAGGACTGGGAGCGCTGCCAGACTCAAGAGCCTGTTTTCTCTGCCACAACCTTAGAACCAGGTAACCTGCCCCTGGTGTCCTTCCACTCCAAGCAGGCCTTTCCTTAGCCGCACCAAGTATTTGCCCTGCCTGAATGCGTCATACACTCTTCTGCTGGTCGACCTGACTTCCCACTGGGGCTTCCATCGGGTTACTTGACAAAACAGGGGGCACCACGAGTAGACACGTGCGAGGTAGGAGTAGAGTGGCTGAGTGACCGTATTGGAGGTCATAAGTTCCGCGTCACGCCCCATGGAGGTACCAAGTCGACGACAGGCCAAGTTCCAGGAACTACGTTTCTGTTGCTTGGTGCGAATTCAGCGTAACTCGATGACTAATCCCTTTTTCCGTTCGCTCTTTTCCAGATAATCGACATCCGGATACATCGCACGGACACGGTGCTGAACGTGCGCTACGGGACGACGGTGGAACGCGAGAAACAAAGACTCCTACACCACGCGAAGGTGAGCGCAATGCGACGAGCTTGGCACTACGAACGCGAACTGATCAAAAACGGTCTTCCGACCACGAACGAGTGGTCTCCGCAGGAAGCGGAAGAACTGCAGAGGCTCGGATACGTGTCCGGCTACGATGGCGAATACGCCATCGACGTTCAGCAATACCCAGAACTGTCCGACGATCCATCCAATATTCGTTTCGTGAGTAGAACGCAATCACTTTTTTTTCGCGTCAGTGCTCTAGCTGGTACCCAACCAGGGTTACCGCGGCTTACACAAAAAATGTAACATCAGTCCCAAGTTACCAACTTTACAATATGTAACAACTTTGTATGTTCTGTGAAGTTGAAAATCATCCGGGAAGCTACGTGTAAGGGAAGAAAAATGTTCGAAGTTTGTTTACTTCCAATAAGGGTAATATTTCTGTTCGTGCTAAAATTCGACGCTTTGCAATTTACCAGCCAAAGTGCAGAATTTCTTTCTGATTAAATTGGTTTTTAATTCCGAAAATCGTGAAAATAGATCAATAGTTAGTTCAGTTTTGATACAACATAACGCGTTTGTAAAATGTATGGACCGCTTTAAGAATACCAGTAATCGGAGGTAACAATGGTTTAAAAAAATTTGCCTTTTTTTAAACGATTTTCTCTTTTTTCTACAGTAGGTACCTATTGCGATAGCTACATATATTCTCTATAACTGTAACAGTCATACCAGTCGCGAATCGGAACTCATTTCAATTCATATTTCAATTATTGTGCATATGAATAAAGGCTTAGGAACCTACCGTAGTAAAAAAGTATAAAAGAGAAACAGTGAGTCAGCAATACGCGGAGTATGATTCGGTTAAGGCCGACGAAACTGTTTCGAGGAGCTAAATGAATCATTGGGCACATTACATTTACAGTCTAAAGCAATTGTCTTTCAAGATACTGCTTAGAAAGAGAAAGAACAATGTTCATTTTCGCCCCATTTTACCGAATATCTGAGACAATTTAAAAAAAATTCTATAAAAGTCAATTTTCATTTTATTATTATGTATTTTTTTAAAACTTGTATCCAGTTGTTATATCGTTCTTTTACTACAGAGGTAAAAACGAGTTCAGATACACCAAAAAACTGCTAGAATAAAAAAACATTAATAGCTGTTCATTGTCGCCCCATATTACATTGTTGCATGTTCGCATTCCCTTTATCTTGACTCGAAAATAAACGAAGATTAGTGCTCCCAAATTTCGTTTCAAAATCAGTGGTCGACTTGACGGTTTGCGGGCTTGAGGTGCTTCTAATGCCTTTTAAAGCTTCCTGGAAGAAGCCGTTTCTGTTTCACACCCGCTCTTAACACATGATTCGATAAAATGCTGGAATTCTGGGAGCTGAGGCACTTTCAAAAATCTGCGACTCTAAATAACATCCACTTTCAACTTTTCCAGTTTTTTTTTTTTCTTGGTATCCAGTGATACCGTAATTTTCATTCGTTCCTTCTTTTTTTGTTTGTAGCGCTGAACGAGACGTTAAACAATCAATTTCCTCACGAGTTACCAGACTCTCGCATGCGTCCTCGAATACCAAAAATTTTTTTTCGTGAATATTGAACTAATGTGTATTTCGTTATTTTTATTAATTTTTTATAGTCACGTTATACTTTTTTTATTTTAAGATCATGTAGGACTTAATGTATCTGTGTGCGTATGTACGTGTATATGTTTTTGTATGCGCTTAAAATCAATAAGTAATACGCTGGAAAACCGTTAATCTAGTCGTGCTTGGTGAACAAAACGTTAAATCATAAAGATCTTCGAGTTTTTTTCCCTTTTTTTTTTATTTTTTTTTAAATTTTTTCTGTTAATGTCTGTTTGGAATTATATTTTAAGGAATAAATACATAACTAAGGATTTTTAATTATTTTGTACATTTTATGAAGACGGATATTTTGTCCTATTAGGGATACTGGTTATGATGAAATCAGTTACTGCCGTGGTACTTATTGGAATTTATTCGCGTTTCTCAATTTTTTTTCCATCACGCGAGAACTGATGGGCATACCAGTAGTAAGTTATGCAACATAAACACCATACAAATTCGGCATTGGTTCTCTTTCATTATTTTTTCTAACATTATTTACTAGCGTTGAAGAAAAGTTCATCATTTTCGAATTTTCTATTTTCCTGGGGTAACCCGATGCCCTTCTTGCGGATGTGCCGATTTACATACAGACACAGGTATACTAATCCGCCATTTTTATGCCAACATCATCACAAAAATTCTCGAGTTTAGCGAGAACATGGCGGAATCGCAAACCCGAGCTGATTTACTAAATTACTCCATAAATGAGGAGTTATCAGTCAAAAGGGCCCCTGACTAACAGGTTCCCTTCTTGCGGATATGCCGAATTAAATACAGACACAGGTATACTAATCCGCCATTTTTGTGCCAACTTCATCACGAAAATTCCAGAGTTTAGCGAGAAAATGGCGGAATAGCAAACCCGAGCTGATTTACGAATTGCCGATTTAAATACAGACACAGGTATACTAATCCGCCATTTTTGTGCCAACATCGTCACGAAAATTCCCAAATTAAGCGAGAAAATGGCGGAATAGCAAACCCGAGCTGATTTACGAATTGCCGATTTAAATACAGACACAGGTATACTAATCCGCCATTTTTGTGCCAACATCATCACAAAAATTCCAGAGTTTAGCGAGAAAATGGCGGAATAGCAACCCCGTGCTGATTTACGAATTGCTGATTTAAATACAGACACAGGAATACTAATCCGCCATTTTTGTGCCAACTTCATCACAAAAATTCACATTTAAGCGAGAAATGGCGGAATAGCAAACCCGAGCTGATTTACGAATGCCGATTTAAAACAGACACGGTATTACTAATCTCGCATTTTTGTGCAAACGTCACAAAAATCCAATTTTACGAAAAATGGCGAATAGCAACACCGATGCCTGATTTACGAAATTCGACGATTTAAATACAGTAACAGGAAACTAATCGCCATTTTTGTGCAAACTCGTCACAGAAAATTCCCAATAATTTGGCAATGCGATAAAAACCACTATTACAATATGCATTATCAACACCAGTTAAACGCCATTTGACAACACACAAATACAATCCGCATTTTGTGCCAATACACAATTTCGATTTAGCAGAATTATCGAATCCGATCAAATTGCCATGATACAATCCATTAATTTGCAAAGGAAAAATCCCAAATTAGCAAACATCGACGAAATTACAAACGCGATTTAAAATGGCGAATTTGAAACACCAGCATTTTGCCATTTTGGCAATCGATTTAAAAATCCAATCGAACAACATCGATTCAAACCGACGATTTCAAACACGAAAAATAGCGCATGGCAAATCCGCAATTTCCAATTCGATTTAAAAGAACAGATATTATCGAAATGGGATGCAACTCGTACAATTCAGATTTACGAAGAATATACGAATTGCCACATCTGATCACAAATTCCGATTACAGCATTATGCAACTATCACCAATTTTTCGAATTCGAAAAAATCGAAATTCCGGCGATTTAGCGAATTGCCGATAAATCAGAACAGGAAATCACGCATTTGCCTAAATTCACAAATTCCTAATAAGCAAAATTGTGCAACAGCACAAATCCACGATTTACGAATGCGATGAAATACAACACCCGAGTGATTTACGAATTCGTTTAAATACAGCAACAGATACCTAATTCCGCATTTTTGTGCCAACATAACCACAAATTTCAAATTCGAAAATGCGGAAAGAAACTAACGCATTTTTTGCCAATATACGACAAGTTCCCAATACCGATTTTTGGCGAATACAAACCCATCAATTTACGAATTGCGATTAAATAACACAGGTATATAATCGCCATTTTTGCAACTGTCACAAAAATTCTCAAATTAAGCGAGAAAATGGCGGAATAGCAAACCCGAGCTGATTTACGAATTGATGATTTAAATACAGACACAGGTATACCAATCCGCCATTTTTGTGCCAACATCATCACAAAAATTCCCGAGTTTAGCGAGAAAATGGCGGAATAGCAAACCCGAGCTGATTTACAAAATTACTCCATGAATGAGGAGTTATCTGTCAAAAGGGCCCCTGCCTAACAGGTGCCCTTCTTGCGGATATGCCGATTTATATACAGACACAGGTATACTGATCCGCCATTTTTGTGCCAACATCATCACAAAAATTCCCGAGTTTAGCGAGAAAATGGCGGAACAGGAAACCCGAGCTGATTTACTAAATTACTCCATAAATGAGGAGTTATCTGTCAAAAGGGCCCCTGACTAGTTCAGAAGCGGGATCCTTGAAAAGTGTTAGGAGCGCTATTTGGTGTTACGGGTGTTACCAGGGGGATTAAATTGGCCGCGTTAATCGAAGTTATGAAAGTTGGTATCGTTGAATACTGTTGAGTTTCGGTGTTACCAAATCTTCCGAGGATGTAATTCCTTATCAGTTAGTTATTATCACTACGACTTTTTAACTTCTCCAATTTTCTAGTGCGGTGATTTTGTTTGTTCGGTAAAATAAAAATATGAATGCTATTCAGTTGGTTGATCTAAATTTTGCAGCAGTTCATGATGAGATAGTGGAAAACAACCACATTGCACTCCGGCGAGGTTTAAGAATGCGACGAGCCAACATACGTGAGGAGAATAAAAACTTCGAAGTTCCGGATGTGGAATTCCGGTCAATGTTTCGTGTAACGAAAGAAACAAAACATCCTTGATCCACAACATCCACAACTCAAAAAGATTCACATAGTAAAGTAAGTAACATCGGGCATGCATACCAAATCCAACAGCACTACACAGCTGAGTCGAGCAGCACAGAGTAAAAAGCCAAAAAGGACAACACTTACAACGGTTGATAACATCGTAACACCACATAACACTCGATAGTAGCTGGTCCCAAGCAGCTTCTATCTCGTAGTTATCCGCGCTATCTTAACACTCGTAACGAGGCATAACACCGCTTAACACTGGTAACACTTTTCAAGGAACGACATCACAACAGCGTAACACCAAATAGCGCTCGTAACACTTTTCAAGGATCGCGCTTCAGGTTCCCTTTTGATGGATAAGCTCATGTGGGAGCTAAAAATTTGAAAAATTGAGGAGTTATCTGGCAAAAGGGCCTCTAACTCTGCAGGTGCCCTTTTGACAGAGAACTTCATTTGTGAGCAAAGAATCCGAAAAATCAGCTATTTGAGGAGTTATCTGGCAAAAGGGCCTCTAACTCTTTCAGGTGCCCTTTTGACATATGACTTCTCATTTGAGAGCTAAGAATCCAAAATCCTGCAGTTGTTGTTTAGCCTAGCCTGTTATTCGATGTCTGTGTAGTGCGCCTGTTAAAAGGGACTCTATTCCGGGTACAGTAAGGCCCTTTATCTTGGTCACAGATTCAATAAATTCATTGACAGAGTATGTTAACAGCCATGTGAGTTCTGAAAATTGTATCAAGCCTTGAAAATTCCAAATAATCGCTTAGCATACTCTGTGATTGCCTGAGTTCTTCAAAAAAGACAAAATGTATGTACTTGGCTGAAGATTTCTTCCAAAACAATAGGTACAATAAATGGAAACAAACTGGTTCGTTTAATACTCAGCAAATTGTATACATATAAGTACCTAGTCAAAATATGCAGCGAAATATAATATTGATAAAAGAACAAAATTTAAAAAAGTACAGACAATATCAAACAAGCAACATAAACTATGATATAATTACCTGTTGACGTAGTGGTTCTGCGTACAATTACAATTTGAAGTTGAGTAATTCGTGTCCAGGTAATTGCGGTCGAACTAGTCGAGTATTGGCTACTGATGTATATACCCAATGGTCCTAGTACAGCGTTGATTCTTCTCATTCATCCGGCTGTCAAAATATTTGATACTGGCGACAAGCAAGTGCATTGATATGGTACCCGAGTCTCTCTCGGAATACAGTTTCATTGTCCAAGAAAAGAAAAAACAACAACAAAAAAACAATAAATTATAAATTTATCCAAAATTGTAGCTCGAGCACATAAGTATGCAGTAGATTTGCGCACTGAAATGCGGATATTCTTAGTACCTAGTTGTCTCAAAATTATTTTCTTGTGTTACAGTCCCAAACCATATCAGATCTGTTAAGAAGCTATGGCTTAACACTGTCCCTCCAATCACCTTACTCAGATAGGAATAGTCAGTTTTATGACCTGAAGAGAAAGCTTCTACCTTTGATAAACAGTGCATACCTACATGTATCCCCTACTAGAAATGCCTGACTGCTCCCTATTGAGTCTGCGATCCCGCAAGTATCAAGGCCGCTTAACCGCACAGGTACCATGACCGATTCACTGAAGAATCATAACAGCCCAACTGCACATGGTTCATTATTGGCCGATTCACTGAAGAGATTGTCCCAAATATAGGAAGAGCATAAACTACCATGCAGGCTGATGTTCAAGCATATCCATTCAGAAAATTCATACATCTTTCTGACCCCCTCTCTCCAACCGTGTTTATTATTCAGGTGTTTAAAGCCGTATCTGTACGTACATTGGCTCAAAGTGGAGCAGAATACTCTGTTCCACATCAAGCCAGCATAAATTCATATTCTGTTTAAACTTTCAAACCCTCGCTAGTATCTTCAAGAAACGTAAAAATACACCCCGCCCTATGGGGAACTAATTGCTCTCTGTTGAATCTATGATGCGACAATTATCAAGACAGCTCAACCAGACCATGACCAAAACAGAGATTTACTGAAGAGCCATAACAACTCAACCGCACACAGTTCATTATTGGCCGATTCACTGAAGAGACTGTCTCAAATAAAGGGAAACCATAAATCTACTAGGAGGCTATAACGTTCGAACGTTTCTACACAGGATACAAATGAGTGTTAGGAGATTCAAGACTAGGTATATTAAATTCCTGAAACGCCACCAAGCTGAGGATTTTCTAAGACGAGTATCCTTAATATCTAATACCTAAAAATGCAGGAAGAACAGATTCTTTTATTATTTATTATTATTATTTTTAAATAGTACATAAAATAAAGGATTTCGAAGAAGGGTTTCAGGTAAATCAGAGTTATCTTTCCGGCTCTTATGCAACATCCAACGCTGACCTTTCGGGACTTTACTGAGAATGAGATTAAACGAAGCTTCTTGATCCACTCGACACTCACATAACTTTTTAATGAGCACGCATATTGTATTCCGACCAAGGGGTCTAAGACCAGATCAGCCAGTAGCTTCTGGGAACCTTGCCCCCGGGGCACGAGGACTCGCGGGAACAAGATCTAGCCCAGAAAGTCCTTATATCGTGAGTCTCACCCCCTGACATTTCCCATGCATTTCGCAAGAGTTGATATGGTATACAAGGAATCAAGATGCCAGAAAAATTAGTTTTCAAATATAAATCTAATCAAAAAGACAGAGGAAATTGTTCAGCGGATCGGCGAATCACGACTGGTTGTACACTGGAATCAGCCTACACGACAAGCCAATCTTTCAACCGACGTTTGATTCAGAGCAAACAAAAACTAAATTATTTACTTTTGCTGGTTGCTAGATGAAATGGGATTGGTTGATTCGATAGTTTGGTGACTGCGCTGGGTGCATCCAGCTTACAACGCACCAAGGGTCTGACTTGCCAGTGAAATGTACGTCTGAAATAGTGCAAGAATGAAATCTAAGCCTAAATTCTAAGACATTGGAGCTGCAGGCATCACTAAACCGCCATTCTCAAGTCAGTTTGTCACTTACCAGCAAAGGTACTACCAAGCTAAAGAGCTTACACCAACAACCTTTACAAGTGACTCTTATAACTAAGGAAAAGTTTCATTGCGAGACTTTTGTCACTCATTCTGAGAAAATAATATTGATCTATGAAGAGCTGAAACTTCTTTAGAACTCATGGTCATTGAGAGTATTTAATTTATAATAATCTTTTTTATGGGTACTACTCAAAATCCTTGCTAGATTTTTATTGCATTTTTCAAGTTCCCTGACTATTGGTTAATAAAGCTAAGTTGAGTGGTTGACACGATGCTAGATTTCTATCAGGCAGTTCGGGAATGGAGCTAAAAGATAGCGTGAAATCCGGCGAATGGTGGCTGGTAGATAGTTCGCTATCTGCTGGCAACAAACTATCCGATAGAAATCTAGCATCGTGTCAATCTATACCTTTTAAGCAGAGATACCGCGAGACTATTGTTGATAAAAAAAGTGAAGAAGATAACCAGCCAGCCATTCGACTGCAGTCATTTTTGAAACGTTAGCCTGACTATCAAATCACTAATGCCCCCGCACTCAATGCTCCAAAACAATCGCTAACTGTTGGATACAAATGGTAACATCTCTAATATCTTAGTATGAGAAATCTATACTTACATACCACAATTAATGCTTCGGCACTTGGCTGAGCTTGAATCTTCATTCTTTGCTTCTTGTATAGAAAAAGTTTTCAAATCAGATTTCGCGAAGAAACAGCAAGTTTCGTCCAACAATTCAGTCTACAAAATACATGAGTGCTGTATAATAATTTGGTGAAATGCAACTAGGCAGTTTCATAAAATACAGATTAGGTACTAAATAAATTAGTTACGGGACAGATATAGTCCAGGCGCCGAGATTATCTCACGCAAAAGATACGAATCAGTATAACCTCAACTTCATTTTTATATCATCCAAAAATAATGATAATAATAATGCAACCATAAGGTATGTAAATAGATAATAATTCTTACCGATTATTCACATTCAAGTGAATGACTTCAAGATGGATCCTCTATGATATTTAAACGAATTCCAATAAACTCGGAATACACTGTATCTTTGCAAGGAAATTTGATGCAATTGTAACACAAGCTCGAACACATACTGAAAACAGAAAATACCTATAAACCATATCCAATCAGTGCGGGGTACTAAAATGAAGGACGGGTAGAATCCATGGCCGCCATTTTGGTTTTTGTTTACCTTTTGCAAGCAGTTATCATCATCAATATACCTATAATGTCATCTTATGTTATATGGTTTACAATATTATAATACACACTGACACATCTGGCAAAAGGTAAACAAAAACCAAAATGGCGGTTATCAGTTCTGCACATAATTTGTTATTGTAATTTGGGTCAAAAAATGACTGTAGCTCATCTTTGACGACGGACTGAAATTCGTCTCGTAAAATTGAATAATTAGCACCAGCGCCGACGCCGAAGTTCTCCGAAAATTTTTTTGCCCCAAAACAGACATGATTTGTATGGGAAAAATTTCAAAAATCGAAATAATCAGAAATTTTGAAATAAATAGTGTTTTCAACGCGATTTTTCACGCTGAGTTCGAATTCGTTGTTCAAATTTGGCGGCGACGCTGAACAATTCGACCGATTGTGAACTATTTCCTTCCCACAAAGCAAGAGGGGTGTGAACTCTAAAGCGCTCAGCTAATCATCAAAATTTTACCTGCACAACTTTGAGTTCTTCTCTAAACCTACCAAATATTGGAAATAATTGATACTATAGTTACTGTGATTTTCGTGCTACAAATTCTGTCCTTAAATTGAAGAAAACTCATGAACGGCTCGACCTAGTTGTAATCTATACATTCGGAAACGTAATAAAAACATGTCTGTCGCCTCCATCTTGACATGTGTGACGAGTGTAGTACCTCCCTTTTCTCCGAAAAGTCGGTAAAAATATGAATAATTAATGCTACATGGTGGTTCCTTTTGCCCGGTTCTACTTGCCCAACACACATGGTTTCTACATTTACTTAATAATAAATCATTAAAAGCAAAATCAAGGAACTTACTATGCGTTCATCTGATAGTGGACAGAATTTCCTTTCTTTCGATATTAATGCGTATCTTAATACACTTCAATTATTGAAATGATCGCACTTTCGAGATTCACGATTCATTGAATTACCTATTTCAACACGATTCACAAATCTCAAAAAATTGTACACAACACATTTTGCCGATTTCACAGATTAGAATAAATTATGAGAACGGTAACTAGCTATCAAATAGTAGTGTTACCAACTATGTGAGGTGATTAGGAAAAGAGTTATTTGCGGTGGTTCCTGTTCCACTTGCCAGAACTTCCCTCCTATATTATGAGAGCAGTTTCAAAATTCGAAAATATCAACAATTTTTAATTACAAACTGTTTTCAACACTATCCTTCAGGCTAAGTTCAAATTTGGTGTTTAAATTTGGCGGCGACGCTCCTTTACTGAGATACGCTCGAAAATGTGGTCAATTTAGATCAAAAAATGACTGTAGCTCATTTTTGACGACGGACTTGAATTCGTCTCGAAAAATTGCGAAACTAGCACCAACGCCGACGACGAAGCTCTCCGAAAAATTTTTTGACGAAAAAAAAAAAAGGGATGTTAGTATGAAAAAATCTTCACAATTCGAAAAATTCAAAAATTTTGAATTAAAGAGTGACTTCGACTCAATCGTTACGCAGTGCTCAAATTTGGCGGCGATGCTCCGTTCCCGAGAGAGACTCGGAAAAGTTGGGGAAATTGGTCAATTTGGGTCAAAAAATGACTGTAGCTCAATTTTGACGACGGATTGGAATTCGCCTCGAAAAATTGAGTAACTACCACCAGTGCCCACGCCGAAGCTCTCTGAAAATTTTCTTGACCCGAAAAAGACAAGTTATTCTATGGAGAATTTTAAAAATTCGAAAAAATCAAAAATTTTGAATTGAAGACTGTTCTTATCTCAATTTGTCACGCTGAGATCGAATTCGGTGGTCAAATTTGGCGGCAACGCGCTCCTGAGATACACTCGAAAATGAGGTCAATTTGGGTCAAAATATGACTGGGGCTCATTTTTCGACGACGGATTACTAAAGAGTGCTATTAACTCAATTTTCCACGCTGAGTTCAAATTCGGTGATAAATTCTGCGGCGACGCTCCGATCCCGAAACACACTCGAAAAAGTTGAGAAAATTGGTCAATTTGGATAAAAAAATGACTGTAGCTCAGGTTTGACGACGGACTTGAATTCGTCCACAAAAATTAAGTTATTAGCGCCAGTGCCCACGTCGAAGCTCTCCGAAAAAATTTGGCTCAATAATGGTATGGTGAAATTTTCAAAATTCGTAAAAATCAGAAATTTTGAACTGCAGAGAGATTTTAACTCAGTTTTTCACCCTGAGTTCAAATTTGGTGTTCAACTTCCGCGGCGACGCTCCGCCCCTGAAAGACACTCAATAAAGTTGGGAAAATAGGACAATTTGGATCAAAAAATGACTGGAGCTCAGGTTTGACGACGGACTTGAATTCGTCTCGAAAAATTGAGTAACTACCACCAGTGCAAAGGCCGAAGCTCTCCGAAAAAATTTTGCCCCAAAAAAGACATGATGTGTATGAAAAAATTTTCAAAATTTTCAAAAATCAAAACTTTTGAATTAAAGACTGTTTTCAACTCAATTTTTCACGATGAGTTCAAATTCGGTATTCAAATTCAGCGGCGATGCTCCGGTCCCGAGGCGCACTCGAAAAAGTTGGACAAATTGGTCAATCTGGGTCAAAAAACCATCGGAGTTCAATTTAGACGAAGGATTTGAATTCGACGCGAAAAATTGAGTAATTAGCACCAGCGTTGACGCCGAAAGCTCTCCGAAAAGTTTTTTGACCCAAAGGACATTGATGTGTATGGAGAAATTTTCAAAATTCGAAATAGTCAAAAATCTCGAATTACAGAGTGTTTTTAACTCAATTTGTCACGCTGAGTTCGAATTCGGTGGTCAAATTGGGCGGCGACGCTCCGCTCCTGAGATACACTCGAAAATGAGGTCAAATTTGGTCAAGAAATGACTGGGGCTCAATTTTGACGATTGATTAGAATTCGTCTCGAAAAATTAAGTAACTTGCACCGACGCCGACGCCGAAGCTTTCCGAAAATTTTTTAGACCCCCAAAAAAACATGATGTATAGTATGGAGAAATTTTCATAATTCGAAAAAATCAAAAATTTTGAACTGGAGCGTGATTTCGATTCAATTTTTTACGCTGTGTTCAAATTTGGCGGTGATGCTCAGTTTTCGAAAGACACTCGAAAACTTTTCAAAAATTGGTCAATTTGGGTCAAAAAATGACTGTAGCTCAATTTTGACCACGGACTTAAATTTGTCTCGAAAAATTGAGTACCTAGCCATAGCGCCGACGGCGAAGCTCTCCGAAAATCTTCTTGACGCTAAAAGACATGCTGTGTATGGAATAATTTTCAAAATTCGAAAAAATCAAAAATTTTGAATTACAGACTGTTTTTAACTCAATTTTTCACGCTGAGTTTGCATTCGGTCGTCAAATTTGGCGGCGAACCTCCAATCTCGAAAGACACTCGAAAAAGTCTGAAAAATTTTTCAATTTGGATCAAAAAATGACTGTAGCTCAGGTTTGGCGACGGACTTGAATTCGTCCCTAAAAATTAAGTAATTATCGCCGACGCCGAAGCTCTCCGATAATTTTTTTGACCCAAAAATGACAGGATGTATAGTATGGAGAAATTTCCAAAATTCGAAGAAATCAAAAATTTTGAATTACAGAGTGTTTTTAACTCAATTTGTCACGCTGAGTTCGAATTCGGTGGTCCAATTGGACGGCGACGCTCCGCTCCTGAGATACACTCGAAAATGAGGTCAAATATGGTCAAAAATTGACTGGGACTCAATTTCGACGACGGATTAGAATTCGTCTCGGAAAATTGAGTAATTAGCAACAGCGCCGACGCCGAAGCTCGACGAAAATTTTTTGCCCCTAAAAAGACATGATGTAGTAGTATGAAAAATTTTTCAAAATTCGTAAAAATCAAAAATTTTGAACTAAAGAGTATTTTTAACTCAATTTTTTACGATGAGTTCAAATTCGGTGTTGAAATTTGGGGGCGACGTTCCGTTCCCGAGAGACACTCGAAAAAGTTAGGAAAATTGGTCAATTTTGGCCAAAAAATGACTGCAGCTCAATTTTTACCACGGATCAGGATTCGTCTCGAAAAATTGAGTAACTAGCACCAGCGCCTATGCCGATCATTATTATTATTATTATTATTATTATTATCAGCCTTTATTTCGATAAACTTACTTACATTTTACGAAGGAGCTCTCCGAAAATTTTTTGCCCCAAAATAGACATGATGTGTAAGGAAAAATTCTGAAATATTTTCGAACAAATCGAAAATGTTGAATTAAATAGTGATTTCAACTCAATTTTTCATGCTGAGTTCGAATTCGGTGTAGAAATTTAGCGGCGACGCTCCGTTCCCGAGAGACACTCGAAAAAGATGGGAAAATTTGTCAATTTGGGTCAAAAAATGACTGTAGCTCAATTTTGACCACGGATTAGAATTCGTCTCAAATAATTGAGTACCTACCACCAGTGCCGACGCTGAAGCTCTCCGAAAATTTTCTTGCCCCAAAACAGACATGATGTATAGTATGGAGAAATTTTCAATATTCAATCAAATGAAAAATTTTGAATTAAAGACTGTATATTTAACTCAGTTTTTTACGCTAAGTTCGAATTCGGTGTTAAAATTTAGCGGCGACGCAGCGACGCTCTGATCCCGCCCCGAGAGACACTCGAAAAATGTTGTGTAATAAAATAATTGTAGCTCAATTTTGACGACGGATTTGAACTCGTCTCAAAAAATTGAGTAATTAGCAACAGCGCCGACGCTGAAGCTCTCCGAAAATTTTTTTGCCACAAAAAAGAAATGACGTAAAGCAGTTCGGGTACGTGGAACCACTTATTTTAAAGAGCACTTGATAAATGGCTAGGAAAAGAACCAGCGACCCGGGCAAAAGGAACCACAATTCGGTTTGAAAAAAAGGTCTATGCTGCAAAAAAATCTATTTCGATATAAAAATAATAAGTAATTATCTAAAATTCAAAAGTACATTTTTTTTTGTCCACTTAGATTATTTCGCCGAAAAGTTTTTAA
Organism: Acanthococcus lagerstroemiae; assembly: GCA_031841125.1. NCBI lineage: Eukaryota > Metazoa > Arthropoda > Insecta > Hemiptera > Eriococcidae > Acanthococcus > Acanthococcus lagerstroemiae. Next base: position 34,527,434 of record CM063112.1, read on the forward strand.
AGCCATTGACGTTTAAAAAAACGCAACTCTCGACATGGAATAGTATTATAAAAATAGAAAACAACCCCGCTATCAAAATTAGAATTCGTATCAATTAAATTAAAAAAAAAAAAAACACATTGAGTACGTCAGTCGCTTCGCGCTTCTTATTCTGCCATTAAATTGAGGAAACTCATGAACAACTCGACCGACTGTGAACTATTTCCTCCCCACAAACCAAGAGGGGTGTGAGCTCTAAAGCGCTCAGCTAATCATCAAACTTTTACCTGCACAACATTGAGTTCTTCTCTAAACCTACCAGAAATTGGAAATAATTGATTCTACGAGTATAGTTACTGTGATTTTCGTGCTACAAATTCTGTCCTTAAATTGAGGAAAACTCATGAACGGCTCGACCGAGTTGTAATCTACACATTCGGAAACGTAATAAAAACAAGTCTGTCTCCCCCATCTGGACATGTGTGACGGGTGTAGTACCTCCCTTTTCTCCGAAAAGTCGGTAAAAATATGAATAACACTACACAACAAACTGAGATTTTTTGGAAACCGCATGAAGGAAAATAGATGATTCTTAATGTATTTTTCACGCTGAATTCAAATATGATATTAAAAATGCTGAGTTAGCTAATCATTTTTTACGTTTACTGGGAAATTTAATAGTGTATTATGAGAAATTGTTCTATTTTATGTGGCGACACTGATGTTGTATGTATTGAACTGATATTACCGATAAGCTTCGTCTTCGACGGTACTGAATAGAAAACTTCCGTGTTGTTCTCTGTCCCTCTGTGTTCCGTAAGTATTATTCCAATTCAACAACGAGCGTTGTGATTATCATGAATACTCGGGTATTGAACACATCATATTCATCAAATTTATTGTCGGAACACATTTATCTAGTTCACTTACATTTCGTAAAAGAACCAATAAACTGTAATACCGGAATGAAAAGGCGTTATTTTTTCACTGAAGAGATCGCCTTCCTCAAAATTGTTGTTCCATCACTTCATCGTTAATGATAAAATCTTAGAATCAGTTGAAACTGTTTAGATCGTTCCGATATCAAAACGTCAAAACACGTTCACACGCATCACTGTGTTGGCGAGTTTGTTTTGTGATACATGCAGTGTGGCCACATTCACTAATATTTCTAACACAAGAGGGAAATTACGGGAAATAATTCAGAATGAATTTACGAGAAAAGGAGAGCTAATTAAGAAAAACAAAAAGCGGCATTGAATTCAGCGTGAAAAATACTTCTAGAATCGGCTACTCTCGTTCTTGCGGTTTTTTGGCTGTTGGGTAGTGTAATTAATGCTACTTAGTGGTTCCTTTTGATTTCTACATTTACTTAATAATAAATCATTAAAAGCAAAATCAAGGAACTTACTATGCGATCATCCGATAGTAGACAGAATTTCCTTTCTTTCGATATTAATGCGTATCTTAATACACTTCAATTATTGAAATGATCGCACTTTCGAGATTCACGATATCAACACGATTCACAAATCCCTTATCTAAAAACTGTACACAACACATTTTGCCGGTTTCACAGATTATAATTATGAGAACGGTCACTAGCTATCGAATAGTAGTGTTACCAACTATGTGAGGTGATTAAGAGAAGAGTAATTTGCGGTGGTTCCTTTTGCACAGTGGTTCCACTTGCCCGAACTTCCCTTATTTTATGAAAGCAGTTTTAAAATTCGAAAAAATCCAAAATTTTGAATTAAAAACGCTTTTCAACACTATCCTTCATGCTGAGTTCGAATTTGGTGTTTAAATTTGGCGGCGACGCTCCTTTACTGAGATACGCTCGAAAATGTGGTCAATTTGCGTCAAAAAATCACTGTACCTCAATTTTGACGACGAATTTTAATTCGTCTCGAAAAATTGAGTAACTTGCACCGGCGCTGATATTTTTTTTGACCCAAAAACGACCTTATATATTTTCATGCTGAGTTCGAATTTGGTGTTAAAATTTAGCGGCGACGGCCCAATCCCGAGAGACTATCGAAAAATTTGGAAAAATTGGTCAATTTGGATCAAAAAATGACTGTCGTTGAGGTTTGACGACGGACTTGAATTCGTCCAAAAAAATTAAGTTATTAGCGCCAACGCCGAAGCTTTCCGAAAATTTTTTTGCCCCAAAAAAGACATGATGTATGGTGGTATGGTGAAATTTTCAAAATTTGTAAAAATCAAAAATTTTGAACTAAAGAGTATTTTTAACTCAGTTTTTCACCCTGAGTTTAAATTCGGTGTTCAACTTCCACGACGACGTTCCGACCCCGAAAGACACACGAAAAAGTTGGAAAATTTGGTCAATTTGGATTAAAAAAATGACTGTAGCTCAGGTTTGACGACGGACTTTAATTCGTCTCCAAAAATTGAGTAACTACCACCAGTGCCAACGCCGAAGCTCTCCGAAAAAATTTTCTCCCAAAAAGAAAATATGTGTATGGGAAGAATTTTCAAAATTCGAAGAAATCTAAAATTTAGAATGAAAGACTGTTTTTAACTCAATTTTTCAATTTTGACGACGGATTTATTTCGCTTCGAAAAGTTGAGTAACTACCACCAGTGTCAACGCCGAAGCTCTCCAAAAGAATTTTGCCCCAAGAAAGACATCATCTGTATGGAAAAATTTTCAAAATTAAATTCGAAAAAATTAAAAATTGTGAATTAATAGCTGTTTTTAATTAAATTTTTCATGCTGAGTTCGAATTCGGTGGTCAAATTTGACGGGGACGCTCCGTTCCCGAGAGACACTCGTAAAAGTTGGAAAATTTGGCCAATTTGGATCAAACAATGACTGTAAATCAATTTTGACGACGGATTTATTTCGCTTCGAATAGTTGAGTAACTAGCACCAGCGCCGACGCCGAAGCTCTCCGAAAATTTTTTTGTCACCAAATAAGACATGATGTGTATGGAAAAATTATGAAATTTCGAACAAATCAAAAATTTTTAATTAAATAGTGATTTTAACTCAGTTTATCACGCTAAGTTCGAATTCGGTGTTAAAATTTAGCGGCGACGCTCTGATCCCGAGAGACACTCGAAACATTTTAGCTCTGCAAAAAAATTTTGCCCCAAAAACAACATAATCTGTATGGGAAAATTCTCAAAATTAAATTCGAAAAAATTGAGAATTAAAGACTGTTTTTAACTCAATTTTTTACGCTGAGTTCGAATTCGGTGTTCAAATTCGGCGGCGACAGTTCGATCCCGGAAGACATACGAAAAAGTTGGGGAAATTGGTCAATTTGGGTCAAAAAATGACTGTAGCTCTATTTTGACCACGGATCTAATTCGTCTCGAAGAATTGAGTCATTTGCACCAGCGCTGACGCCGAAGCTCTCCGAAAATGGTTTTGATCCAAAAACCGTATCCATAGTATGAAGAAATTTTCAAAATTCGAGAAAATCTAAAATTTTTAATTAAAGAGTGTCTTCAACTCAATTTTTCACGCTGAGTTCGACTTCGGAGTTCGAATTTGGCAGACACGCTCCGTGCCCGAGAGACACTCGAAAAATTTGTAAAAATTGGTCAATTTGGAAGAAAAAATGACTGTAGCTCAACTTTAATTACGGATTTGAATTCGTCTCGAAAAATTAAGTAACTAGCCATAACAAAGACGCCGAAGCTCGACGAAAATCTTTTTGACACAAATAGACATGATGTGTAGTATGGAGTAAAAATTTTGAATTGGAGAAAGTTTTTAACTTAATATTTTACGTAGCGTTCGAATTCGCGCTGCTCCTGAGATACACTCGGAAATGTGGTCAATTTTGGGCAAAAAATGACTGTAGCTCAATTTTTACGATTGTTTTGAATTCGTCTCGAAAAATTGAATAACTAGCACCAGCGCCGCCGCGAAGCACTCCGAAAATTTTTTTGACCCAAATAAGACTGGTTGTATAGTACCTATGGAGAAATTTTCAAAATTCGAAATAATCCAAAATTTTGAATTAAAGAGCGTTATTAACTCAATTTGTCACGCTGAGTTCGAATTCGGTGGTCATTTTTGGCGGCAACGCTCCGCTCCTGAGATGCACTCGAACATGAGGTCAATTTGGGTCGAAAAATGACTTGGAGCTCATTTTCGACGACTGATTAGAATTCGTCTCGAAAAATTGAGTAATTAGCAGCAGCGCCGACGCCGAGGCTCCACGAAAAATTTTGGCCCCAAAAAAGACATGATGTATAGTAATGGAGCAATTTTCAAAATTCGTAAAAATCAAAAATTTTGATCTAAAGAATGTTTTTAACTCAATTTTTTACGCTGAGTTCAAATTCGGTGTTCGAGTTCTGCGGCGACGCTCAGTTCTCGAGAGGCACTCGAAAAAGTTGGGAAAATTGGTCAATGCGGATCAAAAAATGACAGTACCTCTGGTTTGACGACGGACTTGAATTCGTCACAAACAATTGAGTAACTACCACCAGTGCCAACGCCGAAGCTCTCCGAACAAAATTTTGCCCGAAGAAAGACATGATGTGTTTAAAAAAATTTACAAAATTCGAAAAAATCAAAAATTTTGAATCAAAGACTGTTTTTATCTCAATTTGTCACGCTGAGTTCGAATTCGGCGCTCAAATTTGGCGGCGACGCTCCGCTCCTGAGATGTACTCGAAAATGAGGTCAATTCGGGTCAAAAAATGACTGGGGCTCAATTTCGACGACGGATTAGAATTCGTCTCGATAAATTGAGCAATTAGCACCAGCGCCGACGCCGAAGCTCGACGAAAAATTTTGGCCCCAAAAAAGACATGATGTGTAGTAGTATGGAGAAATTTTCAAAAGTACCTCCCTTTTCTCCGAAAAGTCGGTAAAAATATGAATAATTAATGCTACTTGGTGGTTCCTTTTGCCCGGTTCTATTTGCCCAACCCACATGGTTTCTACATTTACTTAATAATAAATCATTAAAAGCAAAATCAAGGAACTTACTATGCGTTCATCTGATAGTAGACAGAATTTCCTTTTTTTCGATATTAATGCGTATCTTAATATTCTTCAATTATTGAAATGATCGCACTTTCGAAATTCACAATATCAACACGATTCACAAATCCCTTATCAAAAAATTGTACACAACACATTTTGCCGGTTTCACAGATTATAATTATGAGAACGGTCACTAGCTATCGAATAGTAGTGTTACCAACTGTGTGAGGTGATTAGGAAAAGTGTTATTTGCGGTGGTTCCTTTGCCCAGTGGTTCCACTTGCCCAAACTTCCCTTATAGTATGGAGGCATTTTCAAACTTTGAAAAAAATCAAAGTCTGTTTTCCACTCAATCGTTCATGCCGAGTTCGAATGCGGTGTTCAAATTTGGCGGCGGCGCTCCGTATTCAAGAGACACTAGATAAATTTTCAAAAATTGGTCAAGTTGGAAAAAAAAATGACTGTAGCTTCATTTTGACGACGAATTTGAATCGTCTCGAAAAATTGAGTTACTAGCACTAGAGCTGACGCCGAAGCTCTCGGAAAATTTTTTTGACCCAAAAAAAAAACACGATGTGTAATCTAGTTTTAATTTAAAAAATTAAGTTATCAAAAAAAATTTTAATTCAATTAATAAAATTTTTAATTAAAATAGATTCAATTTGAATTGGTATGAATCTATGATGAATTCCACAAATTTCTGAACATTGTCCATATATTATTCCTGTTTTATTTAATTTAATAATAAAATTATTTAATTGATTAGGAAGAGCATCTATTTTAATATTAATAGATGGAATTGTTCAGACATGATGTATAGTATGGAGAAATATTACAAAATTCGAAAAAATCAAAAATTTTGAATTCTAGAGTGATTTTGACTCAATTTTTCACGCTGTGTTAAAATTTGGTGTTCAAATTCGGCGTGGGCGCTCTGTTTTCGAGAAACACTAGATAAATCTTAAAAAATTGGTCAATTTTGGTTCAAAAAATCATTGTAGCTCAAGTTGGACGCCAGACTAGAATTCGCCTCGAAATATTGAGTAACTGGCACCAGCGTTGACGCCGAAAGCTCTCCGAAAATCATTTTGACCCAAAAACACCTGATGTATAGTATGGAGAAATTTTCAAAATTCGAAAAAATTAAAAATTTTGATTGAAATAGTGATTTTAACTCAGTTTTTCACGCTGAGTTCGAATTCGATGTTCAAATTTGGCGGCGATGCTCCGTTCCCGGAAATGTGGTTAATTTGGGACTAAAAATGATTGTAGCGGAATTTTCATGATTGTTTTGAATTCGTCTCGAAAAATTGAATAACTAGCACCAGCACCGCCGCCGAAGCTCTCCGAAAAATTTATTGATCCCAAAAAAGACGGATGTATGTACCTATGAAGAAATTTTCAAATTTCGAAATAATCAAAAATTTTGAATTAAAGTGTGTTTTTAACTCAATCTGTTACGCTGAGTTCGAATTCGGTGGTCAAATCTGGCGGCGACGCTCCGACCCTGCAGACACACGAAAAAGTTAGAAAATCGGTCAATGTGGATCAAAAAATGACTGTAGCTCAGGTTTGACGACGGATTCGTATTCGTAAAAAAAAATTGAGTAACTATCACCAGTGCCAACGCCGAAGCTCTCCGAAAACATTTTCCCCCAAGAAGGACATGATGTATAGTATGCAAAAATTTTCAAGATTCGTAAAAATCAAGAATTCTGAATTAATGAGTATTTTTAACTCAATTTTTCACGCTGAGTTCCAATTCGGTGTTCAAAGTCGGCGGCGACGCTTCGATACCGAAAGACACTCGAAAATGTTGGAAAAATTGGTCAATTTGGATCGAAGAATGTCTGTAGCTCAGGTTTGACGATGGACGTGAATTGGTGTCGAATAACTGAATAACTACCACCAGTGCCCACGCCGAAGCCCTCCGAAAAAATTTGGTTGCAAAAAAGACAGGATGTGTATGGAAAAATTAAAAAAATTCGCTTAATTTTTCACGCTGAGTTCGAATTCAGTGGTCAAATTTGGCGACGACGCTCCGTTCCCGAAGGACACTCGAAAAAGTCCGGAAATTGGTCAATTTGGATTAAAAAATGACTGTAGCTCAATTTTGACCACGGATTTGAATTCGTCTCAAAATATTGAGTAACTTGCACCAGCGCAGACGCCGAAGCTCGACGAAAATTTTTTTCCCCAAAATAGAGATGATTAATCGTAGAAGGTAATAAATTTTCAAAATTTGTAAAAATACAAAATTTTGAACTAAAGAGTATTTTTAACTCAATTTTTCACGCTGAGTTCTAATTCGGTCTTCAAATTCTGCGGCCACTCTCCAATCCCGAAGGACACTCGAAAAAGTTGGAAAATTGGTCAATATGGATCAAAAAATGACTGAGCTCAGGTTTGACGACGACGGACTTGAATTTGTCTCGAATAATTGAGTAACTACCACCAGTGGCAACGCCGAAGGTCTCCGAAAAATTTTTGCTCCAATAAAGACAGGATGTGCATCAAAAAATTTTCAAAATTCGAAAAAATCAAAAATTTTGGATTAAATTGTGATTTGAACTCAATTTTTCACGCTGAGTTCGAATTCGGTGTTCAAATTTAGCGGCGACGCTCCATTCCCAAGAGATACGCGAAAAAGTCGGGAAATTTGGTCAATTAGGATAAAAAATGACTGTAGCTCAATTTGGACGGCGGACATGAATTCGTTTCGAAAAATTGAGTAACTAGCACCAGCGGTGACGCCGAAAGCTCTCTGAAACTCATTTTGACCCAAACATTCATGATGTATAGTACGGAGGCATTTTCAAATTTCGAAAAAATTAACAATGTTTAAATAATGACTGATTTCAACTCAATCGTTTATGCCGAGTGCGAATTCGGTGTTCAAATTTGGCGGCGGCGCTCCGTTTCCGAGAGACACTAGATAAATTTTCAAAAATTGGTCAATTTGGGTCAAAAAATCACTGTTGCTCAATTTTAACGACGAATTTGAATTCGTCTCGAAAAATTGAGTAATAGCACCAGCACCGACGCCGAAGCTCTCCGAAAATTTTTTGACCCAAAAAAGACATGATGTTGTAGTATGGAGAAATTTTCAAAATTTGTAAAAATCATAAATTTTGAACTAAAGAGTGTTTTTAACTGTTCAAATTCGGTGTTCAAGTTCTGCGGCGACGCTCCTTTCTCGAGAGACACTCGAAACAGTTGGGAAGATTGGTCAATTTGGGCCAGAAAATGACTGTAGCTCAATTTTGACCACGGATTTGAATTCGCCTCGAAAAATTGAGCAACTAGCACCAGCGTCAAACGGCAAAGCTCTCCGAAAATTTTTTTGACCCAAAAAAGACAGGATGCATAAATATGGAGAAATTTCCAAACTTTGTAAAAATCAAAAATTTTGAACTAAAGAGTATTTTTAACTCAATTTTACACGCTGAGTTCCAATTCGGTGTTCAAATTTGGCGGCGACGGTCCAATCCGGAAAGACACACGAAAAAGTTGGGAAAATCAGTCAATTTGGATCAAAAAATGACTTTAGCTCAATTTTGACGACGGTTTAAGTTAGCTTCGAAAAGTTGAGTTATTAGCAACAGCGCCAACGCCGAAGCTCTTCGAAAATATTTTTGCCCCAAAAAAGACATGATGTGTATGGAAAAATCTACAAAATTCGAAGAAATCAAAAATTTTGAATTAAATAGCAATCTTTTACGTTGAGTTCGAATTCGATGTTCAAATTTAGTCGCGAAAACGCCCCAGCTAATCATCAAACTTTTATCTGCACAACTTTGAGTTCTTCTCTATAATCTACCAAAATTGGGATTTAATTGATTCTATAGTTCCCGTGATTTTCGTGCAACAAATTCGGTCCTGAAATTGAGGAAAACTCATGAACGGCTCAACCGAGTTGTAATCTTGGCGGCGACGCTCCGTTCCCGAGAGACACTCGAAAAAGTCAAGATAATTGGTCAATTTGGATCAAAAAATGACTGTAGTTAAGGTTTGACGACGGACTTGAATTCGTCTCGAAAAATTAAGTAACTACCACCAGTGTCAACGGCGGAGCTCTCCGAAAATTTTTTGGTCCAAAAAAGACATGATGTATAGTAGTATGAAAGCATTTTCATCCCAGTGGTTCCACTTGCCCAAACTTCCCTTATAGTACAGAGAAATTTTCAAAATTCGAAAAAATCAAAAATTTCGAATTAAATACTGTTTTTAACTCAATTTTTCACGCTGAGTTCGAATTCGGTGCTCAAATTTGGCAACGACGCTCCGCTCCCGAGATACACTCGAAAATGTGGTAAATTTGGATCAAAAAATGACCGTAGCTCATTTTTGACGACGTACTCGAATTCGTCTCGAAAAATTGATTTATTAGCACCAGCGCCGACGCCGAAGCTCTCTGAAAATTTTTTCGCCCCAAAACAGACATGATGTGTATGGGAAAATTCTGAAATTTCGAAAAAATCAAAAATTGTGAATTAAAGAGTGTTTATAACTCAATTTTTCACACTGAGTTCGAATTCGGTGTTCAAATTTGGTGGCGACGCTCTGTTCCCGAGATACACTCGAAAAAGTTGGAAATATTGGTCAATTTGGGTCAAAAAACCACTGGAGCTCAATTTAGACGAGGGATTTGAATTCGTCTCGAAAAAGTGAGTAATTAGCACCAGCGTTGACGCCGAAAGCTCTCCGAAAAACTTTTTGACCCAAAGGACATGATGTGTATGGGGAAATTTTCAAAATTCGAAACAGTCAAAGTTTTGAGTTAAAGAGTGTTTTTAACTCAATTTGTCACGCTTTGGACGGCGACGCTCCCCTCCTGAGATACACTCGAAAATGAGGTCACATTTGGTAAAAAAATCACTGTAGCTCAATTTTGACGACGAATTTGGATTCGTCTTGAAAAATTGAGTAACTTGCACCGGCAAGGACGCCAAAGCTCTCCGAAAATTTAGAAATTTTAAAAATTCGAAAAAATCGAAAATTTTGAATTAAAGCGTGATTTCGACTCAATTTTTCACGCTGTGTCAAATTCGGTGTGCAAAATTGGCGGTGATGCTGAGTTTTCGAGAGATACTCAAAAATGTTGGGAAAATTAGTCAATTTGGGTCAAGAAATGACCGTAGCTCAATTTTGAACACGGATTTAAATTCGTCTCAAAAAATTGAGTATAGCCATGGCGCCGACGCCGAAGCTCTCCGAAAATCTTTTTGACGCAAAAAGACATGATGTGTATGGAGAAATTTTCAAAATTCGTAAATATCAAAAATTTTGAACTAAAGAGGGTTTTAACTTAATTTTTTACGCTGAGTTCAAATTCGGTGTTCAAGTTCTGCGGCGACCTTCCGATCTCGAATGAAACTCGAAAAAGTTGGAAAAATTGATCAATTTAGATCAAAAAATATCTGTAGCTCAATTTTAACGACGGATTGAATTCGCTTCGAAAAATTGAGTTATTAGCACAGCGCCAACGCCGAAGCTCTCTGAAAATTTTTTCCCTCAAATAAGACATGATGTATAGTAGTATGGGAAAATTTTCAAAGTTAGTGAAAATCAAAAATGTTGAACTAAAGAGTACTTTTAACTCAATTTTTCACGAGGAGTTCAAATTCGGTGATCAAATTTAGCGGCGATGCTCCGATTCCGAGGTACACTCGAAAAAGTTGGCAAAATTAGTCAATTTGGATCAAAAAATGACTGAGCTCAGGTTTGACGACGACAGATTTTAATTCGTTTCGAATAATTGAGTAACTACCACCAGTGCCAACGCCGAAGCTCTCCGAAATAATAAGCCCCCAAAAAGGACATGATGTATGGAAAAATTTGAAAAAATAAAAAATTTTGAATTAAATAGTGGTTTTAACTCAATTTTTCACGCTGAGTTCGAATTCGGTGTTCTAATTTAGCGGCGACGCTCCGTTCCCGAGAGACACTCGAAGAAATCGGGAAAATTGGTCAATTTGGATCAAAAATTGACTATGTAGCTCAGGTTTTACGATGGACTTTCATTCCTGTCGAATAATTGAGTAACTACCACCAGTGTCAATGCCGAAGCTCTCCGAAATAATAAGCCCCCAAAAAGGACATGATGTATGGAAAAATTTTCAAAATTTGAAAATATAAGAAATTTTGAATTACAGACTGTTTTTAACTCAATTTTTCACGCTGAGTTCGGACTCGGTTGTCAAATTTGGCGGCGACGCTCCGTTCCCTAGAGACACTCGAAAAAGTTGGGAAAATTGGTCAATTTGGATCAAAGAATGACTGTAGCTCAATTTTGACGACGGATTAAATTCGTCTCGAAAAATTGAGTAACTTGCACCGGCGCCGACGCTAAAGCTCTCCGGGAATTGTTTTGACCCAAAAAAAACAGATGGTGTATAGTATAAAGAAATTTTCAAAATTCGAAAAAATCAAAAGTTTTTAATTAAAGAGTGATTTCGACACAATTTTTCACACTGTGTTCAAATTCGGCGTTCAAATTTGGCGGCGACGATCCCTTCCCGAGAAACACTGGAATAAGTTAGGAAAATTGGTCAATTTGGGTGAAATATGACTGCAGCTCAATTTTAACGACGGATTTGAAATCGGCTCGAAAAATTGAGTAACAAGCACCAGCACCGACGTCGTAACTCTCTGAAAATTTTTTGGACCCAAAATAGACCATATATATATTTTTACGCTGAGTTCGAATTCAGTGTTCAAATTTGGCGGCGACGCTCCGCTCCTGTGATACCCTCGAAAATGTGGTCAATTTGGGTCAAAAAATGACTGTAGCTCACTTTTGACGACGGATTTGAATTCGTCTTGAAAATTTGATTTATTAGCACCAGCGCCGACGCCGAAGCTCTCTGAAAATTTTTTCGCCCCAAAACAGACATGATGTGTATGGGAAAATTCTGAAATTTCGAAAAAATCAAAAATTGTGAATTAAAGAGTGTTTATAACTCAATTTTTCACACTGAGTTCGAATTCGGTGTTCAAATTTGGCGGCGATGCGTCGCTCCTGGTGGTCAATTGGGGTCAAAATATGACTGTAGCTCAATTTTGACGACGGATTTGAATTTGTTTCGAAAAATTGAGTAATTAGCACCAGCGCCGACGCTGAAGCATTCTAAAAATCTTTTTGTTGTTTGCCCCAAAACAGACACGATGTGTAGTATGGAGAAATTTTCAATATTCGAAATAATCAAAAACTTTGAAAGGAAAACTGTTTTTAACTCCATTTTCCACGCTGAGTTTGAATTCGGTGTTCAAATGTGGCGGCGACGCTCCGTTCTCGAGGTACACTCGAAAATGTGGTCAATTCGGGTCCAAAAATGACTCTGACTCAATTTAGACGACGGATTCAAATTCGTCTCTACAAAATTGAGTAATTAGCACCAGCGCTAATGCCGAAGCTCTCCGAAAATATTTTGCCCCAAAAAAGACATGATGTATGTACGGAGAGATTTTGAAAATCCGTAAAAATCCAAAATTTCGCAGTAAAGACTGTTTTTAATTCAATTTTTTAAGCTGAGTTCGCATTCGGTGTTCAAATTTGGCCGCGACGCTCCGCTCCTGAGATACACTCGAGAATGTGGTCAATTTCAGTCAAAAAATGACTGTAGCTTAATTTTGACGGCGAATTTGAATTTGTCTCGAAAAATTGAGAAATTAGCACTAACGCCGACGCCGAAGTTCTCTGAAAATTTCTTGGTCCCAAGAAAGACATGCTGGATAGAGTATGTAGAAATTTTCAAAATGCGTAAAAATGAAAAATTTCGCAGTAGAGACTGTTTTTAACTCAATTTTTCACGCTGAGTTCGAATTCGGTGTTCTAATTTGGCGGCGACACTCGGTTTCTGAGATACACTCGAAAATGTTGGAAAAATTGGTCAATTTGGGTCAAAAAACGACTGTAGCTCAATTTTGACAACGGATTTGTATTCGGCTCAAAAAATTGAGAAATTAGCACCAGCGCTGACGCCGAAGCTCTCCGATAATTTTTCGTCCCAAGAAAGACTCGATGGAGAAATTTTCAAAATTCGAAAAAGTCAACAACTATAAGGTAAAGACGGAGTTTCACTCAATTTTTTACGCTGAGTTCGAATTCGGTGCCCAAATTTAGCGGGGATCACTCCGCCCCCGAGATACACTCGAGAATGTTGTCAATTTGGGTCAAAAAATGACTGTAGCTCAGTTATGACGACGGATTTGAATTCGTCTCGAAAAATTGAGAAATTAGCATCAGCGCCGACGCCGAAGCTCTCCGAAAATTTTTGGTCCCAAAAAAGACATGATGATGGAAAAATTTTCAAAATTCATAAAAATCCAAAATATCACGGTACAGACTGTTTTTAACTCAATTTTTCACGCTGAGTTCGAATTCGGTGTTCAAATTTGGCGGCGACTCTCCGCTCCTGCGATACACTCGAATATGTGGTTATTTTGGGTCAAAAAATGAGTGTAGCTCACTTTTCAATACGGATTTGAATTCGTCTCGAGAAAATTGAGAAATTAGCACCAGCGCCGACGCCGAAGCTCTCTGATAATTTTTTGGTCCCAAGAAAGACTCGATAAAGAAATATTCAAAATTCGAAAAAATCAAGAATTATAAAGTAAAGACGGAGTTTCACTCAATTTTTTACGCTGAGTTCGAATTCGGTGTTCAAATTTGGCGGCGACGCCTCTTTCCTAAGATATACTCGAAGAAGTTCGACTAAATGACCGCAGCTCAATATTGACGACGGATTATAATTCGTCACGAATAATTGCGTAACTAGCACCAGTACAAAGAAATTTTCAAAATTCGAAAAAATTAAAAATTTTGAATTAGAGAGTGATTTCAAACTAATTTTTTACGCGAAGTTCGAATTCGGTGTCCAAATTTGGCGACGACGCTGCGTTCTCGAGATCCACTCGAAAATGTGGTCAATTTGGGTCAAAATATTACTGTAGCTCAATATTGACGACGGATTTGAATTCGTCTCGAAAAATTGAGAAATTAGCACCAGCGCCGACGCCGAAGCTCTCCGAAAATTTTCATGCCTTCAAATAGACATGATGTGTATGTAGAAATTTTCAAAATTCGAAAAAATCTGTAATGTTGGATTAAGGATTTTTTTAACTCAAATTTTTACGCTGAGGTCGAATTCGGTGTTAAAATTTGGCGGCGACGCTCCGCGCTCCTGAGATACACTCGAGAATTTGGTCAATTTGGGTCAAAAAATGACTGTAGCTCAATTTTGACGACGGATTTGAATTCGTCTCGAAAAATTGAGAAATTAGCACCAGCGCCGACGCCGAAGCTCTCAAAATTAGAAAAAATGTGAAATGTTTGATTAAAGATTTTTTTTGACTCAATTTTTCACGCTGTGTTCAAATTGGGCGGCGACGCTCTGTTCCCGAGTTATACTCGAAAATGTGGTCAATTTGGGTCAAGAAATGACTGTAGCTAGATTTTGACGACGGATTTGAATTCGTCTCGAAAAACTGAGAAACTACCGCCAGTGCCGACGCCGAAGCTCTCCGAAAATTTTCTTGGCCCACAAAAGACAGAATGTGTAGGTATGGAGAAATTTTCATAATTCGAAAAAATCTGAAACGTTGAATTGAAGATTTTTTTGAACTCAATTATTGACGCTGAGTTCGAACACGGTGTTCAAATTTGGCGGCGACGCTCCGCTCTTGAGATACACTCGAGGATGTGGTCAATTTGGGTCAAAAAATATGTCGGTCAAAAATGACTGTAGCTCAATTTTGACTAAAATCTTACATTTAGATAAGAATCAAATTTTGAAAATTTCTCTTGACGGATTCGAATTCGCCTCGAAAAAATGAGTAATTAGCAACAGCGCCGACACCGAGGCTCTCCGAAAATTTGTTGCCCTACAAAAGACATGACTTAAGGAAGTTCGGGCAAGGGGAACCACTTATTTTAAAATGGCTGCAGAGTTTTTATTTATGTAGCGATCTGAAATCTAAATACACCATTGGATAAACCTTACTTCGATCTATCAAATAGTGTATTTATATGAAAAAAAAAAAAAAACTCCAAGTTTGTCAATATTTAGTTCTACCAATGGACTATTTTTTTAGCACTTGATAAATGGCTGGGCAAAAGGAAACACCTATAAAATTTCCAAAATTCGGGTGGAAAAAAAGGTCTATGCTGCACAACAAATCTATTATGATATAAAAACAATAAGTAATAACCTAAAATTTAAAATTACAATTTTTGTTTGTCTACCTAGATTATTTCGCCGACATGTTTAAAGCCATCGCCATCGTTTAAAAAAAAACCAACCCTCGACATGGAATAGGATTATAAAAATAGAAAACTACCCGGCTATCAAACTTAAGAGTTCCTATCAATTAAATTGAAGAAAAAAAAAAACACATTGAGTACGTCAGTCGCCTCGCATTTCTTATTCTGAACTTTAATTGAGGAAACTCATAAACGACTCGACCAATTGTCAACCGTTTCCTTCCCAAAAACCGAGAGGGGTGTGAGCTCCAAAGCGCTCAGCTAATCATCAAACTTTTACCTGCACAACTTTGAGTTCTTCTCTATAATCTACCAAAATTGGGAATCAATTGATTCTATAGTTCCTGTGATTTCCGTGCTACAAATTTTGTCCTTAAATTGAGGAAAACTCATGAACGGTTCGACCGAGATGTAATCTACACATTCGGAAACGTAAAAAAAAACATGGCCCTCGCCACGATCTTGACCACTGTGACGAGTGTAGTACCTCCCTTTCATTCGAAAAGTCGGTAAAAATATGAACAATAAATGCTACTTGGTGATTCCTTTTGCCAGGTTCTACTTGCCAAACCCACATGGCTTAATAATAAGTCATTAAAAGCAAAATCAAAGAACTTACTATGCGTTCATCTTCCTTTCTTTCGATATTAATGCGTATCTTAATACTCTTCAATTATTGAAATGATCGCACTTTCGAAATTCACGATTCATTGAATTATTTCTACACGATTCACAAATCCCTTATCACAAAATTGTACACAGAAAATACAAAATTTCGATTACCTATCTTAATGGTATTTTCGGACCGTTTCAAACCTAAAAATTTTTTTACAAAATTGTTGGGGTAAATGCAAAATTGTATTGATTTTGCAATTGCCCCAGCATGACTTTTCCTTGGGGTAAATGCAAAAACACATATTTCCGCCAACATAATTAAAAATTTTCAAAATCAATGGTCTTACCTTAAACTTGAATCTTTAGTGATAATTAACATATTATAAATATCTTGTTAAAAAAATTTCACTGGATACACTTTCGGCCGCTTTGAAAAACAACTACCTCCACTTAACTTTGGAGTGATTTCGACATGTGACGATAAAAACATTTCCACAGAACAAACGAGCGCACTGATATTGTTCAGGCCGGGTGAGTATATAAGGAATAGATGTGCCTTAATGTACCAATAGATACCGCGGTCAAATATTATGTTTCTTTGCCTCCAACAGCTGATTTTGCAATTACCCCAATTTTGCAATTACCCCACTGCACCTTACGTCTCTAGTTTATACTACCTTCTGACTACTAACTCATTACATGCTACAAATACTACAGTGATATTTTCTTTTCATACATAACTCTCACTCGACATACTTGAAGCCCTTGTGAAGAACTCCATCCAAAAAGAATTCTAGAACTGAATTCTTTTTGTATATCATTGTAGATAGTCCCTAATGTGAAAGATGTAAGAACCATGAAAATGTCTGAGTGGACCACAGACTTATGGCGTTCCATCGACGTATAAAATACAAAATTTTCTTTGTTTCATTTCCTTTCCACGTTCAAGGAAAAGTTGTTTATTTCTATCGGGATTGGCAGCTGCATGTATCACAAGTAGGCTTACTGAAAAATGATGCAACGATTTCGAAAATTATTTGTAGGAATAACTATGCTTGAATTTAGTAGCCTTGTATAGTATGTAGTTCCCCGTTGACTAAAAGATGGGTCTGTAGTCTTATTCATATATTTTAATTCTGAACATATAATTCTTGCTCATCTCTAATGGCTATTTACAGCGGCACCCAGAAGGAATTGAAAAGAAAACTGTACTTCATGTCGTCTATTTTGGCTAAGGTATCCCTCATAGAATACGTGCATACAGGGTATAGTTGCTGCTCTAAACTTATTACTACGCTGCCTCTATTTCTTGATAAAATCTCCGTTTTGGAGACTACTGTAAATGGTTACCATAGTTTCATTGCTTGCACAGTAAAAACTGAGTAGGAACTAAGGGCGAGGATATGTAGCTTCAAATTTGCATCAGGCTCCTGCATTTCAGTGAAGGTATTTGATAATAATTCCTACTTATATATAACGAAAATGAAAATTTGGCTTCTGACGCCCCCTGCTGAAGTACTCTCAGCGTTTGTGCAAGAATTTAGATCGCTGCTGTACTCGTAATTTAAGAACCGCAGTTTGTCGGCCCAGTTGCAAGTTTCAACAATCCGTTTTTTTCTCCCTGCTCGCTATTTATATTCACTGATACAGAAATTCTCATTCTTCCGTGACCTAATTATGTTGATTAATGGGCTATGGTAAATGGCATGTTCACAACTTTCAAATCTCAATACGAAATAAAATGAGGGAAAAAATGAAGAAATCCAATCAATGCTGTTTTCCTACTCACTGTCACTAGTTACGCAACCAAAGATGCATCATATTACCTTATATCATCAATTTACTCGATTAACTGTAAGAATAACTTGGGCAGCACCTCTGGTTCATTCTCGGGACTGAGAGGGATAACTCAATTTTACACGCTGAGTTTGAATTCGGTGTTCAAATTTGGCGACGACACTCCGTTCCCGAGATACACTCGCAAAAGTTGTCAATTTAGGTCAAAATATGAGTGTAGCTTAATTTTGACGACGAATTGGAATTCGTTTCGAAACATTGAGAAATTATAGCACTAGCGCCGACGCCGAAGTTCTCCGAAAATTTTCTTGCACCAAAAAAGAACTAATGTGCATGGAGAAATTTTCAAATTTCGAAGAAATCTGAAATGTTGGATTCAAGATTTTTCTAAACTCAATTTTTTACGCTGAGGTCGAATTCGGTAATAAAATCTGGCGACGACGCTCCGCACTCCTGAGATACACTCGAGAATTTGGTCAATATGGGTAAAAAAATGACTGTAGCTCAATTTTGACCACGGATTTGAATTCGTCTCGACAAATTCAGATATTAGCACCAGCGCCGACACCCAAGTTCTGCAAAAATTTTTTGGTCCCAAAAAAGACATGATGATGGAGAAATTTTCCAAATGCGTAAAAATCAAAAATTTCGCAGTAGAGACTGTTTTTAACTCAATTTTTCACGCTGAGTTCGAATTCGATATTCAAATTTGGCGGCGACGCTCGGTATCTGAGATACACTCGAAAAAGTTGGGAACATTGGTCAATTTGGGTCAAAACATGACTGTAGCTCAATTTTGACAACGGATTTGAATTCGTCTCGAAAAATTGAGAAATTAGCACCAGCGCCGATGCCGAAGCTCTCAAAATTCGAATAAATCTGATATGTTGGATTAAAGATTTTTTTGACTCAATTTTTCACACTGAGTTCAAGCTCGGGGTTCAAATTGGGCGGCGACGCTCCGTTCCAGAGATATACTCGAAAATGTGGTCATTTTTGGTCAAAAAATGACTGTAACTCACCTTTGAAGACGGATTTGAATTCGTCTCGAAAAATTGAGTAATTAGCACCAGCGTCGACGGCGAAGCTCTCCGAAAATGTTTTACTCTAAAAAAAAACATGATATATGGTATGGAGACATTTTCAAAATTCTAAAAAATCAAAGATTTTAAAATAAAGATGGTTTTTAACTCAATTTTTCACGCTGAGTTCGAATTCGGCGGCGACGCTCCGTTCTCGAGATACACTCAAAAATGTGGTCAATTGGGGTCAAACAATGACTGTAGCTCAATTTTGACGACGGATTTGAATTCGTATCGAAAATTGAGTAATTCGCACCAACGCCGACGCCGAAGCTCTCGGAAAATCTTTTTGACCCAAAAACGAACTTATGTAGGTATATTTTCACGCTGAGTTCGAATTCGGTGTTCAAATTTGGCAGCGACGCTCTGTCCCCGAGATACACTCGAAAATGTGGTCATGTTTGGTCAAAAAATGACTGTAGCTCACCTTTGAAGACCGATTTGAATTCGTCTTGAAAAATTGAATAATTAGCACCAGCGTCGACGGCGAAGTTCTCCGAAAATGTTATGCCCTAAAAAAAACATGATATATAAGTATGGAGCAACTTTACAAATTCGAAAAAATCAAAAATTTTAAAATAAAGACGGTTTTGAACTCAATTTTTCACGCTGAGTCCGAATGCGGTATTCAAATTTGGCGGCGACGCTCCGCTCCTGCCATACACTCGAGAAGGTGATCAATTTGGGTTAAAAAATTACTGCAGCTCAATTTTGAGGACGGATTTGAATTCTTCTCGAAAAATTAAACTAGCGCCAGTACAAAGATATTTTCAAAATTCAAAAAAACCAAAAGTTTTGAATTAAGGAGTGATTTCAAATCAATTCTTCACGCTTAGTTCAAATTCGGTGTTCAAATTTAGCGGCGACGCTCCGTTCCTGAGATACACTCGAAGAAGTTTGAAAAATCGGTCAATTTGGGTAAAAATATGACTAAAGCTCAATTTTGACGACGGATTTGAATTCGTCTTGAAAAACTGGGAAATTAGCACCAGCGCCGACGCCGAAGCTCTCCAGAAAATTCTTGGTCCCAAAACAGATATGATGCTAGTATGGAAATATTTTTAAAATGTGTAAAAATCAAAAATTTCGCAGTAAAGACTGTTTATAACTCAATTATTCACGCTGAGTTCGAATTCGGTGTTCAAATTCGGCAGCGACGCTCCGTCCCCGAGATACACTCGAAATTGTGGTCAATTTGGGTCAAAAAATGACTGTAACTCAATTCTGACGATGGTTTTGAATTCGCCTCGAAAAATTGAGTGACTATAGCACCAGCGACGACGCCGAAGGTCTCCGAAAATTTTTTTCACCCAAAGTATGGAAAAATTTTCAAAATTCGAAAAAATCAAAAATTTTGAATTAAAGAGTGACTTTGACTCAATTTTTACGCAGTGTTCAAATTTGGCGGCGATGCTCCGTTCCCGAGAGAGACTTGGAAAAGTTGGGGACATTGGTCAATTTGGGTCAAAAAATTACTGTAGCTCACTTTTGACGACGGATTTGAATTCGTATTGAAAAATTGATTTATTAGCACCAGCGCGGACGCCGAAAAACAGACATAATGTGTATGGGAAAGTTCTGAAATTTCGAAAAAATCAAAACTTGTGAATTAAAGAGTGTTTATAACTCAATTTTTTACACTGAGTTTGAATACGGTGTTCAAATTTGGCGGCGATGCGCCGCTCCTGAGATACACTCGAAAATGTGATCCATTTAGGTCAAAAAATGACTTTAGCTCAATTTTGGCAACGGATGTGGATTCGTCTCGAAAAATTGAGAAATTAGCACCAGCGCCGATGCAGAAGTTCCCCGAAAACTTTTTGGTCCCAAGAAAGACATGATGATGGAGAAATTTTTTAAATTCGTAAAAATCAAAAATTTTGAAGCCAAGACTGGTTTTAACTCAATTTTTCACGCTCAGTTCGAATTCGGTGTTCAAATGTGGCGGCGACGCTCCGTTCTCGAGGTACACTCGAAAATGTGGTCAATTCGGGTCAAAAAATGACTCTGGCTCAATGTTGACAACGGATTCGAATTTGTCTCGGAAAATTGCGTATAACTAGCACCAGCGCCGACGCCGAAACTCTCCGAAAAATGTTTTAACCCGAAAAAAACGGGATGTTAGTATGGAGTAATTTTAATAATTCGTAAAAATAAAAAATTTCGCAGCAAAGATTGTTTTTAATTCAATTTATTAAACTGAGTTTGAATTCGGTGTTGAAATTTGGTGGCGACGCTCCGCTCCTGCGATACACTCGAAAATATGGTCATTTTGGGTCAAAAAATGACTGTAGCTTACTTTTGAACGCGAATTTGAATTCGTCTCGAGAAAATTGCAAATTTAGCACCATCGCCGACGCCAAAGCTCTCCGAAAATTTCTTGGTCCCAAAAAAGACATGATGGATAGAGTATGTAGAAATTTTCAAAATGCGTAAAAATCAAAATTTTGGCAGTAGAGACTGTTTTTAACTCACTTTTTCACGCTGAGTTCGAATTCGGTGTTCAAATTTGGCGGCGACGCTCGGTTTCTGAGATACACTCGAAAAAGTTGGGAAAATTGGTCAATTTGGGTCAAAAAATGACTGTAGCTCAATTTTGACAACGGATTTGAATTCGTCTCGAAAAATTGAGAAATTAGCACCAGCGCCGACGCCGAAGCTCTCCGACAATTTTTTGGTCCCAAGAAAGACTCGATGGAGAGCACCAGTACAAAGAAATTTTCAAAATTCGAAAAAAATTAAAAATTTTGAATTAAAGAGTGATTTCAAATCAATTTTCCACGCGAAGTTCGAATTCGGTGTTCAAATTTGGCGGCGACGCTCCGTTCCCGAGATACATTCGAAAATGTGGTCAATTTGGGTCAAAATATGACTGTAGCTCAATATTGACGACGGATTTGAATTCGTCTCGAACAATTGAGAAATTAGCACCAGCGCCGACGCCGAAGCTCTCCGAAAATTTTCATGCCTTCAAATAGACATGATGTGTATGGAGAAATTTTCAAAATTCGAAAAAATCAGAAATGTTGGATTAAAGATTTTTTTAACTCAAATTTTTACGGTGAGGTTGAATTCGGTGTTAAAATTTGGCGGCGACGCTCCGCGCTCCTGAGATACACTCTAGAATTTGGTCAATTTGGGTCAAAAAATGACTGTAGCTCTATTTTGACGACGGATTTGAATTCGTCTCGAAAAATTGGGTAACTACCGCGAGTGCCGACGCCGAAGCTCTCCAGAAAATTTTTTGCCACAAAAAAGACACAAGGTGTATGGAGAAATTTTCAAAATTCGAAAAAATCTGAAACTTTGAATTAAAGATTCTTTTAAACTCAATTATTGACGCTGAGTTCGAATTCGGTGTTCAAATTTGGCGGCGACGCTACGCTCCTGAGATACACTCGAGAATGTGGTCAATTTGGGTCAAAGAATATTTGGGTCAATAAATGACTGGAAAATTTTTTGCCCTACAAAGGACATGATGTAAGGAAGTTCGGGCAAGTGGAACCACTTATTTAAAAATGGCTGCAGAGTTTTTATTTATGTAGCGATCTGAAATCTAAATACACCATTGGATAAACTATACTTCGATCTATCAAATAGTGTATTTATATGATGAAAAAAACAAACAAAAAAACTCCAAGTTGGTCAATATTTAGTTCTACTAATGGACTATTTTTTCTAGCACTTGATAAATGGCCCAGCCATTTATCAAGTCTTATTCTGACCTTTAATTGAGGAAACTCATGAACGACTGGACCAATTGTCAACTGTGTCCTTCCCAAAAACCGAGAGGGGTGTGAGCTCCAAAACGCCCCAGCTAATCATCAAACTTTTATCTGCACAACTTTGAGTTCTTCTCTATAATCTACCAAAATTGGGATACAATTGATTCTATAGTTCCTGTGATTTTCGTGCTACAAATTCTGTCCTTAAATTGAGGAAAACTCATGAACGGCTCGACCAAGATGTAATCTATACATTCGGAAACGTAAAAAAAAAACACGACCCTCAACACGATCTTGACCACTGTGACGAGTTTAGTACCTCCCTTTCATTCGAAAAGTCGGTAAAAATATGAACAATAAATGCTACTTGGTGATTCCTTTTGCCCGGTTCTACTTGCCCAACCTACATGGTTTAATAATAAGTCATTAAAAGCAAAATCAAGGAACTTACTAGCGTTCATCTGATAGTCGACAGAATTTCCTTTCTTTCGATATTAATGCGTATCCTAACACTCTTCAATTATTGAAATGATCGCACTTTCGAAATTCACGATTCATTGAATTATTTCTACACGATTCACAAATCCCTTATCACAAAATTGTACACAACACATTTTGCCGGTTTCACAGATTATAATTATGAGAACGGTCACTAGCTATCGAATAGTAGTGTTACCAACTGTGTGAGGTGATTAGGAAAAATGTTATTTGCGGTGGTTCCTTTTGAGCAGTGGTTCCACATGCCCGAACTTCCCTTATAGTATGGAGGCATTTTAAAAATTCGAAAAAATAAAAAATTTTGAATTAGCGACTGTTTTCAACTCCATTTATCACGCTGAGTTCGAATTCGGTGTTCAAGTTTGGCGGCGACGCTCCGTTCCCGAGATACACTCGCAAAAGTTGTCAATTTAGGTCAAAAAATAACTGTAACTTAATTTTGACGACAAATTTGAAATCGTCTCGAAAAATTGAGCAACTAACACCAGCGCCGATGCCGAAGTTCTCCGAAAATTTCTTGGTCCCAAAAAAGACATGATGATGGAGAAATTTTCAAAATGCGTAAAACTCAAACATTTCGCAGTAAAGAATGTTTGTAACTCAATTTTTCCCCCTGATCTCGAATTCGGTGTTCAAATTTGACGGCGACGTTCCGCTCCTGAGATACACTCAAAAAAGTTGGAAAAATTGGTCAAATTGGGTCAAAAAATGACTGTAGCTCAAATTTTGACGACGGATTCTAATTCGTCTCGAAAAATTGAGAAATTAGCACTAGTGCCGACGCCGAAGTTCTCCGAAAATTCTCTTGCCCCAAAAAAGACATGATGTGTATGGAGACATTTTGAAAATTCGAAAAAATCTGAAATGTTGAATTAAAGATTGTTTTTACTCAAATTCTTACACTGAGTTCGAATTCTGTGTTCAAATTCGACGGCGACGCTTCGTCCTTGAGATACACTCGAAAATGTGGTCCATGTAGGTCAACAAATGACTGCAGCTCAATTTTGACGACGGATTTGAATTCTTCTCGAAAAATTAAGTAACTAGCACCGTTTTATTCGAAATTCTCTCTTTTATCCAGAATTTTAAACCGCACTGCTCTAACTGTCTTCTTTCCAAAATTATTCGCAAATGGTTGGTTCATCGCCCCAGGAAAATAGATATTTTGTAAACGACAACTGATGCGCGATGTGTGGCATACTCAACGCGTCGAAGGCGCAAACACAAATATTTTTTCATTTTCGTGTTTGGCGGCAACGGAGCGTCGCCCCCAATTGCGAACACCAAATTCGAACTCAGCGTAAAAATCTGAGTACAAAACAGTCTTTAATTCAAAATTTTTGGTTTATGAAAATATTAAAATTTTCTCCATACTATTTTCAAATTCGGTGTTCAAATTCGGCGGCGACACTCCGTTTCCGAGATACACTCGAAAATGTGGTCAATTGGGGTGAAACAATGACTGTAGCTCAATTTTGACGACGGATTTGAACTCATATCGAAAATTGAGTAATTCGCACCAGCGCCGACGCCGAAGCTCTCCGAAAATTTTTTGGTCCCGAAAAAGACATGATGATGCAGAAATTTTCAAAATGCGTAAAAATCAAAAATTTCGCCGTAAAGACTTTGTAACTCAATTTTTCCCCCTGATCTCGAATTCGGTGTTCAAATTAGGCGGCGACGCTCCGCACCTGAAATACACTCGAGAATTTGGTCAATTTGGGTCAAAAAATGACTGCAGCTCAGTTATGACAACGGATTTGAATTCGTCTCAAAAAATTGAGAAATTAGCACCAGCGCCGATGCCGAAGCTCTCAAAATTCGAAGAAGTCTGATATGTTGGATTAAAGATTTTTTTGACTCAATTTTTCACACTGAGTTCAAGCTCGGGGTTCAAATTTGGCGGCGACGCTCCGATCCAGAGATATACTCGAAAATGTGGTCTTTTTTGGTCAAAAAATGACTGTAACTCACCTTAGAAGACGGATTTGAATTCGTCTCGAAAAATTGAGTAATTAGCACCAGCGTCGACGGCGAAGCTCTCCGAAAATGTTTTACTCTAAAAAAAAACATGATATATGGTATGGAGACATTTTCAAAATTCTAAAAAATCAAAGATTTTAAAATAAAGATGGTTTTTAACTCAATTTTTCACGCTGAGTTCGAATTCGGCGGCGACGCTCCGTTCTCGAGGTTCGCGTTTGGCGGCAACGGAGCGCCGTCGCCCATTGCGAACACCAAATTCGAACTCAGCGTAAAAAACTGAGTACAAAACAGTCTTTAATTCAAAATTTTTGGTTTATGAAAATATTAAAATTTTCTCCATACTATTTTCAAATTCGGTGTTCAAACTCGGCGGCGACACTCCGTTTCCGAGATACACTCGAAAATGTGGTCAATTGGGGTCAAACAATGACTGTAGCTCGATTTTGACGACGGATTTGAATTCGTATCGAAAATTGAGTAATTCGCACCAACGCCGACGCCGAAGCTCTCGGAAAATCTTTTTGACCCAAAAACGAACTTATGTAGGTATATTTTCACGCTGAGTTCGAATTCGGTGTTCAAATTTGGCGGCGACGCTCCGCTCCTTAGATACACTCGAAAATGTGATCAACTGGGGTCAAAAAATGACTGTAGCTCAGTTTTGACGACGGATTTGAATTTCTCTCGAAAATTGAGTAATTTGCTCCAGCGCCGACGCCGAAACTCTACGAAAATTTTTTGACCTAAGAACGACCTAATGTATATTTTCACGCAGAGTTCGAATTCGGTGTTCAAATTTAGCGGCGACGCTCTGCTCCTGAGATACACTCAAGGATGTGGTCAATTTGGGACAAAATTAACTGTAGCTTAATTTTGACGATGGTTTTGAATTCGCCTCGAAAAATTGAGTGACTAGCACCAGCGATGACGCCAAAGCTCTCCGAAAATTTTTTTCACCCAAAAAATACAGGATGCATATAGTATGAAAAAATTTTTGAAATTTGAAAAAATTTTTGAAATTTGAAAAAATCAAAAATTTTTAATGAAGGAGAGATTTCGACTCAATTTTTCACGCTGTGTTCAAATTCGGCGTTCAAATTTGGCGGCAATGCTCAGTTCCCAAGAGACACTGGAAAAATTTGAATTTGGGTGAAATATGACTGCAGCTCAATTTTAACGACGGATTTGAATTCGTCTCGAAAAATTGAGTAACAAGCACCAGCGCCGATGCCGAAGCTCTCCAAAAATTTTTTTGACCCAAAAAAGATCTTATGTATATTTTCACGCTGAGTTCGAATTCAAAGGCGGCGACGCTTCGATCCCGAGAGACACTCGAATAATTTGGGAAAATTGGTCAAATTTTTTGTAGTTTGCCCCAAAACAGACATGATGTGTAGTATGGAGACATTTTCAAAATTCGAAATAATCAAAAACTTTGAATGAAACACTGTTTTTACCTCAATTTTCCACGCTGAGTTTGAATTCGGTGTTCAAATTCGGCGGCGACGCTCCGTTCCCGAGATACACTCGGAAATGTGGTCCATTTAGGTCAAAAAATGACTGTAGCTCAATTTTGGCGACGGGTTTGGATTCGGCTCGAAAAATTGAGAAATTAGCACCAGCGCCGCTCCGAAAATTGTTTGGTCTCAAGAAAAACATGATGACATAGAAATTTTTTAAATTCGTGAAAATCAAAAATTTCGCAGTAAAGACTGTTTATAACTCAATTTTTCACGCTGAGTTCGAATTCGGTGTTCAAATTTGGC
Organism: Acanthococcus lagerstroemiae; assembly: GCA_031841125.1. Taxonomy (NCBI): domain Eukaryota; kingdom Metazoa; phylum Arthropoda; class Insecta; order Hemiptera; family Eriococcidae; genus Acanthococcus; species Acanthococcus lagerstroemiae. Next base: position 34,554,121 of record CM063112.1, read on the forward strand.
CGCGACGCTCCGTCCCCGAGATACACTCGAAAATGTGGTCATGTTTGGTCAAAAAATGACTGTAGCTCACCTTTGAAGACCGATTTGAATTCGTCTTGAAAAATTGAATAATTAGCACCAGCGTCGACGGCGAAGCTCTCCGAAAATGTTTTGCCCTAAAAAAAACATGATATATAAGTATGGAGCAACTTTACAAATTCGAAAAAGTCAAAAATTTTAAAATAAAGACGGTTTTGAACTCAATTTTTCACGCTGAGTCCGAATGCGGTATTCAAATTTGGTGGCGACGCTCCGCTCCTGCTATACACTCGAGAATGTGATCAATTTGGGTCAAAAAATGACTGTAGCTCAATTTTGACGGATTTGAATTCGTCTCGATAAATTGAGAAATTACCACTAGCGCCGACGCCGAAGCTCTCCGAAAATTTTCTTGCACCGAAGAAAGACATGATGTGTATGGAGAAAATTTCAAAATTCGATAAAAACAGAAATGTTGAATTAAAGATTGTTTTTAACTCAATTTCTTACTGAGTTCGAATTCGGTGTTCAAATTCGACGGCGACGCTTCGTCCTTGAGATACACTCGAAAATGTGGTCCATTTAGGTCAAAAAATGACTGCAGCTCAATTTTGACGACGGATTTGAATTCTTCTCGAAAAATTAAGTAACTAGCACCGTTTTATTCGAAATTTTCTCTTTTATCCAGAATTTTAAACCGCAGTGCTCTAACTGTCTCCTTTCCAAAATTATTCGCGAATGGTCGGTTCGCCTCAGGAAAATAGAAATTTTGTGAACGACAACTGATGCGCGATGTGTGGCATACTCAACGCGTCGAAGGCGCAAACACAAATATTTTTTCATTTTCGTGTTTGGCGGCAACGGAGCGTCGCCGCCAATTGCGAACGCCAAATTCGAACTCAGTGTAAAAAACTGAGTACAAAACAGTCTTTAATTCAAAATTTTTGGTTTATGAAAATATTAAAATTTTCTCCATACTATTTTTAAATTCGGTGTTCAAATTCGTCGGCGACACTCCGTTTCCGAGATACACTCGAAAATGTGGTCAATTGGGGTCAAACAATGACTGTAGCTCAAATTTGACGACGGATTTGAACTCGTATCGAAAATTGAGTAATTCGCACCAGCGCCGACGCCGAAGCTCTCCGAAACTTTTTTGGTCCTAAGAAAGACATGATGATGGAGAAATTTTTTAAATTCGTAAAAATCAAAACTTTCGAAGCCAAGACTGTTTTTAACTCAATTTTTCACGCTCAGTCTGAATTCGGTGTTCAAATGTGGCGGCGACGCTCCGTTCTCGAGGTACACTCGAAAATGTGGTCAATTTAGGTCAAAAAATGACTGTAGCTTAATTTTGACGACGAATTTGAAATCGTCTCGAAGAAGTGAGCAATTAGCACCAGCGCCGACGCCGGAGCTCTCCGAAAATTTCTTGGTCCCGAAAAAGACATGATGATGCAGAAATTTTCAAAATGCGTAAAAATCAAAAATTTCGCCGTAAAGACTGTTTTTAACTCAATTTATCATGCTGAGTTCGAATTCGGTGTTCGATTTCGGCGGCGACGCTCCGTTCCCGAGATACACTCGCAAAAGTTGTCAATTACGGTCAAAAAATGACTGTAGCTTAATTTTGACAACGAATTTGAATTCGTCTCGAAAAATTGAGAAATTAGCACTAGTGCCGACGCCGAAGTTCTCCGAAAATTTTCTTGCCCCAAATAAGACATGATGTGTATGGAGAAATTTTGAAAATTCGAAAACATCTGAATTGTTGGATTGAAGATTTATTTAAACTCAATTTTTCACGCCGAGTTCGAATTCGGTGTTCAAATTTGGAGGCGACGCTCCGCTCCTGAGATACACTCAAAAAAGTTGGAAAAATTGGTCAATTTGGGTCAAAAAATGACTGTAGCTCAAATTTTGACGACGGATTTGAATTCGTCTCGAAAAATTGAGAAGATAGCACCAGCGCCAACGCCGAAGCTCTCCGAACATTTTTTGGTCCCAAAAAAGACATGATGATGGAGAAATTTTCAAAATTCGTAAAAATCCAAAATATCGCGGTAAAGACTGTTTTTAACCCAATTTTTCACGCTGAGTTCGAATTCGGGGTTCAATTTCGGTAGAGACGCTCCGTTCCCGAGATACACTCGAAAATGAGGTCATGTTTGGTCAAAAAATGACTCTGGCTCAATGTTGACAACGGATTCGAATTTGTCTCGGAAAATTGCGTATAACTAGCACCAGCGCCGACGCCGAAACTCTCCGAAAAATGTTTTAACCCGAAAAAAACGGGATGTTAGTATGGAGTAATTTTAAAAATTCGTAAAAATAAAAAATTTCGCAGCAAAGATTGTTTTTAATTCAATTTATTAAACTGAGTTCGAATTCGGTGTTGAAATTTGGTGGCGACGCTCCGCTCCGGCGATACACTCGAAAATATGGTCATTTTGGGTCAAAAAATGACTGTAGCTTACTTTTGAACACGAATTTGAATTCGTCTCGAGAAAATTGCAAATTTAGCACCATCGCCGACGCCAAAGCTCTCCGAAAATTTCTTGGTTCCAAAAAAGACATGATGGATAGAGTATGTAGAAATTTTCAAAATGCGTAAAAATCAAAAATTTTGCAGTAGAGACTGTTTTTAACTCAATTTTTCATGCTGAGTTCGAATTCGGTGTTCTAATTTGGCGGCGACGCTCGGTTTCTGAGATACACTCGAAAAAGTTGGAAAAATTGGTCAATTTGGGTCAAAAAACGACTATAGCTCAATTTTGACAACGGATTTGTATTCGGCTCAAAAAATTGAGAAATTAGCACCAGCGCTGACGCCGAAGCTCTCCGATAATTTTTTGGTCCCAAGAAAGACTCGATGGAGAAATTTTCAAAATTCGAAAAAGTCAACAACTATAAGGTAAAGACGGAGTTTCACTCAATTTTTTACGCTGAGTTCAAATTCGGTGTTCAAATTTGGCGGCGACGCCTCGTTCCTAAGATATACTCGAAGAAGTTCGACTAAATGACCGCAGCTCAATATTGACGACGGATTATAATTCGTCTCGAATAATTGCGTAACTAGCACCAGTACAAAGAAATTTTCAAAATTCGAAAAAATTAAAAATTTTGAATTAGAGAGTGATTTCAAATTAATTTTTTACGCGAAGTTCGAATTCGGTGTCCAAATTTGGCGGCGACGCTGCGTTCTCGAGATCCACTCGAAAATGTGGTCAATTTGGGTCAAAATATGACTGTAGCTCAATATTGACGACGGATTTGAATTCGTCTCGAACAATTGAGAAATTAGCACCAGCGCCGACGCCGAAGCTCTCCGAAAATTTTCATGCCTTCAAATAGACATGATGTGTATGGAGAAATTTTCAAAATTCGAAAAAATCTGTAATGTTGGATTAAGGATTTTTTTAACTCAAATTTTTACGCTGAGGTCGAATTTGGTGTTAAAATTTGGCGGCGACGCTCCGCGCTCCTGAGATACACTCGAGAATTTGGTCAATTTGGGTCAAAAAATGACTGTAGCTCAATTTTGACAACGGATTTGAATTCGTCTCGAAAAATTGAGAAATTAGCACCAGCGCCGACGCCGAAGCTCTCCGATAATTTTTTGGTCCTAAGAAAGTCTCGATGGAGAGCATCAGTACAAAGAAATTTTCGAAATTCGAAAAAAATTAAAAATTTTGAATTAAAGAGTGATTTCAAATCAATTTTCCACGCGAAGTTCGAATTCGGTGTTCAAATTTGGCGGCGACGCTCCGTTCCCGAGATACATTCGAAAATGTGGTCAATTTGGGTCAAAATATGACTGTAGCTCAATATTGACGACGGATTTGAATTCGTCTCGAACAATTGAGAAATTAGCACCAGCGCCGACGCCGAAGCTCTCCGTAAATTTTCATGCCTTCAAATAGACATGATGTGTATGGAGAAATTTTCAAATTTCGAAAAAATCAGAAATGTTGGATTAAAGATTTTTTTAACTCAAATTTTTACGGTGAGGTTGAATTCGGTGTTAAAATTTGGCGGCGACGCTCCGCGCTCCTGAGATAAACTCTAGAATTTGGTCAATTTGGGTCAAAAAATGACTGTAGCTCAATTTTGACGACAGATTTGAATTCGTCTCGAAAAATTGGGTAACTACCGCGAGTGCCGACGCCGAAGCTCTCCAGAAAATTTTTTGCCACAAAAAAGACACAAGGTGTATGGAGAAATTTTCAAAATTCGAAAAAATCTGAAACGTTGAATTAAAGATTCTTTTAAAGTCAATTATTGACGCTGAGTTCGAATTCGGTGTTCAAATTTGGCGGCGACGCTACGCTCCTGAGATACACTCGAGAATGTGGTCAATTTGGGTCAAAGAATATTTGGGTCAAAAAATGACTGGAAAATTTTTTGCCCTACAAAGGACATGATGTAAGGAAGTTCGGGCAAGTGGAACCACTTATTTAAAAATGGCTGCAGAGTTTTTATTTATGTAGCGATCTGAAATCTAAATACACCATTGGATAAACCTTACTTCGATCTATCAAATAGTGTATTTATATGAAAAAAAAAAAAAAAACTCCAAGTTTGTCAATATTTAGTTCTACTAATGGACAATTTTTTTTAGCACTTGATAAATGGCTGGGCAAAAGGAACCAGTGACCCGGGCCATAGGAACCACCTATAAAATTTCCAAAATTCGGATGGAAAAAAAGGTCTATGCTGCACAACAAATCTATTACGATATAAAAACAATAAGTAATAACCTAAAATTTAAAATTACGATTTTTGTTTGTCTACTTAGATTATTCCGCCGAAATGTTTAAAGCCATCGTTTAAAAAAAACCAACCCTCGACATGGAATAGGATTATAAAAATAGAAAACTACCCGGCTATCAAAATTAGAGTTCGTATCAATTAAACTGAAGGAAAAAAACACATTGAGTACGTCAGTCGCCTCGCACTTCTTATTCTGACCTTTAATTGAGGAAACTCATGAACGACTGGACCAATTGTCAACTGTGTCCTTCCCAAAAACCGAGAGGGGTGTGAGCTCCAAAACGCCCCAGCTAATCATCAAACTTTTATCTGCCCAACTTTGAGTTCTTCTCTATAATCTACCAAAATTGAGATTCAATTGATTCTATAGTTCCTGTGATTTTCGTGCTACAAATTCTGTCCTTAAATTGAGGAAAACTCATGAACGGCTTGACCAAGATGTAATCTATACATTCGGAAACGTAAAAAAAAACACGACCCTCAACACGATCTTGACCACTGTGACGAGTTTAGTACCTCCCTTTCATTCGAAAAGTCGGTAAAAATATGAACAATAAATGCTACTTGGTGATTCCTTTTGCCCGGTTCTACTTGCCCAACCTACATGGTTTAATAATAAGTCATTAAAAGCAAAATCAAGGAACTTACTAGCGTTCATCTGATAGTCGACAGAATTTCCTTTCTTTCGATATTAATGCGTATCCTAACACTCTTCAATTATTGAAATGATCGCACTTTCGAAATTCACGATTCATTGAATTATTTCTACACGATTCACAAATCCCTTATCACAAAATTGTACACAACACATTTTGCCGGTTTCACAGATTATAATTATGAGAACGGTCACTAGCTATCGAATAGTAGTGTTACCAACTGTGTGAGGTTATTAGGAAAAATGTTATTTGCGGTGGTTCCTTTTGAGCAGTGGTTCCACATGCCCGAACTTCCCTTATAGTATGGAGGCATTTTAAAAATTCGAAAAAATAAAAAATTTTGAATTAGCGACTGTTTTCAACTCCATTTATCACGCTGAGTTCGAATTCGGTGTTCAAGTTTGGCGGCGACGCTCCGTTCCCGAGATACACTCGCAAAAGTTGTCAATTTAGGTCAAAAAGTAACTGTAGCTTAATTTTGACGACAAATTTGAAATCGTTTCGAAAAATTGAGCAATTAACACCAGCGCCGATGCCGAAGTTCTCCGAAAATTTCTTGGTCCCCAAAAAGACATGATGATGGAGAAATTTTCAAAATGCGTATAAATCAAACATTTCGCAGTAAAGAATGTTTGTAACTCAGTTTTTCCCCCTGATCTCGAATTCGGTGTTCAAATTTGGCGGCGACGTTCCGCTCCTGAGATACACTCAAAAAAGTTGGAAAAATTGGTCAAATTGGGTCAAAAAATGACTGTAGCTCAAATTTTGACGACGGATTCTAATTCGTCTCGAAAAATTGAGAAATTAGCACTAGTGCCGACGCCGAAGTTCTCCGAAAATTTTCTTGCCCCAAAAAAGACATGATGTGTATGGAGAAATTTTGAAAATTCGAAAAAATCTGAAATGTTGAATTAAAGATTGTTTTTAACTCAAATTCTTACACTGAGTTCGAATTCGGTGTTCAAATTCGACGGCGACGCTTCGTCCTTGAGATACACTCGAAAATGTGGTCCATGTAGGTCAAAAAATGACTGCAGCTCAATTTTGACGACGGATTTGAATTCTTCTCGAAAAATTAAGTAACTAGCACCGTTTTATTCGAAATTTTCTCTTTTATCCAGAATTTTAAACCGCAGTGCTCTAACTGTGTCCTTTCCAAAATTATTCGCGAATGGTTGGTTAGCCCAAGGAAAATAGAAATTTTGAAAACGACAACTGATGCGCGATGTGTGGCATACTCAACGCGTCGAAGGCGCAAACACAAATATTTTTTCATTTTCGTATTTTGCGGGAAAGGAGCGTCGCCGTCAATTGCGAACACCAAATTCGAACTCAGCGTAAAAATCTGAGTACAAAACAGTCTTTAATTCAAAATTTTTGGTTTATGAAAATATTAAAATTTTCTCCATACTATTTTCAAATTCGGTGTTCAAATTCGGCGGCGACACACCGTTTCCGAGATACACTCGAAAATGTGGTCAATTGGGGTGAAACAATGACTGTAGCTCAATTTTGACGACGGATTTGAAATCGTATCGAAAATTGAGTAATTCGCACCAGCGCCGAAGCTCTTGGAAAATCATTTTGACCCAAAAACGAACTTATGTAGGTATATTTTCACGCTGAATTCGAATTCGGTGTTCAAATTTGGCGGCGACGCTCCGCTCCTGAGATACACTCGAAAATGTGATCAATTGGGGTCAAAAAATGACTGTAGCTCAGTTTTGACGACGGATTTGAATTTCTCTCGAAAATTGAGTAATTTGCTCCAGCCCCGACGCCGAAGCTCTCCGAAAATTTTTTTCACCCAAAAAATACAGGATGTATATAGTATGGAAAAATTTTTAAAATTCGAAAAAATCAAAAATTTTTAATGAAGGAGAGATTTCGACTCAATTCTCCACGCTGTGTTCAAATTCGGCGTTCAAATTTGGCGGTGATGCTCGGTTCCCGAGAGACACTGGAAAAATTTGGGAAAATTGGTCAATTTGTGTGAAATATGACTGTAGCTGAATTTTAACGACGGATTTGAATTCGTCCGAAAAATTGAGTAACTAGCACCAGCGCCGACGCCGAAACTCTTCGAAAATTTCATCGTCCAAAAAAAGACATGATGTGTGTTCGAAGAATTTTCAAAATTCGAAAAACTCAAAAATTTTGAATTATAGAGTGCTTTTAATTCAATTTTTTACGCTGAGTTCGAATTCGGTGTTCGATTTCGGCGGCGACGCTCCGTTTCCGAGATACACTCGAAAATGTGGTCATGTTTGGTCAAGAAATGACTGTAACTTAATTTCGACGACGAATTTGAAATCGTCTCGAAAAATTGAGAAGGTAGCACCTTCTCCGAAAATTTTCTTGCCCCAAAAAAGACATGATGTGTATGGAGAAATTTTGAAAATTCGAAAAACTCTGAAATGTTGGATTAAAGAGTTTTTTTAACTCAATTTTTTACGCTGAGTTCGAATTCGGTGTTCAAATTTGGCGGCGACGCTCCGCTCCTGAGATACACTCGAAAAAGTTGGAAAACTTGGTCAATTTGGGTCAAAAAATGACTGTAGCTCAAATTTTGACGAAGGATTTGAATTCGTCTCGAAAAATTGAGAAGTTGGCACCAGCGCCGACGCCGAAGCTCTCCGAAAATTTTTCGGTCCTTAAAAAGACATGATGATGGAGAAATTTTCAAAATTCGTAAAAATCAAAAATATCGCGGTAAAGACTGTTTTTAACTCAATTTTTCACGCTGAGTTCGAATTCGATATTCAATTTCGCCGGCGACGCTCCGTTCCCGAGATACACTCGAAAATGTGGTCATGTTTGGTCAAGAAATGACTGTAGCTCACCTTTGAAGACCGATTTGAATTCGTCTTGAAAAATTGAGTAATTAGCACCAGCGTCGACGGCGAAGCTCCCCGAAAATGTTTTACTCCAAAAAAAAAAAATGATATATAAGTATGGAGAAACTTTAAAAATTCGAAGAAATTAAAAATTTTAAAATAAAGACGGTTTTGAACTCAATTTTTCACGCTGAGTCCGAATGCGGAGTTCAAATTTGGCGGCGACGCTCCGTTCCTGAGATACACTCGAAGAAGTTTGAAAAATCGGTCAATTTGGGTAAAAATATGACTGGAGCTCAATTTTGACGACGGATTTGAATTCGTCTTGAAAAACTGGGAAATTAGCACCAGCGCCGACGCCGAAGCCCTCCGAAAATGTTTTGCCCTAAAAAAAACATGATGTATAGTATAGAAAAATTTTCAAAATTCGAAAAAATCAAAAATTTTGAATTAAAGACGGTTTTTAACTCAATCTTTCACGCTGAGTTCGAATTCAGTGTTCAAATTTAGCGGCGACGCTCCGTTCCCGAAATACACTCGAAAATGTGGGCAATTTGGGTCAAGAAATGACTGTAGCTAGATTTTAATAACGGATTTGAATTCGTCTCGAAAAATTTTGTAACTAGCACAAGCGCCGACGCCGAAGCTCTCCGAAAATTTTTTCGTCATAAAATTGACATAGATACACGAAAATGCATACTGGTGCGAATTGTTTGGCATATTCAATGAGTTTAACGCGTTACAAAATATTTTTTAAATTCGTTGTAGGGCCTTCAACACATTTAATATGCCGCACATCGCGCACCAATTGACTTTTTCAAATATATATTTTTCCGGTGTGAACCGACAATGTGCGAATAATTATCGAAAGGAGACCGGTAGAGCAATGCGGTTTGATATTCTTGATAGAGGTGAAAATTTCGAATAAGAGTTTGTTTCAGTTCTGCTGTAGCAGTTTCCAATCAAAAGTTTTCCGCCATTTACCAGTTCCCCACATGAAATTCGCAACCTCGAAAATACATACGGTGCGAATGATATTGCAGATTCATCTTATTTGAGGTGTTACTACATTTTTCAAGAATTCGCAATACTTCGGAAAATGAAAACATTTCTGTGGTAGCGCCTTCGACGCATTGAAGATGCCACACATCGTGCACCAATTGTCGTTTCTGAAATATCAATTTTTCTGGGGTGAACCGACAATGTGCGAATAATTTTCGAATGGAGACAGGTAAGGCAGTGCAGTTTGAAATTCTGGATGGAGGAGGTAATTTCGAATAACACTTGCTTTTAAATTTTATTCTACCAGTCTCCATTCAAAAATTTTTCTCCTTTTACTAGTTCGCTCCGTGGTTATTCGCATTCTCAGAAAGACATAATGGTGAGAATTGTATTGCAGATTCATCAAGTTTAAGGTGTGACTGCGTTTTTCAAAAAATCGAAGTTCTTTAGGACATGAAAACATTTTTCTTGTAGCGCCTTCCACACGTTGAATATGCCAAACGTCGCGCACCAATTGACGTAATCAAAAGTTCTAATATTCTGCGTGAATAATATTCGAATGGAGACAGGTAGAGCAGTGCGGTTTGAAATTCTGGATAGAGGAGAAAATGTCGAATAAGACTTGTTTTTCGGTTTCGCTCTAACAGTCTCCAATCAAAAGTTTCTCGCATTTTACCAGTTCGCCCCAGGAAATTAGTATTTTGGAAAATGCATATTGATGCGAATTGTCCTGCAGATTCATCAAGTTTAAGGCGTTATTACATTTTCTCAAAAGTTTGCTATAAGGTGCAGTGGGGTAATTGCAAACAACTTTTTGATTAGTGACACTTTGCCGACTCGCTGTGACCGCTCTATGGCACCAATCAACATCAAATTTCTGTCACACATACTTTGAAGGGTTCTCTTTTAGTGGAGAAAATTTTGTACCAATAAATTCACAACTTTTTGGAAAAATGGAACTTTAAAACTTTTCAATCACGTTTTTGCATTTACCCCATCATGGGGTAAATGCAAAATCGTACATTATTTTTGCGAGGCCTTATTTTTTTGCAGTTTTGATCATCTCACAGTATTCTGCATAAAATTTACCAACTTTTGATCTATTTATAAGCTTTATTCGGTCAAAATTTCTAGGAGTTATCTACTTGAGAAGAAATTTTTCAGTGGAATGAAAAAAAAATTCGAATTTAAAGTCTCCTTAATTGAGGGATGGCCTTCTTTTAAGGTCTTTAATGCCTCTTACATATGCTTCTCATTGTATTATAGTGGTGCAGTATTCTGTTTTTGGTATTTTTGGACCATTTTACACCTAAAATACATTTAAAAAATTGTTGGGGTAAATGCAAAATTGTACGTATTTTGCAATTGCCCCAGCATGACTTTTCCTTGGGGTAAATGCAAAAACCCATATTTCCGCCAATGTAATTAAAATTTTTTAAAATCAATGGTCTTACCTTAAACTTGAATCTTTTGTGATAATTAACAGATAAATATCTTTTCGAAAAAATTTCACAGGATACACTTTCGGCCGTTTTGAAAAACAACTACCTCCACTTCACTTAGGAGTGATTTTGACATGCGATGATAAAAACATTTCCACAGAATAAACGAGCGCACTGATATTATTCAGGCCGGGTGAGTATATAAGTAATAGATGTGCCTTAATGTACCAATAGATGGCACGGTCAAATATTATGTTTCTTTGCGTCGAACAGCTGATTTTGCAATTACCCCAATTTTGCAATTACCCCACTGCACCTTACTTTAGAAAATATAAGCATATCTCAGTTTTGTTCGGGCAAAAGAGTTTTCGGGGAGCTTCGGCGTCAGCGCTGGTGCTAATTACTCAATTTTTTGAGACGAATTAAAATCCGTCATCAAAATGGAGCTAGTGTCATTTTTTGACCCAAATTGACCACATTTTCGAGTGTATCTCGGGAAGAGTATATAGACAAGTAGGTACTAGTTCATTTAGTAAGAATCATGAAAATGAACCATGAGAAATTGAGAAAGTTAATGGACAACGAACTTCATACGATAAAACAGGAAGAGAAAAAGAGAAAGAGAACGTATAGGACTGAACTGAGAAAACAGATACCTGATAACAGAACCAACTTTGCGAGGTCAGTCGATCAGCCATTTGGTTTGTTTTTGGGTCTTCTCACTTTTCTCTTTAAAAAGCAAAATCAGAGGAATAGGCTCTTAAATACGGGAAGCGTAGGACCAGTTTTCTAGATTTTTAGTTCAATTTTCAATGTTATGCATGAAGGAAAATCGATTAAATCGACAACTCGAGAATTTCAATCGATAATCGGTAAGAGGTAAGCTTATTGATTTAACGTCGATTTTGGATCGATGTTTTGACAACCCTTACTCTGGAGCTACACCCACAGCTAAATTCAAGTAACCGTCTCCATGCACTGTTGAAATGACGAACACTGAACACGGTAATTCCCATTTCGCGGGTTTCAAAATCTGTTCGCGGTTTGACGCTTTTAAATCCGAATCGCCCACCGATACTCCCAGCGGAATTGTAAACTAGAAACTTCCCGGTTGATCCGAACGTGACAGCTAAAAAGTCAACCCTGCAGGACCCTCCATTCAACTGATCCGACCACATTCTGTTCTCCTCGTCGTCAGTGTCCTAAGAGATCGCGAATTATCGCGCTCGAAACACGGGGGGCGTGAAAAACGTAATTTGTAAGACCCCCCCGGATGTCAGGTGCCAACGGGAAAAAGCGCTTTGTGACTTTCCGCGTCGTGCGTCGTGTTTATTAGGCGAAGATGGCTTAAGACGGTCGTCGCAAAAGTCGCGCTTAATCGACGCCTTCTAATCGTGTAACAAATTCATGGGTCACTCGGTCCATTTGCAATGCAAACTGTAGGAAGGTAAAAAAGCTCAGGTAGTCTTCGCGACTGACTGGTTAGAATAAAAGAAATTCCACCAGCGTCAGGGAATTTTAAACGATTCTTATTGTTTTTTTACACGACACCCCACCCCCCACGTCCGCGTTAATACGATGCTTTTTCTTGGGTGGCTGCTGTTGATGTAAAACCAAAAAAAAAAAAACACTCTGCTGCCAGGAAGCGGCAAATTTGAGAAGCGAGGACGGTGTTGACACTATTTCACGGCTCATCAATTGTCTGCGGCAGTGCCAACACTTAGCCGCCAAAATAAAGACACATCAAAGTAGTTAGAGGCGGTACTACGTAACAACTTTGAGATCTCTTCGAGTATGCACTTCACCTCTTCTTCATCCCTTTATAGCGCGCTCGTCAGCTTATTTCTTCCGAACAGGCCATTTGCCGGCAAATTAAACGTACGTTTTCCTCTTTCACTTCCTTTTACTTTTTTTTTTTTTCTGCGTCAGGTCGAGGTATCATTTACCACATTCACTTATCCGTGTAGTAGTTACTTTCCCGTGAAACATCTGCGAAGATGGAGTAACGCAAAAATTTATCGCTTTTGTACAAATAATACAGCAATAGTTCAGGAATATTATGAAGAACGAAAAGGTAATAAGTATATAGGTACCGACGGGGCCGTCTGTTCGTTATTTATAAAACTACTAACAGCCCCCTTGAACCCACCACAAGTAGAAGACCCTGGAGACCGCAGACCCACCTCCTGGAAGACCATTGAGCGCCAAGCCAAGCGCCTCCCATCAGCACCCTCAACATCCTCACAGAGCAGGGAAAAAGGGGAACCCGGGTCAATTGGAGCATGAGAACTTCACCAGAACCGAACGCAATTGCGGCAATTTACTCACTAGCGGTCGATTGAATTTAGAGTCGGTGATGGCCAGAAGGGGTGGATACCGTATTTCTAACGCCCTTGGATCCACCGAAAGGGGTAGAGACAAGCAAACACTTTTATTAGAAACTAGCTGAATTACCCGTCCTTCGGACGGGCTCAAACATACCGGATGATGAACGAGAAGTCGCACCATCAGCAATACAGAATATCTTTAGTCCGGTACTTAGTTCAATTCATCTAAAAACTGGGTCAATTCCGGAAGACTGATTTTTCTCATTCCTCATGATGGATCAAGTTCTTCTCATTTTGGTTAGAAATTATTTTCTCTGAAATTTCGAAATTTTGTTCCAACACTTTTGTCAGTACCTACTCATTGATTATAATGTCCAAAGTGACTATGATTTCCGATAAATTAAACTGAATTCGATTTTGGAAATTTTCAACCTACTCTTCTTTTTTTATTTTTTTTAAGTATAAATTCAACCTAATTTATGGAAAATTATCATTTTGAACAAATGATCAATGAATCATGACAAAATTGAAGAAAAGAAATAATGATTCGTAAAAATTGAACTCAATTTGTTATTATTAATTATCAAATAGCTCTGACACACAAAACTGCCTATGCAAAATCCATAGAAAATCTCAGTCATATCCTGAAAAAATAATCAAAGCATAATGACAACAAATTTTGTAGGTCAAAACAAAATCTAGTTCAATAGGAAAATCGTCACTTCCTCTTCTATGTGGACAAATTACTTCTCGTGAAAAGGACACGCTTTTCTTTCTGTTTTAGGGTGATTCTCCGAAAAATGGACAATTCAACGTGGACAAAAACCAAAAAAAAATGAGGTTCACTTTTCAAATTTTTTTCGTTGAAATCGATACTCTAGGGGTATTGAGAAATCATATTCCGGTACCGGCCGGGCTTAAATTTGATTTTGGAGGGTCGTAAAAAAAATTGTTGTCCACGTTGAAAGACAAATTTTTCAAGTTTACATAGTGTGATAAGATGAGGCTGTACGATCACACAGCGGCACCGTGGGTTACAATCTCACGGATCACGGTTTTATGAAGTACCAAAAATTCATCTAGGAAAGTAGTTTCTGCACGAAGAAGATTTAAAGGCTGTTTCTACAGACTGCTTCTAAGTGTCGAAATATTCACATCCTTCAGCGTGGATACAAGAAATACGTGAGTAGCCACGTTGAATAATATTTTATGTCCACGTTTAAGGACAAAATCGCTTTTTCCCTTTTCCCATTGGGTAAATATGCGGAAAATATTTGATACATGTTGCTGAATGTAATGTGGCCAACATTAGTTATATTATTACGTTTTTACAAATTCGGAGCTATAAATTCAATATGGCTGTTGATGTCCACGATGAAGGACACTTTTTTTTTTTAGAAACCAGGATCTCAGCAATAAATGAGTATTTTAGCATACAAATTATCATTATTTCACAGAAGTTCTTACACAGCCTTCTAGAGGAAGTTATGAGGAAGTTATATGAGCATTTGAGAGAAGTTTATGCTTATAGTGGAACCTTACAGAGAGGTTTGAAAATTATCCACGTTGAAGGACATATCTCTTCCTAGACACAACTTTGAGGTATTCTAAAGGTTACTTAACTTGGTTAGAAAAAGATTGTAAGACCTATACCGTGTTGCCTCAACTTACCTCTTCAACAATGGGAAACAGTATAGTTCCTGAAAATTATGTATTAAACCCTTCCAGCAAGCAAAAAAAAAAAACGGAACTAGGCCAGGTTGACACCCACGCTGATGGACATTTCAGGTGCATTTTCGATTTTCTAATGATGTTCTGCTCAACTAGGGAGAGCTTTTACCACTGTCTCCATCAGAAGAGTTCATTTCCTCAATTTTGATATATTGCGCATAGCATTCTAATAATAAGTGGCAGAGTTACAGCCTATTTACATGAATTGTCCATTTTTCGGAGAATTACCCTTTAACAAAAAAAAAAAAAAAATATGCAGATTTTTCTTTCTCAAAGATGAAAAAAGAGTAGGTACGTTTTGTCTAGTAGATGTGAGGAATAGATGATTTTCTTACTTTTATTCGAAGACACCTTGCAGGATCCCGGAGAAAGAAATAAGCTTTTTACATTAAAACGGGGAAAGGATAATTTAATTCAATTTCCTTAAAAACAGAAATGGGTTCTGTTCCTGGAAGATAGGAACGGTTTACATTCAAGAAATGGAAACGACAATGTTCTCTTTTCTCGTAGAAAGAAAATTCAATTTCCTCAAATGAGAGAAATTCATTTCATTCATAAAAGAAAAGAGGCAACTTTCTTTTCTCTCCTCAAAGAGAGGAACGAAATTCTTCTCCCGAAGAAAAAATAAACTTTTTTTCTCGTGACTCAATGAAAGAACATGTTTCTGATTCTTTAAGACATGAATCATTTGTGTAGCCTCACTTCAATAATAATATTCGGGGGAAATCTGCGATGATTTCCAAAGGATTTCATGAGAAATCTTCGACAGAATTCCTTCGATTTTCGAAAATAACTAAATTTTTCACGCTGAGTTCTAATTCGGTGGTCAAATTCGAGGGCAACGAGCAGGTCCCGCGATACACAGGAAAATATTGGAAAAATTGGTCAGTTTGGGTCAAGAAAGGACTCCCGCTCGATTTTGACGACGGATTTGAAATCGCCTCGAAAAACTGAGTAATTAGCCCCCACGCCGACGTCGAAGCTTCCCGAAAATTTTTTTGACCTAAAAAAGACATGATGTATGTACGGAGAAATTTTCAAAATTCGAATAAACCATAAATTTTGAATTAATGACTGTTTTCGACTCAATTTTTCACGCTGAGTTCGAATTCGGTGGTCAAACTTGGCGGCGGCGCTCCGTTCCTGAGATGCGCAGGAAGAAGTTTAAAAAATGGGTCAGTTTGGGTTAAAAAATGACTCCAGGTCAATTTTGATGACGGATTTGAATTCGCCTCGAAAAATTGAGTAATTAGCACCCGCGCCGACGCCGAAGCTCTCCGAAAAAATTTCTGCCCCAAAAAAGACATGATGTATCTGGAGAAATTTTCAAAATTCGAGAAAACCAAAAATTTTGAATTCAGCGACGGTTTTTGATTCGATTTTCCACGCTGAGTTTTAATTCGGTGGTCGAATTTGGCGGCGACGCTCCGTACCCGGGATACAGAGGAAAAAGTTTAAAAAATTGGTCAGTTTGGGTCAAAAAATGACTCTAGCTCAATTTTGACGACGGATTTAATTCGCCACGAAAAATTGAGTAGTTAGCACCCGCGCCGACGCCGAAGCTCTCTGAAAATTTCTTTGCCTCAAAAAAGACATGATGTATAGTATGGAAAAATTACAATATTAGAAAAACCAAAAATTTTGAACCAAAGACTGTTTTCGGCTGAATTTTTAACGCTGAGTTCGAATACGGTGGTCAAATTTGGCGGCGACGCTCCGTTCCCGAGATATTCAGGAAAAAGTTGGAAAAATTGGTCAGTTTAGGTCAAAGGAAAATTGTCATCACCAGATGTGATAAGACTTTTGGAGAAAAAAAATCTTAGGAATTCGAATAATTCAACAAAATGACGACCTGTTCTATAGATGGTGAGTTTTTCATTCAAGATGATGAAAACTCACCATGAACTGAAAAAAGACAAGACCTTTCTATTTGTTTTTCCTGTAAATAACCGTTATCAATGGAGAATATAAGTAGGGGTATTGGAGGTATTGCGCCCTGAGTACTTGCCTTCCTTCCCTAATGAAGCAAAAAGCCGTCGTTACCTTATAATGTCATCGATGTCCAAAACTTTGGCCAGCGAATTTTTATGTAAGTGTATGTTGAGTTTGTAACATACTGTTTTTTTTTTGTTTTTTTTCCAATCCAAAATTCTTTCACCCTTTTATGCGCAACGGGAAGTATGCTTCCCAGCACCTAGAACAATTTATCGAAAATAGAGTTATGATGCTACTGCCTTGAAACTAGCTAAATTGTTCTAGGTGCTGGGAAACATACTTCCCGTTGCGCACGAAAGGGTTAAAAAATACAAGGAAATTACAAAAAGTCTTATACATCAGAAATGTTCCACAATTTAATTTGTAAACTCAACAAAAAATTGTAAATATTCTAATTTTTATTTCATTTATCGAAAGTGCATAATAGCTTTATCGCCTATTTCTGATAATGTAGATCTAACCGATGCTTTTTTGATTTTCTACTCCAAGTCAGTTTTGCCCATTTTTCTTTCGCCGAAAAATTTTTCGTCCCCCCAAATGAGTCAAAGACTCATTTTTTTGAAATTTTTCAAGCTGAGTACAAATTCTTTGAACAAATTCGACGGCGACGCTCCGTTATCCAGATACGCCCCTAAATCTTGGTGAAATTATTCAACTTGTCGAGACGAATTCAAATCAGTCCTCCTTGCACTCGAGAAATACGGCAGAAATGCTGGCCGACACAATAATCAGCTATACTTGTATCGCGATACACGCATCCTCGTCTGAAAGAGATCTTACAGGCGACGCCGACGTGAAAATATTTCCCTGGCTCATAAGGAGGAATTCCTTTATCAGTGCTGTGAGAGATCAGTCAGTATTAGGTGATGTAAATTTGGCAACCTTTCGGACGCAGGATCCACCGCCATCTGTAAAGTCCATTCTATATATGGTCGTTATAAAGATAGGGATTTGTACGGACGTCATATCCACTGCTATCTGTAATGAGGCACTACAGGTAGCTATGTGTAGAGTTTAAAAAAGTATGAACAAAGACAACAAAACTTTGGATAGAATGGGTGTACCTCCCAAAATTGGGGTAGGATATGAGATATCGTGAAAAGAACCTGAAAAATGAATTCGGTGACAGCAGAAACCAGTTAATCTCTCCTTTTGAAGATCGGTTTTTCAAAATATCATAATTTTTCCACCCCCCCCCCCAAATTGAGCACTGGACTGTGAGTCCAGAAAATGCGGCACAAATTCTGAGACCTCGGAGCACAATTAGCACAAATTACGATTAAATTTGTGCCGCTAATTCCAACCCCCATCTTCATTTGGGGGGGGGGGCAACATTTCTCTGGCCCCCAAACTTTTTATTAAAATGTGGACCCACGGGAGGCGGCACAAATTCTGGGACTTCGGAGCACAATTAGCACAAATTACAATAGAATTTGTGCCGCTAATTCCAACCCCTTACTTCATTTGGGGGGGGGGGGCGTAGAAATACAGCCGTGATTCAAGTAATACGTACCCAAAAAAAATTTTGTTGAGAAATGTTTGAATTTTACAACACCATTCCACTGTCACTGATTGCTCAACAACAATCAGGGCCGGCAACTTCTGTATAGCGGGTGTAACGAATGCTACACATGGCAACACCGGAGAAATTATTGGTACAATTGTAGGTCTGCATAAAGAGAAGCTTCAGCTTTCATTTCGCAAAAGTGAAGTGCAAGCTGCAGAATGTACGCATAAAAAAAAGTGAAGAGGAAGCTTGTGCTCAGGAGTGAGAGCATTTGCTTCGGGAAAAAGGTTTCCCTTCGAGTTGTATGCATAAAGAGGACTGTTAACTTCAAAAGTGAAGCTTTCGCCCGCGACAAAATGCATCTAGTCCCAAGTAGACTTCTTGAAAAACACATGCAGTTACCATTCATCTTCGAGAAGATTCCTTCGATTTCCGAGGAATTTTATCAAAAATATTACGGCAAAAAATCCGATAATTTTCGAAGAATTTCATCGGACATCACTGAGAGAAATTTCCGATGATTTCAGGAGAATTTTGTTGAAAATTTTAAGGAAAATCTCCAACGATACCAAAGGATTTTATTGGAAATCATCGAGAAATATCTCGGATGATTTTTGAAGCAATTCTTCAGAAGAAAGGTTCGATGATTTCCAGAGGTTTTCATCGGAAATTTTTGGGATAAATTACCTATGATTTTCGAAGAATTTTATGAGAAATGCTCGGGGAAAATCTCCGATGATTTCCAAAGAATTTCATCAGAAATCTTGGAGAACAATCTCTGATAATTTCCAGAGAATTTCATCGGAGGACTTCAAAGAAAATTTCCAATATTTTCCGAAGAATTTGTTCAAAAATCTTACGATAATTTTTACAGACTTTTATCAAAAATATTTTGGAAAAATCCGATGGTTTTTGAAGAATTTTATCGGAAATCATCAGGAAAAATCTCTGATGATTTCCGAAATACATATAATTTCATTGGAAATCTTCGAGAAGAATCTTTGATGATTTTAAACGAATTTCATCGGAAATTTTTGGGAAAAAATTCAGAAAATTTCCGAAGAATCCCATCGGAAATTTTTTGAAAGAATTTTTGAATAGGAAACATTCGGGGGAAAACTCCGATCGTTTTTGAAGAATTTTATCGAAAATCTTCAGAAAAAATCTCCGATGATTTCAAAAGAATAATTTCATTAGAAATCAAGAAGAATCTCCGATGATTTTAAAGGAATTTCATCGGAAATTTTTGGGAAAAAATTTCGGTAATCAACGAAGATTCCCATCGGAAGTCTTTAGAAAAAATTGTAAATGTTTTCTAAAAAATTTCATCAAAATTCATTGAAAGAATTTTCTGATAATTTTTGAAGAATCTTATCAAAAATCTTCAGGGAAAATGTTCGTTGATCTTCGAAGAATTTCATCTCGGAAACCTTTTGAGAAGAATCTCCGATGATTTTATGATTTTTCATCGGGAATTTTTGGGAAAAAATTCCGATACCCGAAGAATTGAGACTATTTCCCACTCATGCCGTAGGATCAGAGATTTTCCCCGAAAATTTTTCATAAAATTTTTCGGAAATCGTTGGAAATTTTTTCTAAAGATCTTTTCCGAAAATTAGTGATTATTTTCGGATGACATTTTTATGAAATCATCGGAGATTTTTCTCAAATTATTTTCGACAAAATTCTCTAATCTCATCACATGAGCGGAAAATAGTCTCAATTCTTCGGAAATTATCAGCATTTTTTTCCCAAAAAATTTCCGACGAAATTTCTTTAAAATCGTCAGAAATTCTTCTCGAAGATTTCCAATTAAATTATTCTCTGGAAATCATCGGAGATTCTTCCTGAAGATTTTCGATAAAATTCTTCCAAGAACCATCGGAGTTTTTTCCCAAATATTTCCAATGAAATTCTTCATAAATTATCGGAAAAATTTTCCTGAAGATTTTGAACAAATTCTTTGAAAAACATTGGAAACTTTTTCTGAAGATTTTCAATGAAATTCTCCGGAAAAGATTTCCGAAAAAATTCTTCTGAAATCATCGAAGATTTTCCTCCATGATGTCCGATGAAATTCTTCGAAAATGATCGGAAATTTTTCCCTAATATTTTCGATAAAATTCTTCGGAAATCATCATCGGAAATCAAAGGAATCTTCTCGAAGATTTCTGATGAAATTCTTTGGAAATCATCACAGATTTTCCCCGAAAATTATTTCATCGTTTTGTACGTTTGGTGCGTTTTCCACCTGTACATCCACCACAATCTTTGTCTTCGCTTCTTTGAATGATTTTCGATTTAGAAGAAACGTTGTTATCTTTGAAGCACTCGCTTCATTTCTGGAGCGTTCGCTTTGAAGAGAAAGAGAGAGCTTATGCATACAGATTGAAGCAAAACCTTAAACTTCTATCTTTCCCTTCGAAGCAAAGGCTCTCACTCCGCTCTTTTGCTTCGATGTTAAAGCTTAATTTTTATGCGTACGGCCTAATAATATGATTAAAAAACGTTAGTGCGTAAAATCAGTGTTGTTTTTTTCGCATACATGGGATTATGAAAAGTTTCCGGCCCTGACAACAATTATAATAATTTATAACCAGAGTTTATAGGTAGTACGCTTTAGGCATCTTATTTGAATCTCAGTTTAGTTGTTAATACATAGTATGTATCATTTCATAATTCTTCTTGTTTCTATTCTTGGCTGCAGGTGAAGATAGGTCACAAGCACTCCCCGTGTGTGAAATAATCTTGCTTAAGCAGAGTAATATTGCAACCCAAAATTCATACATTATCATGTTTTTATGATTCATACAAATTTATGAAAGGGTATGGAATATAGATTATTTCAGCCAATTAATTATGAAAGCTCAACTTGGTGCAGTGAAAGGCTTGTGATGAGCTAGCAATGTTGTTTATATAAAGTCACTTTTATAAGAATTAACAGCCATATACCATAGTATAGTATACAATAGCAGGTATATTACAAATACTTGTAAATAATGAGCTCCTAAAGTAAAGTAGGTTTCTTGCGGCGGCTTCGGTCTTGCTTCTTAGTGGCTTCATCTAGCAGTATACATGAAACACATATATGGTCAGTCATACGATGTCACGATAACAAACAGTATGGTTAATTAGGTGAAGCGCCAACATAGGAGATCCTAGGGGGCGGTTCAGGTAGTCAGTACAAGGCGGTGTGCAGCAGCTTATAGTGTCTCTAAGTATTAGTCAAAATTGTGGAAGACAACTTGAGAGCTTACCAGTGAACTCAATGTCAAGTACTGCTTGAACATCAAACGCACCACAAACACCACAACTTACAGGTGGACTCAGTGTCAAGTACTGCTCAACACCAAATGCACCACAAACCCTACTACTTATAAGTGGACTCAGTGTCGAGGACTGCTTAACACTAAATGCACTACTAGTAATGGGAGACGGGAACTTACAGAAGTCGACTCAATGTTAAGGATTGCTCGAACATATCAAGTGCACCACTATAGTAATAGCGATGGGAACTACAGAGATGGACTCTATGTCAAGGATTGCTCGAACATATCAAGGGCACCACTGGTAATGTTCACTTATTACAGGTTGTTGTTGGCCGACAGGAGTCGGTGAATATATTGCAGGGTTCGTTATAGTTAGCATTTGTACAACTTATTACCGAGCCTGTCAACGTATTGCCACTCAGGGCCAGTGCGCGGGCGAGCGCTGGCGAGAGAGAAATAGAGAGAGAGAAAGAGAGCGAAGTAGAGAGAGCGAGATCAACTTAGAAAAATTGGTAGTTAATCTAACAGTTATCTGACCTGAGCATCTTCACAATTCTGCTTGGACCGGCGTCAACACAAATACGAGCACAAATTCCCGTTCACAGTAAACCACACGATGTACGAGAACGCAAGAAAAAACTCACATTTGAACCATATGAACATCTGAACAGAAATGAGACTAAGGTCTCCTGCTGGCTACCAGGTGCCGAAGTAGCTGGTATAAACATGATCATGACTCATTGGTTTAACGTTAGTTTTCGGTTAACAGGCTCAAGCGATTGGCTTTGTTGAAGTATCTGAGGCTGTCCGGTACGAGGAGTTACAAAAGAGACTATTGAACCTTTTTTACCTTATCTATTTTATCGTTTCGGCTATTAACAATAGCGAAACACTACCTACTGCTATCAGTCGAAGTCGAATTTTCCGGTTATAGAGGCTGAAGTGCTTTGCTTTGAAAGCATTCGAGGCTGTCCTTCTCGAGATATTAACTGATCGCATGAATTCAATATTCCGACTATTAATTATAGTGGGTTACTAATAATTAATGTCGAAGTCGAATTTTTTCGACACCATGTTTCACGCTTTGACAGGCTCTATAACACTACAAGTTCTTTTGCGGGAAAAGGCAAGAAGTCTTTCCTCAATGCATGGAAGAAATTGGAGTCAGCAACTGCCACTTTCTTGTCATTTGTTGGGGAAGGAACGGAAGACTTTGCCAAGGTTGAGAGGCCTTTGTAATGGCTCTGTATTACCCTCAAGGACCGTGTCAGTGAACGAGTGTAGAAGATACCTCTTTACAAAGAAGGGGAAATCTTTGGAGGCCATTCCCCCACAAGTGACGCAGTGTTACTGCATACTAAGAGTGCCGCGTTTCAAGGTGGTAAAACTTGGGGACGTTGTCTCGGAGTACAACCAATTCTCCCCAGTCCAGCTGATTGGGGTTGGATCATGACCGAGGAGAAGAGATGGACGCCGCAGCGGATATCACTTCCAACTGCCGCAGATTGCTGCAACCAACTGCCCAAGTGTTCCTGCAAGGAAGGTGGAAAACGATACAGCTGTGCTAAGAGAAGTTTACCATGTACAGGATTGTGCAAGTGTGATGGCCAATGTAAAAGTTCGGATGAGGAATAAATGAAATTTCATTCAATAATTTCTACTTTGCTCTTTCATTTCAAAACATTTCTTCTAAAATTGTCTCCTAAAGGAGGTAATATTTTGAAGTATAATGGTTAGAAAATATGTAGGGGAGAGTTGCCCAAGTCGGACCTTTTTTCTTTGGAGGCTTCTAACTCAGCCGTCGTTGCATGGAATTTGAAGTGTGGTATATCACTGGAAAGGGCATACATCTGGCTACCTTCGATAAACATTTGAAAACTCCATGATTATTAGGACGCTGTGGAGACAAGTTTCAAGAAAAAGTTCCAGAGGTGGTCCAATTTAAGAACAGTGCCTTAAGTTGGACCATATGTTCTAAAGTTGGACCAGGCATAAAAAAAGGATGAAAAAAGTGTGTAAATGCTGAAAAATTGTATTTAAAAATATGTAGAGTTAATGAAATTAGGCTATAAGTCAAAAATAAACATTAATGGTAATGGTTTGAAAAATATGAGCAGATACAGTGCCCTAATATATGTTATAATCGCAGATGTCAAGCAGCGGGAAAGCAATCTGCCGGTTCTGACGTGAGGTCGTTCCTAAATTAACTCCAGAGACATGCTTTACAACAGAGGAGGCAGGAATCCATTCCAATAAATCGGGTTTATCGAGAAAGTGGAAAATCCCGTCTTTTTTGTGCCGTAAAAATTCAAAATAAACCGAGCCCTTCTCGTTGTTCATTTCTCGTAAAAAAACCAATATAATGCTTGGTAGGCACTTTGCCTTCCTGTAAAGAGAATTCCGTTATGTAGTAACCCCCTACAAAAAGTTCGAATTTCTCTTGCTCAATGTCTGAAAACGTTTCCTCATCAGGTGAGTCCGATGCTAGATTAAGAGGAGCAATCTCTTCATCCGAGCTGGATGAATCATCACTTGAAGGTAGCTTGCGCGGTCGACCTCTTTTTCTCTTAGGCTGAACAGCGGTCTTGACAGATCCACTAGTACTTGGGCGAGCATCATCACCAATGTCCCAACATGAACGTTTGCTTGCCAAATTGGATCTAGAAAAAAAAAAATTGAAATTCATCTACTCGACAAATGCTACAGGTAAAAAAAAAAATGATACCTACTTCTTGGGAGCTGATTCTCCGACTCCAGATGCTTTCATAGTTTTTCTGACATGAGGTTGTTTCTGAGATGCGGCCGGACCATTTTTTTCCAAGCTTCTCTTTCTCTGTAAACGAGAAGATAGGCCTAAATAAGAAATTTGAACCTAAATAGTTTTGAGCACATAAAATGGATACTCACGCTTTTGTACGCTCGGTTTCTTCCAATTTGTTTTTATAGGGACTCGACGTCAATTCCTCGGATTCTTGAAGTGGACGTCCTCGCTTTTTCTTACCACTGGAAGTAGTTGGCACTGTGGGTACGGGCGAGATTTGTTGGATTATGTCTATCACTGATGATGATGTCGGTTGTGGATCTGGCTCCACATCTGCTGCGGCTACATTTACTGCATCCTCATTCACTTCTTCGACATTCACGATTTCAAAATCATCCTCATCATTTTCGGCCTCATGATCAACATTCATCGCATCCGCAGCAGCATATGCATGTTCTGGGAAACGTAGCATATCAATTGGCCAAATACCAGAACCGCGAAATGCACTCTCAGCGTTGCCGAGAGTCGCCGCTTTATAATAGGCCTCTTTGAATAGAGTCGGGATTTGGTAAATGGATATAGTTTTATCAGGATTTTCAATTAACCATCCTTTCTCAGCACTGACGAGGTATCCTTAAAGAGGACCAAAACAGGCAACATCCAACGGTTGCAATCAATGGGTGGTGTGACTTGGTAACTGGAGCATAACAATACCATTCTCACAACAAAATTTTATTGCTTGCAGATTTTTTGAGTGGGTTGTATGACCGTCAAGAAGAAGAAGAACTGGGCGCTCTGTACTGCAATTAATATGATTCTGAAAATGACGCAACCATTCCAGAAAAAGTTCTTTGTTGATATAGCCAGTATCTGAAATGTGAACAATACTCCCTCGAGGCTTTCCAATTTCCAGTGCTAAAGGTACCTCTTTCTGGCTCTTATTGCTCATTTTGAAAATGAGCATCGGGGGTACATAATTACCAGTCCCGTTGACACAACAAACTGCTGTTGAATTTGTTCCTCTCTCCGCACTTTTCACCCCACCGACCTGCCGTTTTCCTTTCTGTCCTACAATTTTCCGCACTGTTTTTTGAACAGTCGAAATCCCGGTCTCATCGACATTAAATACCTGCTCAGGTCCTAAATGAAATCTATTGACAAGCTCGGTCAACTTCTCAAAGAATCCCCCGACTCGTTTTCTCGAAAATCCTTTTATTCTGGCCATTGACGTCAGCTCTGGAGTTCAGAGACTCGGTTCAGGGAACCGTCGCAAGAAGTTGTAGTACCTCTTCTTCCCTGCACATTCATTAAACGGATGCTGTCCTGGCTGCATGTGTTCGGCAATATTGAAAGCTAATTCTCTGATTTCAGTCGGTGTTAGTCCGGACATTCGTTCTTCCATCAACAATATATGATTCTTCAGCTCTTCTTCAACTTCTGCAAGTAATGTCGGCGGCCGACCAAAACTTTTCTTATACCATTACTGCGAGCATTTTGCTTGTGATAATGCCGTAACAGAGTCGCCTTGGGAACGCCATACGATCTTGCTACTTTATTCACACCTTCCTGTCGATCCAATGCCGCTAAGGCCTGTTCCAAGTCCGCGTCATCCCACTGGCCGTATTTCGTGCGATCTGGTGCCTGAATCAAAACAATAGAGATGAAATATCATTACTAATATCACTGTAAAAAGGTTTACAAAGATATACAAGTTTATTTTCCAAAAGTCACTGCTTCTACGGCTGTTGAAATATCAAAACTGAAAAATGTTATCCTAAGTTGGACCGGTTCAAGTTGCGATACTTCCTTGTTTTCATTTCTTATTGTTCAAAATGCAGAATTACCGAGCTACACATTTTTTATGGCATTAGTCCGTGGCCTTGTATGTGACAGAATGCAAATAATGCAAAAAGAATGCGATTTTAAGGTGGTCCAACTTAAGAAACAAAATTCGGTCCAATTAACGCAACCACGACTTTTTCGCACAAACATGGCCGTGCAAAGAGATGTATACAGTTAATGTTTTATCAAAAAGATGGCTGAAACAATGACTAAATCAACAATATACTGAGATATTTCATCTACTTACTCTATTTCCGGTCGCCATCAACTTTTCAAAATTTTCAATATGCCGAAAATACACGGTTTTTGCAAGGCACCAACTTTCATGCAAATTTTTTTCACTAAAAATGATAACACAAAGCCGGTGCTCTGTGAGCAATATCGTTAGACAGCCAGCTATAACTTATCTTAGAACCAAAGCGCTACCTATCGAAGGGCTCGAGCAATTAAGGGTGGTCCAACTTATGCACCGGTTCAATATGGGCAACTTTCCCCTAAATTTGAAATTTAAAAAAAAAACACTCATTTGCAAATGACTTTTTGGATTTTCTATCAGGCCTATAGTGGCATATTTATGTATCATTTTGCGGAGAATTTGATAGAAAACAGCGTTTATTTGAAACTTTTTTCTCTATAGTTCCACGGCTATGAGATATTTCAAGAAAACGGAATTTTAGGGGGTTAAAATGTCACAAAATGCACGGTACTGGTCCTCAACCGCCGCACTATATGTATTGTCCGGACCAAACAGACTGACCGACAGACTCCAACTGAAAGCCAGGCTGCTTCACTGATTGCCAGGTTTGTTACCACGCTAAAATATCAGTTTTTTTTATGGGGGGGGGGTCTCGAAAACATCTCCGAATGGAGTGCTGGATGTCACAATTTGCTAGGTTCGCTTATCCAGCCTCTCAAACCAACATTTTATTTCGATGGTTTATGAACTGAGTTCGGATTGTGTTGTACTTTTCGCACCCACTCGCCCAAAAACACGCACACATCAAGTAAATCTCTCTGCAGCGTCGAGCAAACAGCGTCTTGGCGTTCGCTGAAATTTTGCGTTACCCTCCGAAGTCGACGCGTATCGTTTACTGCGCCAGCGATTTGACAGTTGAAGGGGTCTCCGGTCCCGCTAATGGGGTTAATGCAGCAGAGCCGACTAAGAGTTTCATTCCCGAGCCGGGATTTGTAATGTAAATTACGGTTAAATGGAGTTAAAGTAAGTTTGACGTTTTGATAGTATAAACTGAGCGGGGTGCCCCCTTCGACCCCGCAATCACGAGGAGCGCCATCGACCGAATCGCGGGCGCGAATTACGAAGATATAATTTTGCGTATTTAAATGCTCCCTGCGCTTCCCGTCGCGTCCTGACGGCCCCCCAGCTCGCCGCGTTTCCGCCTTCTTGTGCGCTGACGTGACGAATATTATTTTCTTTCGGTGTCAGAATTTTCTTAATTTGACGCAGAAACACGCGGCTCGAGTTGATTAAATTATACGCGAAAATTAAAAAGCGACCGGGGAGTTTTGAGAAGCTATTCTTTACGGGTGCCAGTGCAGCGATTCGTCGAGTACACGACTTTTCCAGTTATTCGGGGGCGGACTATAATCCGAAATTTCCGGATGGGTCGAACGAATACGGGGCAACGTGAGAACACCGGGCCGAGATTCAAAATATTGAGACCTATCGAAACGTCTTTACCCGTCTGGTACTAGTACCAATATTCCATCCTACGGATACCAAAACTACAATTTGATCCGGTTCTCGACCCTATTTGGAAAAACAGAATTCTTCTTCAGGCGCCATATCCGATGCCGGAGCGGTCGCCGTTTTTGGTGCGCGACTTTTCTAGGTCGCTTTTGTTGCGTTTTAGTTTTCCCTCCTCTGAGCCGAAAAGTGTGCAGCCGCAATTCGCTTATTAGCCACATCTTCCACGACGTTGAGTAAACTGTCCATAACATGCACACGCACAGTACCTATCTTTCTGATCTGGTGGTAACACGCCTTGCGATTGTAATGTGAATAGATTAGACTAAGAAGAGGGGTTACAACGACCACTTTGACGAGATTTTTTCGGCCAGAGGGACCAACTTGCCCTAGTTCACTTCTGCTGCCATTCAATGATTTCCAAAATCATGGAATAATCTATTACGCTTTCATCTTATTTCTACGTACGACTCTCGCAAACGCACGACTAGAATCAGGGTTCCGAATACTAGTCAGAAACTCGATACGTTCAGTTGCAATGCGGTTGACCGTGCATTCTACTCCGACGCGGCTCCGGAGCGGTATTATCGTCGGTGTGGACATCCATCCAGCTTGTCGTACGTCGCCCAGGCGCATCTGCCCCACACACTCAGATCTGCATTACGCTGTCGGGCAGCAGCCGCTTCCAAATAGGATCGGCGACACTCCTCCTTGAACTCTTTCGGGTCCATCGGTTGCTCGAATTTCTCGAAACACACGGTTGTCGCCTCCGGCGGCACATCGTACTCCCAGGCTGGTTTCGAAGACTGAACGAGGTCGCGTCTCGGTCGATGATCGTGCTGCTGAGTGTCAGCCCTCTCGATCCTCTCGATTCTACCGAATCTCTCGGTTTCGCGCCGCCGATGGGTTGATTCCGCGCCTGAGCACGGTGAAAGGTCGCGAGACCTCCCCATGTACGCGCGCGGCTCCTGGGCACGAGGCCGGTGAACTATTCCCAAGTCGTGCCCGTATTGGTTCCTCGAGTCTTCGTGGCGCTGTCGACTGGAGATCGTGTCCTCGTAGTACGACCTCGGCACACTCCTGAATCTTCGGTGGTTCGACGCCGTCGATTCATAATGGGGACAACGCACTTGTGACTCGGCCCGATCCAGTGTGTTCCGGTGGTCTAAGACGTGTCTTGAGGGTTTGTGGCGTCCCTCATCGTAGTACTCTCGATTCATGGTCAGCAGTTTCTACAGTCGCCTGATTCGAAGTAACGCAGATAGGCGGTGGACAACAGCGGTAAAAAATCAATGCCTGGCATTTGGAAAATTTAGTCGATAATTATACGTAATCGGTGGTGATGACTTCCTTACAACGGATGTAGCTACTACTACATACCTGGCACGTTGACACTGGAACACCTCACAGGGCACCTCAAATTTGATTAACAAATGGAGACCATCCATGAATTATTTTTGATTTGGTGTCAGTCCATTTTAGACGGCCGTTCTCGCAGCATGCTTAAATCTTGGAAAGCTCTTTCAAAAATTAAGTAATTTACAACGACCACACTTTCCTCATGTATTAAAATCAGTTGCAAAATCCCCCCCGCTCCTCGATGATCACGCTGTATGTGGGCGGTCTCGCAGTATAATTTCCGTGGCAAAAAAGTGAAGGATCATTAAAATGATTGGAATCTTGACCGAATCTGTGATCTTTATCAGTAGTAAGTGTTTTTGAAGAGCTTATCAATAGGACTGGTAAAAAGAAAGCATTCACTCCTGAGTACGCATTTTGAATTACTTAGATACCTATGCATGAAATACCTATGCATTCATTTTGTTACAATACATCCAGGCTGTGGAACGAAAATCCCGCCATATTTTTCTTTGTATTAGGAAGTCTGATCGAGATTGAACAACGAGTATCTTCAGAGGTTAAGGTCTAGTTTATTTTTGGGCGAAGAATCAATTCTCCCGTCAAAGGGGGGCTAAGACGTGCCACCAACTTTAAAATCTTAAATCGGTACATTAAAAAAAAAATCAAAATAGAAGTACCTACTTTGAGTCATTAAACTTGAAAATGTAATCAGAGTGTAATCAGATTTCCAATCTGATTCTAATTTATAAGCTCCAAGTTTGACTACTCACAAAACCATTCTGACGTATAAAATAGACATAAATTTGACATAGGTTGTTGGATAGTCCGTCATTTTCACAATAATTTGACTCTTATTCAACGTAGAATTTACAAATTAATCGACATATTGTTTTTACTTAGGTATAGTTAATTTTCAACGTCGTCTTTACATACAGATGAACGTCAAATGTAATCAGAGTGATTTGTGATTCTTTCATTCTATACCAAATCAGCGTCGATTTTGTTAAGAAAAATCAACGCAGGTATTCGTGAATTCTACGTCAATTTGACATCAATAGTTTGACAACTTGTCTAATTTTGTCGCTGAGCTCGCCGTTGATTTCAAACGTTAATTTTGACATAAATTTGAACCATAACCCGATGCGCAAGAACCCGCCAGTTACCCACGGAAAAGTTACCCTTTTGTAACCATTCAGTTACCCGGGTAATTGAATGGTTACAAAAGGGTAACTTTTCTGCGGATAATTGGTGGGTTTTTGCGCATTGGGAATGT
This sequence comes from Acanthococcus lagerstroemiae, assembly GCA_031841125.1. Classification (NCBI taxonomy): domain Eukaryota; kingdom Metazoa; phylum Arthropoda; class Insecta; order Hemiptera; family Eriococcidae; genus Acanthococcus; species Acanthococcus lagerstroemiae. Next base: position 34,584,621 of record CM063112.1, read on the forward strand.
CCAACATCTATTTGCAAAACATCAATTCAGAATCAATTTGGAACACCAATTTCAAACGTCGTTTTGAAACATCATTTTCAACACATGATTTGAAACGTCAACTTGAAACATTAATTTCAACTTCAATTTAAATAGCAATCTCAACATGCATTTGAAACATCAACTTTGATACCTATCAATTTGAAGAAAATCAATTTTGATGTTGATTTAAAACGTTGATTTCATACATTGGTTTGGGCATCAATTTGAAATAATAATTTCACCATCAATATTGATGTTTCAAATTGACACTTAAATTAATGTTTCAAGGTGACATTGAAATAAAGGTATCAAAAGTCGACTTTTCGAATCAAGTTCAAAATTGATTTTTTTAAATTGACATCAAAATTTATGTTTTAAATTGCCCGTTGAAATTGATATTTCAAATCAACATCAAAACAGCTATTTCAAATTGACAATTTCAATCAACATTGAAACGAATATTCCAAATCAACACTGTAATTTCAACATAATTTTGAAACATTAATTTGAACGTCCATCTGAACCACCAATTTTGACATATATTGATTTCAATGTAATTTGAAACAGCAATTTCAATATCAACTGGAAACATTAATTTTAACAAGAACATTTCTGAAACATCAATAATTTTGGCATTGATTTGAAAAAAATGATTTTAACGTTGTTCTGAAACAACAATTTCAACGTACATTTAATAAAACATCAATTGTTATGTATGTATACTTACCATCAATTTGAAGGGGGAAAAAACGATTTTAATGTTGATTTGGAACCTAAATTGATTCTGATGTCAATTTGAAACAGCAATTTCAATGTCAATTTGAACCATCAATTTCAACATTTGACTTAAAATATCAATTTGAAATTGCTATTTTGAAATTGATTTGAAACAACAATTTCAACGTGCATTTCGACACCTTAGAATAAAATAATGCTATCTACATTTTAATGAAATTGGGAGAAGAGGGAGAAAATAAGTTGTCAATCTATATCACTCCTGTGTGTTACAAAATTATTGGAACGTCATGCTTACATAAAGTTGATATTCTGCCGGCAACAACATGACAGTATTGTACGTACATATGATAGAACGTGAAATTTTCTTTTCAAAATAATATCAATAACTCATCCCCTCCGACCCCGCCCCCTCACCCCCAAAAAATTAGATAACATAATGTTACTCTAAGGTGTCGATTTGAAAGTGAATTTTTATGTCAATTTTAAAATAAATTTAGACATTGATTTTGATATGTGATGGTGCATTTACATTGAGCCTGACAGCATTGCTATAGCTAACTTTGCTGAATGTTTGTTATTTTCATTCGCACTGGAGTTGGTCGAAATATGCTGACAGTTTCTGACAGCACAGAAACTTGCCACAATTCAGTTTTTTTGTGCTACATGACGTCATATTGAATATATGAAACTTTTTTTTTGCTACATTATAAAGTATTATCCCCACTATGTGTTCCCATCAATAAATATGATTCCCCCACCCTATGCCGTGACAAGTTGCTGACATACCTACAAATTCCTAAGCCGTGGCTTGTTACACTTTGTATATCAAAATTTCCGTGCCTCAATATTGCTGTAATTGAGCAATTTTTTGAAAAAAATGACACGAGAATTTATTCAAAAGGGATTGCGATTTGGATTAATACCAAAAAATGGGACCCAAAATGTACCATGGCACAGTGTGTACCCTAACGGGCAGTACCGCCCATATTGGGCACTACCAAAAACTTGTTGGGCACCTTCAAAGAATTTGGGCAGCTCCAAAATAGAAAGGAAAAACATGCTTTGAAAAATTTTATTCATTCTAAAAAATGAAAACGAATGTAAAAAAATCATAATTTCGAAAAATTTATTAAATGAACGTAATGAAAACAAATGTAATACCTAATGTAGAAAATTTCAAAAGTAGGTAAGTAATGTACAAAGCCGTAAGCAAAATTACTTAAACACTTGACGTAAATGATATTTTGGATTGTATATTTTTGTCTCGGGGGGGGGGGGGGGGTACTGAGGTAGGGAAAAAATTGTAAACCATCAATTCTCCAATTTGGGCAGCTGCAATGAAAAGCTTAGGGTACACACTGCCATGACATCTCCAGCAACGTCCAAAGTTCGGTTACTGGTTTTAGTTTCTGCCGTTCTTGAACCGTGGTCAGTTTTTTATTTGCTTCTGCAGCCACACTGCATGTCACACTTTCATATTGATGACCGACTGTATTGCTGCAGGTCTGTCATATCAACACTATCCGTCTATGTACAGCAGATCTGAGTTCAGTGTCTTGTCATTTTTGTAGCATTATCCTGTAAGAATTAGCGTTTTACAATTTTTTACATCCTGGGCCGGGGCTTATCAGTTGCGTTGACCCGTGTGACACATTTCCACCCGGAACAAATGAAAAGTACTCAATTAGTATAATGTATTAAATATAATAAGACATTAAACTTCCTAAGTAATCATTTTTTAAACATAAAAATATAAATTATCAAGATTTTTTCCTAAGCCATGGTATACAATTGTTTTCCGGGGTCGTGGCAAATCAAGATCATCTGTACTGAGCAAAATGACAATGATCTGGAAACAAAGATTAGTCATCCGAGGTAGAGAGTCCTTTGTTTTCAGATCATAATCGTGTTGTTAGTGCGTTTTTACTGGAATGCGTTTTGTTTTATGGCAGTGACGTCATGCGTTGTGGGTTGCATGATCGCAGTGAGAGCTACCCTTTCCTTCCTAATGATCTTGGTGCGCCTAGGATACTCTGAATATTTCCGTATTATCAATCAGCGAGTGATAATTATGGGTACCGGTATATTAATTAAAGAATATGTAAGGTGCGAATGGTGAATCATGTCAATGTCAAACAATGAACGGTTGCGGCATGCAAGTTAGTGTTGTATTGTATTTTATTACCAATGCTTATAACAGCGTTGACCTTCATGCAAATTTGACGCTTTCTAGAAATGACTTCTGAAGCACTAAACCATTCGGGCTCAGTTGTATTCTCATTGGATTTGGAAAATTCAAATGGCATATATGTTTTTCCTGCAATCAAAATACATAATTCAATTAAGTATTAATCAGGCTTGTTCCCCATAATATCAACCAAACTGGACAAGATATCTTACCCAGCATTATTAATTGCGTTCAGATTCCATTGCAGCATGACTTGAAAGATGTTCACCACAACCCAAGAAATTCCTAGTCCATGGCTCTGTATTGTTGACACGACTCGAGAAATTCCTAGGCCATGGTTCTTTATTGTCGACCACGACCTAAGAAATTCCTAGGCCGTGGGCATCAAATTTTGGAAACGTTGTGCCCCCTCTACTAGTGGAAATGAATCCCGGCGAAGGTGATTAATATCATGTGAGATACACATGTGTGCTGATAATCCCATACAAAAACTCGAATAAAATAGTCTTCTGGTTTTCAACTTTTCAAACATCAAATGCGGCAAGTTTCTGAGAATTACTTTGATAACAAATGCACCATCAATCGAACCACCAATTTCAACACTGTTTTGAAACATCAGTGTCGTTTTTTCTACGACGATTTGAAAAACATCAGTTCTGACATCAACTGAAACATCAATTTAAAATTTGATTAGAAACAGTAATTTTGAAGTCGATTTTAATAAATATCAATATAGACGGTAATTTTAAAGTTTGCGAGTCAAACTAGTATATAGATCTTACCTTTCTACTTATCTTACCCTGAAAAATCCCGAGAAAATATATCAACTTGTAACAAATAAGAGATATGAAACATTAGGCAAAAAAGAAACGATCGTATTGCCGCTTATTACATTTATAATTCATATTATTAAACAAATGGCGCCGTCTGTTGATGGTTGAGGAGACAGTTGAAACAGGATCGTTCACTGTTCGGCAGTCAGTTCGTGCCAAAGTACTGCACGCTTACCTACGCAGCTGACCGTTACCTATAGTATTAACAACACAGTACTGTGAATTATACCGGGTTCGTCAAACTAGGTACTAGATACTCCCACTTACCTAGTACCAGGAGGTAACGATTGAAACTAGGTACCTAGTTTTCGCCGTTACCTAGTACCGGGAGAGGTATAAGACATGAAACTACTTACCTATTGAAGAACAATCCTCGTCAGTGGCGTAGCGTGTCGTAAAGGAGGCGGGGAGTGGGCTGAAACATTTACCCTTCCCCCAAGCTTTTTATTCCCCCCGCTAAAAAAAATTGTTTTACTCACCCATAAAAAATTTTCACCCCCAAATTCTTTTCTACTCCCCCAAAAAATTTTCCACCACCAAAAAATTCTTTACCCTCCAAAAAAATTTTCCATCCCCAAAAAATATTTTTACTCCCTCCTCAAAACATTTTACCCCCTTCCCAAGAAATATTAATACATAATTATTACCCCTCCTCAAAAAATACATTTTTTACCCCCCGCTTCATATTTTCACACGGTAAGAAATTGTGGAACGTTTTCTTTCTACCAGGTAAACCCAGTACCCTGGTATCTTACCTAGTTACCGGGTACTACCCAGTAACCCGGTAATACACTGTATCTAGTACCTGGTGGTACCCGGTAACTGATATTACCGGGTACCGGGTATAAAAACTAGGTAATATAGGTATTTTACCGTGTTATTACCTATTTGCTGCAGTATTCTGGTCTTCGTACGTATTTGTATTTATTTGTATCAGGGCAGCGATCCGAAAATCGCTTATTTTTCATATTACATGTAAACTGATACACGACTTACGCTCCGCCTCCATGTTCCCTGTTGATGAGCAACACAAAAACACACTAGCATGTTTAACACGACGAAAACTGTGCGTTTCCTCAGCGATTTTAATATCGCTTATGGCTAGTCAAACGTCAAAAAGTGATCAATGTTCCATGTATATACGAATCAATGCGTTCGTGTTTAAATGCTCCGATCTTTTTTTCCTTGCCCACAAAAAGCGTACACTTGGGATCTTATTGAAAACCCTTTTTCAAGATTTACTTTTAATGAACCATTAGAATTTATTAATGGTGGTAAGCCGACATCAGAATTACCGTTTTTGAAAACCAAACAAAAGAAAGGTGGTTCGATGTTTACTGGACATTTCCACATATCGCAATATGAAAACATTTTGTGGTTAACTGGTTGTGAAGATGGTGGAAAACTTTTTTGTCGGTCATGTCTATTCAGAGACGTACCTACCGACAGGGGATAACTCCCCCACTCCTCGTAAGAATTTTTCACTCAGCAGTTGGGAAAATTTACAATTTCAATCAGACAGAGTTGAGAAAATCCAACAAGTCAAAAGGTGTTTTTTTTTTGCTTTGATACTTGGTAGTTCTGAGTTGAGTCAACTGGGACTTTCACAATTTTTGCCCCTCCCCCTCCAGGAAAAACTCTTTAGTGGCACGCCCCTGTGTCTATTATTCGTTACAGAAAAGAATAAATGCATATGGAATAACTCTACACAGGGATACGACAATTTGAATAATAAATTTCATTAATGTCGTTTTGTAGTAGAATGTTTCATACGTTTATTTTGATTTTCACTTCACCTCTACGCTTATCGCTTACCTGCTAGGAAACCTCACCGCGTGCCACTGCTCGATAAGAAGACTAAATGGAAATGGGCAGGTCATGTGGCTAGAATAAGAGACTCAAGATGGACATACAAATCCTCAGTAATTAATATTAGGAAAAACTACGAGTATATTTCCTGGAAAGAGATATACTGTTGTAGTTTTTCAGTGCTTTCAACAGGGTTCAACTGACGGAGTTGACCTTCTAGGTGCTTATTGTTGCGATTTTAAGATCAGGGTGGCCAGGCCCCCCCCTGTCCCCACAAAAAATCCCTGACTTTTTCAGATTTTTCCAGTCCATTTTCCAACTTTTTCATAATAACAAATTATCAACAAAAAAAAAAGTTTTCGATTGAGTCTGACAGAGAAAATTGTACAATACTTTTACATTATTCAATTTTCTTCAAAATTCCCTGATTTTTTTGATTTTCTTTCAAAATTTACTGATTTTTTCAGGTGGGCTCACAGTTTTCCAGAAACTGGTCACCCTGAATAGATAACCTCATAGAGGGTCTTTTTTTCTTATTTTTTACGTTTAAGCTTTCTCACCACGGCAAGGCATCACCAAAGAGCAGGTGTTCAAATAACTTTTCGTAAATTCTCAGTGCAGACCTCGTGACCATTAATTTTAGCTTAGCTGAGAAGTAAGGGAGACTGGAGAGCAATCGGACACGGGGAGGATTTGGACGACCTCCATTCGGGGCTTCAGTATTTTCAAAAATCGCCAATTTCCAATATGAAACTTCATTATATTGATATCTATTTATTTATGCAAAAAAGTTCAGACTTTTATCATTTTCGCGGATTTATAACAAAAAATGTACTGTTTTACTGTTTTCTTGCTCAGCCACCAATTTTTAAAAATGAAATATTTTTGACTTTCTGAAGAGATATCATAATTTCAATCGATTTTTGTTAGGTAAGTTAGATATTCGAAAATAAGTAAGTAAGCAATTTTTGTCGTTATGGCGGAGTATCGAAAAGTTCATGAAAATGATAGGTTGGGAGCATTCAGACAAATGGTGTTCTCACTGATTTTTCTGTGATCTCGATGTGGTAAGAAGTGCTTTTTTTTTCTTTTTCTTTTTTTTTTTCGTCGGTGCCAGATCACTTTTATTTCTCGAACGTACACCGTATACCTCGTTTGTGCCTTTTTCTGATATTATTGAAAAATTTGACAAGGTTAATGATGAAAAAAAGACTCAGCGACAAAATTGATACTAAACGGTATTTTGTTGATAAATTAATCGTTTGAATGGTTTTCATGTTGTTTACGAAGTTTCATTTTCGTAATTAAATAATAAATTTTCGTTTGTGCATATTTTCTTCAATTATTATAGCCGAATCCTTCCCATAACTTGTCCGAATGGTCACCTCCCCCTGTCAGGTTTCGGACAAAAAAGTCAAGTTTTTGAAAATTAATCATCATGGTGATAATGAAGATAAAAATGGGAAACAAAAATCATTTTAGATATAAAAAGTCCAAAATTTGGGGTGCAATTGCCACAAAATCTCATAGTTTGCACGTAGAACGTCAAAATGCAAAAACTGTCCAAATACTCCCCACTCTCCCCTACGATTTTCAGTTTTCATTTATCCGCGTACATATTCTATTTGTTGACAACTTTTTGAAAATTTTCAACTACTTTCCAAAAGAGAGATACTACATCGCCACCACCCCTCCCCTCGCGCAACCCCAGTCAAAAAAGCAAACAGATTCTGCAATTTAATGAACACGCCGGCGTCGCGTGTAGTTCTCGTTTACACCTCTTATCAGCCGGCGTTCATCAACACCTTTTTCTCGGGGTGTAAAACCAACCCTCTCAACATCCACCCTTTCCCAATCCAGCGTACGGAATCAATTCACCGATAAATCGCTGCTGCTATATACGAAACGTTGTATCGTTAACTCTATAAATTAATTATCGCCTGAGATCCTGTTTTTTGTTCCTTTCTTCTCTCCCTCTTTCCCTCTCTCTCTCTCTCAGTCTGTCCAAGTCCCCAACCCTCGTTTCTTGAAAAAACGATGAATAATGAATAACGAATTACCGAATTAAATGTATCAAGAAAAAATAAAACGAGGGTATATATGCGTCGTGGTCCGAAACAAACAGAACGGTGTAGAGCCGGGTCAATGAGGTGGCAACTCGAGGGGATTGAATGCGCGACGACGCTTGCTTGCTGCCGGTAATTTGATACCCTCTCGGTTATTAAGTACGCTGAATTCGTTTTATGCGGGGCGTGTTCGCGAGCGAATTGCGTCCGGCCTAAATTATGCGGCTGTAGCGAACACGTATCTCTAATTTAATTGATTCGCCCGGGCTACATGGCGAGGCTGCGAGCGCGGGCACTAGACACGCGGGAAAAGAGATGCGCCACTTTGTGGGGAAGAAAGTTCGGGGGCCATTTGCATTAAGCATCCGTGCGGCGCACTGAGCGTGTACCGCGCGAGTCCCCAAAATGGGTTTAGATAAACAGAGCTGGCCGTGGACTTGTACTGACAAGAACAAGAACGAGATACGGCGAGCCACTCAAATTATGGCTGCGTTCAAGGCTTCGAGAAATAGGGAGTTCCAGACGCCGAAAAATATGATGCGGATTAGGCCTCCGGATCGGCGCTTTCGACTCGGAAGTTGGTACAAATAATGTAGCGAAAATCGAAAAAGTTCGAGTCCGAAGGGTAAAATTAACCCGCGTCTCATGTCAAGACCATCATCAAGCGCAAATTTGACCACCGTATTCGAACTTAGCGTTAAAAATAGAGCCGAAAACAGTCTTTAATTCAAAATTTATGGTTTATTCGAATTTTGAAAATTTCTCGATACCTATATATCATGTCTTTCTTAGGACAGAAAAAATTTTCGGAGAGCTTCGGAGTCGGCACGGGGGCTAGATACTCAATTTCTCGAAGCGAATTCAAATCCGTCGTCAAAATCGAGCTGGAGTCCTGTTTTGACCCAGACTGACCAATTTTTCCAATTTTTTCTTGTGTATCTCTGGAACGGAACGTCTCCGCAAAATTTGACCACCGAATTCGATTTCAGCGTTAAAAATAGAGCCGAGAACAGTCTTTAGTTCAAAATTTATGGTTTATTCTCCATCTACATATCATGCCTTTTTAGGTCAAAAAATTTTTTGGAGAGGTCTGCTGTCGGCGCTGGTGCTACGTACTCAGTTTTTTGAGACGAATTCAAATTCGTCGTCAAAATTGAGGTGGAGTCATTTTTTCACCCAAGTTGACGAAATTCTTCAAACTTTTCCGAGCTTATCTCGGGATAGGAGTGTCGAAGCCCAAATTAACTATCGAATTCGTACTCGATCAGCGTGGAAAATTGAGTTAAAAATCCTCCCTGAATTCAACATTTTAGGTTTTTTAAATTCTGAAAATTTCTCCACACTCAACCTCATGTCTTTCTTTGGGCAAAAGATTTATCGGAGAGCTTCGGCGTCGAGGCGGGTACTGATTACTCAATTTTTCGAGGCGATATTCAAATCCGGCGTCAAAATTAAGCTGCAATCATGTTTTGACCCAAATTGGCCAACTTTTTCATGCTTATCTCGGGATAGCAGTGTCGAAGTCCAAGTTAACCATCGAATTCGTACTTAGCGTGAGATATTGATTTGAAAGCCGTCTTCAATTCAAAATTTTGAATTTTTTGAATTTTGAAAATTTCTCCACACTATACCATGTCGTTTATGGGGTGAAAATTTTTCGGTAAGCTTCCCGGCCGGGACCAGGTGGAAATCATTCAACTTTTCGAGCCGGATTCAAATCAGTTTTCCAAATTGAACCACAGTCTATTTTGGACCCAGTGGAGCCGATTCTTGGATCGTATCTCAGTAACGGAGGATCGTCGCCCACTTTAGACAACGCATTTGAGCTCAGCGAGGACAATTGAGCAGGAGTCGGTGGTCATCTGCATTTTTTTGATTTTCGGAGAATTTGAAAATTTCTCTAAAATTAAAAAAAGCGAGTTCACGACTTAATTGGTACCTAACAGAGTCATAACAGAGCTTGGGTAACAGACCGTAGCAGGTCAGAAAAATTATGAAGATTACTGCTCCAGTTTTTGTGCCGCGTCAGCGATCCCTCACGTTTTCTGTTTTGTACAGGTAATTTATCAGAGGAAGCAACAAGCAAACGGTGCAAACAGACTTCTCCGGTTTATGCAAACTTTTGCACTAGTACACAAATTTGTATTTTGATCTTGTGGTGCGAGATGAACATTTTGAGAGCATTCCCATTTGAAAACGTTGTCGCACCAAAAATTGGTGAGACAAAGTAAAAACTGGTGCAATATCAACTACAAATTTCATAATAAAATGGTGTGATTTATGCATTTTTTGACATGATTCATGAGTTTTATTGGTATTTGTTCATCGGTTCAAAGTAATGAAGGGGATCTGCTATCTTACTACAGGTATGTATCATTTCATTGTTACTTTTTTAAAACAGCCGTAATCAGTGATGCATGAACATAATGTAACACATGCCGTTAAATTTGCATGAAAAATAGCAACTTTGTGGAGGGACTGGTGTGTGTACTGAACACCTATGGGTGTACAAGACTCATGAAAAATTAGGTAAATATGCTGCCCATTACAATATTTATTACGAATAACAAACAAGATTCATTATAAGTTCTGAACATACCTTACTAACTTAAAAAGGCTATATGTGTACGCCCGCATCGAAAGGGCCCACCTTGTCGATCTCAGTTTCAGAGATACAGCCAATTTTAGGTAAAACGTTGAAAAAAGGGATTTTTGGCGTATCGTATAGTGGCAAGTATGGTCTATCAGCTGGCGTAGAGATTTTTTCGGTTCCGTGGTTTTTTCAAGAGATATTGCGAAAAACGTCATAGAAGAGAAAGGGCCCACTTTGTCGATAGGTACTCGTTTTTTCAAGGTTTTTTCCTATTTTTGACCGAAATACGATAGATGACGTAACTTGATATTTGAAATACTGCGATGTCCATAATACTATCAAAATAATCTCCAACTTTTCATTTGAAGTGCAATATTTACATAAAACATCATTTTTTCCTAAAAAAAATCACTACTCAAACTTTAGACGCGTTTTTCTCAAACTTCAATATTTCAAACTTTATTTTCAAAAAATTCTCAAAATTCGATTTTTTCACTTAGAGACCACGGGTTTGCGGCATTGTGACCGTAATTTTTCCTAGTGTTGCCCCCACCCATAATGCCATATCGACAAGGTGGGCCCTTTCGATGCGGGCGTACACATATATTGTAATTAAAAATTCGTTTTTCTTCAATAAATTTGCTTGTTAAAGATCTAACTAATGCATAATATTAAACAACGTTCATAAAATATCAGGTAGGTACATGTTTCTCATTAAAAATATTCCTCTTCGATATAATGAATGCAAGTGAGATAAAGTTCTTTTCTTAACGTTACTGTTTCTTTGTGTACACGTTTTGGATGAACACTTTGATTGTGGCCCACTTTCTATTTCCGAAAACTTGTGTTTCCTTCATCATCTTCTCAACTTCTCCTTTTTTTGGAGGTATCTTATGTTTAATATGATGCTTAAAATACTTCTGAACCGCCTTTTTCTCATCGTCTGTCCATGATACTAGAACTCTTTTCGGACCTCGTTTAGTCCGCTGGCCAGACCCACTTTGGGAACAATCTTTTTCCATTTCCGTCCCACTGTTGTTGGCACGCGTCACTTCCGTTTCCGTCCTGCTGTTGTTGGCACGTGTCACTTCCGTTTCCATCCTACTGTTGTTGATACGGGTCAAGCTTGGTGACACACACCTCGTCGTTTCTTGTTCGCTGGTTTCAGCTGGATTGTCAATTGCCATTTCATTGATTTCATCAGGATCGTCAGGATTGTCCAATTCATTCTCAAGAACTTCGATTTCTTCGTCAATACCGACGTCAATTTCATCTAGTGTCTTCCCTTTAAATTGGGCACCTTGTCCTTTCTCCATTAAAAATAACAGTTTTCCCAATTTCGCAATCTGATGAACATCGTCGGGAGTTCTATACACATTTTTGTGAACTGCAAGCGTGTGGCCCATAAACTTGGCGAGTTGGTCCATATCCTTATCAGACATACAGATCAATTGAGACATTGTGGCAAGATGTTTTCTCAATTTTGTACGGGTTATTCCTTCTGGCCGTTGTACATGGGCTTTTTTCACATGTTTAGCTAAGACCTTGTAACCAATCAAGGGCTGATCACTATTTCTGGCTGCGAAAAATAATTGATTTTCGGGTTTTACAAAATTTGCACGATGTTCAACTAATAGTTCTGAATGAGCAAATACCTCTGGAGTAATTAATATGGGAACGCCTCGTCCTCTCTTCCCTCTGAATACAATTCGTTTCAGGCGTTTTAATAATATTTTTTCGGTTTCCGATACAAGTCCGTCAAACTGATCATGATTAGTATCTGGATTTTTGATATCTGACTTGTATAACTCCAGTGGTAGTCTTTGCAACTCACCGGGTCTCTTCCTGTTCAGAACTATAATGCGACAATAAACTGTTTCCATTAATAAATAGTAAGCTTTTTCGTCACTATTATTTTTTATCAAAGTGGATGCCGCTTTCTCTGCAGTTTGGTGTAAGTAATTTTTCAGTGTGATCAGGTCTTGTGTCAGAGGAATCAAAGTTACTTTATTCCACCTGTTTTCTAAGAGATTATTACCCGCTTCGGTTGACACTTCATATTTCCAGTTATCTGTGATTAGTTGCTTTAATGTTTTAACGTTTGTTTCTGCTTCCAACGCGCTTCCTGAGTTTGGGACTATTTTTTTTCTTAATATTGATAGGACGGCAATGTCACAACATTCTTTTAACGAGGTACCTATGTTCATTGCGTAAGTGGGGGACTCATACCTCTCAGTAGTTGGATTAAATCTTCCGACAACTTTCACTGCATTTACAATTGTATTGAAGTGCTGTGGTTGTAATAAATCGAAGAGGGAGATCACTTTGGGCTCAACTTCTTTCGCAGCAAGAAACAATCTCGCTAGGTCCCGCATTTTTCGTGATGTGACGTAGACAAAGTGTTTTGCCCGATGCGTATTATAGTAACGGGCCCCATACATACAGATTAATTGATCTGATTTTGCGGTTAGCGAAATTTTATCGGGCTGCATGTGAGGGAAAACGTGCTGTTTTAGATTTTTTTCAATAGTTAAGTGGCGGATGAGCAGATCTTGGCCTTGTATCTGATATTCATAACGCGTCCCAGACTTTTCTTTATTCGGATTTTGAGGGCAAGTTTTGACATGTTTGTACAGCTGTCGTGATGAGAAATAACCCAAACAGTGCGTACATGGAATTACTGCTTCATCATCGATACATTTTCGGACATTACGAATTTCACCACGAGAACTATATACAAAATTTCCTCTTTTTCGTAACTTGTCTAGAAGTTTGACTCTCTCTGAGCTTCTGGCGGGCAAACTGAGTACTTTTTGAACTTCGGATTCTTGCTGATGATTTCGCTTCAGATGGCGTGCGAAATTTTTGACGTCGGTGTCGCAAAAAATACAATAATTATATCTTCTATTCGCCTTTTTTGATACGCTCGATGCACGTTTTTCACTCTGAAGAAGAAAAAAGAAGTATATGTGATGGGAGAATTTATTAAACTAACTTGTGCGAAAGTGATAACACTGATTCTTTATGTTTTCATTTACAAAGTCTTGCAGCCTGGGGCCGGATTTAGGGTTTAGAACCCCAGGGTTCAGAATTGGTGGGAGCTCATTTTCTCACATTTAAAGTCAAAATAGGGTACTTACATTCACAGTCTGTCCCTCCTCTCCATTGATTCCGGCTGTCTCTTCTTTTTCTGCAAAAAGTTCTTGTTCTCTGAAATGGAGTTGCTTAGAGACTTCCTCCTCCTGCAAAGGAATTATACAGAGTGGTTTTATACAGACGTCATAATGCTGATGGGCGCAGTAAAGGTAGCTATCTAAATATAGGGCTATTTTTAATGATTCCAGATGTCGTTCAAAAATTTAATGGATATAACAGAACCAAAATGAGTGATTGTTATTATATGTTGCTGGAGAAGATGAAAAATATCATGAAAAATGATACTGGAGTACATGCTAGAAGAACGACGTTACAGTTTGAAGGTCATGGTGGTTTTATACGGACGTCATAATGCCAGTGGACGCAGTAAAGGTTCAAGTTGTATTATATGTGGACGCTGTAAAGGTAGCTATCTACACATTGGGTTATTTTTAATGATTCCAGATGTCATTCAAAAATTTAATAGATATAACAGGGCCGCAATGAGTGATCATTATTCTATGTTGCAGGAGAAGATGAAAAATATCATGAAAAATGATACTGGAGTACCTGCTAGAAGAACGACGTTACAGTTGGAAGTTCATGGTGGTTTTATGCGGACGTCATAATGCCGGTAGACGCAGTAAAGGTTCAAGTTGCATTATATGTGGACGCTTTAAAGGTAGCTATCTACACATAGGGTTATTTTAATGATTTCCGATCAATCGTTGACGTACCTTAATTCATACCGCACCACAAGAACGGCAATTAGGAATTTTAATGATTTTCACTAAGTGTACCATTGCAGGATTAACTGTAGGAGATTGTAAGCGACATTACAATATTTTTGTAAGTAAGAAAGTCAAAACAGGGTACTTACATTCACAGTCTGTGCTTCCTCTCTTTTCATTCCGGCTGTCTCTCCTTTTTCTGTGAAAAGTCCTTGTGCTCTGAAATGGAGTTGCTTAGGGACTTCTTCTTCCTGCATAAGAATTACACAGAGTAGTTTTATACGGACGTCATAATGCCGGTGGACGCAGTAAAGGTTCAAGTTGCATCATGTGTGGACGTTGTAAAGGTAGCTATCTAAATATAGGGTTATTTTTTATGATTTCAGATGTCGTTCAAAAATTAACTGGATATAAAAAGGCCGAAAAGAGTGATCGTTATTACATGTTGCAAGAGATGATGAGAAAAGTCATGAAAAATGACACTGGAGTACATGCTAGAAGAACGACGTTACAGCGGAAAGGTCATGTACACAGCTGATTATTCCCATAATTCAGCATATTTAGTTGAAATGAAGAAAAAAGAATTGCAACTAAATTAGAACGAATTTAAATCAAAGAGTTTCGGAAATACTCGCTCAATAGAACAGGCTTGCTTTGGATGCGCTAATAATCTTCTGAAATATCCAATGTTAAATATTGTACAGATTAACTGTAGAGAGTTGTAAGCGACATTACAATATTTGTGTAAATAAAAGCCATTTCTCAAGCCTTCCCCTTCTTTCACAAAGTCGGACACATTAGGAACGAACTAGGCCAGTCACCTTATTCAACGCACCGCACCTTCACCACTTCTTCCCAAACGTTTCCGGAAAGCGATAATCGCAAAATGACTAATTAAAGTGAGTGGAGGATAGGTCTTCGTTCACTTGTTGTAACTGCCGCTCATTAGAGTAGCCCTCTGTTATAGATGACGAATTTTTTTTTGATATTTCGCTCTCCCACCCCCGAGAATTGTTCCTTCATATGAAAAAACATTCCCTTCAAATTTTCAGCTCAATTGATCACTTTTAAGGTGGCCCGAATGAGAGATTTCATTAAAATGAAGGTCACGCGTCGACTATTCTTGCATGTCTGTTGCGATGCGCGGAAAAAATCGGGCATCAACGGTCCCTGAGATAGGCCGTGTAATTTTGTTAACTCAATTTCAGTTTTTGCGTTTCTGACTTAAAAATTGAATATTAAGTTTCTTTTCCTTCTGTTCTAGTCGGTGTTTTCTAGTTTACTGATTTAATTCTGTTACATACTTGTTATTTGGGTAGGTATTCATTGTTTAAACTGTGAATTACGAGCGAAACGAGCAAAAGTAATTGTGAACTTCCTCACCGTCAAAAGCTTAAAAATAAGCAAAAATGAAGAACAGAAACAATTTTTAATACAAGGTATGACGGAATACAGAAAAGAGTACCCACATTCTGAAAAATGAACACTTAGTTCAATTTGATTGAAATATTTCCCCTCGGCACTGATGCGATGGCCGAAAGGGTAGTTTCCGGTGCTGAGGGTGCGGTATCTTGGGGGCCACTTTGGCATGCATGCATCGCCATACGTTCCACTACAACAAGTCAATTTGATTGAAATAGTAAACTGTTAGGAATGTTTAATGTTTGTTTTTATTCCTAATCTGGATATGAATTTAAAAGATTTTACGAACGTTTAATGTTTCTTTATACTTTTTAAAACAGGATGTTTAACAGAATCGAATTTCGAAAATTAAAAATGACCTTTATATGGCCTGCCCCCAATTTGCTCTGAAAACGCTAAAACTATAAGCTATTAATATGGATATCATTTTAATGAAAAAATTAAGTTGGATACACTAAAACAATGTTTATCTAATTTTAAAATGATCTAGCCAAGTATTTACCTAAGAAGTCCAATCTTCTTTTTAAGCGAAGATGCACCCGGGAGACATTGCTCCTATTCATAATTTCTTGATGACCGATGAATGTAATGCGAGCAATAGAAAGGATATCTCACATGCAAAAGACGATTTTGTATTTTTCTAAAAGGTTTTCTGCGATTCTTTAATCATCAAATCTTTCAAATTTTTTTTTGAGTCGGAATTATTTTCAGTAGGTATTTTTGAGTACAAATATAGAAAAGTCACTTTTTGGGATTTTTTTTTTTTTTAAATACGCAGACTTGGTACAACATATGTAGTGAATGCTGAAATATGCGAAATTTAAAAAAAAAGGAAGGGCTGATGCTCATTCAATTCAGAATTTTGTGATTCGTGAAAATCTTTTGAAACTTGTGGAAGACGGCGCCGTAGATGAAAATATCCATTCGCAAAAAATTGCAACGCGGGTCATTTTAATAGAAATTTTCAATTCTAAATTCTTTGTTCTCTTTTTAAAGGTATAATTTGCTGCTTTTTGAATGTTTAAATGCCCAGGATTGACAATAAATGAATTTAAATGACCTAAATGACTTGCTTCCAAAATAAATTACGTTAAATCACTTACATGGCTGTTAAACACACTTTTTTTGGTTTTCTTTCCTGTTTTTTTCTTCTTCAGAAGAAGTTATTCAGAAAATTCAGACGTGAGAAAATTTGAAACGCCTACTGTACTTTTACAAGCGTATGCTTACCGTGCATGGCATCGTACTTCACCGGGCTCTGTAACGTCTAAGTAGCGTGCTCGACGGCGCAACCTCCAATTTAATGAAATCCCTCATTCGGGCCAATTTAAAATCATTTCATCGAGTTGAAATTTTTAGGGGATCATTTTTTCATATGAAGTAACAGTTCTAGGAGGTGGGAGCTGAAATTTTCGAAAGTTGATTTTTAAGGGTACCCCTACGTGTTTATATTCAGTTGTTGACAACTAAACTAGTCAATTCAAAAGGGCTCCAGTGTGGATTTTAATAAGAGATAGGGGACTGAAGTTTTTGTATCATTCGTGTGATTTATACATGCAGCTCACAAAATTTGTGAGTCACTGAGAAGTAGCGAGAAAGCAGGGGATGGGAATTAGTATAGGGATTGATTAAACAGAGGCAGGTGGGTGATGGATGGCGGACATGGGATTCGAAGATGTAGGGTACATGAAAGGGGCCCCTGGGGGCTTGGAATGGAGCAAGGGAAAGGTGAAGTAGGTTGGGGTTAGAGGCGAACTAAAGTTGAAGAGATAGTATTAACCTACATCAAAGAATTTCTGAATCATGACAACAAAGAATGATATTACATTCCGCTAGTTTAAACTCCTTGAGTATGAACGCACAGGGTACGTTTTTCAGCTTCCCCGCCCCCTTTCAACCGTTTTGTAAATTATCAACTCAAGAACTTGTACCCGAATTGTACCGGAATTTATCAATTATTGCATCAATTGTACCTCTCCCCTTTGAACAGACGAGCAGAGTACCGGAGGGGAGCTGGAAATGCAGTAACGAGTCTTGGGGCACCTAGTTCAGATTTTGTGCGCTAAATGAATTGTACTCCAGTTGTACTCAAATGTACCGGACTTTAAAATGAACTGTATCATTCTCCAACTCAAGATATTCAGAAGACCATATCGGGGGGGGGGCAGTAGTCCCTCGTTGGGAAAAAATCAATAAGTGCAGGCTAAATGAATTGTACTTAGATGATACCGGAATCCCTTCAACAACATATCGTGTGTATCCTTTGGAGAGGAGAAGTGTGGTAGGCGTCACTGAGCTAGGAGAATTTGGGGAATCCGTTGTTTTTTCTTCCTATTATTCTTCGTCCTTTCGAAATTGATATGGAAATAATCATCTGTTTTTCGTTAACTGACGGCAAAATTTAATTGAACTTACATCACTGCTCTCGACATCCGATGTGTTTAACTGCCCAGGGCTGTATGGAGGGTCACTGCTGCCTTCACTGCTTGCATATGTTGAATCTGCATCGTTGTCCTCCTCAAATATTTGTGATAAGGCTGTAATTTACGTAAGTTGAGCTCGGATTATATGTGTTATTTACAACGTTTCGAATTTATTTGATTGTCAGGCGTGGATTTACGGGGGGGGGGGGATATAGATCACCCCAACACAGTTTTGTTGCGTAATAATAATAATATTCTCATATAGCTAACGATATTTTCTTTCTCTGTAATACGGAACCGGGAAAAATTTTTTAGTCGGCATTGCGACAAAGGCAATATCCCCCCTGTTGAATCCACATTTTTTCCTGTGATTTGAAATTAATTGTTGTATTATTCATTCTACCACTATTTATGTTCATGTATGTCAGTTACGATAAGCGTCTCGATGCTTGTTACCTATTGGTTCATATTATGTTGTGTTGTAGGGGACAGGCTCCTTATACGACGCACTTAGTGCTTAAAAAATTCTAACGCCTCTCCTAATTATCCCATTGAGCTGAAATTTTAATGCGTTTCTGCCCCTCTGATCCCACGTTTTCCATAAAGTTTTCATCAAGGTTGGGTCAAAATATTTCAAGATATAAAAGCTGAAGCAGAAAGTGTCACAATCGAGCTTACAAAATAATGGTATCCGATAAGTACGCAAATGGCCCGCCCCCTAATAGTACGCACCCTATAAATTGAATAAAGGACAGCTACGAATGTGATTCTCAAGCTTTTGCTGGATTCTTCAGTAAATGCCCACTTTTTTCTAATTGGAACCGGTGGCGTAGCGCGGAATTCCGCAAAAGGGGGGAGGGGGCAAAGTACGATTTAAAATGGAGAAACAGTCGAAAATAGAGGTATTTTTTTTAAAATCGGCAATACTAGAAGTCTATGTAAATATATTGGGGGGGGGAGCACATGCTCCCATACCCCTGATGCTACGCCACTGATTGGAACTTGTTTAGAGCAGGCCATTTCGTAAGAAACCAAAATTTTCATTAGGTGCGTACTTCAAGAACCCCTGTTTTTGGAAAAAGTCATAATTTTTTCAAAACACATGAGTTGCGATAAAAAATTTTCTAACTTGTGAAAGTCGTCAACGGTTGTGATATTATAAAATAGGATACAATTCTGTATAAGTTGGACGCTGTTCGGCATAAGAGACCCAACTAGCAGAATCCGCTTTTTGAGAACACGTGATTTGAAGTTCAAGAGCCACGTAGAAATTATGTGGCATTTGCGTTTAGTGATAAGCTTCTTTCAATGTGAGTACACATTTTTGAATCTGGAGCCCAATTTTGAAGATTTCTAAGTTTTATGCTCTTTCCAACGATACTAATAACTCATTTTGTGTACAAAATGTTAGTCGGTTTCCTTTTGTTGATCAGCGTCCAGTTGATTTATAGTACTTACTTTTTACAGCATTTGTGATGCGATCTATGAAAAGGTGACCTATGTCGGGAAATTTTCTTTGAGCTTTGTGCACCATTGGATAGAGGGGAGTATCTGCAACATTCTGCAAAGAAAAAATCAGGTCTCTAGCCCTCACAGAAACCGAATTCTAAGCATTTAACTAGAGCGTTCAGAAAATCGTAATTTCGGGAAAATAGCGTTTAAAGCTTTTCCGCCTAAAAAGAAGAAGGATATCAATTTTTCGGGTTCTATCGCACCATTCTGGCTGAGATTTGGATGTGATACTTCAGAGGTATAGATTTGCTCATTTACAAAGTGCATTCATATCCGTTCTATGGTCAACGAGATATGAAACCTATCTTCTTGGTAACCATGGTCAAAAGAAGCACAGAGTAAACAATCGCGATATTTATTTTTTGTTATGTAATTATTTTTGTAAAAAACAGAAGTGTAATAGAAAACGTAAGCAGTTCTCAAATTGGAAAATATGCAAGTAATTGAAAATGTTTGGGGGAAAACAAACAATGTAAGGTACGGAGATCATTTAAGTAGCTTGTTTACGGGGTTCTTCATCCGCAAATGGACAGGTCGCAGTAAGACTCTATAAAAATGGGTAGAGTTACGAGACGGTATAGAGTTTTCACGGATTTTTTCGTTTACTGTTGAATATCTCGAGCAATATCGAATTACAAGTAAAATGAAAGAGAATAAAAATTATAGCACACAAAATTTATTTTTACTTGAGCCCATTTAAAATAATATCCATACAGCGAATTTCGAATTACGGTATTCTAAAGTTGAAAGGTTATTTTATTAGCATCTGTTGCTGCGTAATGAAGTTGCGCATTGACATACCATAGCCGGGATTATTCAGTTCAGACTTCGGTGTTTAATTGATGAATTGACAAGGCTTTTTAATAATATTAGCATTTTTTATAGGAATATTATATTTATATATTTGGCTTAATTCTCATACAGCATGAGTAAACGAACGATAATGACTAATTGATTAATTAAATGGTTGGAAGGCAGGTGTCCGCTCTATGTTCTTTGCAGAGGCGAAACTTGATTTTCAGTTGGGGGAGAGGCGGTGGAGGAATTCGCCGACAATTTTTTTTAAACTAAAAATTTGCCGACAATTTTTCTTTAATTTGAAAATTGGCCAATTTTTTAATCAAAACACTTTTTAATTGAAAAAAATAAAAAGATAAATAAACTAACGTTCTTAGAAAATGAAAAATTCAAATGAACAGATTCAAAATTTGCCAACTGCCCAAATATTGGGGCGTTTCACCCCCCTGCAAATGCAGGTGGAACCTTATCCCCCAAGCACTCACATTTGCGCACATGAGCGGTGCTAGTCTGGGAGGGTAAGCGGGAAGGATGTTAGGAATACTTGAGAGGAACGCACAACTTCCTTTACATATTATCGTGGTCGTTATTTACTCTTGGTGATCTTTTTATCTGAATTTCCTCTGATTCGTCTCCTAAATTGGTTCTAAAAAAAAAAAAAACCTTACAAAGTTTCACGTCGATCGGATTAGGGGAATCCGTGCCCGAATCTCCCTTTCATTCTTATGGAAAAAACACATGGAGTTTTGACTTTTGTTCCGGACTAAATTTCCCTCCCGTATTCACCAGGACCAAGACCCGTGAATTAAACAGTAGAACATCTGCCATTTGCTATCGGATTCAGCTTCTGAAATTGGAAAATAAGTCTTTTGCTTTCAACTTTTAGATTTTAATAAAATGTTCAACGTTCTCAAATTTCAGACTCTAGGTCAAACAGAGAATCTAGTAAAAACAGAATAATCACTAAAGTTCGTAATTCAACGTTTGCTACCGACTTTCAGATTTTCGAAATGTTTTTCAAATTTCAGCTTTGTTTTGGCCTTTCAGACAACATTCGGTACTGAGCTTGAAACCTTCGACTTTTGACTGACTAGTCGCTGACAGGAGTCCAGGGTACTCCATTTTCAGAAACGAAATTTTGTCTTTCAGTTTAGGGAGGTGGAGAAGAAAAGTTTGCCGACGAATATTTTTTGAAAACTGCAAATTCGACAACATTTTTTTTAAATTAAAAATTTGCCGAATTTTCATCGAAATATATTTTTTTTTAATGAAAAAGAAATAACAAACAAACATTCATAAAAATGAAACATTCAAATGAACAGTTTCAAAATTTGCCGACTGTCAAATTATTGGGGGGTGTTTCAAACCCCCCTACCCCCTTATAGTTTCGCCCTGAACTGTAAAATCAATTCTTTAAAAGCTCTCATACGTTCCACTTGTAATTGAAGTAAGGCATTTCCTTGCCCCAGGCTTCCTACACTGCGACGTTCATTGTTGTTTAAACTCGAGTTACTGATGTCCTATACAAAGATCAACGTTTGTGAAAATCCAAATAGCGTATGTATTTTCTCACAAATATCTGATGAACAAATAACTTATCATCTGGTGTTTTTAATGGAATTATATCGTCGTTTTTGATACCAGTAGAGCACAATTCATTTTCTTACAAGTGCTTTGGCGTTGTCATATAATTGACAAATTTCTTTTCGAAGTTTTTTAAAACTAGAATAATGTGCTGTACCACTGTAGGCTTCACTGGTTAAAGGCGGGAGAGCGGGGCTGTGGAGCTACAGCCCCCAAGACCTGAGAATTTTTCCAAAAACGTGAAGTATATTACTTTTTTGTACAATTTTACCCCACTTTTCATTGGTTCAGCCCCTCCCAGAGGTAATTCCTGGTTAGGCCTATGCGTGCTTGGGTGGTACCGTTTAGAATATTCTTTAGTTATTATAATTCTCTTAAATCTTTTTGAAGTTTGTTCTGCTTCACATTTTTCAATATATTGTTTAATTTTTCATTAGCTTTCCATTTTGTTTTAGTGATCTCATTATTACATATTATATTATTACTATAATGTGTAACTGTTCAGAATTTTGTTAAATTTTCAATATTATACTTTACATCAGTTGCAAATTACGTGTACATTTTTTTTTGTGTACCGCGCGTGCGCGCGCATTTCAGATACATTGATGGTAGCAAGTATGGGTGTTATGGTAGCAGATGCTACGGGCTAAACTAGGAGTATGTAATGATATCAGAGAAGATAGAGGCAAGTAGTCGGAAACGCTCCCATTTTATATAGAAGCTTGAATGGAAGCACTTAGTAGCATCCGCTCTTATCCTCATTCGCCACCAGAACACTACTAAGAACGCTACTAGGTAGAGAATATAGTTTACCTACTACATGTTTCTTCCGCTCGTTACTATTTTTCCTAATGGTAGGACTACATAGATGGTAGGATTTTTTAAAATATGGTAGCAAATTCCCAGCTGGGATGACTAGTAAGATGAATTTTTCCTCAGCGGAATCAGTACAGAAAAGGTGGCGTAGTTTGCAAGATCGGTTCGTTCGTGCCTTGAGGGAAGAGGAGAAAAATCCCTCCAGTGGTTCAGGAGGAAGCGCGATGAAAAGTAATAACTTTCCACTATATACAACAGTAATGTCTTGGCTCGCCCGATTCATTCGAAAACGGAAGTAAGTACATATTCCACTTCGGTGGTGCGTTTAAATATTCATCTGAGTTAATAGGAATAGAAAATTTACATAATGTAAGTATACTAAATGACTGCTCCATTTTCAGGTTAACATCATCTACTCTTTACCAAACATTCAACTCAGGTAACAGTAAAAGTAGAAGATGAATTACCTCCGGGAACTTTCGGATTGCAGCCAGTATCTTCTCGGGGGAAATCTGACTCAATGTAGGTTATGTGATGATTTGTTATTATTTCTTCTACGTATTTTATGTGGTCATAATCAAAACTAAAGATGGATGTAGCTGTTCACAATACATAGTGCAATCCAAACTCCCTATAGTATCAACATTGTGAATTTTATTGTTCATGTACGTTTCAGATGAAGCAGTTCTGATGACGGTCCATCCAGTATAGGGATTATTACTGTTGATAATGATGTTATGCCAGATCCTCGCGACGAAATGTTATCAGTAAGGGAGCATACAACTTAATTCACGTGATTATGGATAAGCAATAAGATTTCTTAGTACTATGAATCTAAATAATATGCCTCCTTAAGTGATTTTTTCAAGAGAAAGAACGACTGCAGATTGAGCCCAAACACCGTTTTCTATCACTACGAAATTTGATGAGCCTCTTCAAGTTCTGTTTCAGAGAGAGTAACTGCAAACTGAACATGAATGAGGTTTTCCATTTTATTATGGTATCTGATATGCTGTTCCAAGTACCCCGTTTCAGGGAATGAGCGATTGAAGTTCGAGCATTAATAAGGTTTTTCATTGTTATGATAATTTACTAGCAGCCTTCAATGCCAATGTAGGTACATCTTATACATATATATTTACACAAATTATATGTACATGTTTCTGCTACACCGGACGCCCCTTGGGCATACGCCTCCCCAAAAGCCCTTCATGCCTGCCTGTTGGCCGCCGTTCTATGCCATAATATTCCCGCCTTCGCCGTGATTTCTTGTCTCCACCTTATGCCCGGTCTTCCCCTTTTTCTAACCCTCACCTATGGAACCCATCCAGTAATTCTTTTGACCCATCTGGTATCATTGCTCATTCTGACTATATGTCCTGCGAATTTTATTTTAATTTTTTCGTCATTATGCTAACATCCTGTGAGCCCGACCTTTCTTTTATCACTTGATTCTTCATTTTATCTTGTCTCTTCACTCCCAATATACTTCTTTCCATAGCCCTTTGAGCAGATCGAAGTTTCTCCTCCAGCCTTTTTGTTAGGAACCAGGTTTGAGCGCCGTACGCGAGAATCGGGAGTACGTACGTTTCAAGTACTTTGATTTTTTCTGTTGTTTTCATATTACTTTTAAAGATTTTACCGAGTGCCCAATATCTCTTCCATTCTTTTTCTATTCTTTTCCTCAATTTCTTCCCCATTCTATCCTCAAATGATAAAATTGGCCCCAAATACACGTACTCATTTACTTTTTCCAATTTAACTCCCACCACATACATTTTCCACCTTTCTTTATTACTCATGTATTTTGTCTTTTTAGTATTTATTTGAAGTCACACTTTCCTACTTTCTTCAATTAGTTGAATAACCATCCGTAGTCTCTCTTCTATCGGCTCACTAGAACTATGTTGTCCGCGAATCTTAGATGGTTCAAGCGTATAAGTACCAACTACACTTTCAACCCATATTCCTCCCACTCCAGCCCCCTGAAGACACTCTCCCGCAATGAACAGATTTGGTGACAGGGGATCACCCTGGTTTACCCCTCTGCACAATTTAAATGTTTCCCCTGTCCTATCTGTTTTTATATACGCTCTGGATTCCCTGTACATATTTCTTAAAATCTTTATAACCTCTGAATGTACTCCTTGGTTCTTTAGTGCTTCCCACAAACGATTATGGTCGATCCTGTCAAAGGCTTTACAGAAGTGTCTACAAATATAAGGGGCAGTTCTAGTTCATACTCTATTGCTTTCTCGGTTATTTGATTTAGCGTGTGGATAGATGGTCGGTTAACTATGAAGTACCCCCTGTGAAAGTCAGCCTGTTTTTCCAGCTGGTTCCAGTCCAACTGTTTCTAAATTCTTGCGTTTATTATTTTCACGAAGGTTTCACCCAAGTTTGACGAGAGACCTATCAGTCTGCAGTTGTCTATTTGGTTTTATCCTTTTTTTTGTGTTGTAGTAATAAAATTTCGGACAGTTCCCACTGTGTAGGAATGTCCTCTGACTTGACTATACGATTATAAAGGGTTGTTAAAGGCCTACTAGTGTACCAGCAAAAGTTTTCAAACATAAATTTTCAATCCTATCCGGACCTGGCGCTTTCCCTATCTTAAGATTTTTCAGTGTGTTCCACTTCTCTTTTACAAACTGATGGGAAAGGTTGCTCATCTCCGATTTCTATGATTAAGTCTTCTGTATTAATGTTTGTTGGCATGTGTATAGGTCTTCATAGAATGCTGTAATTACTTTTATTATATCTTCTGTTCTCGTTATTAATTTTCCTTCCTTGTCTTTAATACCAGTCATTAATAATTTCTTTGATTCTGTTCTCCTCGTAAGTTCTACAGTCTCTCCAGATCTCCCTTCCTACCAGTTTTTGCACTTCTGTTAGCTCTATTTTCTGCCAGCTAGAGGGGTATTTGATTTTTCTCAACCCTTCCCGTTTTTCAATTAGTTTTTTAGTAGGTATTCATTGATAGTGTATCGTCCGTTTGTTCCTTCTCTCTCATTTTTCCAAATTTATTCAATATTTCCCCAATTGTTCTCACTATTTGGTCGTATAAACATTGTACTCCTAGGTTTATAACCACAGTTCCATAGACTTTTCCAATTTTTCTTTGACGGCTGTTTTTACCTCATTTATCTTATATACACTAGTATAATTAGTTTTCTAGGCCACCCTTCCCTTCTGTAGGCGCTGTATTTGTTTCTCCCCGGAAGGACCACAGAGCCTCTGCCAACCCTATGAGATCTGAGGAGAAATCCAATCTGGAGATGACTGACACATTCTTAACAATTGCCATGTCATTTACCAGGAAGTGGTCGCTCCGTTTATGTGGTGGGTCACTGGTAATCCTCTAGTTATTTACGTAGCCCTGTAGTTACCCCTCAGTTACCCTTGGAAACTCTTCAGTTACATGGCTAATCGACAAGTAACAAAAAGGTACCCAACTTTTCCGTGGGTTGCGTGAATAAGGTCTTTCGTTCATATGAATGAAAATAACATGCAGCTTTAGGGATTGTTTTAGAGCGAATGAACGACTGCAGATTGAGCATGAGTACGGTTTTTCATTAGTGTGAACTCTGATATGCTGCTTTAAATTCTGCTTCAGAGAGAATGAGCGATTGCACATTGAACATGAATAAGGCTTTTCATTACTGTGAATTGTGACATGCCACTTTAAGTGATGCAGGTGAGAGAATGAGTGATTACAGATTGGGCATGAAGAAAGTTCTTCGTTCGTATGTATCGCAGTAATATGCTCCTTCAAACTACATTTTTGAGAGAATGAGTCACTGCAGATTGCGCACGAATACAGTTTTTAAATATTGTGAATTTGAATAATATGCCGCTTCAAGCTCGACTTGAACGAGTAAGACTGACTGCATATTGAACATGTGTAAGGTTTTTTGCCACTGTGAACTGTCATATGCCGCTTTAAGCGCTGCTTGCGAGAGAACGAGCGATTACAGATTGTGCATGAATAAGATTTTCCTTTCTCATGAATTGCAGGAATATGCTGCTTCAAGTGCTGCTTGAGAGAGAATGAGCGATTGCACATTGAACATGTGTAAGGTGTTTCATTACTGTGAACTGTGATATGCCTTTTCAAACTCTGCTTTTGAGAGAATGAGCGATTGCAGATTGTGCATGAAAAAGGTTTCTCGTTCTCATGAATCGAACTAATATGCAGCATCAGGGACTGCTTGTGAGCGAATGAGCGATTGCAGATTGTACATGAATTAGGTTTTTCGTTCTCATGAACTGTAGTAATATGCAGCTTCAAGTACTGCTTGTCAGCGAATGAGCGATTGCAGATTGAGCATTTGTTAGGTCTTTCGCCACTGTGAACTATCATATGCCGCTTCAACTGCTGCTTCAGAGAGAATGACCGAGTGCAGATTGCGCATGAATAAGGTTTTTCGTTCTCATGAATCAAAGAAAAATGCATCTTCAAGTGCTGATTTCGAGCGAATGAGCGATTGCAGATTGAGCATGAATATGGTTTTTCATTACTGTGAACCAATGTGATATGCTGCTTTAAATTCTGTTTCTGAGAGAATGAGCGATTGCAGATTGCGCAGAAATACGATTCTCCATTAATGTGAATTTGAATATGCCGCTTCAAGTTCGTCCTGAGAGAGAATGAGCGATTGCAGATTGAACACGAGTAATGTTTCTCATTAGTATGGCTCCGGCTCATGGAACATGTACGCTGATACGCAGTGATGGCTTCAACTTCTTTTCCATTAGCAGTTTGGTTACAAATTGTATTCTCAATGGCAGAATTGGTCGAACGAATCTTGTTACGGTGATCTAATATGGACCCCTGGGTATACTCTGAATGATTATCAGGATATACTTGTAGAGTCTGTAGATCAACCTGCAGAGTTAAAAATGTATTTCGATGTAGCCAACCAAAATATAAGCGTACCTCTGAAATGAGAAATTGTAGATTCAACCTACCATATTAGGCTTGAGCTCTGAATCAGTTTGTGGCATTTCTTCGTTTATGTAATCAATTCCCAGGTCGGTTTCTTCCATTTTCAACGGCGTTATTTCCTGAATTATAAACGCAAATATTTACTTCACAAATGAGAATCGTTAATATTTGTTCAATGAAGTTTCATCATTACGACATCATTTTTTCCAGAACCTACTGTACCTATTAGACCTGAGCTTTAAATCAGTTACTGGCATATATTTTTGGATAAAATTCCTTCAGAGTTCGAGATTTTCCATTTCCAACGGCTTTATTTCCTGAATTATAAATATAGATATTTATTTCACTAATAGGTACAGTTGATACTTCCTTACAATGTGACATCATCCGTACAATCTCTTTTTCTTATTATGTATATTTGAATTCTATTATGTAACAACAGGCAGTCAGCCTTGGAGAAGGTAACTCCAAAA
The DNA here is from genome assembly GCA_031841125.1 of Acanthococcus lagerstroemiae. NCBI lineage: Eukaryota > Metazoa > Arthropoda > Insecta > Hemiptera > Eriococcidae > Acanthococcus > Acanthococcus lagerstroemiae. The sequence continues at coordinate 34,612,711 of CM063112.1, forward strand.
TCAAATCTCTGGTCCTCCCAGCGGGGGGGGGGGGAGGTTGATCTATCGGGGTAACTCCTCAATACTAGGAAAAAATCCAATGTTAAATGACCAAAACGAAACGTTGGAACAGATAGGATTCACACCGGATACAAAAACTGCAACGAAAGGATGCCATGAGTTTTGCTACCTAGAATGCACAAGGGATATGAGGAACGTTGGTGGAAATCATTTCAGAATTGAAACAACACGACGTCGATATTGCAGTACTGACGGAGCCAAAAAGAAAGGGTAGAGTATCTGAAAATATTGAAGTGTAGACGGTACCAGGTACCTATGATCATTTCATAGAGGCGTAAGTAAAGATCAGAGGGTACAAAAAGGAGTGTCTATCGTAGTGCGCATAGGGACTTACGGAAGGACATTAGCATCTGGGAACCGTTAAATGAAAGGACTATTTACCCTGAAGGGACACAGAATACAAAATACTGGGAGTATATCGAGTGAACGATGATGCGACTGTAAATAGCAAAAAACTAATTCTTCGAGTGATTTCGCATGAGGAAATAACTAGGAATTTCCAGAGAAATAACGATGGGGGACCTGAACAGCCGTGCGGGTACAAAAATAGGGGATGAAATAGGGTAAACTGGGGAGGGGAGGCTTTGGGCAGTCCCAGTTAGCAGCCCTGAAGCAATCCGTTTGTGCCCAAATTTTTGTGTAATGTTGGAAAGAGTGTGTTACCAGGTGTGAATAAATGAAGCAAGTTATGACTGGTATTGGGGTTCATGAAACGACACCCAGCTTTATCTCCTTTCGTTCACCTGGAAATACTAGACAGCACTAATACCCGCCTGGAAATCGTGGGGCCGGCGTCAAATTTACGCCAGTTTGGCGCTAGCGCCTTTCCATTTGAAATACATGCAAGCGCCGTTGCCGGAATTTTGGGCCAGTTGGGGCTGGCGTATATCTGGCCTGACTATGGCGCCTGGCGCCAATCGAGCGCCAATTTTCGATTGGTGCTCGATTTGAGCCAGAATCGAGGGTAAATTCGGCGTATATTTGGCGCCGATCCGGCGGGTAGCGAGACGTAGAGCTTATCAATGTTGATACTTTTTTTACCAACTATTTTACACTACTGAACAAGTTCAAATTTACTCCAGAAAAGATTTACAATCTTGATGAAAATGGAGTATTAACCATAGTGAAGTCATCTAAGGTAATTGCTCGCTAAGGAACTAAAAGGAAGTCAGTCAATGTGTCTCTACTAAGCACGGTTCTATGATTACAATTGGCGTATTTATAAATGCTATGGGTGATGTTTTACCATCCATCTACATCTTCCCAATTAAGAGCGACCCAAATAAGAGCTCGTTACTAGAAGATGCACAAGTTTGAGGCATAAAAGATTCGCAGACGAGGAGCCAGGAACCTCCTGAATGTCTCATAATATTCTTCTCAAAACGTTACAACACTTTTATAGCCACGTGAGCTCATCAGTTGATAATAGAGTTCTGTTGCTCATGGATGACCACGCCACATACTGTACAATTGCAGCTATACAATTTGCTCGGGAGCATGGAATTGAGTTCTTGACATTCCCGCAACATTTACCTCATACAGGGTGTCTAACAAATTTTGGAAAGCGAAATGCAGGAGTTTTGCAGGAGATTTTGCAGGAGGTTTTTCAGCAGTTCAAACAACTAGAAACACCCCCCCCCCAAAAAAAAAAATAAATAAATAAAATCTGTATTAAAATGGTTTCAAAATTGAAAAGGACTAAAAAAATGATACTTTTTAAATTTTGAGAATAAAATTAATGAAGTACAAATGAAAATAATTTTGCAGACTTCCTCAAAAGTTTATCGTACAATGCTTTAAGAAAAGCGCGACATTCATCAAGAAATTTCATTTTCTTCAACGGAGAAAATTTGGATACAATTGTTTTGGCTCCAAATCCGACGTTAACCTTCTCTGGTGGTAAAAGGTTCTTTTTAGTACAGTAAAAGTCGCTTATTATAATGTCTGATAGTGGCATAAGTCGCTTAATGTCATAAAAATGAGCAAGTCCCGTCCTCCCGTATACAAATACATTGTAAATCTGCCGGTTATTGGAATGGGCAAGTCGCTTATTGTAATGAAGTACGACTATAATTTTCATGAAAAAACATGAGTTACTTTTGGCACTTTTTCTTTCACATGTTATCATTTCTTTGCTTCTCGCTGGTCAGTCTGTGTCTTGTTACAAAACTGTGAGCAACCGTGTAACTATGTCGACTAAATCTACAAGCAATAAATGTCGTCGTGATCTTAGTGTCGCCGAGAAAGCTGAAATTTTACGCGAATATGATGCATTGCCTAAAACAGTGACGCAGCGTGAAGCGGCCATCAAGCTCCGTATTTCACAACCCTTTTTGTCGAAGTTGCTGAAGAAACGAGATAGCATCCAGGAAGCAATTGCCAAGAATGAAAACAGCAGCCGAAAAAGAAAAAGAACAGAAAAAGATGGTGATGTCGAAGAGGCTTTGTTACAGTGGTTCAATCATGTTCGTGAAGCTGATGGGCGGGTTAATGGTCCTTTAATGCGCGAAAAATCCGAGGAGTTAGCAAAAAAAAATAGGAAAATCAGATATAAGAATTTTTGACATCATAAAATCATGTTCAGAATTTTTCCTGTCGTTTTGTGGAATACGCCGCTTTATGTCATAAAATCCTCTGTCCAACGTCATTATAATAAGCGACTTTTACTGTATCTTCAAAACTATATGTGACTTTGGAGAGAAAAATCTGGTACCGATGTTTCGAAGAACAGTTCTAAGATCTTCATAAAGAAAGGGTATCAATTGGCTCATCGCTCTGGTATTATATCAAAAAATGGTACAAGTCATCACACACTGAAGACATAAAATGTAATTTTGCTTCCAAAAACTCCTTCTTCAAAGCTTCAGTCACATAAGTGTAATTGTGTGTTTTAGGATGTTTATTTTTGACGCCCTCAACATACTTCTTGACATGAGGTAGTATATTCAATGCTCTCTGTAATACCTTTCCATTTTCCAGCCATCGAACAGAGAAACATTTTAATGTAAATAACGAAGATTTGGAATAATATTTAAAATCCGCGCGTCTAGTAGGGAAGTCTTTGAAGAGGTAATACAGACTTCGTAACAACCGATGAATATTCCAGTTGCTGCTATCGTGAGCAGTTTTATACTCGTTATGGACGATATGCAAGGTACAGGTACCCAAATTCAACATTTTGTTCATACCATTCTCTTCCATGTATTTCAACAGATCTGAATGTAATAATTTCAAATTAACGTTGGGGCCATCCATCGCCACTTGCAAAACGTTAGATAAATTCAACTTCAAATCTTTTAATGCATTTGTAATTGCTTTGAACAGTCCATCAGAAGTACATCGTTCTGGGAAAATGGAAGCTAAATAACGAGTTGATACCTCCTGTTTACTAGAATCCCAATAATGTACGATCATATCCATTTGGGCGCTTTGGCAAACTTTATTGAGATAGTGTCTGCGTTTTGAACTTCGTCTAGTAAGATCTGTCTGAAGTAAGGCCCAAGACCATATGTAATACAGTAGGCAATCTTATCTTTTTTTAAACTCATTTGCTAAAAAGTGCGTCAATTTTTCCACTTACGTTAGATACAGAATTGACATAGACGCAATATTTGCACCAGTACCAGTCAACGTATCAGCCAAAGTCATATAGATACACCAAGTCGTTCGACTCTCCATTTAACCAATGTTAAACTTCGTATGTTACGATAATTTATCCCGATAGCAGCGCTGGCAGCGTTCGACTGCCGTGAAATCAATGTAAACGTTGGGAGCCCTAACAAGGTTTTGCGTTTATCTCAATAACGGTCGAGTTTTATGAAAAAGTGAAAAGAACAAAATTTATTCTACCTGTTATTTTCTATCAGGTAAGATCAGTTTCAAAATTTTACCCATAAAAATTTCGAATTTCCTCGCATTTGATGGGAAATTCCTAGGTGAACAAATTTAGCTCTTTCCAATTTTTCATTAAAATTGATAGTTTTTGAGCTAATCCGCAAAAACGTAAAAATGTCCATATAAGCGCAATGCAAACAAAGGAGTTCAGCGATAGCAGCGCGCTGGCATGACGGCAGAACGCGGAAACGCGCTAGTCGTCTAACTTGGTGTATCTATATGACTTTGGTATCAGCACTCCTACAAACGATACGCGTTAGGCAGCGCAACATACCTGCCACCTAGTTCAAAAACATGTTAATGCTAGCGCTAGTAATGGCACATTGCGGATTGATCAGTTTATGCAAACAACTGGTGGTGCAAACAACCATTTTTTTCATGAGAAAAGAAAAATTTTAATTCACTTTTTTTTCATTTCTCTGTGAAAATTGCAAGTTTGTAATACATATTTCATGGTGCAGTAAAGTACGATTTTTGCAGGAGGTTTGAGTGAAATGCAGGAGGTTTGCAGGAGATTTTGTGAAATGCAGGAGCATTTGAGCAAATGCAGGAGTTTTGCAGGAGATGCAGGAGGTGTTAGACACCTTGTCATAAGATGTAGCTACTCGATAAAGGGATATTATGGCCCCTTCAAAACAGCGATGAAGCAATAAATGATTTCATGGGTTTGTCAAGTAGCAAGAAACCAATCATTTTTCATAATTTACCGAAGATTTCCGCATTTCTATTTGAAGGTGTTCATTCCCAGCAAGATTAAAAGCAGATACAAGAGCACAGGAAAATATCCGGTCAACCGATTGCGTTATGAAGATGTTTTGCTAACACCGGATTCATCTAACAAACCGGCGATTAGTGATAGAGAAAGTGGGCAGCCTAGTCTTGAGCAGATTCAGCAATTAACAGATTTTCAAAATGAAGAAACATCCGAAACGCCCACAGATTCGCCCAAAGGATGTTGGCAGTCCTCACATCCACAACTGAACTCAAGAAAGCCAAAGAAACAGAAAGCTTATGCAGGGAGCCGGAATTAAATTAAATGGAACCTAGAGAGCTCTCCCTTTTCGGCAAAAAGCGACGAGTAAGATGGCTTGTCCACGTTACCGCAAAGAGTTGTCAAGACTGTGAAAATTTGGATGAACAAGAGTGGGCCGACATGGAGAGACAATTATAGAAAGTGAATGGAACGAAAGAGAGCTCTACCTTCTTTGAAGAAGGGGCCTAGTAAGAAGACTCGTTGTTAGCGCCGCAGGAAAGAGCCGTCTTCAGATTCTCACGACCTAGATGAGCGAAAGGATACAGAAAAGGAGAAAATTTCCGTGGTAAATCTCTAGCGTAGGGATGAATTTTGGCCATTTGATGTTGAACTTCATTTTTTATCGGTTTTCAAGTCGCAGGGTGGGATCCAGGCATTGGCGAGAACGTGAGTGGTAGCACAGCAGTCAATGGAATTCGCGATGAGGAGTCGAACTTTGTTTCAAAAAATCAAGATCCTGTTGTCAGTTGGAACTAGGAAGGCTTATAATTTCGACCAACTTTTATTGACAATACTACATTCGTTTTGACATATGACGTGCCTCTGTTCACAGATTGTAGTTGATCTTATCTTGTCATTCAATACACATTTGATAACAATGGGACATTGCAACATCGTTGATATGCAGCTTCTATAGAGGAAATTCTTGCTAACAAGGTTTATGTCAAAAAAAAATATGCGGCCATGCCAAAAAAGGCCTTACATTTTCCACTTCCCCCTTAAACATGATACTTACAGATTATGTAAAATTAGAACAAATTGTAAAAATTCTATCGCAACCTGTGGAAAAACGCGGCATTTTCTCTTTCCCAGAAAATTTCTTATAGAGTAAAATGCTGCTCAACTTCTAGGACGTGCTATCTTGCGGTGTGTTTTCGAACTTACATCTGCACCAGGGACGAGAAGTGAGCCGGATGCCAGAACTGGAAGCCGGTAGTAGCCGGTTTTGAACAAAATATTAGGAAGCAGGAAGCCGAGAAACCAAAATAGGTAGTTGGAGGCTATGGTAGCCGGTAGAGAAGCCAATTATTTTCCGGCTTCTTGTGATGTGTGACTTCGGCTTTTTGTCGTTTCAGTAGAGGTACTAGAGGCCCAGGTGTGGCCATATGCCTTTTTGAGGCTCACCGCGCTCGTCGATGGGCTTTAGAATGGCGTATGGCCAGATTCGAGATATGTAGGTGTCGTACTTTCGAATCTCTTTCTAATGATCCATCAGCCTATCCCACTGGTACTATACCATACAAAACTGTCTACTATTACATTATTTTGATGTATGGAATGGTAACTTATATACTCCAAATTTAGGTACACTATCTTCAAAACACTCACCTGTAAGATTATGATTTTACCAGACTTACAAAGACTTATTAGCCAGTAGCCGGAAGTGGTTAAAAATGGTAGCCGGAAGTTTTTTAAATTTGGAAGGAAGTCGGAAGCTTTATACATTTGGGGTGTAGCCGGATGAGAAGCTTTTTCAATCGGCTACTCATCCCTGATCTGCATATAGCCGGCAGGGTGTAAAAATTCTTGGAATCATGTATCCTTCTTATTGCAGGAACCATTTTTTACAGCCACTATCGCTGTAGTGTCGCCAATATGAGTGAAATCAACGCGTGTGATCTTTCATCTAGCGGCATGGTCCTATAGTAAATGGTTTTGTTGCCACGGTCGTCGGCGTAATCTATTTTAAAGAAACGTCTGCCGATAATGCGAGGTACTATACCGCCCTGTGTTGGTGTTGATACAATTTTTTTCACTCCCAGATGGCGCCCACTCTTCTCCACGCCCTACGCAAATGCTTCCCACGTTTACGTTAATCCGCCACTGTGAATGAGGTTTCTAATTATTAGGCTACACCAAACGATTTTTCAGACTTCTGGTGAGCGTATGGGCGACCATGGATTGAGCAATAAAATTTCTTACTATCATGAATCTGGATAATATGCCTCATCAAGTGATTTTTTCAAGAGAAAGAACGACTGCAGATTGAGCCCAAACACCGTTTTCTATTCCAGTGAAATTTGATAGGACACTTTAAGTTCTCTTTCAGAGAGAGTAACTGCATATTGAACATGAATGAGGTTTTCCATTTTATTACGGTTCCTAATTCCTAATATATGCTGTTTCAAGTACCCCGTGCCAGGAAATGAGCGATTGCAGATCGAGCATTAATAAGGTTTTTCATTGTGACGATAATAATAATAGCAGCCTTTAATGCCAATGTAGGTACATCTTATACATATACATTTATACAAATAATATTATGCTTAATCTAAATACATGTTTCTGCTACACCGGACACCCTTCCTGGGCATAGGTCTCCTCTCTTCTCGTTATTAGAAGACATAAGCGATAAGGAGGAGATTCCCTCTCCCCCATTTTTGGCAGCAGAAATAGAAACAATAGTTCAAAAGCTAAAACCAAACAAAGCTCCAGGGAGTGATGGAATCACAAATAAAATGGTTAAACAAGGAGGGGCACATTGGGTTTTGGCCATTACGACGCTGTTCAACAAAATTATGATCGTAGGTAAAATCCCAGAAAAGTGGAAACACTCTGATATAATACTTCTATTCAAAAAGGGTAATAGGCATCAGATAGGAAACTACCGTCCAATAAGCCTCTCTCCCGTGCTCTCAAAATCTTCTCTAAAACAATTGAATCGAGGGTAAGGAGTACGCTACAAAACCAGCAGCCTCCCGAGCAAGCTGGGTTTAGACAGGGTTACTCCACAATCGATCACCTGCACACAATAAATCAAATAATGGAGAAAGCCCACGGCTACAATTTGAATACGTTTCTGGCTTTTATAGACTACAACAAAGCGTTCGACTCGGTCAACTATGAATTTATAATAAAAGCTCTAGCGAAACAGGGCGTAAACCACCAAATTGTAAAAATTATAGAAGAAATGTACTTCGGTCTAAAGAGCAGAATAAAAAGCGACAAGCTGGGGCCTTACTTCGGGATAAGGAAAGGAGTCAGGCAGGGCGACCCCCTATTACCAACACTTTTCAACTGCGTGTTGGAGGAGGTGTTTCGGGGATTAAACTGGGACAGCAAATGCTTGGAGGTTAACGGGAAGAGATTAAACAACCTGCGTTTCGTTGATGACGTGACTATGGTTGCGGATTCCTTCTCTGATTTAAGGGAAATGATTCACGAACTAAACTTTAACAGCAATCTAGCCGGCCCAACAATTAATTTTAAAAAATCGGTATTCATGGCACGAGAAACCCCAACAAAAAGTATAAAAATCAGAGATAGCGAAATTACAAGGGCAGACGAAACAATATATTTAGGTCAAACCATCGCATTCAAACAAAAAATGGAAAAGGAGATCAGGAGGAGGGTGAAGGGAGCATGGAAAAAATTCTGGATGTTAAAAAATATACTTAAAGGCAATTTCAAGTTAAACCAGAAAGCCGAGATATACAATGCATCGGTACTACCGACGATGATGTACGGATGTGCAACATGGACCCTTTCTGAGAAACTAAAATCAAGGATCACTTCCACCGAGAATGCGATGATGAAGGCTATTCTAAGGTACAAAAAAATCGACAAAATTAGCATAAAAAGGATGAGGGGAAAAATCCCAAAACTCCAACACGCAATAACATACTACAGGAATATGAAATGGGGTTGGGTGGGTCATGTGGCTCGTATGGACCCTGACAGGTGGACCCACAGAGTGACCTTCTGGAGTATGGTGTTCAGAACAAGAAGATGCAGAGGCCAAAGAATGGAGTGGAGAACTGAAATTGACCGCTTCCTTCAGCACAAGCACTTTCACCGCATAGCCACCACAAGATCCGAATGGGAGCGGGTGAGATATACCTTTGCCCTAAAAGGGCCGGGAGCACGTTCAGCCTAGCTGTAACAGCTTCCATAATGTAAAGGAATAAATAAAAAATTAATTTTCCTTCCTTGTCTTTAATACCAGTCATTCATTTACTACCACTACTCGTTTTTTTCATTTTTTGTATTGATCCTGTTTCCTCCATAATTTCTTTGACTCTGTTCTCCTCATAAGTTCTACAGTTTCTCGTGATCTCCCTTCTCACCAGTTTTTGCACTTCTGTTAGCTCTACTTTCTGCCAGTCAGACGGGTACCGTCGGACGGGGTTACTTTGCACTCACAGGTTAACTTTGCGCATGCATGATTTCTAGTCGATGAGCTCACGTGACTGCACTATAAGGTATCTGGCAACGTCGCTGAGTTGTTTACTGTGTTCCCAGAGGTTAACCAAATACAATTGATATCAATAATCAGTTGATTGGAGTCACTCTCTCGAATTTATGAGCTGGATTTGTGCGTACCGATTTTTAAAGAAAAAAGTGACGTTTACCAATTACCAGGTTGACGAATAGTAAAAAGTAAGTATGAATTTTAGGAGTAGTATGATAGTGTAAGGAATGTTATCAGCTTTCACATACATGTAAAACGAAGCCGATAGCATTTGTAGTAGTTGAGATAATCGCAAAAACTAACGGGAAAGTTGATGTTTTCAGACATTCGAAAATAGAAAAGAGTGCCCGGCACCCGCAGATATCACGACTATTCGACAGAAACGCCTGCAACCTGCATGAATTTAATTCGGCGAAAGGAAATAACGGTTGTAGCTGCTTCGAAAAAATACGGAATTTCGCAACGTACGATTGCAGAAGAAACATGAGCGTCCTGTTGGTCGTCCAATCATCTTCACAGTGGACGAAGAGAAATCGTTTGTTGCACATTTGTCAGCATTAGCTGAATTTGATATGCCAGTAGTGTATGCAGATGTTTAAGTATGCATTAAGTATTACTGGGAAGAAACTGGAAGAACAGTTACCAATTTTTAAGAATGGTGTTCTCCCTGGAAAAGACTGGCTGAGTGGGTTTCTTTCTCGGCACTCTAGTCCGAGTATTCGTTGTGCCGCGAATATCAAACTAGTCAGAGCCTACATTATGAGGCTGACAAAGACGATTGATGGAGTTCCTCTCAGTAATATTTATAATTACGATGAGACGAACCTGTCTGATGATCTAGGACGCAAAAAGGTATCGTTCATCGCGGGTGCAAATATCCCAAACTCATAAGAAATCAGTCAAAAGTTTCAACTAGCCTAATAGTTTATGGCACAGCGACGGTAGAGTTGTTAGCACCGTACGTTGCGTACAAAGCTCAGAATGTATGGACGACCTGGGAATAAGATCTGGAGATGACTGACACATTCTTAACAATCACCATGTCCTTTACCAGGAAGTGATCGGTCTCATTTTTGACTTTTCCATTTGGTGAAATCCAGGTCCATTTACAGTCCGACCTTTTTATGGAAGAAAATACCTGCGATTTTTAAATTGTTCTTGTAGGTGAAATTCAGTAGTCTTTTCCCATTTTTGTCAGTATTCCCTATACCAAATCTTCCTCTATTTGTATCCCCTTGTTCCTCCTTTCCAATTTTACTATTCCAGTCCCCCATAATGATTGTGAAGTATTCTTTTTCTCGTAGGAAAGTTTCTGAACATTCTTTTCAACCCTTAATCTCAGTAGGTAGATTCTTTCACTAATCCTCTTAATTCCGGTGATTTTTTCCCCACACATTCTTCCTTATATTGAAACCCACGCCACTATGCCCTTTCGTTTCCTCATAATTATAAAAATAGCTCCCACTTTTATTTTTTATCAGTTCTTTCCCTTCTTTACGTACATCTGACAGGCCTGTGATATCCCATTTCATTTTTCCGAGGGCATTTGCGAACTCGTACAATCTATTTTCCCCTGCCAATCCCGTAGTAGTTCTAAACTAATTCTGAGTCCTTTTTTACCTTTATTCAGAGGCGCGAGTTTCTTCTTGGATGGGGGTGTTCCGCCTTACCTCCTTACGATGTCTGGATTCGGCTTGAGGAGGTCATTGTTATGTATCGCATTGATATGTACCTTCAGCCTAGTCATTGACCGAATGTGCGACTGCAGACTGAGCGTGAACAGGGTTTTACGTAGTTGTGGATCGTAATAATATTATAATACGGCTTTAAGAATTTAGTTTGTGAGTACAAACGACTATATAATATTGAGCTGAAGACGGTTCATCCTTACTGTGAATTTGGATATGCCGCTTTAATTTCTGCTTGTGAGAGGATGAGTGACTGCTGAGGTTTCTAATGAAACGAAATAATATTGTTACCTATACTTAGATTTAGATAGATTTATATTGCTTGTATTCGTCAGTCTGTACCTCATTGTTATTTAGTACATAATATGTATCAATTCTACGGCCAAATTGAAAAATGTGCGACTTCAAGCTCCGCTTGAGAAAGAATGAGCGACTGCAGTTTGAGCATGAATAAGATTTTTCATTATTCTGAATGTGATACCCGATGCGCAATCAGTTCCCTTCAAGTTACCCGTGGACACAGCTGCAAACCGGTATGAATGACGTTATCGAATACAGGAAAAATAACGTTACGGGACGAAATTAGGTAACAGTTAATAACGTAAGCAGAAATAATGAATAACGAAATAACAAAACAGATTTACCGGGTAAAATTCCGGTAATTTTGGTTTTGGATTTCAAGGATTATACGAAAAAAATCGCACTTTTCAGTCGTTTACGCACACAGGAACGGATAACGTTACTGTAACGTTACCGTAACCAGTTTTAACGTTAAAATAACGGAAAGATACACCGAATAGAGTACCATTAACGTTACAGTAACGTAACAGAAACATTCCGGTATTTCAGCCCTGCCCGTGAAAAAGTTACCCTTTTGTAACCTTCGGTTGCCCTCAGATTATCTTCCATAAACTGCTGTCATTCAGCCAATCAGAAGACGCTCCGTTTATGTGGTGGGTAACTGGTAACCCTCTAGTTACTCATGTGGCCCTATAGTTACCCCTGGAAACTCTAGAGTTACATGGCTAATCGAGGACTTACAAAATCCGCGGGTAATTGGCAGGTTTTTGTGCCATAATGCCGTGTCAAGTCCTGCTTTCGAGCGAAAGACCGTTTGCAATAAGAGCATGAATAAGGTTTTTTGTTCATATGAATCGCAGTAACATGCAACTTTAAGGATTGTTTTAGAGCGAATGAACGACTGCAGATTGAGCACGAATACGGTTTTTCATTAGTGTGAACTCTGATATGCTGCTTTAAATTCTGCTTCAGAGAGAATGAGCGATTGCACATTGAACATGAATAAGGCTTTTCATTACTGTGAACTATGACATGTCGCTTTAACTGATGCAGCAGAGGGAATGAGCGATTACAGATTGGGCATGAATAATGTTTTTCGTTCGTATGTATCGCAGTAATATGCTCCTTCAAGCTAAATTTTTGAGAAAATGAGCAACTGCAGATTGAGCACGAATATGGTTTTTCGTTACGGTGAATTTGAATATGCCGTTTCAAGCTCGACTTGCACGAGTATGACTGACTGCATATTGAACATGTGTAAGGTTTTTTGCCACTGTGAACTGTCATATGCCGCGTTAAGCGCTCCTCGCGAGAGAATGAGCGATTACAGATTGTGCATGAATACGATTTTCCTTTCTCATGAATTGCAGGAATATGTAGCTTCAAGTGCTGCTTGAGAGAGAATGAGCGATTGCACATTGAACATGTGTAAGGTTTTTCATTACTGTGAACTGTGATGTGCTTCTTTAAATTCTGTTTTTGAGAGAATGAGCGATTGCAGATTGTGCATGAATAAGGTTTTTCTTTCTCATGAATCGTAGTGATATGTAGCTTCAAGGCCGGCTTTCGAGCAAATGAGCGATTGCAGATTGAGCATGAATATGGTTTTTCATTACTGTGAACTAATGTGATATGCTGCTTTAAATTCTGTTTCTGACAGAATGACTGATTGCAGATGGCGCAGAAATACGATTTTCCATTAGTGTGAATTTCGATATTATGCCGCTTCAAGGCTCCCTTTCGCGAGAATGAGCGACTGCAGAGTGAACATGAATAAGGTTTCCCATTAGTATGGCTCCGGCTCATGGAAGATGTACGCTGATACGCAGTTACTTCAACTTCTTTTCCATTAGCAGTTCGGTTACAAATTGTATTCTCAATGGCAGAATTAGTCAGAAGAATCTTGTTATGTTGATCTAATATGGAGTCCTGGGTATACTCATCTGAATGATTATCAGGATATGCTTGTAGAGTCTGTAGATCAACCTGCAGAATTAAAAATGTATTTAGATGTAGCCAACCAAAATATGAGCATACCTAAAATGAGAAATTGTGGATTCAACCTACCATATTAGGCTTGAGCTCTGAATCAGTTTGTGGCATTTCTTCGTTTATGTCAATTCCCAGGTCGATTTCTTCCATTTTCAACGGCGTTATTTCCTGTATTATAAATGCAAATATTTACTTCACAAATGAGAATCGTTGATATTTGTTCAATGAAGTTTCATCATCACGATGCCATTTTTTTCAGAACCTACTGTATTAGACCTGAGCTTTAAATCAGTTACAGGCATATCTTTTCGGATAAAATTCAATCCGAGTTCGAGATTTTCCATTTCCAACGGCTTTATTTCCTGAATTATAAATACAGATATTCATTTCACCAACAGGTATTGTTGTTGATACTTCTTTACGATGTGACATCATCAGTACATCTCTTCTTATTATCTATGTTTGCATTCTATTATGTAACAACAGGCAGTAAGCCAAGGAGAAGGTAACTCCAAAATCAAATCTCCGGTCCTCCCAGTCGGGGGTTGAGACATCGGGCTAACTCCTCAATACTAGGGAAAAAATCTAATGTTAAAAGACCAAAATGAAGTTTGGGAACACATAGGATTAACCGGATACAAAAACTGCAAAAAAAAAAAAAAAAAAGCTATGAGTTTTGTTGTTTTGTTGCCTGGAATGCCCAATGGATATGAAGAAAGTTGATGGAAATAATTTCAGAATTGAAACAACACGACGTCGATACTGCAGTACTGACGGAGACGAAAAGAATGGGAAAGTATCGGAAAATGTTGAAGTGTACCTATGGTCATTTCATAGAGGCGTAAGTAAAGATCAGTGGGCGCAAAAAGGAATGTCTATCGTAGTGCACATAGGTACTTACGGAAGGACATTAGGCATAGGCGCCGACTTGGCACACGTTTGTAGGGGGTGGGCTGCCCCCAATGAAACCTTCGGAGGGGCGGCCCCTCATATTTTCAACTCAAAAATGGACAAAATTTTACCATCAATGTTTAAATTTAACAAAAAAGAAGAAAAAGAGAAAACAAATAAGAATAAAATCGATAATACCAAATATCAGACGCGTCTCAATAAAATAATCAAAGAAAACACCGCGCTCTGACTGATTCTGCCCCCACCCCTCCCCCAATATTTTCCGTAAGTCGGCGCTTATGACATTAAGTGTCTGGGAACCGTTAAATGAAAGGAATATTTACCCTGAAGGGACACAGAATAGAAAATACTGGGAGTATATGGCGTGAATGATGATGCGACCGTAAATAGCATTAAAAAAAAATAAGAGCTCGTTAATAGAAGATGCACCAGTGTGAAGCATAAAAGAGTCGCAGATGAGAAGCCAGGATCCTCCTGGATGTCTAATAATATTTTTCTCAAAACTTTACAACACTTTTATAGCCATGTGAACTCATCAGTTGAAAATAGAGTTCTGTTGCTAATAGATAATCACGCCACATACTGTACATTTGCAGCTATACAAGGGTAATTCTTGAAAAATCAGCATATTTGTTACGCTTAAATATATTAAAAACTAAACGTCTAACGCATCCCTAAGGTAATGCTCGAAAGGGCGGATTCTAGGGCTCGGGTTGAGAGCAAACTAGAAAAGGAAACGTCTAACGCAATTCTTTTTTTCAAGAAGTGATACCGTGTCATCACCTCTGTCTTTTCCAATCATTAGATACATGTACCCGCACCCCCATATTTCTGTGGAGTCAATTTAACCCCCAGAAATTCCGATATGACAAATTCCCCGAACTGCAGCAGTTAGCTCTGCAACATTTAAGTATTCCTGCCGCATCAACAGCCTCAGAAAGAACCAACTCAGCAGCTGGGTACACAATCTCTGATCGACGCACTCGGCTTAGTCCGCTACATGTAAAAGAAATATTGTACATAAATCAAAACATTGAAGTTGTTGAGAATATAAGTTCCTAAGTAACTCTCATTTTTTTATTTGCAGCTCTTTAGTCTGTTTTGTATTTCGGGCAGGACAAGCAAGAACCAGAATGCAGAAATTACTAGTTTGTATAAGTATTGATACAGTATCGACACTATCGATACTTTTTGTAAAAATATCGATAATATCGATACCTATTTTCATCAATACTTCGCACCACTACATGAGAATACAGTGGACAGTTCGGTCCGAACTTTGGTCCGAACGATGAAACACCACTGTTGCCTTATGTTGGAACATGAAATTCCCATTGCCAGTATTTGTAACAGTTTGTACCTTACCACGCACATAAGTGTTCTCTAACTTTAAAAACATGTATTTCTTGAATTGCGCATTTCCCGCCCTAATTCCACTTTGTATTGGTATATCTCAGCGACATTATTTATTTATAAAGAGCTCAGTGAGGTGGGTCTTATGGAAACCCCTCAACTGTAGCTACTAATTATTGATTACGACAATAGAAATTCCTATGTCGTGGGCAGAAAATTTTCAAAACGTTCTCCCTAAGAAAGCTTGTCCACGTTATCGCCTTTGGAATGAATCGCCAGACTGTGAAAATTTGGATGAACAAGAATGGGCCGATATGGAGAGATAATTACAGAAAGTGAATGGAACCAAGAGAGCTCTCCCTTCTTTGCAGAAAGTCCCTGGTAAGAAGACTCGCTGTTAGCGTCGCAGGAAAGAGCAGTCTTCAGATTTTCAGGACTTACTGAAAAGGAAAAAGTTTCCATGGTAAATCTCTAGTGTAGGCATGAATTTTGGCCATTTAATGTTAAACTTAATTTTCTTTCGGTTCTCAGGTCGCAGGGTGGGATCCAGACATTGGTGAGAACGCGAGTGTTAGCACAGCAGTCAATGGAATTTGCGATGAGGAGCCGAACTTGGCTTCAAAAACTCAAGATGCGTCAATTAGAACGAAGAAGGCTTATGATTTCGATTAACTTTTAATGATGATAATTCATTCGTTTCGGCGCAGGACGTGCCTCTTCACAAATTGTTATTGGATCCTATCTTGTCATTCAATACATATTTGATAATAATGGGACATTGCAACATCGTTGATATGCAGCTTCTGTAGAGGAAATTATTGCTAACAAGGTTTATGTCAAAAATATGCGGTCATGCCAAAAAAAGCCTTACGTTTTCCACTTCCCCCTAAGTCATGATACAGATTATGTAAAAATTCTACCGCAACCCGTTGAAAAACGCGGCATTTTCTCTTTCCCAGAAAATTACTTGTAAAGTAAAATAAGCTGCTCTACTTCTAGGACGTGCTATCTTGCGTTGTGTTTTCGAACTTACATCTGCACCAGGGACGAGAAGTCAGCCGGATGCCGAAACTGGAAGCCGGTAGTCAGCCGGTTTTGAGCAAAATATTAAGAAGCCAGAAGTCGAGAGGCCGACATAGTTGGAAGCTGGTAGCCGGTACAGAAGCCAATTATTTCCCGGCTTCTTGTGATGTGTGACTTCGGCTTTCTGTCACTAGAGCCCTCGGTGTGGCCATACGCCTTTTTGAGGCCCCTCGCACCCGATGATGGGCTTCAAAATGGCGTATGGCCACACTGGAGGTATGTCGGTGTCTTATTTTCGGATCTCTTTCTAATGAGCTATAAGCCTATCCCACTCGCACTGTACTATACAAAGTGTCTACTAGTATATTATTTTGATGTATGGAATGGCAACTTATACACTCCAAATTTAGGTACACTATCTTCAAAACACTCACCCGTAAGATTATGATTTTACCATACTTACAAAGACTTATTAGCCAGTAGCCGGTAGTGGTTAAAAATAGTGGTCGGAAGTTTTTTAAATTTGGAAGGAAGTCGGAAGCTTTATACATTTGGGGTGTAGCCGGATGAGAAGCATTTTCAATCGGCTACTCATTCCTGATCTGCCATATAGGCAGCCGGGTGTCAAAATTCTTGGAATCATGTGTCCCCCGTATTGAAAGAACCATTTTTTACAATCATTACTGCCGTAGTGTCGCCAATATCAGTGAAATCCACGCGCGTGATCTTTTCTTTAGTGGAATTTCTACTGCCGTAAAGTGCATGGTTTGGTTGCCAGCGTCGTCGTCGTAATCCGTTTCAAAAAAACGTGTCAGTGTGTGTACCCCTACTAACATTGCAAAAACCGACAATGCGAGGCACTTACCACCCTGCGTTTGTGTTGATACAATTATTTTCGCTCCCTGATGGCGCCCTCTCTTCTGCAAATCCGCAACTGTGAATGAGGTTTCTAATTATTAGGCCACACGAAATGACTTTTTAGACTTCTGGTGAGCGTATGAGAGACTACGGATTGAGCAATAAGATTTCTTACTATTATGAATCTAGAAAAAATGCCACAAGTGATTTTTTTCAAGAGAAAGAACGACTGCAGATTGAGCACAAGCACCGTTTTCTATCCCAGCGAAATTTGATGGGCCACTTCAAGTTCTTTTTCAGAGAGAGTAACAGCAAATTGAACATGAATGAGGTTTTCCATTTTATTATGGTTTCTAATATATGCTGTTTCAAGTACCCCGCTCCAGGGAATGAGCGATTGCAAATTGAGCATTAATAAGGTTTTTCATTGTTATGATGATAATAATAATAGCAGCCTTTAATGCCAATGTAGGTACATCTTACGCATATACATTTATACAAATAATATACTTATACTAAATACATGTTTCTGCTACACTGGACGCCCTTCCTGGGCATAGGCCACCCCAAAAGCCCTCCATACCTGCCTGTTGGCCGCCGTTCAATGCCATAATATTCTTAATATTTGTTGGCACGCTGTATAGATCTTCATAGAATGCTGTATTTACTTTTATTATACTTTCTCTTTTCGTTATTAGTTTTCCTTAATTGTCTTTAATACCAGTCATCAACTTACTGCCATTTCCTTAAGTCTTTTTCCATTTTTCGTATTCACCCGGTTTCCTCCATAATTTCTTTGACTCTGTTCTCCTTGTAAGTTCTACATTCCCCCTGATCTCCCTTTTCACCAGTTTTTGCACTTCTGTTAGCTCGGTTTTCTGCCAGCCAGACGGGTATTTGATTTTTCTCAACTCTTCCCTTTTCTCAATTAGTTTTTTTGTATTCATTGATATAGTGTGTCGTCCGTTCGTTCTTTCTCTCTCATTTTTCCAAATTTATTCAATATTCCCTCCATTTCTGTCACTATTTGGTCGTATAAACATTGTAATCCCAGGTTTATATCCGCTTCCATAGTATTTTCCAATTTTTCTTCGACGGCTGTTTTTACCTCACTCATCTTATACACTGGTATAATTAGTTTGCTAGCCCCTTCTTCCAATCTGTAGGCGCTGTACTGGTTCCTCTTCAGAACCACAGAGCCTCTGCCTACCCTATGATCTGAGGAGATCTCTAATCTGGAGCTGACTGACATATTCTTAACAATCACCATGTCATTTACCAGGAAGTGGTGGAAGCTCATCTTGGACTTTTCCATTTACGTTCCGACCTTTTTGGAAGAAAGTACCTGTAATTTTTAAATTGCTCTTGTAGGTAGGTGAAATGCAGTAGTCCTTCCCCACTATTGTTAGTATTTCCTACACCAAATCTTCCTCTATTTGTATGCCCTTGTTCCTCCTTTCCAGTTTTACTATTCCAGTCCCCCATAATGATTGTGAGGTATTCTTTTTCACATAGGAAAGTTACCTGAAGCTGCCTGTAGAATTTTCCTATTTCGTTTTCTTTCGCATCCAAAGTTGGTGCGTACACCTGGATTATTACTATCTGAAAATTCTTTTCAACCCGCAGTTGGCAGATTCTTCCACTTATCCTCTTAACTTCAGTGACTTTTCCCCCACATATTTATGCTTGTATGGAAACCCACGCCTCTATGCCCTTTCCTTTCCCCATAATAAGAAAAATAGCTCCCACTTTTTTTTTTTATCAGGCTTTATCCTTCTTTACATACCTCTGACAAGCCTATGATATCTCATTTTACTTTTCCAAAGGCATTTTCGAACGCATAACAATCGATTTTCCACGGCCAATCCCCTAGTATTAAAATATAGTAGTTAGAAACTAATTCTCGGTCCTTTTTCCCATTATTCTTAGAGGTGCGAATTTCTTCTTGGATGGGGGTGTTCAGCTTTACCTCCTCATGATGGCTGGGTTCGGCTCAAGGAGGTCATTGTTATGAATCGCATTGATATGTATCTTCAAAGGTAGTCATTGACAGAATGTGCGACTGCAGACTGAGCGCTGGGTATCGCGCTTACTAAAAGAGCTGATTGGCCTATCGGCTATACCTACTCTTCACAGCGATAATCAAGCGGCTAAAAGATTATCGGAGAATCCAGAGCTCCACTTCCGCACCAAGCATATTCAGCGAAAATACTTCTTTATTCGGGATCGTATCTACGCCAACATGCTAAGAGTAGCTCACATCGAGTCGGAGTTACAGTTGGCCGACCTGCTAACTAAACCTCTCAGTAGAGCACGATTGTCTACCTTAAGAGAAAAGTTAGGTCTTGTTTCGTTTTTATTATTTTTTTTTGTATAAAATTTCAATTTTCGCGTTATACATTTTTATTTTTGTAATTTTACACAATTTACTATCGTTTTATTAAAAAAAAATATTCGCGAATAGGGGAAAGTGTAGAAGTTGATATTCTTAATATTTTAGCTGTGCCTTTTCTTACCTACATTCTCCTTATCATTTTTTTGGTTCTAACGCAGTTTTTTTTATGCTCGCACACGCACTTATCTTTTTTCGGTAATTAATATGTCGTTCTCTTAATAAAGCACAGTTTTAGAATGTATTAATTCGCCTTTTTAATGCATCGTTCATCAAAAACACTTTATAGTTTACGTATGCAGCCCAATAGTTACCCCTCAGTTACCCCAGGAAATCCTTCAGTTACCTGGCTAATCGAAGAGTTACAAAAGGGTAACTTATCCGCGGGTAACTGGCGGAAATTTGTGCATCGGCGATGCCGCTCCAAGTTCCTGCTTTCGAGCGAAAGAGCGATTGCAGATTAAGCATGAATAGGGTTTTTCATTAGTGTGAACTCTGATATGCTGCTCTAAATTCTCCTTCCGAGAGATTGAGCGATTGCACATTAAATATGAATAAGGCTTTGCATTACTGTGAGCTGTGATATGCCGCTTTAAGTGCTGCTTGCAAGACAATGAGCGATTGCAGATTGTGCAAGAATAATGTTTTTCGTTCGTACGTATCGCCGTAATATGCTCCTTCAAGCTACACTTTTGAGAGGATGAGCAACTGCAGATTGAGCATGAATACGATTTTTGATTAGTGTGAACTTTAATATACTGCTATACATTCTGCTTCTGAGAGAATGAGCGATTTCACATGAATAAGGCTTTTCATTGCTGTGAATTTGAATATGCCGCTTCAAGCTCGTCTTGAATGGGAATGAGCGACTGCACATTGAACATGCATAAGGTTATTTGTCACGGTGAACTATCATATGCCGCTTTAAGTGATGCTTGAGAGAGAATGAGCCATTGCAGATTGCGCGGGAATGAGGTTTTTCGCACTTATGAAACGTAGCAAAATGCACCTTCAAGTGTTGTACTTTAGAGAATGAACGACTGCAGGTTGGGCATGAATACAGTTTTTCACTACTGTGAGTTTGAATATGCCCCTTCAAGCTCGTCTTGAGTGAGAATGAGCGACTGCCTGTGAACTATCATATGCCGTTTTAAGTTAGGATTGTGAGAGAATGAACGATTGCAGATTGCGCATGAATATGGTCTTTCATTACTGTGAACTAATGTGATATGCTGGTTTAAATTCGACTTCAGATAGAATGAGCGATTGCAGATTGCGCAGAAATACGATTTTTCATTAGGGTGAATTCGGATATTATGCCGCTTTAAGGCTCCTTTTCGAGTGAATGAGCGACTGCAGAGTGAACATGAATAATGTTTCCCATACGCAGTTGCTTCAACTTCTTTTCCATTAGCAGTTTGGTTACAAATTGTATTCTCAATGGCAGAATTAGTTACACGAATCTTGTTATGCAGATCTAGTATAGAGTCCTGGGTATACTCTGAATGATTATCAGGATATGCTTGTAGAGTCTGTAGATCAACCTGGAGAGTTAAAAATGTACTTAGATGTAGCCAACCAAAATATATGCTGAGCATACCTAAAACGAGAAATTGTGGATTCAACCTACCATATTAGGATTGAGCTCTGAATCAGTTTGTGGCATTTCTTCGTTTATGTAATCAATTCCCAGGTTGATTTCTTCCATTTTCAACGGTGTTATTTCCTGAATTATAAACGCAAATATTTACTTCACAAATGAGAATCGTTGATAGTTGTTCAATGAAGTTTCAACAGGATATCATTTTTTTTCCAGAACCTACTGTATTCGACCTGAGCTTGAAATCAGTTACTGGCATATCTTTTTGAAGAAAATTCATCCAAAGTTTGAGATTTTCCATTTCCAACGACTTTATTTCCTGAATTATAAATACAGATATTTATTTTACAAATAGGTATTGTTGATATTTCTTTACAATGTGACATCATGAGTACATCGCTTTTTGTTAGGTATTATCTATGTATCAATTCTATTATGTAACAACGGGCAGTCAGCCTAGGAGAAGGTAATGCCAAAAATCAAATGTTTGGTCCTCCCAGTCGGGGGTTGAGGCATCGGGCTAACTTCTCAATACTAATGGGGAAAAATCCAATGTTTAAAGACCAAAACGAAGCCTGGGAACACATAGGATTAACCGGATACAAAAACTGCAACGAAAAAATGCTGCGAATTTGCTACCTGGAATGCACAAGGGATGTAAAAAAAGTTGGTGGAAATAATTTCAGAATTTAAACAATACGACGCCGACGTCAATATTGCGATACTAAGGGAGACGAAAGGAAAGGGAAAGTATCGGACAATGTTGAAGCGTACCTATGATCATGTCATAGAGGCGTAGGTAAAGATCAGAGAGCACAAAAAGGAGTAGCGTCTATCGTAGTGCGCATAGAGACTTACAGGACATTAGCGTCTCGGAACCATTAAATGAAAGGACTATTTACCCTAAAGGGACACAGAATACAAAATACTGGGAGTGTATGGAGTGAATGATGATGCAACAATAAATAGCAAAAAACGAATTCTTCGAGCGACTTCGCACGAGGAAATAACTAGGAACTTCCAGAGAAATAATGACGATGGGGGACCTGAACAGCAGAGTGGATACAAAAATAGGAGATGAAGTAGGGTAAACTGGGGAGTTTTGGACAGTCGCAGTTAGCCCAGAAGCAGTCCGTTTTCGCTCAAATTTTTATGGAATGTTGGTATGAGTGCGTTATCAGGAGTGAATAAAAAGCCGACCTTAAATAAAGTTACTTATTCTGAAGTTACTGGCATTTTTGCGAAAATATGCTTATATTTTTCTGATTACCGAATTAACAAAAATAATCAATTAGCATTTTGATTCTGGGATATTGCTCCAGAGATCAAGTAAGTTTGATAACGTTCTTCAATACCTCGCTTTTCAGACTTTATTGGATGCGGAATATGTACTTGTGTTGTCTCTACGAATTTTTGAAGACGATAACTCGTGTTGGAAGGCAGTGGACATCATTCCTTACTGATGAAATATTTTATTTGTTTTACAAAGGCTGTTCAAAAAGTAACTCGTAAAACGCTCAGCAAGGAATTATTTGTGCAAAAGTTAGTAACACGTGTAGTGCGTTGAATTGTCTATCTTCTGTGTTATTTTGATCATGATCGGTGCATCGTACAATCTTTCAGGTCGATTTTTGTAAAGCATGTATGAGTATCGCGTCAAAAAATCATTATGCAGAAAAATTTAGAGCAACGTTATGTTGTAAAGTTTTGTGTTAAATTGAAGAAAAGTAAGAAAGAAACTTCTGAAATACTGTCCATAGCATAGGGTGATAATGTTATGCACTTCTGAAATGAACGGAAAAAGTACCTATCCAAGTATATTATGGTCGTGTTAAATCGAATGTAAATGTACTTAGGTATTTTGAGCTCGTTTTGAAAATTTCTGCTTTTCAACCCCCCTAATAATTTCGGAACGGAGACTGATACAGCCACCAAATTTTAACGCAGCGTGAAGAAGTTCAATGTAAAACAATTCCGAAAGGTTCACGTTAAAAAAAAAATAGGAGCCCACAGATGGCACAATATTGTGGCCGCCTTCCTAATTAGGGTACTGAAATTTTTTATTGCCTAAAACCTATTCAAGGTTCATACGAACACATTCACAAAGTACGAACCCCCCAGCTCTTACAGTTCAACGGCTAACCTCAAACAAACACACAAACAGACAAACACATTTATATAGTAGAGAAGGAGATGAGAATTCGAAAATCTCACAAATAACAGACTTGAATTAATCTAACAAACATCTTTCGGTAACCTCACTCCCGATCAAAATTAAGAAGATCTTACTCGGAAAATTATGACTCATACCCCTCACTCTCCAGAACAACTCCATACTGATACTTCTGCATAGATATGCATACGACAGACGAGGCAAGTCTACAGAAACGCATTCAAAGAGGGACCCGGCTACATCAATAGATTCTTCGAAAATTAATAATAATAAACTTTATATTTCCATGTTATTCTTATCTAACAATTTCTAGAAGAAAATTTTACTTCTGAAACAAAATAGCACTTCCTAAATTGATCTAGTAAGATCAATATAAAAGTTACATACCTATTAATAGATAAATCTAATTCATAAAAAACAATAATCTGGGAAAATGCAAATATGTCACGCGATTCAACTTAAGAGAATATTAATATATCGGTTCAAGTAACCTTTCCAAGCGGATGAGTGACGGTAGATGAAGTGTAAATAAGGTTTTTCATTATTATGTCACATGATACGGTTTTTCAGACTTGGAAACTAAGGACTACAGCAGATAAAGCATAGCGTACACTGGGATAGGATACAGAAACGACCCCCCCCCCCCCCCAACCAACAGAAAGTGGGATGTAAAAGCTATGCCATAA
This sequence comes from Acanthococcus lagerstroemiae, assembly GCA_031841125.1. Taxonomy (NCBI): domain Eukaryota; kingdom Metazoa; phylum Arthropoda; class Insecta; order Hemiptera; family Eriococcidae; genus Acanthococcus; species Acanthococcus lagerstroemiae. The sequence continues at coordinate 34,636,867 of CM063112.1, forward strand.
GTGATTTAAGCGACCTCAGAATCCAAAGAATCAGATATTATTTCGGAAAAATAACGAGTTCCTGATGTCACTCGTTTATGTAGCACCCTAAGAGTTCAGTTGCAAAACTATACCTAGGATTGGATTCAGTGACCTCGAAAACCACCTCGTTGCAAATTAAAATTTTTCTCATTCGTCCTCCTCTTCTGACATCACTCCCCCGGGTCACTGTCTCATAGTATTGTTATTACAAATATGTACTCCTAATTAACTCTAGTGACTGAAACTGATCATTTTCGAGCACGTACATTAAAAATTTATTGATTTTTCAGGTGTCTTCATAGATTTTCAATGATTTTTCATCTGTTCTTGGGAGTGTATCATTTTGTTGACAGGGTGTCCCAAAATGACATGGTGATGAAAAAAATGTGTTTTAGCAACTCGGATTTCCTTCTTCTTTTTTTTCTTCCTACAAATCAGGGTATCAGTGGGGGCTATTAGTACTACCATCAGTTAAAATTTGAAGTAAAAAGTATGTCATTTTGGGACACTTTCCCCTAATTTTTGTCAAACGTGTAATTATCTTTTGCTCAGCTTCCTTTCTTTTCCTATACATTTGACCGGGAAATTTCTTTCTTGAGTCCACTTTTTATAACCTGCATCGCGATGATATTTATCAATTAACTTTTACATACTATATGAAGGCTGGTTTAATAAAAATGAAGATAAGGAGTAACTTACATTCATATTCACCAATACCGCTTTCTGACCACTTTCATTCAGGTAATAAGACACGTGTGCACAGGGTCACTGTTCTCGATAAATGTGTAGTATTATAAAACACGTAAGCTTAAGTGCCAAAATCTACATTTCGCAGTACAAGACGTTTTGTAAACTGCATAATATGCTGCTCCACTTCTAGGACGTCATATCTTGCAGTTTTTTTGGAACTTAGGTATATCTTTGTATAGCCGCCAGGTGTCAAAATTCTTGGAATCATGTGTCCCTCTTATTGAAGGAACCATAACTAATATGCCCCCTTAAGTGATTCTTTTCAAGACAAAGAGCGACTACAGATTGAGCCCAAACACCATTTTATATCCCTGCAAAATGTGATGGTCACTTCAAGTTTTCTTTCAGAGAAAGTGAGTTTAAAAATTGGTTTTTTGATTAGTATCATACGACTACATACTGAGCATGAATACGATTTTTCATTCCTGTGGATTTGGATATGCCGCTTTATCTTTCTGCCAGTGAGAGAATTAGTGATTGCAGAGGTTTCTCCTGGTAACCCTCTGATTACGTATGTAGCGCTGTAGTTACCCCTCAGTTATGCTTGAAAACCCTTCAGTTACCTGGCTAATTGAAGAGTTACGAAAAGGTATCTTTTCCTGCTGTTTGTGCATCGGGTATGCCGCTTTAGGTTCTGCTTTCGATTGAATGAGCGATTGCAGATTATGCATGAATACGGTTTTTCGTTGGTGTGAATTTGAACATGCTGCTTCGAGTTCGACCTGAGGGAATGAGCGACTGGACATTGAACATTGATGCGGATTTTCATGGCTGTGAACTATAGGATATGCTGCTTCAAGGTTACGAATTGTATTCTTAATGGCAGAATTAGTCAGATTGTACATGAATACGGTTTTTCATTTGTGTGAATTTGAATGTGCCGCTTCAAGCGCATCTTGACCGAGAATGAGCGGCTGCACAATGAACATTGGTACGGTTTTACATTCTCATGAACCGTAGTAATGTGCAGCTTCAAGTACTGCTTTCGACCGAATGAGCGATTGCAGATTGTGCATGAATATGGTTTTCTGTTCTCATGAATCGCCATAAAATGCCTCTGTAAGGACTGTTTTAGAGCGAATGAACGACTGCAGACTGAGCATGAATACGGCTTTTCATTAGTGTGAACTCTGATATGCACCTTCAACTGATGTTTTAAAGCAAATGAACGATTGCAGATTGAGCATGAATAGGGTTTTTCATTAGTGTGAACTCTGATATGCAGCTTCAAGAGTTGTTCTAGAGCAAATGAACGACAGCAGATTGAGCAAGAATATGGTTTTTCCTTAGCGTGAACTCTGGTAATATGCTGCGTTAAGAGGTACTTGAGATGGAATGAGCAACTGCACATTGAACATGAATAGGGTTTTTCATTAGTGTGAACTCTGATATGCTGCGTTAAGAGGTACTTAAGACGGAATGAGCAACTGCACATTGAACATAAATACGGTTTTTCATTGGTGTGAACTCTATTATGCTGCGTTAAGAGGTACTTGTGATGGAATGAGCGACTGCAAATTGAACATGAATACGGTTTTTCATTTATGTGAATTTGAATATGCCGCTCCAAGCTCGTCTTGAACAAGAATGAGCGACTGCACATTGAACATGTGTAAGGTTCCTCGTTCTCATGAACTGTAATAAAATGCAGCTTTAAAACTTGTTTTTGAGAAAATGAACGACTGCAGACTGAGCACGAATATGATTTTTCATTACTGTGAATTCGAATATGCTGCTTCAAGCTCGTCTTGCTAGAGTATGCGCGACTGCATATTGAACACGTGTAAGGTTTTTCGTTACTGTGAACAGGGATATGCAGCTTTAAGTGGTGCTTGAGAGAGAACGAGCGATTGCAGATTGAGCACAAATATGGTTTTTCATTAGTGTGAATTTGAAAATGCCGCTTCAAGCTCGTCTTGTACAAGAATGAGCGACCGCATATTGAACATGTAGGTTTTTTGTCACTGTGAACCATCATATGCCTCTTTAATTGATACTTGAGAGAGAATGAGCGATTGCATATTGAACATGGAAAAAGTTTCTCGTTGCTGTGAACTAAGATATGCTGCTTCAAGAGTTGCTTGACAGCGAATGAGCGATCACAGATTGTGCATGAATAAGGTTTTTCATTCTCATGAATCATAGTATAATGCAGCTTTAAGTTCTGCTTTTGCGAGAATGAGCGATTGCAGATCGAGCACGAATATGGTTTTTCATTAGTGTGAATTCGAATATGCTGCTTCAATGTCTGCTTGACAGTGAATGAGCGACTGCACATTGAACACGTGTAAGGTTTTTCATTATTGTGAACTTTGACATGCCGCATCAAGTGCTGCTTGAGAGCAAATGAGCGATTACAGACTGCGCAGGAATAAGGTTTTTCATTCTCATGAATCGTAGTAATATGCAGCTTCAAGTTCTTCTTTTGAGAGAATGAGCGATAGCAAAATGAGCATGGATATGGTTTTTCATTAGTGTGATTTTCAATATGCCACTTCAAGTTCGTCTTGAGAGAGAATGAGCGACTGCAGATTGAACATGAATAATGTTTCTCATTAGTAGGTCTCCGGCTCACGGAACTCGTATACTGAGATGCACTAGCTTCAACTTCTTTTGCATTAGCAGATTGGTTATAAATTGTATTCTTAATGGCCGAGTTAGTAGGTAGAATCTTGTTACGTTGATCTAATGCACAGTCCTGGGTATACTCCGGAGAATTATCAGGATATGCTTGCAGAGTCTGTAGATCAACCTGTAACGTTGAAAATGTATTAGATGTAGCCAACCAAAGTATGAGCACACCTAAAATGAGAAATCTGTATTCAACTTACAGTATTAGGCTTCAGCTCTAAATCAGTTCGTGAAATTTTTTCATTTATGTCATCAATTTCTAAGTTGATGTCCCCTATTTCCCAACGACGTTATTTCCTGAATTATAAATGCAAATATTTACTTCACAAATGAGAATCAGTTGTCCGATGAAATTTCATCATCAGGGTATCATTCTTTTCAGAACCTACCATATTTGACGTGGGCTCTAAATCAGTTACTGGCATTTCTTTTTGGACATAACTCATTCCCAGTTCGACATCTGCCATTTCTAACGGCTTAATTTCCTGAATTATATATAAAATACTGATATTTATTTCACAATAAATTAGGCATTGTTGATATTTCTTCACGATGTGACATCATCGGCGAATCTTCTTTTTAATATTACATATCTACGTTTAAATTCTATTATGTAACAACAGGCAGTCAGCCGAGGAGAGGGTAATTCCAAAATCAAATCTCTCGTCGTCCTAGTTGGGGGTTTAGGCATCGAGTCAACTCCTCAATACTAGGGGAAAATCCATGTTAAAAAGACCAAAAACTAAACCTTGGAACAGATAGGAATAACAGATATGAAAATTACAACGAGAGAATGCCACGAGTTTTACTACCTGGAATGTACAGGGGGTGAAACATTTAGGATGTCTTGAAATATAAGAATCATAATACAAACTACATCCTCTTTTTAATTTTTGCTCTCAACCCGAGCTCTGGAAACCGCCCTTTCGAGCATTACCTCAGAGACGTCGGGGAGGCTGTTAGGGCTGTTTTAGCCCTCTACTCGTCTTGCCAAAAGACCGGCCAAGGTCGAAACGTAGCGAGTTGCTACGTGGGCTCGAACCCGAGACCTCCGGATTCTGAGACCAACGCGCTATCCACTCGGCCAACCAGACCTCTACCTCTAATGTACAACGGATATCAAGAAAGTTAGTGGAGATAATTTCTGAATTGAAACAACATGACATCGATATTGCAGTACTGACGGAGACCAAAAGAAGGGAAAACTATTGGAAATTGTTGGAGTGTACTTACAATCCTTTCTATAGTGGCGTAAGTAAAGACCAGAGGGCACAAAAAGGAATGTCTATCGTAGTGCGCAGGCGCGCAGGGACTTACGGAAGTACATCAGCGCGTCTGGGAATCGGTAAATGAAAGGATTATAAAGATGAATATTAACCCTGGAGGGACTCAGAATAACAACGCTGGGAGTATATGAAGTGAAGGATGATGCGGCCGTAAATACAAGGTATCTACCAGAATGGAAAAATATAAATTCCTGACTTTTTCCAACTTCTTTAAACCTTTACAGTATAGACATTATGTATTTATGTTTATACTACTAGACGCTATGGTTAATATGAACTGAAATTTGAAGTTGATATTATTCAATGCACAGTTTTTATTTGTAGAATACGACTCTAGGGAGTGCTGAAGTAAAGTTAAACGACGAAAAAAAATTTCCGTGAGTTCATTATTTGTTTTTTTCCAAACTTCTTAAAAATATTGTTGAATTTCCTGACTATATTTAGAAACTTCCTGACCTACTTCTCAAATTCCTTACTTTTTTCTACTTTCCAAATTATCCAAACCTGTAGACACCTTGAAATAGTAACAAACAGCTAGCTGCTGGAAGAGGGTCGGCTCTGGACCGGAAAATAAGAGACTAGTCCATCTGTTCAGGAAAAAAGACCTATCAGTAGTTACATTTAAGGTCTCTTCGTCACTTTCGAATTTGGTTAAGCTTGCTTTACACAATGCTAGTTTACTCACTAAAGCGCTAATTTAACTCGCCACAAGTAAAATAGCATCGTGCAAGAAATTAGCTACTGGCTTGCTATTTTACTTTCTTACTAGCATTCTGCCTTTTATCAATCGAGAAAAACACTATCAGAACTTGTTAACGGGCATGCAGTTTTGAAATCATTGGAAGTATATTAATTTGTTCATGACCATGATATTAGCTTTATAACTCAGCATTGACAGAAAACGATGGAAATACTATCTACTGCAACCTATACATACAATTAATTGTAGACCATTTGTTTACAGTAAATTATTCTTATTAAAAAGATGGTGTTCTAAGGTAAGTGCGGGTATTACCGCCCATGCGGCTAATTCCGCCACCTTTCAGAATGACGTCACTTGACAATGTAGTCACGAGGTGGCAGTTGTATGTGTATAAGGTCACAGAAACCAAGTTTGCTATCTTGAAAAGCGTAAAAATTTCGTTTCAAGAGCATGATAAGAGGAATCAGAAAATGAGCGCAGTATTTTTTCGTTCTTACTAAATACCGGAAAATATTGATAAGAAAGAAAGTGCCGGGAAAAGCTGTACATAAAGGCAATACAGGGTGTCCGAGTTTCGGTTGCTAAGCGGGGAGGAATGAATAGCACTTGAGTAGACAAAGCAAAAGTGTTATTATCACCTTTTGCCTAATCACAAAATTGAGGGCGCCGCATCTTTGTAAAAATCGAAAAATTCACCAATTTTGACCCATTATAAAAATCACGAGTAATGATGTTGCCCAGTCTACAATGATGCCATGTTACAGCACTCACTTAGAGTAACAAAACAAGTTATTACGATATCCGGCCTGCTCTGAAAATTTAAGCAGGTAAATAGCATCCAAAATTCAGAAATTTCAATTTTTTACAAAATTGTGCAAAAAGCCTACTTTTACTGAACCCCAACATGAATAACCAAAGGCCGGCGTACAGTTCTCATTATCAAAACTGGTAGCCCTGATTCAGATGAACAAAAAATCATACCACTATCTCCTTCCAGTTTTTAGAATTTAAAAAGTTATGTCGCGTTGAAGTTCATGAAGCTTCTGAAATGATCGAAAAATGATTACTTTATTTTATGAAATACTCTTTCATCAATTGGTTCAATTATATCATTTTTATTTATTATTATATTTAATTCATTAATTTTAGAAAGAATTATTTCTAAACGAAAAATAATTTTTTTAATTAAAATTTTTAATATTCTGCTCAATGAATTATTTTAAATAGCTGCAGTATATTAACTGTACAAAGGTAGCATAATAAATAGTTATTTTAATTGAATACTTGAATGAATGAAAATATAAATAAATATTTTATAAATTATTATATATGAATTTTATATTAAAATAAAAAAGTTTTAATATAATAAAAATATGAAAATTATGATCAAAGAAGAAAAGGAAAAATAAAGAAAAATAACAAACGCTTCTAATTTATTGTAACTTTCAATAGTCGTTATGCCTGAATGAATGACTGGCGTTACATGAAGACTCCATCTGTTGAACTAGTTGTCTAACCACCATAAAATAGGCACTGGAATACAAATTTTTGTTTCTGCCTACGAATTTAGGGAAACTTACTTTTGAGCGGAGCCTAGAAACCAAATAGCCTTCCCCCTAACAGTTTAATTTTTAGGGCGAGTTAAATTTTCTGTTATTTTGAAAATTGAAAGTACTTCAACGCGTCTTAACTTTTTAAATTCTGAAAACTGGAAGGAGATAGTGGTATGATTTTTTGTTCATCTGAATCAGGGCTACCAGTTTTGATAATGAGAACTGTACGCCGGCCTTTGGTTATTCATGTTGGGATTCAGTAAAAGTAGGCTTTTTGCACAATTTTGTAAAAAATAGAAATTTCTGAATTTTGGATGCCATTTACCTGCTTAAATTTTCAGAGCAGGCCGGATATCGTAATAACTTGTTTTGTTACTCTAAGTGAGTGCTGTACCATGGCATCATTGTAGACCGGGCAACATCATTACTCGTGATTTTTGTAATAGGTCAAAATTAGTGAATTTTTCGATTTTTACAAAGATGCGGTGCCTTCAATTTTGTGATTAGACAAAAGGTGATAATAACACTTTTGCTTTGTCTATTCAAGTACTATTCATTCCTCCCCGCTTAGCAACCGAAATTCAGACACCCTGTATAATCTTATTTACTATCGTTGGATAGCTTGTTCTTCCAGCTTTCAAACTGTTTAAAGAACGTCGAATTATTCCACGACGGCAAGCGAATATGTACAAATGTACAAAAAAAAATTATCGGAAGCTGCTAAGAGTATGCGGCGAGTATTTCCACCATGCCCATAACGTGCTAATTTCGCGTCCGAAATTTTTCGATACTTATACCCACTTCACCCCCACTTTGGTACCAGTCTAAAATTACGTCGCACTGTTTTCGTTCAGAAACAGGGTGACCAGATGCTGGTAAAGTGAAGTCGCCATTTTCAACACGCAGTGTAGCCCAAAGTCGCCTAAAATTTTTCCTCGTAGCTTATATGTAATTCAAAGGGTAAACAGAAGAGATACCTCGCACCATCTTGCAAACGTATCAGCCAAATCCGTGCTGCCACATATCAATATACAGCAGAAAGTGTTGTCATAAGCGTGCTCGATTTTCCGTTTTTATTTACCACGAAAATAAGTAACACTGTTAACATTTCAAAGAGTAGGAAAAACGAACATTTTTGGGGGAAAAATATAATTTATTTTGTGAATGTGCGTCCAAAGAAAAAAATCGCCCAATTTGTGACTAGTTACCTGAGTAGATTTTTCGTCGCAAACGGGTCTCCCAAGTCACCCAATCTGGTAACCCTGTTCAGAAAGTGATTCGTTCGCATTTAGAGGTTGGGGGGGGGGTGCCCTTATACTAGTGAACGACAGTGCGCAAATTCATTACTGATAAAACGTTCGGTAATAATTTTGCAGTTAGGTCACTTTGGAAGTGCGCTCCTCAATTTACTTTCAAAAAATTATCATTAATTTTAAGTTTCATTTTTCATTAGTTTTTAATTATATTAAGTTTCGAAATTAATTCTTCCAAGATTGTTCCTCATCCATTTTCAGACATTCCAGTTTTTACAGTAACAGTAACATTTAAGAGTTTTCTCAAGAAAATTATTTTTTACAGACATTTTCCACTTGCTTTTCTAATGATACTGAGACAAGATAATAACCAAAGAAGGAGAAAAAATTTTAGGGAAAAATTAAATAAGCTAGATGAAAAGTAGGGCAGAAGGTTTTGACTAGTAAAAAGTGAAACAAGAAGTTCAAGACTTTTTAGGAGTTCATTATTTATTGTTACAGTGCTTTTGCCTACATGGAAAATGACATTGAAACTGTACGGCGGTAATACCCGCACTATGTCGGGTAACTCTGCCACCCAAGGGGTCAACAAATTTGTTTATGTAACCCCCAATTCCACCCCCACTCTTCCTTTTCTCCCTCGGGATTATATTATACAGTTCCCTTCTGAAGCCTTACCACCTGGTTCCACAGTAGATGCACTAGGAAGCTGTAAAACAATTCTCCCTTAGCATTGCGGTAACACCCGCACTTACCTTTACCTTAGTTGAAAAATTGTAAAATTCCACAAATATTTATACTCATACCAAAACCGATACTGTTCAATTTATTCATTCAATTTAACGAATTCAATAAATATTCTCTATGGGAAATACTTCACAGAATTCAAACTCGGTTGTTTACAGAGAACGCATTTTGAAAGAACTCGTCAGTCATCAAATTCCTAAAACTAAAGTTTGAACTGACAATGACGTTGACGTTTGCTTTTGCGACGCTCCAAAATTATCACTTAATACTATCAAAACTTGTTAACGAGCATGCAGTTTTGAACCCATCCGAAGTACATCTCTTCCTCATAACTTCGTAACTCAGCATTGACATAGAACGATCGAAAGACAATCTCCGCAACTTACACGTATACAATCCGTCCTTTTTAATACTCCGTACAACTTGACTAGGTCCCTCATAAACATGCAATTGACTAGAAATCAGTGCTGCCAATCAATCCTGTTGAAAAATTCCCGGATTCTTCGTAAAAAATCTTGAGATTTCCAAAGAAATCTTGAGACTAAAATTTCCGCCATTTCTAACAATAAAATATGCGGCGACCCTCCGCTCGCGAATTTACATTTTTGTACATATTCATTAATCGTCCTGCCTGGTCACTCCTAAACGTCTCACAAAACACTTTTGTCTCCTGAATTTCTATACCTTCATCCGATGCGTGACTTCTTCAATACCACATTCCTCTTCTTCTAACATACTATTTCTCCCTCCTGTTACCAATAACATTAGGCACCACATTATTACTAAAGGTCCCCCTATATCTGCACGTCCCCGTCGTCTCTCTCCTACACAACTTCAGATTGCTAAATCCGAAATTCAGCTCCTTATGCAACTTGGTATTTGTCGTCCTTCCTCAAGTCCCTGGGCTAGTCCACTCCATATGGTCCCCAAAACGGATGGTTCTTGGCGGATTGTTGGAGATTACCGTTCCTTAAATGATCATACTGTTCCTGATTCCTATCCTATCCCTCACATCCATGATTTCTCACTCACACTCTCTGAGGCTGCCATATTCTCCCGAATTGACCTAATTCGGGCTTTCAATCAAATCCTTGTCGCTGAGGAGGATGTTCAGAAAACGGCAATTGCTACTCCTTTCGGCTTGTATGAATGGGTCCGAATGCCAATGGGACTTCGTAACAGTCCTCAGACCTTTCAGCGGTTTATTGACGACATACTGCGCGATCTTCCCTTCTGTTATGCCTATCTGGATGACCTACTCATAGCTTCAAAGAGTCCTGATGAGCATAAAGAGCACATCCAGATTGTCTTGGAACGCCTGCATAAACATGGTGTGACTATTAATGCTTCCAAATCAGAATTTGGTCAGTCAACTATTCGTTTTATAGGCCATGAAATATCGTCCAATGGTGTCCGTCCCTTACCTGAAAAAGTAGAAGCTATTTCTTCATACCCCCTTCCTCCCGATATTTGCAGCTTACGTCGATTTCTAGGGCTATTAAATTTCTATCACCGCTTTATCCCTAATGTAGCTGCACTACAAGCCCCACTGACAAACCTTTTCTCAAAATCGAAAAAAAATGACCGTACACCGATTCAGTGGAATGATGAACTTCATCACTCATTTGCATCTTGCAAAACAGCTCTCGCAAATGCTGCGACTCTCACATTTCCTAATACATCGTTCAAACTCACTCTCACTACTGACGCTTCTATGACTGCCATCGGTGCCGCCTTATATCAGGTTCGCGATGATGGTACAAAGGAGCCTTTAGGCTTTTATTCATCCAAACTCACGCAAAATCATCCAGAAATAGTACAACGTGTGTCGAAAGCCAGTGAAGCAATAAAAGGTCTCGCACATCATGATACTCAGCGACATTCCTACATTCCCTCTTCTCTGTATACATGTACACATGTCTTTGTGCGTGATGATCGCGTCAAACCTCCGTTTACTCCTCCTTATCGTGGCCCTTACAAAATTTTGAATCGTTTTCCAAAATCCTTCTCTCTAGAAATCCGGGGTAAGCCTGTTACTGTTTCCCTCGATCGTCTGAAACCTTGTCTTACGCTTCTCACTCAAAGCCCCGGATCTACACCTCAGAATCCTCCTGTAACTACATCATCTTCTTTTACTCCTTCTTCTTTACCTTCCTCAGAATCAGCATCTACGGTTCCATCTTCTCCCTGCATTACTCGGTACGGGAGACTGAGCAAACCACCAGTTCGGTTTGCGGCTGGTACTAAGGATGTCTAGAATTTTTTTTTTTCCTCTTCTGTGTTTGTAATTAGTAGGTAGTGTTTATTATACGCAACTCAAATCGTAGACACTTCTTACGTTATCAATTATTAACTTATAATTTTCTTCTCGTGATTACACCGGGTACCTATTGTTACCCCCGTTAATTCTCTTTTATATTAATTCTATTGGTACTAACTTTATTATACTGATTTTTAATGTAAGTGATCTGCGTAGTTTCTAATTTGTGATTATACCTATGTGCTCTCTTTTCTGTGCCTTCTCTAAATTCTACTTGTTACTTTCGTTTTCATTTATTTTTTTTACTGTAGTCCTCTGTGTATAGTTTTTTGGATTCTTGGCTTGTATACTTCATTATGTCGTTTTATTTGTTGCATTATTCTGTTGTATATAATCACTATTGTACATTTGTAAAACCTTTTCTTATGTTTAAGCTCTTTTTATTCGCTCGCTAGGGGGGGAGTACTGCGCGACCCCCGCTCGCGAATTTACATTTGTACATATTCATAATCGTCCTGCCTGGTCACTCAAAGTCTCAAAAACACTTTTGTCTCCTGAATTCTATACCTTCATCCGATGCGTGACTTCTTCAACACATCTTCTTCTTCGTTACCCATGTCCTTTCTTCGTTGTTTTTCCTTCCTTCGATGCCAGCTGAACATCAAGTTCGAGTCGATCATTGCTTGGTAGTTCGCATACCATTTCGATACAATATATACGTTCTCGATCTCGATTCTCTCTTTTTTTTATTTGTTTTAAAAATCCCACAAATATTTACTGATATATCACATTTGTTGCTTAACTCCCTCAACCTCAGTTCTGTCGACAATCCTGAAGATTTTCCTTTCTTTTTCTTCACTTTTGTTCTTGAATACTGTGAACTTGGTGGTATCGAACTGTTCTAAGAAAAGAGCCCAAAAGGCCCTTTTCTGGTAACGGGTCACAGATTATTTTAAATTTCCATTGCTGTGTAAAATCTGAGCGCGTTTCACTCCCATAAGGCGATAAATTTTCCATTTCCAAATTTTGGAAGTAAAAAATTTGAAGAAGCAAAATGCATATTTACTCAGTTTATGTAAATTCTATGAAAACTCCTGTGATTTTCTTAAAAATCTCGAGATTTTGTCTCAAGATCTTGATATCTTGAGAATAACCTCAAAAATCTGAGATCTCAAGATTTATCTTGAGGTTGGCAGCAGTGCTAGAAATAGAAAATACTGTTGAGTATTGAGAAACAGAATAATCGTCAATAATCAATTATCAGTCGATTCGTAATCATTAGCAACAGAATTGAAGAGTTTCTTTCAATTTTCTCAATCTTTTTCAACGGCACAGTACTCGGTAGTCAACGTAATGCAAAAAATATGAAGATAAAATCGAAATTGTTCCTTAAGTTATCACTTGTCATATTCATTCTATCATCTCCTTCGCTCTGTATACTTATATCTTATACAATGAAGCTCGCACGCGGGGTCATGAAGATCATGATCAATGAGCACTACTGAAAAAGGAAAAAACGAGCAGAAAAGAAAAAGTAATTGCAAGAGGCTCCTTGCCGACCCTAATGAAATCGAAATAGTCACTTATAATTATTTGTATTATTTTCCACTAATTGTTTTCTCGGAAATAAAGCGCCACTGAACTGAACTGTGATTCAGATCGGCTCAGGTCAACACATCTGAAATGATGCACCACTGAACTCCACTGAACTGGTTATGAGCATACTGGAGAAGAAAAAATAAGCGATTGCAATAGGCTCGGATTCAGTGTAGCCGACCCAAAAAAACGAATTCTTCGAGACTTCGCACGAGGAAATAACTCGAACCTTCGGCGAAATAATAATGATGGGGGACCTGAGCAGCAAAGTGGGTACAAAAATAGGAGATGAAGTAGGGTAAACTGGGGAAAATGTGGACATAGGCAGGCTGTGGACAGTTGCAGGTTAGCACCCCTGAAGCCGTCCATTTACGTTCAAATTTTTTAATGGAATCCTGGCAAGAGTGTGTTATCAGGCATGAATGAAAAAAAACCGACCTCAAATAAAGTTACTCTCGAGTTAGTGGCATTTTTGTGAAAATGTGATTGAATTTTTCTGATTACCTACCGTCATACAATTGAAAATTATCGTGCTATAACACTAAGTTCGACAATCACAAAAATATTTTTAAAGCTCATAGATAATAGAATAAGACCAATTATTACTTAATATCCAATAACCTATTGAACAAGCGGGCTTCAGACGAACATTCTCCACAATTGATCATTTCCATCAATGAACTCGCTCACAGAAAAAAGCAAAGAATAACAAAAAGATGTATATATCGCCCTAATAGATTATAACAAAGCCTTTGATTCGTTACAACACCAATATCTATTTAAAGCAATGGGAACACAAGGAGTACAGCAACATTTGATAAATGTAAAAGATATGTACGATGGAGCAATGGCAAGAATTATAACAGATGTTGAAGGCGACTGTTTCCCTATTAAGAAGGGGGTAAAACAAGGCGACCCATTGTCCCCTATCCTCTTCAACTGTGCTTTAGAAGAAATATTTAAACATGTTGGAAAGTCCTTTTGCTCTTTACGGGCCAAGGAGAATATCCTTTGCGCGGGCCTTCACATCTTGAGATGTTTGTGTTTCTAATCTACACATGTATATAGTTGTTAAAGGCCTGTAAAATAGCATAAATGTATTCTCTAATAAAGGAATTCAATTCAATTCAATATACAAAAACGTTCAATTAGCATTTCGATCCTGGGATATCATTCCAGAGATCAAATTAAGTTTACATGCAGCTTCTACAGAGGAAATTTTTGCTACTAAGGTTCATGTCGAGAATATGCGGTCATACGAGAAAATGTCTCATATTTTTCACCTCCCTCCTAGAGAACATATTATACAGATTAAGTAAAATCAGAACTAACTGTGAAAATTTAACCACTACCTGTTGAAAAACGCGGCATTTTCTTCACCCCCCACGAAAAACTCTTCATTACGACCCTGTCCGTCTTCAAACGATTGTATTTGTCCCAAATAGTCGAATTTGGAGATTCATTCTACGCCAATTCTTTTTATCGTGAATTTGAATTCCCCTTCCATATTGGATAACAGTTCTGCTTTACTTGTAGGTATTCATTCCTAATCCCGCCTCTGAACTTACCTCTGTGAATTTTTCTCCCTTTTCCTGTAGCATCTTTATATCCTTGTTTATCTGTACACCTTCTGCGAAACTCAAGATAGTTCCGTTTTTCACCATTCATCTGTATCTCTATATTTTCCTAATACGCAATTAAATAAATTCGGTAACAGTGGATCCCCCTGTCTTACGCCCTTTTATGATTTCCAAAACATGAAATCATTGGGATACAAGGTCGAAAATGGGCCTGAGGTACATTAATTGAGAACTAAAAAAAAATATTGAAGTATAGGTATTATGATCGTGTTAAATTAGATGTTAATGTAAGAGGGTATTTTGACATTTTGAGCGTGTAGAGAAAATTTCTGATTTTCAACCCATTAATAATTTTGAACGGAGGCAGTTACATCGACCAAATTTTAACACAGCGTGAAGAAGTGCAACGTAAAACAATTCCAAAAAAGTTTAACTTAAAAAAAAATTAGGGGCCTAAAAAGGGCACAATTTTGTGGCCCACCTCCTAATTAGGGTACTGAAATTTTTTACAGCCTAAAACCAATTCCGGGTTCATATGAACACATCCACGAAGTACGAACCCCCCAACTCTTACAGTTCACCTGCTAATTTCGAACAAGCACACAAACAGACAACCACTTTTATAAAGTAGAGAAGAGATGAGATTTAGAAAATCTCATGAATTACTGAGTTGAATTAATTTAACAAACATCTTTCGGTAGCCTCGCGGCCGGTCAAAATTACGATCTTACCCGCAAAATAATGACTCATACCTCATCACTCTCCAGAACAACTCCCTACTGACACTTCTGCATAGATACGCCTATGACAGACGAGGCAAGTCTACAGAAAAGCATTCAAAGGGACCCGGCTACATCAATAAATTCTTCAAAGATTAATAATAATAAACTTTATATTCCGTGTTATTCTTATCTAATAATTTTTAGAAAAAAATTCTACCTTTGAAACAAAATAGCACTTCCTAAATTAATCTAGCAAGATCAATATAAAGGTTACAACCTATTAATAGATAAAACTAATTTGTAAAAAACAAAAATCTGGAAAAAGGCAAGTATGTCACGCGATTCAACTAAAGAGAATATTAATATATCGGTTCAAGTAACCTTTCCAAGCGGAAGAGTGATGGTAGATGAAGTGTAAAAAAGGTTTTTAATTATTATGTGACATGATACTGCTTTTCATACTTGGAAACTAAAGACTGACAGCAGATTAAGCATAGCATAGATGGGATAGGATAGCGAAATGAACCGAACTCTCCACCCACAGAAAGTGGGATGTAAAAACTATGCCAGAAGTGATTTAAGCGACCTCAGATTCCGAAAAATCAGATATTACTTCAGAAAGATGACGTATTCTTGATGGCACTCGTGTATAGCACCCTCAGAGTTCGGTTGCAAAACTAAACCCAGGATTCAATCTAGTGACCACGAAAACACCCCGTTGCAAATTAAGATTTTTTCTTGTTCGTCCTCCTCATCTGACATCACTCCCCCGGGTTACTGTCTCTATAGTTTTGTTATTATAAATATGTACTCTTCATTAACTCTAGCGAATAAAACTGATCATTTTCAAGCTCGTACAGTGAATATTAATTGATTTTTCAGATGTTTTCATAGTTTATCAATGATTTGTTATCTGCTCTTAGGAGTATATCATTTTGTCGACAGGGTGTCCCAAAATGACATGGGGATAAAAAAAAAGTGCTGTAACAATTCGGATTTCCCCCCTACAAATCAGGGGGGGGGCTATTAGTACTACCATCAGTCAAAATTTGAAATTTTTGGCCCATATGAAGCGGAGTAAATGGCGTTAAAAAAGTATGTCATTTTGGGATACTTTCCACTAATTTTTGTCAAACGTGTAATTTTTTTTTGCTCAGCTTCCTCTCTTTTCCTATACATTTGATTTGACCGGGTAATTTCTTTCTTGGGTCCGCTTTTTATAACCTGCATCGCGATGATATTTATTCATTAACTTTTACATGCTATATGAAAGCTGGTCTAATAAAAATGAAGAATACGGAGTAAATTACATTCATGTTCACCTATACCGCTTTCTGACCACTTTCATTCAGGAAATCAGACACGTGTGCGCAGGGTCACTGTTCTCGATAAATGAATGTTATAAAACACGCAAACGTAAGCACCAAAATCTATGTATATTTTGCAGTATACGACGTTTTGTGAACCGCATATGCTGCTCTACTTCTAGGACGTCCTATCTTGTAGTTTGTTGCGAACTTACATCTGCATATAGCCGGCCGGGTGTCACAATTCTTGGAATACTGTGTCCGTCTTATTGAAAGAACCATTTTTCGAAGTCCCTAATATGCCTCTTTCAGTGATTGTTTCAAGAGACAGAGCGACTGCAGATTGAGCCCGAGCACCACTTTTCTGTCCCAACAAAATGTGAGGGGCCTCTTTTAGTTCTCTTTCACAAAGAATGAATTCAAGAATTGCTTTCTTGAGCAGGATCAAACGAATACATACAGTACATGAATACGGTTCCTCATTCCTGTGGATTTGGATATGCCACTTTATCTCTCAGCCAGTGAGAGAATGAGTGACTGCAGAGTGAACATGAATGAGGATTTTTGTAACTTTGATACCCGATAGGCAATCAGTTCCCTTCAGATTGCCTTTCATTAACTGTCATTCCGCCAAACAGAAAACGCTCCGTTTATGAGGTGGGTAACTGGTAATCCTCAGTTACGCTTGACCACCCTTCAGTTACCTGGCTAATCGAGGAGTTACAAAATGGTAAATTTTCCTCCTGTCACTGGCAGACTTTTGCGCATCGGGTAGGCCGCTCTAAGTTCTGCTTTCAATTGAGTGAGCCATTGCAGTTTGTGCATGAATACGGTTTTTCGTTGTGTGATTTTGAATATGCCGCTTAAAGTTCGTCCGGAGAGAGAATGAGCGACTGCACATTGAACATTGATAAGGTTTTTCGTTACTGTGAACTAGGAACAAGCTGCTCCAAATGGGTAGTTTGGTTACAAATTGTATTCTCAATGACAGAATTAGTCAGTTTGTGCATGAATACGGTTTTTCATTTGTGTGAGTTTTGAATGTGCCGCTTCAAGCTTGTCTTGAGTGAGAATGAGCGACTGCACATTGAACATGGATACGGTCTTATATTCTCATGAACTGTAGTAATGTGCAGCTTCAAGTACTGCTTTTGAGCGAATGAGCGATTGCAGATTGTGCATGAATACGGTTTCCTGTTCTCATGAATAGTAGTAAAATGCTGCTTTAAGGCCTGTTTTAGAGCGAATGTACGACTGCAGACTGAGCATGCATACGGTTTTTCATTTGTGTGAATTTTAATATGCCGCTCCAAGCTCTTCTTGAATGAGAATGAGCGACTGCACATTGAACATGTGTAAGGTTCCTTGTTCTCATGAATTGTAGTAAAATGCAGCTTTAAAACATGTTTTTGAGAGAATGAACGACTGCAGACTGAGCACGAATACGGTTTTTCATTACTATGAGTTCGAATATGCTGCTTCAAGCTCGTTTTGCTAGAGCATGAGCGACTGCATATTGAACACGTATAAGGTTTTTCTTTACTGTGAACAAGGATATGCTGCTGTAAGTGGTGTTTGAGAGCGAATGAGCGATTGCAGATTGTGCACAAATACGGTTTTTCGTTAGTGTGAATTTGAGTATGCCGCTTCAAGTTCGTCCTGAGAGAGAATGAGCGATTGCACGTTGTACATTTATAAGGTTTTTCGTTACTGTGAACTAGGATATGCTGCTTCAAGTGCTGCCTAAGAGGGAATGAGCGATTACACATTGAACATGGAAAAAGTTTCTTCTTGCTGTGAACTAAGATATGCTGCTTTAAGAGTTGCTTCACAGAGAATGAGCGATCGCAGATTGTGCATGAATAAGGCTTTTCGTTTTCATGAACCATAGTAAAATGCAGCTTTAAGTTCTGCTTTTGAGAGAACGAGTGATTGCAGATTGAGCACGAATACGGTTTTTCATTAGTGTGGATTCGAATATGCTGCTTCAGGTTCTGCTTGACAGTGAATGAGCGACTGCACATTGAACATGTATAAGGTTTTTCATTATTGTGAACTTTGACATGCTGCCTCAAATGCTGCTTGAGAGCAAATGAGCGATTGCAGATTGCGCATGAATAAGGTTTTTCATTCTCATGAATTGTAGTAATATGCTGCTTCAAGTTCTTCTTTTGAGAAAATGAGCGATAGCAAATTGAGCATGGATATGGTTTTTCATTGGTGTGATTTTCAATATGCCACTTCAAGTTTGTCTTGAGAGAGAATGAACGACTGCAGATTGAACATGAATAATGTTTCTCATTAGTAGGGCTCCGGCTCACGGAACTTGTATACTGAGATGCACTAGCTTCAACTTCTTTTGGATTAGCAGATCGGTTACAAATTATATTCTTAATGACAGAGTTAGTCGGAAGAATCTTGTTACGTTGATCTAATACACAATCTTGGGTATACTCCGAAGAATTATCAGGATATGCTTGCAGAGTCTGTAGATCAACCTGCAACGTTGAAAATGTATTAGATGTAGCCAACCAATGTATGAGCATACCTAAAATGAGAAATCTGTATTCAACTCACTGTATTAGGCTTCAGCTCTAAATCAGGTCTTGACATTTTTTCATTTATGTAATCAATTCCTAAGTCAATTTTCTCCATTTTCAACGACGTTATTTCCTGAATTATAAATGCAAATATTTACTTCACAAATGAGAAATCAGTCGTTTGATGAAATTTCATCATCTGGATAACATTCTTTTCAGAACCTACCATAGTAGACTTGAGCTCGAAGGCAGTTGCTGGCATTTCTTTTTGGACATAATTCATTCCCAGTTCGAGATCTGCCATTTTTAACTGCTTAATTTCCTGAATTATATAAAAAATACTGATATTTATTTCACAATAAATTAGGCAGTGTTGATATTTCTTCACGATGTGACATCATCGGCGCATCTTCTTCTTAATATTACCCATCTATGTTTAAATTCTATTATGTAACAACAGGCAGTCAGCCTAGGAGAAGGTAATTCCAAAATCAAATGTCAGGTCCTCCTAGTCGGGGGTTGAGGCATTGAGCCAATTCCTCAATACTAGGGGAAAAAATGCAATGTTAGAAAGACCAAAACTAAGCCTTGGAACCGATGGGATTAACAGGGTATGAAAAGTACAACGACAAAATGCTACGAGTTTTCTACCTTGAATGTGCAAGGGATGCAATATTTAGGATGTCTTGAACTATAAGAAGAATAGAGACTACATCCACGTTCTAATTTCTACTCCCAACCCGAGCCCTGGAATCCGCCCTTTCGAGCATTACCTCAGAGACGTCGGGGAGGCTGTTAGGGCTGTCTTGGCCCTCAACTCGTCTTGCCGAAAATCCAGCCTATGTCAAAATGTAGCAGTTGCTATGTGGGCTCGAACCCGGGACCTCCGGATTCCGAGACCAACACACGCTATCCACTCGGCCAACCCGACCTGTACCTCTAATGTACAACCGATATCAAGAAAGTAAGTGGAGATAATTTCTGAATTGAAACAACATGACATCGATATTGCAGTAATGACGGAGACCAGAAGAAGGGAAAAGTATTGGGAATTGTTGGAATGTACCTACAATCCTTCCTATAGTGGCGTACGTAAAGACCAGAGGGCACAAGAAGGAATGTCTATCGTAGTGCGCGGGGACTTACGGAAGTACATTAGCGCGTCTGGGTATCGGTAAATGAAGGGATTATAAAGATGAATATTAATCCTGAAGGGACTCAAAATAATAGTGCTGGGGGAGTATATGAAGTGATGGATGATGCGGCCGTAAATAGTAAAAACGAATTATTCGAGACTTCGCCCGAGGAAACAGCTCGAACCTCTAGCGAAAAAATAATGATGGGGACCTGAGTAGCAAAGTGAAAACAAAAATGGGAGATGAAGTAGGGTAAACTGGGGAAAATATGGACATAGGCAGACTGTGGACAGTTGCAGTTTACCACCTCTGAAGCTGTCCATTTGCGTACAAATTTTTTAATGGAGTGCTGGCAAGAGTGTGTTATCAGACGTGAATTAAAAAAATCGACCTCAAAAGTTACTCTCGAGTTGGTAGCAATTTTGTGAAAATGTGATTGAATTTTTCTGATTACAGAATATTCAAAAACGAGCAATTAGCATTTTGATACTGGGATATCATTCCAGAGATCAAGTAAGTTTACATGCAGCTTCTATCGAGGAAATTTTTGCTACCAAGGTTCATGTCGAGAATATGCGGTCATACCAGAAAAGGCCTCATGTATTTCACCTCCCTCTTAAAGAACATACAGATTAAGTAAAATCAGAACAAACTGTAAAAATTCTACCGCAACCTGTTGGAAAACGCAGCGTTTTCTCTTTTGCATAAAATTGTTTGTAGAGTAGACCTATAGGCATATTACGTTTGATGTTTTCAATAAAATTAATTATTTTTCTTGATTTTGCATGGATTTGTACAGGTGAACCGAAATTATAATGACTAAAAATCGCAGCAATTTCTACAGCTTGAACAAATGAGAATTTCGACTTGCAATATCTGAAACTTGCATTTAAATTGTGAACTACTAGTCGTTTATAGGCCCCAAAAGCCTGTCCACAGCCTCCCTTAGTGTTGGGAGGATGTGGGTAAAACTAGTATACTTTTCAAACAGTCGCCCAAGGAAAATTAAGCAAGCTACAACCGGTCCCAACCATCCTATTTCCTTTGTAAACATCCTTCTCAAAAGAAAAAAAAGCAGCAAAATTGAAACCACACAAGGCCTCAAACGGACAGGAAAGTGAAATAGTTTTTTTAATTCTTATCTTTGATACTTGGGAAATTTGAGTTCAGAGGTTGGGGAATTCAACAAGTCAAAAGTTTTTTTTTCTTGCTTCGATACTTGGGGAATTTTGATTTGAGTTAAATCAGTTGGTACTGCCATCTCCCTCACCCACCCCATCCAGAAACACTCTTCATTACGACCCTCCCGTCTTCAAACGATTGGCTTGGTCCCAAATAGTCGTATTTGAAGATTCATTCTATTCAAATTCCTTCTATCTTGAGTTTAAAATCCCCTTCCATATTGGATAATAGTTCTGCTTTACTTGTAGATATTCATTCCTAAGCCCGCCTCTGAACTTACGTCTGTGAATTTTTGTCCCATTTCCTGTAGCATCATTATATCCTCGTTTATGTGTATATCGTCCGGGAAACTTAGATAGTTCAGTTTTTCACCATTTGTCTGTTTCTCTATATTTTCCCTTTCCAATTTTTTAAATATTTCTCCTAATACACAATTAAATTCATTCGGTGACAGCGGGTCCCCCTGTCTTACGCCCTTTTTATGATTTCCAAAAACAGAGATCTCTGGGATACGAGGCCGAAAATGGGCCTGAGGTACATTAATCAAGAACTAAAGAAAATATCAAAGTATATTCTGGTCACGTTAAATTAGATGTGAATGTAAGAAGGTATTTTGAGTCTGTAGTGAAAATTTCTGATTTTCAACCCCCTAATAATTTCTGAACGGAGACAGTGACATCGACCAAATTTTAACACAGCGTGAAGAAGGGCAATGTAAAACAATTCCGAAAAAGTTCAACTTGAAAAAAAAAAAATAGGGGCCTAAAAACGGGCACAATTTTGTGCCCCGCCCTCCTAATTAGGGTACTGAAATTTTTTATAGCCTAAAACCTATTCAGGGTTCATATGAACACATCCAAGAAATACGAAGCCCCCAACTCTTACAGTTCACCGGCTAACCTCGAACAAACACACAAACAGACAAACACTTTTACATAGTAGAGAAGAGATGAGATTTAGAAAATCTCACGAATTACTGACTTGCATTGATTTAACAAACATCTTTCGGTAACCTCACTGCTGATCAAAATTAAGAAGATCTTACCCGCAAAATGATGACTCATACCCAATCACTCTCCAGAACAACTCCCTACTGATACTTCTGCATAGATACGCCTATGACAGACGAGGCAGGTCTACAAAGAAATATTCAAAGGGACCCGGCTACATCAATGAATTCTTCAAAAATTAATAATAATCAACTATATATTTGAATTTCCGTATTATTCCTATCTAATAATTTCTAGAAAAAAATTCTACATCTGAAACAAAATAGCACTTCCTAAATTAATCTAGCAAAATCAATATAAAGGTTACATACCTATTAATAGATAAAACTAATTCATAAAAAACAAAAATCTGGAAAAAGGCAAATATGTCACGCGATTTAACTTAAGAGAATATTAATATATCGGTTCAAGTAACCTTTCCAAGCGGAAGAGTGACAGTAGATGATGTGTAAAGAAGGTTTTTCATTATTATGCAGCATGATACGGCTTTTCATACTTGGAAACTAAAGACTGACAGCAGATTAAGCATAGAGTAGATGAGATAGGATACCAAAATGACCCCAACCCTCCACACACGGAAAGTGGGATGTAAATACTTTGCCAGAAGGGATTTAAGTGACCTCAGAATCCACGAAATCAGATATTTCAGAAATATAACGAATTCTAGATGGCACTCGTTTACAGAACCCTAAGAGTTTGGTTGCGAAATTAAACCCAGGATTCAATTCAGTGACCACGAATACCACCTCCTTGCAAATTAAAATTTTTCCTCATTCGTCCTCCTCTTCTGACATCACTCCCCCGGGTCACTGTCTCATGGTATTGTTATTACAAATATGTATTCCTAATTAACTCTAGTGAATAAAACTGATCATTTTCAATCACGTACATTGAATATTATTTATTGAATTTTCAGGTGTTTTCATAGTTTCTCAATGATTTTTCGTCTATTCTTCGGGGTATATCATTTTGTCGACAGGGTGTCCCAAAATGACATGGTATGAAGAAAAAGTGCTTTAGCAATTTGGATTTCTTTTTTCTTCTTTTTTCTTGCCTACAAATCAAGGTATCAGCGGGGTGGGGGGTGGTCAGTCAAAATTTGATGTTTCTTGGTCCATATGAAGCCGAGCAAATAACGGTCAAAAAAGTATGTCATTTTGGGACACTTTCCCCTAATTTTTGTCAAATGTATAATTTTCTTTCGCTCAGCCTCCTTTCTTTTCGTATACACTTGACCGTGTAATTTTTTTCTATGAGTCCATTTTTTATAACCTGCATCGCGATGATATTTATCAATAACTTTTACATACTATATGAAGGCTGGTCTAATAAAAATGAAGAATAAGGAGTAACTGACATTCATGTTCACCAATACCGCTTTCTGACCACTTTCATTCAGGTAATCAGACACGCATGCACAGGGTCACTGTTCTCGATAAATGAGTATTATAAAACACGTAAACGTAAGTGCCAAAATCTACATTTTGCAGTCGGAGACGTTTTTAACTGCATACGCTGCTCTACTTCAAGATGTCCTATCTTGCAGTTTGTTTCGAACTTATATCTGTGATTAGCTGGCCGGGTGTCCAAATTCTTGGAATCATGTGACGCTCTTATTGAAGGAACCATTTTTTTACAGCCCCTGATATGCCTCCTTAAGTGATTTAACCATTTTTACAGCCCCTTATATGCCTCTTTAAGTGATTTTTTCAAGAGACAGGGCGACTGCAGATTGAGCCCGAACACCATTTTTTATACCTGCAAAATGTGATGGGCCTCTTCAAGTTCTCTTTCAGAGGAGAATGAGTCTAAGCGATCAAACGAATACATACTGAGCACAAATACAGTTTCTCAATCCAGTGGATTTGGATATGCCGCTTTATCTTTCTGCCAGTGAGAGAGTGAGTGACCGTAGGGGTTCCTCATTTTTACGAATCTATCAGCTCTACGGACAACTTAACAAATATTCCGCTGCAAGCCTCGCTTGTGAACCAATGAGCGACTGCAGATTGAGCATGAACTGGGATACCGGATGCGCAATCAGTTCCCCTCAGATTACCTTTTATTAACTGTATTTCCGCCAAACAGAAAACGCTCCATTTATGTGGTGGGTAACTGGTGAACCACTGGTTACCTATGTAGCGCTGTGGTTACCCCTCAGTTACGCTTGAAAACCCTTCAGTTACCTGGCTAATCGAGGAGTTACAAAAAGGAATCTTCCCCTCCT
Organism: Acanthococcus lagerstroemiae; assembly: GCA_031841125.1. NCBI lineage: Eukaryota > Metazoa > Arthropoda > Insecta > Hemiptera > Eriococcidae > Acanthococcus > Acanthococcus lagerstroemiae. The sequence continues at coordinate 34,661,371 of CM063112.1, forward strand.
GTAACTGGCGGGTTTTTGTGCATCGGGTATGCCGCTTCAAGTTCTGCTTTCGATTGAATGAGCGATTGCAGATTGTGCATGAATACGGTCTTCTGTTCTCATGAATCGTAGTAAAATGCAGCTGTAAGTACTGTTTTAGAGCAAATGAACGACTGCAGACTGAGCATGAATACGGTTTTTCATTAGTGTGAACTCTGATATGCTGCGTTAGGCGGTACTTAAGTAGGAATGAGCGACTGCACATTGAACATGAATACAGTTTTTCATTAGAGTGAACTCTGATATGCGACGTCAAACGGTGTTTTAGAGCAAACGAACGACCGCAGATTGAGCAAGAATACGGTTTTTCATTAGTGTGAACTCTGATATGCCGCGTTAAGATGCACTTGAGAGTGAACAAGCGATTACAGATTGCGCATGAATAAGATCTTTCATTCTCATGCATCCTAGTTATATGCAGCTTCAAGTACTTCTTTTCAGAGAATGAGCGGCTGCAGATTGAACATGGATAATGTTTCTCGTTAGTAGGGCTTCGGCTCATGGAACTTGTATACTGAGACGCACTAGCTTCAACTTCTTTTGCATTAGCAGATTGGTTGCAAATTGTATTCTCAATGGCAGAGTTAGTCACAAGAATATTGTTATGTCGATCTAATATGGAGTCCAGGGTATACTCCGAAAAATTAACAGGATATGCTTGTAGATCAACCTGCAAAGTTGAAAATGCATTAGATGTAACTAACTAAAATATGAGGGCATACCTAAAATGAGAAATCTAGATTCAACTCACTGTATTAGACTTGAGCTCTAAATCAGTTTGTGGCATTTTTACATTTATGTAATCAATTCCCAGGTCGATTTCCTCCATTTTCACCGACGTTATTTCCTGAATTACGAGTACAAATGTAAATATCTACTTCACAAATGAGAATTGTTGATACTCCTAGTTATCCAATGAAATTTCATCATCTGGATATCATTCTTTTCAGAACCTACCATAGTAGACTTGAGCTCTAAATTAGTTACTGGCATTTCTTTTTGGACATAATTCATTCCCAGTTCGAGATCTGCCATTTTTAACTGCTTAATTTCCTGAATTATATAAAAAATACTGATATTTATTTCACAATAAATTAGGCAGTGTTGATATTTCTTCACGATGTGACATCATCGGCGCATCTTCTTCTTAATATTACCCATCTATGTTTAAATTCTATTATGTAACAACAGGCAGTCAGCCTAGGAGAAGATAAGTCCAAAATCAAATCTCTGGTCCTGCTAGTCGGGGGTTGAGGTATCGAGCTCATTCCTCAATACTAAGGGGGGGGGGGAATCCAAAGGTTGAAAGACCAAATCTAAGCCTTGGAACAGATAGGATTAACAGTATGCAAAGTACAACAAAAAATGCTATGAGTTTTGCTACCTGGAATGTACAAAGGATATCAAGAAAGTAAGTGGAGATGTCTGAATTGAAACAAGATGACATCGATATTGCAGAACTCACGGAGCCCAAAAGAGGGGAAAGTTTTGACTTACGATCATTTCCATAGCGGCGTAAAAAAAGACTAGAGGGCACAAAAAGGAGCGTCTATTGTAGTGCGCAGGGACTTATGGAAGTACATTAGCGCGTCTGGGAACCGGTAAATGAATGGATTATAAAGATGCATATTAACCCTGAAGGGACTCAGAATAACAATGCTGGGAGTCTACAAAGTGACGGATGATACAGCCGTAAATAGCAAAAACGAATTCTTTGAGACTTCGCACGTGCAAATAACTAGGTACTTCCACAGAAATAATAATGATGGGGATCTGAACAGCAAAGTGGGTCCGAAAATAGGAGATGAAGTAGGGTAAACTGGGGAGGCTTAAAGAAGCAGTCCATTTACGTTCAAATTTAAATGGAATGTTGGCAAGAGTGTGTTATCAGGCGTAGGGTAAAGGTGGCGAAGATGCCGCAGAGGCAAGGATGCCGCTCCTTCAAAATAAATACATTGGCAGCATGAACCATGAAAACGACATTGTCATTATACGCCCCAGGCTACACTGACTTGCAGATAGCGTTTCTTTTTCACAGCGGAAGATATACGTGGTTCCGTGATTCTTTATTTACAAATTACTGCCCACTAAACGTGAATAAAATTTTCTTATCAGTACGACTGTTTTCGTATTTGGTCGAAGAAGAATACATTTATTCTGGTGAAGCGAAACGCGTGAAGGCAAAAAGTAAGTAAATTAATTGTAGAATACAATGAGGACATAACATTTGAGATTCTCAGCAATCTTATTGTGCATAATTGTCCAATCACTGATGACTGACGTCAACAATGTAAGGTTGGTGAAGATGGCAAAAATGAGTGGAGGCTAAGATGCCGCACTTCCCGCTGCGGAAAAATCACAATTTATGTCAATCTGTCACAGACAAATTGAGCCAAATCGAGTCAGACCCTGTGTCACAGCTGAAACTCTGCTCACCGGAGTAATCATCGACAGAAGGTGCCAGAATTTTATTGTAATGACAGAATTTTTTCATTTTTTTGTCACACGGTTAAACGCAGAGTAACGTGAAGGTTGTGTTTTGTACTTCGTGTGCGTATCTTTTCCTTTGCGTTGGCCGCGTTATGGTAAGTTAAAAAGGCGCCGTCGCATATTTAATGGAGCTTAGCCGACCTATGCGGCATCTTACCCGCCCTCAGAAACACTTCATCAAAAGTTGGACATTTGCACAACGTCATTGTTTTTTGCTAATTCAAACGTGAAACTTTATTTTCATCATATTATATGATGTACTACAGACCATAGTATATATATACTTCAAAATATTCTCAATTTGACTTCATAACCACAAGATATGGCAATTCACAGAAAGGTGCGGCATCTTTGCCACCTTTACCCTATATTAAAAAAGTCGACCTCAAATAAAGTTACTCTCGAGTTAGTTGCATTTTTGTGAACATGTGATTAAATTTTTCTGATTACCGAATTTACAGAAACGATCAATTAGCATTTTGATCCTGGGATATCATTCCAGAGATCAAATAAGTTGAATAACGTACCTCAATACCCCTATTTTTGAATGGGTACCTGCGTTTTTTTCTATGACTTTTCGTTGATATTAATGGGAAATTGCGACATTGTTGACATGCAGCTTCTATAGAGGAAATTTTCGCTACCAAGGTTCATGTCAAGAATATGCGGTCATACCATACCAGAAAAGGCCTCACGTTTTTCACCTCCCCCTTTAAGAACATACAGATTATGTAAAATTAGAACAAATTACAAAAATCCTACCGCAACCTGTTGAAAAACGCGGTTTTCTCTTTCCCAAAAAACTGCAAGTAAAGTAAACCTGGAGTAGACCTATAGGCACATTACGTTTGATGTTTTCAATAAAATTAATTATTTTTCTTTATTTTGCATTCATTTGTACAGGTGAACCGGAATTATAATGACTAAACATCATTGCGAGAATTTCGACTTGCAATATCTTAAACTTGCACTTAAATTGTGAACTACTAGTCGTCCATAGGCCCCAAGGCCTGTCCACAGCCTCCCTTAGTGTTGGGAGGATGTGGGCAAAACTAGACCACCTTTCAACCAGTCGCCCAGGGAGAACTAGGCAAGCTACAACAACTGCCAACCATCTTATTTCATTTATAAACATCCTCCTTCAGAAAAAATAAGCAAAATTGAAACCATACATGGCTAATATGAAAAGAAAAGTGAAACTTTTTTTTTTCTTTCTTTTCTTTGATACCCCGGAAATTTTAGTTGAGAGGTTGAGAAAATTCAAGAAGTTAAAATTTTTCTTTCTCGCTTCGATATTGGGAATTCTGAGTAGAATCAGTTAGGACTTTCACCCCCTCCCCCTCACAGGAAAACTCTTCATTACGACCAGGTCTATTTTTAAACAATTATATTTGCCCCAAATAGTCGAACTCGGAGATTCGTTCCATTCCAGTTCCTTTCATCGTGAGTTTAAAATCCCTTTTCATATTGGACAATAATTTTGTTATACTTATAGATATTCATTCCTAAGCCCGCCTCTGCCCTTACCTCTGTGAGCTTTTCTCCCATTTTCTGTAGGATATTTACATCCTCGTTTAAACTCAGATACTTCAGTTTTTCACCATTTATCTGTATCTCTATATTTTCCCACTCGTCTCCTAATACGCAATAAAATAATTTCAGCTCAATTAATCACTTTCAAGATGGCTCGAATGAGAGAGTTGATTAAAATGAAGGTAACGCGCCGACTATTCTTGCATGTCCGTTGCGACCCGCAGAAAAACTCGGGCATCAACGGTTCTTGAGATACGCCGTATAATTTTGTCAATTAAAATTCAGTTTTTACATTTCTGACTTAAAAAATGAATACTAAATTTTTTTCCCCTGTTCTACTCAGTGTATTCTAGTTTACTGCTTTAATTACGTTAGTTATTTGTTGCTTGGATTTTTATTTATTTTTTAAACTGTGAATTACGAGCGAAGGGAGCAAATGAAATTGTGAGTTGTCCCTCACCATCAAAAATTTAAGAATCAGCAAAAACAAAGAACAAAAACAACTGTTCATACAAGGTATGACGGAATACAGAATACAGTACCCAAATTCTGAAAAATCAACACTTAGTTTAATATGACTGAAAAAATAAAATGTTATGAATTGTTATTTGTTTATACTTTCTAAAACAAATCGAATTTCGAAAATGAATGACCTTTAAACGACCCCCCCCAATTCGCTATGAAAGTGCTAAAATAATAAACTATTAATATGTAATATCATTTTAATGAAAAAATTAAGTTGGATATACTAAGACAATGTTTATCTAATTTCAAAATGATATAGCCAAGTATTTACCTAAGAAGTCCAATCTTCATTTTAATAGGAGATGCACCCAGGAGATATTGCACCTATTCATAATTTCTTGATGACTGATGAATGTAATGCGGGCAAAAGAAAGGGTATCTCACATGCAAAAGAACATTATGTATTTTTCTAAAAAGGTTTCTGCGATTCGTTAATCATTAAGTCTTTCTAATTTTTTTTTTTTTTTGAGTCGGGAATTATTTTTAATAGGTATTTTTGAGTAAGAAACTAGAAAAGTCACTTTTTGGGGGAAATTTTTTGAAAAATACGCAGAATTGGTACAAAGCATGCAGTGAACGCCAAAATATGCTAAATACACAAAATGAAGTGCTGCTCACTTAACGCAGAATTATGTGATTCGAGAATATCTTTTGAAACTTCTGGAATACACGCTAGAGATAAAAATATGCATTCGCATAAAAATTGCAACGCGGGTCATTATACAAGGTGTCTACAAGAAGGAAAAAATATTAATTCCTGACTTTTTCCAAACTTTTGTTTTCCTCTTCTTTGAACCTTTACAGTACCTATAGACAGTATAATATATTTATGTTTATACTACTAGACGCTATGGTTAAAATGAACTGAAATTTGAAGTTGATATTATTCAATGCACAGTTTTCATTTGTAGAATACGACTCTAGGGAGTGCTAAAGTAAAATTAAACGACGAAAAAGATTTTCCGTGAGTTCATTCTCAGTCTTTTCCGAACTTCTTAAAAATATTGTTAAATTTCCTGACTATTTACAAACTTCCTGACCTACTTTTCAAATTCCTGACTTTTTCCAAACTTTCCAAATTTTCCAAACCTGTAGACACCATGTTATAATAGAATTTCCCAATTCTAAATTCTTTGTTCTCTTTTTCAAGGTATAATTTGCAGATTTTTAAATGTTTAAATAACCTGCTACCAAAATAAATTTGTTAAATCACAGACATCCTGATTTTTCTTTTCTTTCTTTTTTTTTTTCTTCAAAAGAAGTTATTCAGAAAAATCTTCGGTGAAAAAATTTGAAACGCCAGCTGTACTTTTACAAGCGTATGCTTACCGTGCAAAGCATCGTACTTCACCCGGCACTGTAACGTATGAGTAGCGCTCTCGATGGCGCAACATCAATTTTAATAAAATCCCTCATTCGGGCCGCTTTAAAACTAATTAATCGAGTTGAAATTTTTAGGGCATCATTTTTTCATATGAAGTAACGGTTCTAGGAGGTGGGAGCAGAAATTTTCGAAATTTGATTTTCAAGGGCCACCCTAGAATACATACGGAGCATGAATACCGTTTCTCATTACTGTGGATTTGGATATGCCGCTTCATCTTTCGGCTAGTGAGAAGAGTGAGTGGCTGCAAAGGTTTCTCATTATTACGAATCTATCAGCTATATAGCCAACCTAACGAATATTCCGCTGCAAGCCTTGCTTGTGAACGAATGAGCGACTGCAGATTGAGCATGAATAAAGGTTTTTATGATATTGATACCAGATGCGCAATCAGTTCCCCTCAGATTACCTTTCCATTAACTGTCATTCCGCCAAACAGGAAACGCTCCGTTTATGTGGTAGGTAACTGGTAACCGTCTGGTTACCTATGTATCGCTGTAGTTATACCCCTCAGTTACGCTTGAAAACCCTTCAGTTACCTGGCTAATCGAGGAGTTACAAAAAGGAATCTCTTCCTCCTGTAACTGGCGGGGTTTTGTGCATCGGGTATGCCGCTTCAAGTTCTGCTTTCGATTGAATGAGCGATTGCAGATTGTGCATGAATACGGTTTTCTGTTCTCATGAATCGCAGTAAAATGCAGTTTTAAGGACTGTTGTAGAGCGAATGAACGACTGCAGATTGAGCAAGAGTACGGTTTTTCATTAGTGTGAACTCTGATATGCTGCGTTAAAGAGTACTTGAGATGGAATGAGCGACTGCACATTGAACATGAATACAGTTTTTCCAGTTTTTCCTTAGTGTGAACTCCGATATGCAGCTTCAAGTGATGTTTTAGAGCGAATGAACGACCGCAGATTGAGCAAGAATACGGCTTTTCATTAGTGTGAACTCTGATATGCTGCGTTAAGAGATACTTGAGATGGAATGAGCGATTGCACATTGAACATGAATACGGTTTTTCACTACTGTGACTTCGAACATGCTGCTTCAAGCTTGTCTTGCTAGAGACTGAGCGACTGCATATTGAACACGTATAAGGTTTTTCATTACTGTGAACAGGGATATGCTGCTTTAAGTGCTGCTTGAGAGAGAATGCGCGATTGCAGATTGAGCACGAATATGGTTTTTCTTTAGTGTGAGTCGTCTGAATATGCCGCTCCAAGCTCGTCTTGAACGAGAATGAGCGACTGCATATTGAACACGTAAAAGGTTTTTCATTATTGTGGACAGGGATATGCTGCTTTAAGTGGTGCTTGAAAGAGAATGAGCGAGTGCAAATTGAGCACAAATACGGTTTTTCATTACTGTGAATTCGAAGATGCTGCTTCAAGCTTGCCTTGCTAGAGACTGAGCGACTGCATATTGAACATGTATAAGGTTTTTCATTACTGTGAACAGGCATATGCTGCTTTAGGAGCAGCTTGATAGAGAATGAACGATCACAGATTGTGCATGAATAAGGTTTTTGGTTCTCATGAATCATAGTAAAATGCAGCTGCAAGTTCTGTTTTTGAGAGAACGAGCGATTGCAGATTGAGCATAAATACGGTTTTTCATTAGTGTGAATTCGAATATGCTGCATCAAGTGCTGCTTGAGAGCGAATGAGCGATTACAGATTGCGCATGAATAAGGTTTTTCATTATCATGCATCCTAGTAATATGCAGCTTCAAATTCTTCTTTTGAGAGAATGAGCGACTGCAGATTGAACATGAATAATGTTTCTCATTAATAGGGCTCCGGCTCATGGAACTTGTATAGTGAGACGCACTAGCTTCAACTCCATTTGCATTAGCAGATTGGTTACAAATTGTATTCTCACTGGCAGAGTTAGTCACAAGAATCCTGTTATGTTGATCTAATATGGAGTCCAGGGTATAATCCGAAAAATTATCAGGACATGCTTGCAGAGTCTGTAGATTGACCTGCAAAGTTGAAAATGCATTAGATGTAGCCAACCAAAATATGAGAGCATACCTAAAATGAGAAATCTGGATTGAACTCACTGTATTAGGCTTGAGCTCTAAATCAGTTCCTGGCATTTTTTCATTTATGTAATTAATTCCCAGGTCGATTTCCTCCATTTTCACCAACGTTATTTCCTGAATTACGAGTATACATGTAAACATTTACTTCACAAATAAGAATCTTTGGTACTCTTAAATGTTCGATGAAATTTCATCATCAGGATACTTCTTATATTAGACTTGAGCTCTAAATTAGTTACTCGAATTTCTTTTTGGACATAACTGATTCCCAGTTCGAGATCTGCCATTTCTAACGGCTTTATTTCCTGATTTATTTATAAAATACTGATATTTATTTCTCAATAAATTAGGCATTGTTGATATTTCTTCACGATGTGATATCATTACCTATCCATGTTTAAATTCTATTACGTAACAACAGGCAGTCAGCCTCTCTGGTACTCCTAGTCGGGGGTTGAGGTATCGAGGTAACTCCTCAAAACTAGGGGGAAAAATCCAATGTTAAAAAACCAAAACTAAGCCTCGGAACAGATAGGATTAACAGGATATAAAAAGTATAACAAAAAATGCCATGAGTCTTGCTACCTGGAATGTACAAGGGATATCGAGAAAGTGAATGGAGATAATGTCTGAATTGAAACAACATCACAACGATATTGCAGTACTCACGGAGACTAAAAGATGGGAAGTTTTGGAAACTGTTGGAGTGTACTTACAATCATTTCTATAGCGGCGTAAAAAAAGACCAGAGAGCACAAAAAGGAGTGCCTATCGTCGTGCGCTGGGACTCATGGAAGAACATTAGCGAGACTGGGAACCGGTTGATGAAAGGATTATAGAGATACATATTAACGCTGAAGGGAATCAGAATAACAATGCTGGGAGTCTATAAAGTGAAGGATGATGCGGCCGTAAATAGCAAATCAAATTCTTTGAGACTTCGCACGAGGAAATAACTAGGAACTTCCAGAGAAATAATAATGATGGGGGATCTGAACAGCAAAGTGGGTACAAAAATAGGAGATGAAGTAGGGTAAACTGGGGAGGCTTTGGATAGTCGCAGTTAGCAGCCCACAAACAGTCCACTTACGTTCAAATTTTTAATGGCATGATGGCAAGAGTGTGTTATCACGCGTAAGTAAAGAAAACCGACCTTAAATAAAGTTACTCTCGAGTTAGTTTAATTTTTGTGAAAATGTGATTGAATTATTTTTCTGATTACCGAAGTTACGAAAACGATCAATTAGCATTTTGGTCCTGGGATATCATTCCAGAGATCAAATAAGTTTGATAACGTACTTCAATACCACTCTTTCTGAATGTGTGTACTTGTGTTTTTTTCTGTGAATTTTCGTTGATATTAATGGGAAATTGCGACATCGTCGACATGCAGCTTCTATAGAGGAAATTTTTGCTACCAAGGTTCATGTCAAGAATATGCGGTCATACCAGAAAAGGCCTCACGTTATTCACCTCCGCCTTCAAGAACATACAGATTATGTAAAATTAGAACAAATTGCAAAAATTCTACCGCAACCTGTTGAAAAACGTGGCATTTTCTCATACCCAGAAAGCTGCTTGTAGAGTTAACCTGGAGTAGACCTATAGGCATAAGGGGTTTCCTCACTGTGAACTGTGATACCCGATGCGCAATCAGTTTCCTTCAAGTTACTCGCGGGAAAATTTCCATTTTGTAATCCTCAGTTACCCCCAGACTGCCTTCCATAAACTGCAATTCAGCCAATCAGAAAACGCTCCGTTTGTGCGGTGAATAACCGGTAACCTTCTAGTAACTATCCATGTAGCGCTGTAGTTACCCCTCAGTTGCCCTTGGAAACCCTCCAGTTACCTGGCCAATCAAAGAGTTACAAAAGGGTAACTTTTCCGCAGGTAACTGGCAGGTTTTGGTACATCGGGTATGCCGCTTTAAGTTCTGCTTTCGATTGAATGAGCGATTGCAGATTGTGCATGAATAAGGTTTTCCGTTCTCATGAATCGTAGTAAAATGCAGCTTTAAGGAATGTTTTAGAGCGAATGAACGGCTGCAGACTGAGCACGAATACGGTTTTTCATTAGTGTGAACTCTGATATGCTGCTTCAAGTGGTGCTTGAGAGAGAAGGAGCGACTGCAAATTGAACATGAATATGGTTTTTCATTTGTGTGAATTTGAATGTGCCGCTTCAAGCTTGTCTTGACCGAGAATGAGCGACTGCACATTGAACATGGATATGGTTTTTCGTTCTCATGAACCGTAGTAATGTGCAGCTTCAAGTACTGCTTTCGAGCGAATGAGCGATTGCAGATTGTGCATGAATAATGTTTTCCAATCTCATGAATCGTAGTAAAATGCAACTTTAAAAATTGTTTTCGAGAAAATGAACGACTGCAGATTGAGCATGAATACGGTTTTTCATTACGGTGAGTTTGAATATGCCGCGCCAAGCTCGTCTTGATAGAGAATGAGCGACCACATACTGAACATGTATAAGGTTTTTCGTTACTGTGAACAGCAATATGTTGCTTCAAGTGGTGCTTGAGAGAGAATGAGCGATTGCAGACTGTGCATGAATAAGGTTTTTCGTTCTCATGAATCGTAGTAAAATGCGCCTTTAGGTATTGTTTTTCAGAGAATGAACAATTGCAGATTGAGCATGAATACGGTTTCTCGTTCTTATGAATAGTAGTAATATGCAGTTTCAAGTTCTGCTTTCGGGAGAATGAGCGATTACAGATTGGGCACGAATACGGTTTTTCGTTAGTGTGAATTTGAATATGCCGCTTCAAGTTCGTCCTGAGAGAGAATGCGCGACTGCACATTGAACATTGATAAGGTTTTTCGTTACTGTGAATTAGGATATGCTGCTTCAAGTGTTGCTTGAGAGAGAATGAGCGATTGCAGATTGTGCATGAATAAGGTTTTTCGTTCTCATGAATTGTAACAAAATGCACCTTTAAGGATTGTTTTCCTGAGAATGAACGACTGCAGATCGAGCATGAATACTGTTTTTCATTACTGTGAATTTGAATGTGCCGCTTCAAGCTCGTCTTGACAGAAAATGAGCGACTGCACATTGAACATGTATAAGGTCTTTCATTATTGTGAACTTTGATATGCTGCTTCAAGTGCTGCTCGAGAGAAAATGAGCTATTACAGATTGTGCATGAAAAAGGTTTTTCGTTCTCATGAATCGTAGTCAAATGCAGCTTCAAGGATTGTTTTCCAGAGAATGAACAACTGCACATTGAGCATGAATACGGTTTCTTGTTCTCATGAATCGTAGTAATATGCAACTCCAAGTTCTGCTTTCGAGTGAATGAGCGATTGCAGATTGAGCATGAATATGGTTTTTCATTAGTATGAATTTGAATATGCCGCTTCAAGTTCGTCCTGAGAGAGAATGAGCGATTGCAGATTGAACATGAGTAATGTTTCTCATTAGTATGACTCTGGCTCATGGACCTTGTACGCTGAGACGCGCTTGCTTCAACTTCTTTTCCATTAGCAGATTGGTTACAAATTGTACTCCCAATGTTAGAGTTCAGTCAGAAGAATCTTGCTATGGTGATCTAATATGGAGCCCTGGGTATACTCCGAAAAATTATCAGGATAGGCTTGCAGAGTCAGTAGATCAACCTGCAGAGTTGAAAATGTATTAGATGTAGCCAACCAAAATATGAGCACACCTAAAATGAGAAATCTAGATTCAACTTACTGTATTAGGCTCGAGCTCTAAATCAGTTTGTGGCATTTTTTCATGTATGTAATCAATTCCCAGGTTGATTTCTTCCACTTTCAACGACGTTATTTCCTGAATTATAAATGCAAATATTTACGTCACAAATGAGAATCGCTGATATTTGTTCAATGAAGTTTCATCAGGATAAGGTACGCCACCCAGTGGTGAGCACCTATCCAGTAGTGAACACTTCGAGCTTTACATGCGAGTATTAGCAACAGAGAGAGTGATAGGCAACCCTGATGTGTCACAAATGAGAATGGTATGTCAGCTGTTCACTTTTCAATGGTAAAATATCGGCTATCAAAGTCAGAAAAAAAAAGTTATCAATCAACCATTTGAGATTAACAATTCGCGGATTTTCGTACTGAATAATATTAGTGTTGGCTCATTCGAAAGTTGAAATGTAGCAAGAAGAATTCCATTCGTGGTCGAAATATGTAGTATTAATACTGACGGTAAGTATATCCATTAATCATATTATTTCATGATTATCATTTTGATTGATTCACATCTTCAGCGCAGAATGGGTGTGCTTACAATTACATCGCAGTTTGGACGTATCTCCTAGTACTGAGCAGGTGTTGTTCAATTCTGGAGATGTATGATAAATCTTATGAAGCCAGTAGTCGGCAGTGGATTTTGCTCGTATTACTGAAGCTGTTTTTTAATGGTTTGAGACAGAATAATTAACAAACTAACACAACCAAAAAAGCACAGACACTGAACCAACAACCACAAAAACAGACAAATACGCAGGAGTAATACCATTCACAGGAACACATACATACAAAATACAAAAAATCTTCAACCAATACAACATAAAACTCGGAATCAAAAACCGACCACCTCTGATCAAACAAAAAAGTAATGAGAAAACAGAAACAAAGGACAGAAACAACAGTAGGGGAGTATACAGACTGGACTGTGAACACTGCGACATGACCTACATAGGAGAAATAGGCAGAAAATTCACAACCAGAATCAAAGAACATGAAAAATCACAGAAACGAAATGATGACAAATCACTGTTTCAAAAACACTGCAATGAGCAGGGACATAACAATGACAAATTGACAGAAAAGTACAAAATCCTACACATAGAAAATAATACAAGAAAAAGAAAATTAAAAGAAGAACTAGAAATAATAAAGGCAAAAACGAAATAAAACAACCTAATAAACACAACAACCAACTTTCAAAGCGGGAACTTATTCTTACTAATAACATGACCCCCACGGATTGGACAGGCAGTAAGACAACCAATAGGGGCACACAACTAATAATAATAATACTCACTGATTGGACAGATGCATAATCACAGACAACCAATAGGAGCACAAGGTGAAACAGGTTCACCATATGGTACTACTCTCGATTCTGACTACAAGACCACAAGAGACAAGTCTCATTTAGGGTACTCCACAGATAATGGCATAACAGCCGAAAACACTCTGAAATGTAGGAGAAGAAAAGTGAATTGGCACACCCCACACACGGAAGGGTTGTAATTAAATTCAGTTTGACTGAGCAAAATTTTGACAGTTTCTGGGTCAAGTTGTGAAGGAGGAAAAAAGGAAATTTGTAAGACCTGCACGTACGAGAGATAAACATGGATTTATCTTTTCCTTCCCCAAAGAAGGTGACTTAAGCGAGTTCACGCGTGAACAACTGAAAAAAGTAGACGCTCCACAGCCTTATGGCCGTTACGGCCTTTTATTGTTTAATATTCATACATCAGATTTATAATACAATTGTCAATTTCCTATGTATTACTTGATTAAATAACATTTCAAAAGATTTTTGCGCGTGCTTACTATTGAGTGACAACTACTGGTTGAGTGCTCACTAATGGAGTAATGGGTGACCACCACTGGATTTTTTCCCCTTCATTTTTATTGTGCTCACTTCTGGTAAAAACATATGCAAAATGAAATTAATTTCCAAAAACTTTATTTCTACATTATTGATAGAACAAAGCTTGTCAAGTTATACTAGAACATTCTCCCTCTGATATGAACCTACACTGAGCTAGATGGATGAAATACGAACACAGTTATTCAATCTGCAAGCAGAAAAAACACTTAAACTGCTCACTACTGGGTGCCATACCGTATCATTTTTTTCAGAACCTACCATATCAGACCTGAGCTCTAAATCAGTTACTGGCATTTCTTTTTGGACATTATTCATTCCCAGTTTGAGATCTTCCATTTCTATCGGTTGTATTTCCTGAATTATAAAAGACTGATATTTATTTCACAATAAATTAGGTATTGTTATTATTTCTTCACGATGTGACATCTTCTTTTAAATATAATCTACGAGTATGTTTAAATTCCATTATGTAACAACAGGCAGTCAGCTTAAGAGAAGGTAGCTCCAAAATCAAATCTCTGGTCCTCCTAGTCGGGAGTTCAGTCAATACTACGGGGGGAAATGCAATGTTAAAATATCAAAACTAAGCCTTGGAACAGACAGGATTACCCGGATACGAAAACTGCAACGAAAAAATGTTGAGCTTAGTCACCTGGGATGTACAAGGGATATCAAGAAAGTTGGTGGAGAAAATTTTTGTAATGAAACAACATAACACTGATATTGCGATACTGACGGAGACCAAAAGAAAGGGATAAGTATCGGAAAATGTTGGAGAGTACCTACGATCATTTCTATACTGGTGTGAGTAAGGACCAGAGGGCACAAAATGGAGTGTCTATTGTATATAGTGCGCAGGGACTTACGGAAGTACATTAGCGTCTGGGAACCGGTATATGAAAGGATTATAAAGATGATTATTACCCTGAAGGGACACAGAATAACAATACTGGCAGTATATGGAGTAAATGATGAAGCGGTCATAAATAGCAAAAACGGAATCTTTGAGACTTTGCACGAGGAAATAACTAAGACTGGTACTTCCAGAGAAATAATGATGGGGAACCCGAACTGCCGAGTGGGTATAAAAATAGGAGATGGAGTAATCGATCAGTACGATAAAGACAGGATAAATGACAATGGAGAAATGCTTATTACAATCTGCGTACAGAATGAACTTAGAATAATGAACGGATTATTCCCACAAAAGAATATACACATTACACAAGTATACATGGCTTTACGAAACTTGAAAAATATAATCGTTTATAGATTACATCATAGTGAGGCAGCGGACGAAAGCTAAAATTAAAGATGTTAGAGCGTGGAGAGACCCGTCGTGTGGTAGCGATCACTATTTAGTGAAAGAGTACAAATCAGTTTGATGCCTTGGAAAAAGTCAAAAAAAATAGGCTACGGGTGGAGAATGGAACTGAAATAGGTAAACGAAGAAAAGTATAATCTCGATAGCCTAGATAGACTACAAGATTATTGTTTGCAAAAAGGTTAGATGAAAAATTAACAGAAACAGCTTTCGAAAATTCAGAAGACCAGTACGAACATATATCAAAGACTACATTAAAAAAGCGGCGGGAGAAGCGCTTGCATGGTACAGTAAAGGAGAAAAGTCAAGGGAAAAAACCTTACTGGTGGGATGTATATTATTGAGAAAGAAGTCGAAGAAAAAAAGAGAAAAATACAACAGATACCTGAATACACCAGGCAGAGATGCGGATAAAATGGAATATATACGAAGTCAGGCTCAGGTACGGCGGAAAATAGCCCAGAAGAAAAATTAAGGTTGGGAGAACTGAGAAAGAGTCAATACGCATATTGGTGAAAGGAAAAGCTCAGAGAGCTAGAGACTCGTCAAAAGAATGCGATAGCAGAATAACCACATAGTGAGCAAATCGTTTTTGCTCGGAGTAATTTCGCGAACTGCTCTTTTCATAAACCAACTCATTTAATTTGCTCCTACTCGGAGTCAAACAACGCTTGTACCGATCTATAACCATGTCGGGGGTCATATGGTCCGCTGTCGGCAGCAGCGTGCACCGCAATCCATCGATATTTTTCGAATTATCAAAATTCGAACCAAACCTGATCTCATGATCATTTACTACCGGCATTTTTTAGACTTTTCTGGACAACTTTCTTCAAATAAAAGAACATATCGCGAGTAGGTCAGTTGAAAAGTACGTACAGCCTTCAAAAAATCTGTATGAGACAACTAAGGCGTTTCGAAATACAAATGCGTAAAAAATCATTATATTTACATTATAAATTCTTCAAAAACTACTGATAATTAACTTTGTATTTCGGTGTTATTCTTATTTAACTATTTCTTCAGAAACAAAATGCACTTCCTAAAATTAATCTAGCAGAATTAACTTAAAGGTTACATATACCTTACATACCTATTAATAAATAAAAATAATTCGTAAAATGCAAAAATCTGGAAAAATGCAAATACGTTATGCGATTTAACTTAATCTCAAATTAAAATTTTCCCTAATTCGTCTTCCTCTTCTAACATCACTCCCACGGGTCACTCTCTTATACTTGGGAATCAAACTATACCGCCTAGCAAAAAATTTAGTAACACCCCTTGTTATCAACTTCGCCTATTGTATCTCATAAGCAAATGATCACCCGAGGCTGAAATCTCAGTGACTTTATCAGACAGGGTTATCAGCTGCCCCAACGAACTTTTTTTTTAAATTTCATTGATTCATTCATTTTCCAAGAAAAAATGACAGCAAATTACTCGATGGGTTTCGAATTTTTTGTGAAGAAAAATTTGGTGTTGATTCGATCGCGATGTGATCTACAACACTGCACAACTAAAGAAATCCAGCATAGGAAAAATTAAGGCCGAAAATCCACTTCAAAATTACGACGAAAATTCTCACGAAAAGGAAATTTTCCGCGGATAATCGAACTTGAGTTCAGGTAAAACTTAATAAACTCGTAGCCTTGGGAGAGGAAGGGATTTTATTTTCATAAACAATTGGCCATCTTTGGCAGTGTTTCTCTTGCTTGGTTTCGAAATTTGGATAAGATCGAGACAGCCCCGTAGACAGAAAAAGAGGGCCTAGGAGAATTTCCGCGGGATGCCCTCTCCTAATGGGAAAAAATTATAAGCTATGGGATAAGGGGTTTCAGGAGTGATTGTTGATTTGATGTACAGCATGACTGAAATTCAGGCCCTTTAAAAATATAGTCTGCGCCCGGGGTATCCCCCCCCCCTCTCGACAGGGTTAGATCGAGAGAACTAAATAGAGAAGGATGACTTCAATAGATACAAGAACTCTTTCCATCTCCTCTGTCTCACTTGGAATGAAAAATGGAATGTGTTTTCTTCCGCTCCAAAGCACAGGAAGAAAATCTTCTCAGTGAAAAATGGAAGAGTATAGGTATTTCTTGCTCAGGAAGGTAAATCGTCAGTTGTTTTCTTCTGAGGAGAAGAAATTTTTCCCCGACGAAAAGAACTAATTTGCTCTTTTTGTTTTCCTGAATGACAGGCCACTTGGTTACTTCCTTTCCTTGAAGAAGAAGGAAAGGAAAAATTGTTACTTTGCCAGCAGAAAACGAGAAGAAAATATTCCTTTCTGAATTCAGAGAATTTGATTGAGTTCCTTGAGGGAGCAGAAAGTTTTTTTCGTTTTCAGTAAGAGACCGTTCTCTAAACAAGAAGAACTTTGCTTTCGTTTTTGACTGAAGTTTTTTCCCCCCTCTAAGACGAGAGTAGAAAACAATCCCTGTTTTCTCTCAATAGGAACTTACCCCTGTAGAGATTTGGACATTGCATATTTGAGATGAACAAGAATGTAACTCACCGGACTCCCCTCCTCCCTCAATGCTGTGGAATTGCTGAGTTACCTTTATGCTTACTCAAATTAGAAGATTTCACCGCATTTCCCGAAGAAAGGGACAAAATCCTATTTCTTTTTCAAGATCATCTTGTTTTCATCCTGAATTAAAGACAAGTACGGGTTTCATTTCATTTTCTTCTTAAAGGAGGCTGACTTCGATTATTTTCTTCTGAGAAAAGAAAATCACAACTTTTTCTGAGAAACGAGAAGAAATTTGTTCGTTTCTCTTAAATTCTGATGATTCTGTTCAATCCTTCAACAGAAGAACAAACATTGCTCGGTTCTCCGCAGTAAGACAAAAATTGCGATTTCATCTGATGAATAAAAAAGTAAAACGTTTTCCTTTCCTATTTCGCGTTATAAACTTTTTATTCCTATTATTGAGGTAAGCAACCTGACAGAAAAAGTAGCCCGTCTAGAAATAAGAGATGAAACAAATTCAACTGCAATGAACAAACTAAAAAATGAAAATACATGGCTATGGACGAGACTGGAATCACAAGAGTAATACAGTCATAGAAATAACATTATAATCAGCGGAATCTAAAAAAGTGATAGTGAGAACGTTGGACAAATCGTTACAGAACTAGCGAAGAAATAGGGTATCGAACTGCAAGATATTGAAATAGTACCTAGCAGCTCACCGTCTGCCTTCAAAGACTAAAACACCAGACATCATCGCCAAACTGAAAGACTAACCAGTAGTTGTTTACAACTAAATCCGCCTCAACAAAGTTATTGCTCCGAGCATCTAACCCAGTATACTAAAAAAATACTGTACCAAACGAAATGTCTCCAACGTAGCGGTCTGGTGAAGTATGTCTGGACTAAGGAAGGTATAATACACATCAGGGAAGGGCACAACACCCTGGCCTTGAAAGTCAAGAACGCGATTAAAATGGATCAGCTGATGGAATCACCTCAGAACAACAAGACAGTTGCACGTGATAACACGTTAGAAGTGACAGAAACGGAGTAACTATCCGAGGGAGCAACAACAAACGATCAGACATCCATCACGATGGAAATAACAAACAAAAAATGCTCAGTTGAAGATCGGAGTCCCAACATGAACACTACCAACCGTCCACAAAACACCAAAATAAGTAAGAAGACCTCCAAACTCAGCGACAACAGCAACCCACCAGAAATTTCAGTTTAACCGGCAGCCGACATTGGAAAGATTTAAAATTTTATCAACAGCGAACACAACAAACCTTGCGTGACATTTAGATAGTAAGTGTACCCACGGCCCATGGACTCCACACTCTCGAGAAGCTTGGCCAATGAGGGGGTGAACGGCCATAACACCTCACCCACTCCCAAACCACCCCTGAACCAAGAAATTCTCGAAAACTTTGTAAACAAAAATCATAATAAAAAATAAATAAATAAAACAGTTCTTCCAGTAAATAAAAAAACAATTAAAAAGAAAAACAAAACTTTCGATATTTTAATAGGAACGCTACTCTCACAAAGCAAAATATATGAAACTTATGTTGAAGAAGTAGCTACTTTAGTAATTTCCCAGAATAAGAGAAGACGTAAGCTATGTAACAAAAGGTTTAAATTTACATTAATTATTAGATTTAAAAGATGCGTTTTCAATCACCCTTTCGAAAAAACGACATATTCGAGAAATAGGGATTTTCATAATTTATTTTAAATAAAATCAACATATGGTTTTCGTTCTAGCCTCTTATGATGATGCAGCAGAGTGACATGATAACTTTTCATTACTGTGAACTGTAATGCACATTAAGCACCTTTAAGAAAAATTGCAGATTACCGGTAAGGTTTTGCCATATCAAATAGAAAAGAATTCTTCAAGAATTATGATTTGTGGAATGAAAAAGTAGTCAATGGCTTCTTCAAGAAAAAAAGACGATGGACCAGGGGCGGATTAACCCTTTCTGGCGTAGGAAGAAAGATCAAAATTGGCTCCCTCGGCGAGCTGTATCGGCGCGCACACGCCTGCGTTGTATTGAAAAAAATATTTTTGCGTCCTTCTCTTCTTCGTGCCGTAAGCAAATGCTTCCCATGCTTAGGTGCTTGCGTGTCAATTCACCCCTGCTTCAGGGCGGGGACCTGGTGAAATTTTCTCAACTTGTCGAGATAAATTCAAATCCACTGTCTTTCGATCATTGAAAAGTGTTCATACTTAATACTAGGTACTTTTCCCGGAACATTTTCAAGTGGATACATGTCAAAATCCCGTATCACGGATCACGGCAGTATGACATTAAGAGGAAATCAAAGCCATTAAAATCTAATACATTACGTCTTCGTTTCAGCTTTAGTAAAATTGTATTATGAGCTTCAGTTTCGGCTTTTCCCTCGCAAGGTGATTACACTTAGCTTCCGGATTCGGCTTCAGCGATAGCCCAATTTCTTAAACTTCGGGATTCAGATTCAGTTTAAGATTGCCAACCCTGAACTATAGTCAGTTTTGAAATTCCGACTTTGCTGTCAGATAGCGCTATATCCGCAACTATTACATTACCAACACTACCGTGCACAGAATTAAGCAACATCTGTTTATTCACCCGCAGCAATTCATCCAGCAGAATAGCAGCAATTACGTTGCTATTTGACGGTAAAGTTGAAATTTCAAAACTGACTATGGTTTTTTCCACAATAAGGGCTTCAACTGATAGAGAGAACTGAACTTAAACCCATTTTTCATTACAATCAGTGTAGCTACTCTCACAAAGCAAAATATAGAGGAACATGTTGAAAGTAGCGCTACTTTACAGTAAACTTTCCCAGAAAATGAGAGACTGTAGATTCGGTACTAATAAGGTTTTTCATTATCATTATTATTATGAACTTTAATAGCATGCTTCTTCAAGTAGGCATTTCGAGAGAATAAGCGACTGCATATCGAGCAAGAATAAGGTTTTTCATTATTATGAATAACAGCAATATGGTTCTTCAAGCCACGTCTTTGAGTGAATGAGCGACTGCAGAGTGAGCATGAATAACGTGTTTCATTACTGTGAACTGTGAGATGCACACTTAAGCTCCCCTTTAGAGAGAATGAGCGATTGCAGATTGAGCACGAGTAAGGTTTTCCATTATCATGAATAGCAAAAATATGGTTCTTCAAGTATTGTTTGTGAGAGAATGAGCGACTGCAGACTGCACATGAATAAGGTTTTTCATCACTGTGAACTTTGATATGCTGATTTAAGGTCTGCTTCTGAGAGAATGAGCGACTGCAGATTGTGCATGAATAAGGCTTTTCATCACTATGAATTGCAATAATGTGCCGATTTAAGCTCCCCTTCTCAGAGAATGAGCGACTGCAGATTGGGCATGAATGCGGTTTTTCATTCTCATGAATCGTTGTAATATGCTTCTTCAAGTTTATTTTCTGACAAAATGAGCGATTGCAGATTGAGCATGAATGAGGTTTTTTGTTCTTATGAATCACGTTCATATGATGCCTCAAGGCTCGCTTTTGAAAGAATGAGTGACTACAGACTGAGCATGAATACGGTTTTACATCACTGTGAATTTGAATATGCTGCTTTAAACTACGCTTCTGAGAGAATGAGCGACCGCAGATTAAGCATGAATAAGGTTTTTCATTATTATGAACTGTAATAATATGCTGCTTCATGCTCCGCTCATCAGAGAATGGACGACTGCAGATTGAGCATGAATATGGTTTTTCATCACTGTGAACTCGCATATGCCGCTTCAAAGTCCCTTTCTGAGAGAATGAGTGACTGCAGATTGGACAGGAATAAGGTTTCTCATTGTTATGGCTCCGAAAGTGTATTTTCAACTGACTCGGCTTGGTAAATGATCGACTGCAAACCGGACAAAAGAGCTTCTCTTTACTGCTAGATTTAGTGCACTCAGTATAATCCGATAGATTACCAGGATATATCGGTAGAAGTGGTAGATCAACCTGCAGAGTTATAAATGTATTAGATACAGCTAACCAAAATAGGCGCATACATAGGGTGTCTCCATAGAACTGATAGTAACGCTCCTTCTTTAGTGTAAAACGCTCAGGAAGGGTGGCCACAGGTGTGGTGTGTAGTTCAGCATGTTCTTTGTCAACTGTTTTCGAGTATGACGAGCGTAGCTTTCAAAAATGAAGACTTGTTAAGTACCAACTATCTACGTTTTTCAAGTTACAAAGACGTCCATAAAAAAGGAACAAAGGAAACGAAAAATTTCTAGAGGAAGCAAAGATTCCTCTCCTTTCACCCGGCATACAGTCCAGATCTTGCTCCATGCGATTTCTGGCTGTTTCCGCATCTAACGAAAGCTCTAAGAGGTCGGAATTCTTTAAAAAATGCGCGTGAACAGCATTCCGAACTTCCGCATTTGCTTCGTCGAATTTCCGACCTCTCAGCGCTTTCTTCAGGTCTGGAAGCTGCCACAAATCATATGGAGTGAGATCTGGACTGTATGCGGGGGGGGGGGAGATCGGGCGCTTCCTCAAGAATTTTTTCATTTCTTTTGATTTTCTCTTATGACCACCTTTGTAAATTGAAAAATTTAGAGGGTCGGTTAACAAGTTTTCGTTTTTCGAACGATACACGCTTGTCACATTGAAAGAAAACAGATGAAAGAGAACATGTTGACGTACATACCTGTATGGTTGCCAACCTTCTCGAGCGTATTACACTAAAGAACGAATGTCACTATCAGTTTTATTGGGACCCCCTATATAAAATGAAAAATTCCATGGCAATGAACTTACCATCATATTATGTCTCAGACTTAAATCAATTTGTGGCATTTCTTCTTTTATATAAACAATTCCCTGGTCAGGTTTCTCCATTTCCAACGGCATTATTTCCTGAATTATAAACGCAAATATTTACTTCACCAGTAATGGGCATTATTGATATTTCTTTACCAAGATTCATCATTAGCATATCGACTTTTTAAGATTATCTATGGGTTAATTATTGTATTACATAACAAGCCTCAATATACTCCACTAGCAGTCTCCCCTGAACCCACCACAGGCAGGACACCCCGGGGAATGCAGACTCACCCCCAAGAAGACTAGAGAACGCCCAGCCAGGCGCTCCCCATCAGCATCCTCAGCAGCCTTACAGAGCAGGAAGAAAGGGGGGACAGAGTCGCGTAAAAGTTTGAATTCAGAGTCAGCGATGGCCAAAAGGGGTGAATACCATATTTCTAACGCCCCTGGATCCGCCAACAGGGGCAGAGACAAACAAACATATTCATATACATTAGAGATCAGAGACTTCTGCCCCTTCATCATTTCTGAAAGGAGACAGTTACAGTTACCAATTTCAACATAATGAAAAGTTCAATGTAAAACACTTCCGAAATGTCCAAGTCGAAAAGAATTAGGGGGTCCAGACAGGGGCGAACCTAGCTGTTTTTTCTAGGAGGTGACAACTGAAAATTTGCCGAAATGAATATTTTGCCGAGTGGCCATTCATTCATTACATTTATCGTTCGCCAACTGCCGATTTGCCGAATTTTCTCCAACGGCACTGAGGACCCGGGGGGGGGTGTACACCCCTTTGTTTCGCCCTACCCTGGGGGTGTAACCCCCTCCCTTTGTTTCGGCCCTGGGTCCAGAGGGAACAAAATTTTGTAGTCCTCTTAGGGTACCGAAAATTTTCATAGCCGAAAACCTATTCAGAGTTCATACGAACACATCCAGAAAGTGTGAACTCCTCAGCTCTTATTGTTCACTCGCCAACCTTGAACAAACACACAGACACACAAGCAGTTTGTATATTAGAGATTGGGTAGCTTTTTACTCAATTGATTGTATCATTTTAAAAAGGACCTAAGCGCGTATAAGCCCTTTTTAGATCGAGGATGTTATTACATTCGAGTAATCTTCCTTTATCCTATTTCTAAGTTTCATAGGGTTGCGAATATATTTCTTAACGAAAAACACTTAATAAATAATGAATGACCTCAGGTAACAGTATACTATTATGGGGAGAGATAACGCGCCTTCTCCATCTTTGTTTTGTACTGCAAAGCTGGATTGATGGGTGACATATCAGGGTATGAAATATACTGACTGAATTTACTAGATAGTAATTTCGAATGAAACTGGGGACATGAATGAAGTACAAAGTTGATTAGGGAGAGGGGATAAGAAGGTAGATTTCTTTTTTCCGGAATGAAATGTGTGTTTTGCTACCTAAAGGCACTCTTCATATTATGAACTGAACCAAGACACTCCTACTATGTTTTTCCTTTTTACCCACTTTTCGACACTCCAACCTTCGTGGCGATATTGCTATAATTTTTTTTTAAAATAAATTTACTATTTTTCAATCCATCCGAAATATTTTTTAGTAGGCGCCAATGAGGTCAATTGAAAGGTCTACAACTAAGCCGACATTCATCTCAGCAAATGACTCAAATCTTCATACCTACAAACAGCTCGACTGAAAATCTCCAAATCAAGCTACATTCATCTCGGCAAGACTCGATTTATCAACAAATGACTCGATATTTTGTCTACAAAGAGCTCGACTGTTGGAAGCCATGCAAAAAGTAGATTCAATTGGTGACATGAAAATTATTGAAATCGCCGCTTATGTCAATCAGATCAATATGAATGTAGAATTGTTGGCGACTTGACTGATAGCACAAAATTTGATGTCTCCATAAGTTATGGTTATTGACTAGGTAGATGTGATTGTCGAGTTACTGACAACTTGATTGACAGTACAGCTCACAATGTCGCCACACTGTATCGACAGCGGCGATAAAATTATCGACCTCGCCTTTAGTGTCGAATTAGCATTTACATAACTGTCAACTTTTATACCAATACGAGGTAATTGGGGATCCAAAATGGTTTCGGATTTCGTATATCGCCATTTACCTCATTTTTTGACTCGACTGTGTTCGGTCCTAGGAACACTAGGAACATTGTCAATTTGAAAAACAGGTAAATGGCAATATGCAGAATTCAAAACCAAAACGAGTTGTCAATCACCTCGAGTCGTTCTAAAAGTCGATGGTTATATCAATTTGATCACATCAATATCACCAGTCGAGTACATTACTGCGTTTAAAATTGACTCAACAAATGTATCGCTTGATCGATTAGACATCTTCGATCTTGGTATAAAGCACTACAAATATCACGCAGCTTTTACCTCGGTGATTTTTAGTATCTTTAGGGATATTCTGGTCACACCTTAACGAATTTTTGCATTTAGACTAGAATAAAACGCCGAGCAGTTTGTCGATATCGACAGTGTTTCTAGGAGTTTTGATATCGAGTATTGACTAATCTACAGTACGGGGCACTGTGCAGGCCTATGCATGTTAAATGTTAATTATGTACCTATGCTATTCTAATGAGCACAGTCGAACAGAGTGAAATTTCAAAACTGAAGAGCAAAAATGAGTTGTGCTCCCAACAACATAGCTCAGTTCTCACAGCTCTTGTTACCGATCGTGAGAAGGGGATTTCTTAACCAGCAGACCTAGTCGCCTCCAAAAACAAAAATTCGAAAGAAATGAAGCTACCTCTGATTTTCGTCAGCGGGATAGCGAACATTTCTCCTTTCGATGATTACTTGAAAACCACAACCTGTTAGTGAACAATTTCAAGAAAGCCCTGGTGAATATGGAAGTGAGGATTCAATCCAAGACTGCTGAAACGTATCGTAAATTACATGATCTCGAAAAGCTACTTAATTGTGCCGAACTAGCTATAAGCAATCAAGGAGCGCTCAGTTATCACACTTATCAGCAGAAAACCGATAAGCTGTACATCGTCTTTATTCCTAATTTGCCCCATTTCACAGGTATGGACGCTATCAGCAATGATCTAGTCGGAGCTAGTCCAACTCACAACATTATCAATGTTCATATGAAAAGTAATTCGTGCGGCAAGTCATCGTTTTTTAAATTGTAGTTATTTCGAGCAGAACTCGAACCAAAACACAAGAACAAAGACATGTTGCACCTAAACGTTCGAACGATACACCGCGGTGCAAAAGATGTCAAAATCTTGGACATTAACATAACTACTGCACTAAACACCCATTCCCCCACAGCGTAAAAGGTGCAGACATCACTTGTCTAATGACTGCAAAAGTCACAATCAGTAAAAACAAAATGCGCTAACGGTGGTGATGTACCATGATGAACCTACAAGACTATTATATGATGGAGGCGTTTTTGCTTATGCAACCTCCAACATAATCTAATGCACATACATGCTGCGCATGTGCGAGAACTGGTTCCATTTCAGTTGTTTGCTGATAAAAATTAAACGTGTTATTTATCCCAGGAAAATTTGTGGAAATACTAAAAACTAATGAATTTACTTCAGTAATAGAAAAATAATTACAATTACTTACAGGAAAATACTTTTCAGTTTCCAATCATCAGATCATCAGCTCACGTCCTTATATTGATTTGATAACAGAAATTTTGATAAACACACTGCTTACACAAAGCGATCAAGATCAGACCGAGGCACAATTTTTATCACTTTATTTCTTATCAATCATGTTGTCGCGCTGTAAAATATGTATGCTGTGCTGTGTGTGTTGTGTTTTGCGATATTGGTTTCTTCTCTTTTTTTTTTTACCTCTCTGACTTTTTGTGAGATTTGTGTGCGCCTCTTGACTTTTATATTATTTCTAATGCAAAATATTATGTACGTTTCCTATGTTAATAATGGCTTATGAGTTCTCGTGTGATTCATGTGGTCTCTGTGTTTCGTCTAAAAGAAATGAATGTAAGCACATCCAAAGAGTTCACAGAAATTCGCAGCGAAAGAATTCTAATAGAATAAAATGCCCAAGTACGAACAGCGAGCAATGGTTTCTTAGTCATAACATCCTACAAATTCATCTGGAAGAACATCACAGTCTGTCTTTGGAAATTGATAACACCAAGTTTCCTGATACACAAATAAGTACTCACGCGGTGTTAATTATTCATCTATATTAGTACCAATATTCTGTTCCAAGAAATTAGTCTAACCCTTTCGGTCATAGGGTCTACTACAGTGGACACAACTTTAATGCCTTCTAGTTCCGTCAAAAATTAACGTATCAAGGTGATGGATATATTGTTGATAGGAGGAAAGAAACTAGAATAAAAATATGATAAGAACAAACTCTATAGGTGCATTAGTGAAACAGTAGGAACTTCTGAGAAAAACAGAACAAGAACAAGCGACCTCGCGAATCGCGAGGTAGTAACAGGGTGTTTGCCATTGGGGGGACTATGCAAATTGTAGAAGCGCTAGTGTAGAATAGGTATTTTTTGATAAGCGAATGATGCAATCTGAAGTAGTCTTCTTTTCGTTTTTCCCCCGGAACCGGGAACATAAAAGCTCAGGGCCCCGATTACGACCGACCAATAAGCGTGATAAAGATACAGCGACAAAATATCATGTATTACGATCAACGATTCAGTTTCCCTGCTTTCTCAACCTTGTCACTCCTCTCAACATTTTTTTACATTCCGGATGTGCCACATTTACTTAAATTGCTTCGCAACTGGCTCATTGACACATGCTTCATTTTAAAGGATGGTACATCCATTAATGCGAAGCCTTTACACGCGCTCTTGAAACTCACTGCAACAGAGCTGACAGTCTGTCCACAGCTAAAAGAATTGCACCTATCCTGTCGCGGACCAGAACGACAAAATGTCAGACTGGCAGCTAATTTAATCTCACGCACCGTAGGTTTACAAGCCAGGAGACGATGAGAAGCTTGCGGTTGATACCGAAAATTTCATTTTGTTAATGAATGAATGGTTTCATATGATGAATGTGTACACAACAAAGTATTCTATGGTTCCCTCGCAGACAGCTTATGGGATGAAACATTTAGATGCCCAAAACGAACTACTCACAAGCGTGCGGAACGTTATATTTGGAATGCGCTGCTATGGAAAGGAGAGTTTGCAAATATTTCAGAAGGGTATAATAATGGGCATTACTGCATTACCGATGTTGTTAGAAAGCGTGAGAAAATATGGTGTCACGTATTTATTAACTAGTAAATTAGGACAAGGCATTATAGAAAGTTCTTTCCCACAAATACGAACTCGAGAAGGGTTGAACGACCATCCCTCACCGTTAGATGCTTTGTACCGTCTCCGTGAGATTATTTTAGGTAAGAACCCAGGCATCACCCAGCGAAACACAAATGTTCAGGGCTCTAACGCGTTAAAGGAGGAAGATGTTCTGTTTTCCTCAGCAATGAAATACGCCAGCATTGATCTCTTTGGTGAACTTGCAGAAGAAGAAATAGTAGACGATCCGGATCCACAACCAGCAAAACAGAATGAGGAAGTAGATTCTAGTTCTCAAAAAACTCAACAGAATATTCATCAGACCGAAATCGAGGACGATGGATTGAATTACTTAGGTGGTTGGTTAGCGTTCAAATTCGCAACCAAATATCCTCACTTAGGATCTCTTGCCCAGAATCACAATCATGATTACGTTGTCCCTCCTTGGATACAGCATTTATCATACGGAGGTTTGCGTTCTCCTAGTGATGCTTTTGTAAATACTTTACATAAAATGGACCGATTATTTCTTCGTTTTGCTGGCGGTCATGGAATTGCTCCAAAAGGTAAAAAATTGTTCAACGGATAACTGACAAAATTTTATGCAGACTGCAAGCCGGTGAACTAGAATACGAGGTTATTAGGCGGTTTGTTAAAGTTCGAACCATCATTCGAATGCACTACGCCTTGTCTGTGATGAGAAAACAAAAAGAAGACAAAAAGCTCGAGCAAAAGGAAAAGAAGAAACTGCAGAAAAATGATGAAATTAAGTCGTCCTCTACCAATAAAAGGAAACAACGGAAGACAAAATTACAGAAGAAAATGAAGAAAATTGTTACATAGTTCATTATTTTTTATCAATATGTATTATTATTCTTGTCATTATTTTAATTTTTTTTTTTATCTTATTGAAAATATTATAGACCTATATATTGTATTTGACAACATTTCTTATTTCCTCAACATTGAAAATACAATAATACGGCCGATCGAGGGATGAATGAATAACTTCATTCATTTTCTTCTTCAGATTTACATCAAATCTTATTGAATAAAAAGGTTTTCCGGCCTTCTAGGTTCGAAAAACTCTTCAGGATAATAATAATAAATCCATACAGTACATAATATGTACGAATACTAAACTCATACAGTATTGTACCGTACATAATATAGAATTTATGTGGAACGGAGTAGCTGTAGTTAGCAGTTCACGTGACGTCATCAATGCGGGTTGCGTTCTGTTATAATAGTTATGAGAACACCTTTGGAATTTATACGCCTTGAGCGTGTACATTATGTGAACATGGAGGAACGGAGGTGCTCTTATATTTAGCACGTTAGCGCTTCCTGCGGTGAAAATAGAAAACAAGTAACGGGTACCTAGCGTTGTATTACTATACAGGAACATGACAATGCCCTTGGGTTTCTGTTTCCTGCTTATCAGTAAAAATTGAACACTGAAAATCCCGGACAACGGATTCTTGATTTTGGTTCGCATTTCTTTGGGAGGCGAAAAACTAATTATTGGAAATCGTTCTAGAATTAATATTTTACGTTGTATGTGACCATTTGGAGAAAGTTGTATGCGATAATTTACTGAAAAATGAGACAAAAGAAGAGGAATTCGACGGACAAGGAACTACAAATGATTACTAAGGAACAGGACTCTGATTTCTCTTTAGATTCCTTCAGTGAAAGGTCGGATTCGAATGACGAAACAGAAACTGATGAAATTCCCAAGGATGGACATCGTGAGTAATAAAATATAATTCCTTTCGCATCTTTCCGATTTTGTAATTTAGAATTCTAGTAATTTTAGTTGAAACACAAATTTCAGAAACTGACAGCATTTTTCCAGTAATATCAGCTGTCTTTTTACGTTTCATGATTGTTCTTCATTCATTTTTGTTTTTCATTTTCTTAATAAAATTATGCATTCGTGAATTTCTTCTGTTTCCTTATTTTCAGGGATTCAAAGTCAATCATTTTCGGCTTAAAATTTAGCTTAAAACTTTTTATTTGATTGAGTTTCTTAAGTTGACTTCAGCCGATGACTTTTTCCGTTTGAAACGACTACTTAAGCCAAGCAAGCCAAGACATGGCTTAAACTTAGAATCCCTTAGGAATAATAGCAAATTAAAATAATCGGCAGTAAAAAAAATCAGCAGGAATAAATCCACTAGATAGTAATAACACAATATTATTATAACTAAGTTCTCCTGGTCGTTCATTTTGGCAAGAAGCTAGTACTGTAATGACTATTTCTGGTTTTTTATTAGCTGATAAATCATCAGCTATTGGCTTAAGTAGTAAAAAAAACCAAACGAATCACTGGCTGACCTGAAATTGCTAAAACAACAGCTTAAACTTAAAATTCAGCTGTTAATGGCTCAAACTTTGAATTCCTGCTTATTTTTTTATAACAATAAAAAGTAGAAAGGGTTGTTGTTAATAACAAAAAAGAATAGAACCGAGAATCATATAAGAATGAGCAAACGACTCTTTCCCCATGAAAGTCCGGGAATATAGCAAGTCCTTATTATCTTAGTTGATGGCATTTTCAAAGTTGGGCATTGGTATTTTAAGGTAGCGCATTACCCCATAATGCCCCCGCCCCCTAACAACGGCCGTGTTTGGAAATAGTCCTCAAATTAATCAAACAAAAATTAAATATACCTCGCGATGATTGCATAAAGGCTACTAGTATTTTTCTGAAAATAGGTGCACTGAAATTTTTGGGAGATAGTGTACTTCAAATTTGATCAATATTAAATAAACTTACACAATCTATGAAAATGATTTTTTAAAACTATCAGTGGCTGGAAATAAAAAAGTATTTTAAATTGTCAAACTCGGTGTATTTTCTAATAAGAGAAGGGAGGCTTCAGGCACGTATTCCCCTCATTCGATCAATCTGAAGCGTTGCAGGACTTTTTTTTCCCTATTTTTTATTTCACTGAAACCAATCTAAGAGACGTCTGATTGTCGAAAATAAGGCTCATCTCATTAAGGATGTCTTAATTTTTATTTTCACTGTTACGAATTCTAGTTAATATCTTTCTGAAAGAATGAGTGACTGTAAATTGAGAGTAAGCGAGCTTTTTCATTATAATGCCACTCGGTAAATCTCCTCAGGCTATAACTGTGAACGAATGATCGATAGCAGATTGACGTTTCATTTTACAGTGGATAGTCTCTGTGTGGTCGAATGGTAACGTGTCCTCTTCGCAATCCTTTTTCACCGTCAATTTGACGTCGACTTCACAGTAATTTTCCCTGTCAAATCGTCCTCTCAATCACCATCAAATCACGTTGATTTGGACGTCATTACGCTGTGTGACAAGAGTGGTAAACGAGTCCGCTTCCCACTTCTCGCGTCTTGGGTTCGATTCCCACCAACGCCAGAAAGCTAATGATTTTCGGATCCTTCCCCCCTCCCACCATGAACATCCTAATCCTAGCAAACATAGCGAATACAGTATCAATCGAGGTTGGAAAGATAACCTATCCTGCAGCCCGCCAGTTCGAACGAATAAGGCATTACAATCGCAGGGCGTGTTAACACCAGATCAGACACACTGATATTGTGCGAGTGTACGTCGTGGACAGAGTACGCAAACTGCGGCTGCACACTTTCCGGCATAGAGAAGGAAAAATTTTAACGCAACAGTGCGGAAAGCAACGGCAAACTACCCCGACTAACCCTGTCCAGCAAAATCGCGCGACAGAAACTATGATTCCTCAAGTCCGGCATTGGATACGCGGCGACTGAAGAAGAACGGATCCTAATGTGATGTTATAGGTCATCCTTTCCACAGAATAAACGACTGCAGATTTAGGATTAACAAAGTTTTTTATTATTATGAATCGTAATAATATGCTTCTTCAAATAATCTCTTCGAGAGAATAAGCGACTGCAGATTGAGCATGAATAAGATTTTTCATTACTGTGAACTGTGATATGCCGTCTTAAGCTCTGCTGCTGAGCGAATGAGTGATTGCAGATTGAGCATGAGTACGGTTTTTCATTATTATGAATCGCAATGATATGACTCTTTAAGAAATGTTTTTGAGAGAATGAGCGACTGCAAATAGAGCATGAGTAAGGTTTTTCATTACTGTGAACTGTGATATGACGCTTTAGGCTCTGTTTTTGTGAGAATGACTGAGTGCAGATTGAGCATGAATAAGGTCTTTCGTTCTTATGAATCGCAATAATATGAAGGTTTAAGGTTTCTTTTCGAGAGTATGAGCGACTGCAGATTGAGCACGAATAAGGTTTTTCATTATTATGAATCGTACTAATATGTTGCTTTAAGCTCTGCTTCTGAGAGAATGAGTGACCGCAGATTGAGCATGAATATGGTTTCTCATTAGTATGGCTCCGGGTGTGTACTTTCAACCGACTTGTCGTGGTAAATGGTCGACTGCAAACTGCACAAAAGAGCTTCTCTTTACTGCTAGATTTAGTGCATTTTCTGCGGCTAAATTTCATGATGGGTGATTTATTTCTCGCTGAACTTGAAGACACACTTGCTTCAGCTTCTATTCCACGAGTAGTTTGGTTACAAATTGTGTTCTTAATGGCACAGTTAGTCGGAAGAATCTTGTTTCGATGATCTAATATGGAGTATGGAGTATACTCTGAAAGGTTACCAGGATATGCCTGCAGAATTTGTAGATCAACCTACAGAGTGAGAAATTTATTAGATGTAGATAACCAAAATATGCGCATACATAGACCAGAATGGAAAAGCACAGAAAAGTTTCGAACGGGAACAACAAGTACTAGCAGTGAG
Organism: Acanthococcus lagerstroemiae; assembly: GCA_031841125.1. NCBI lineage: Eukaryota > Metazoa > Arthropoda > Insecta > Hemiptera > Eriococcidae > Acanthococcus > Acanthococcus lagerstroemiae. The sequence goes on from CM063112.1 coordinate 34,693,703, forward strand.
AAAGTCTGGTTAGCCGATAAATTTAACATAAAAATAGTAAACACTTTCTCCAAGAGAAAGAGCGAACAAGAATTGGCATGGATATCACCAGACGGGAGTACGAGAAACGAAACAGACCACTGTTTAGCTAACAATATGAGAATAGTAATGAATATGGAATTTCAAATAATCTCCAATTTTCCTCAAATCATAGGGCCAGGCGAGTATGTAAATCATAAAGATATCAAAGAAATACAGACTCTACATGCCTAAATAGAACGATGATCCCGAAACATAAACCAAAACAAGGAGAAGATACTCTAGTGAAAGAGCTGAGGAAACTAGATGCAAATGTCACAAAACCAATGCAGGTGAATTACGATACATTTGAAACGACAATTAGAAGTACCTACTGTACGAATGGTAGGCATAACAAAGTAACTATGAACAAAAAAATGAACGAAAATACCAAAGAAACAGACTGAAGAACTTTCTGAGCTAAACCAAGTAATAGAAAAGGAACTTCATCGGGACATTGAAGACTATGATCTTGAGTAAGTGCAGGATATAACAGAAGAAAGTCGGTCGACTAAGAAAGCCACAAAAGCTACAGCCAAAGGACAACACTGACTCCCATTTACAAAATCAAAAACAAATAACGAGTAAGTTTTTAATAGACAAAAAATAGTTGAAGAGGCAACGGAATTTTATACAAATCTATATGCAGATAGGAGAGAAAACAGTCAGAGAATTCCAAACAGTGCTAGGGACCCACAGGCGACACAGAGCCAGGAAATACTACTAATCCAAAGGGGATGAAGTCAGAAAAATTATGAAGGGACTAAATATTAATAAGGTAGCAGGACTAGATAGAATAGAAAATAGTGTATTAAAAACACTTGCCAACCCCTTCCGAAAGGGTTAGCCAGACTATTTTACTAAATGCTACTATACAATTTCATCCACAAACAGTGGCATACCTCCAAGATTATTCTATAGGTATTCCATAAAAAAATGGGACAAAAGTGACCTGAACAACTTCCGACTCATAAGCCTCATATCTAACCTAAGCAGAAGTATTTATGAAAGCCATAAAGGAGAGGGTCTACAACCAACTCGACTGGCAACAACTATCCATCTAGGCAGGCTTTAGAAAATAGGTCGATTATAAGCCACATATTTACCATCAACTAAAAATTTTGGAGAAGTGAACAATATAATATTAACCTTAATCTCTTGTTTACTGATTTTAATACAGCCTTGGATTCGATTCACCAAGACCAAAGTATGGGTAGCGCTAAGGAACCAAGGAATCTCAATTATTAAGATCCAACTAAATATGAGTACGCGACCTCAACGCGTGTTTGGGCAGACGCCATGGCCAGCACGTCACGCAGGTGATGAGCGGGCACTGAGTGTTCAACAAGTACCTGCACCGGATGGGCATAGCAGAAAGAAGGAGACTAGGTGCGCTAACGCTTAGTGTGCTTTCTAGTCACTGAGGACAATCTTAAAAAGTAGACTGAGCACTGGAATGAAAACTAAAATATTGGAGAGTTACGTTCATACCTAGCCGTTATATGGTGCCCAAACCTGGGCATTAACAAATAACCAAGTCAGTAAATAGATGACGCAAAACAGAATGCCACGTGGCATATTGAATATAGGGTTAAAATGCAAAATAAAAATCTCAAAGTTGAAAAAGAAGACACCAGAAAACCAAAATTTAAATATGCAGGGCATCTAGCGAAAGACAAAGGAAAAGACAAGTGCTGAAAATGGACACCACTTAATAGGAAGACCCATGACCCAATGGCGTGAAGAAATTGTGAACATTGTAGGAGTGCAATGGCAACAAGCCACCCTTGACAGACACAGACGGAGACGCATAGCCAAAGCCTATGCCCAAAGGTGGGCAGGCTAGAGATAACGGATTCGGTGGCTTACATAGCTTCAAGACGTACAACCCTAATTTTAGCTCACAGCTGTAATAATAATGATATCATTTTTTAAGAACTTACCGTATTCGGCCTGAGATCTTCATCAATTTGTGGCATTTCTTCTTTTACATAAACAATTTCCCGGCCGTGTTCTTCCATTTCCAACGGCCTTATTTCCTGCAATATAAATGCAAATATTTACATCACAAATGGGTATTGTTGATACTTCTTCACGAAATCCAGTCATCACCGCACCACTTCTTATGAACCTACCGTATTAGGCCTGAGATCTGAATCAATTTCTGGCATTTCCTCTTTTACATAAACGATTACCCGGCCGGGTTCCTCCATTTCCAACGGCTTCATTTCCTGAAATATAAATGCAAATATTTACATCACAAATGAGTATTGTTGATATTTCTTTACCAAGTTCCATCATCACCATATCACTTTTTAAGAACCTACCGTATTAGGCGTCATATCTAAGTCAACTTGCGGAATTTCTTCTTTTATGTGAACAATTCTCTGGTCAAGTTCTTCCATTCCCAATGGTCGAATTTCCTGAATGATAAATGCAAATATTTACTTCACAAAGTCCAATCATCAGCATATCACTTTTTAAAATTAACAATGATTAAATAATTCTATTATGTAACAACAGGCCTTAATATACTTCACCGGATAGATTTGTACTCAACTGATGGTGTTGTTTCAAAAAGCGCCTAGGCGCACATAAGCCCATTTTAGAGCGAAGATGTTATCAAATTCCAACAACCTTCCTTTATCCTACATCCTAGTTTTGTAGGGTTATCAACATATGTATTTCTTACAGAACACTTTACAAATGCATGACCTCAGGTAACAGTATGCTATTACAGTGTCACTGCTAACGAGTATCAACGTTCACAATACAAATATATTGTTTGGTCTCGTACAACTGTCCCCACTCAAATAATTAAAAAAAAAAAAAAAAAAAAAAAATGAAAAAGCTTGAACTTGGTCGTATGTATATTAACTCATATTCCACAAATGTCAAAATTTAGTCTCTTCCATAGAAAAAACTTGGAAATCGTAGTCTAAAAATGAAAAAATGAGCTAAAACTTTCAAAAACATTTACAAATTTTTCAATTTTGATAAAAATAATAAGGTAATCTATGAGCTTTATACGCGTAAACTTTTTTGACTTCCTAGATTCACTTGGCAAAGGCGATCCACTTTCTCATATAATACATCGTTAAGAATCATCTCTTGCCTTTCCAATAAACTCAGTGATAAAAGGCGGATAGCATTAGATGAAGCAAGGAATACAGAACTCAGAAAATATGGAAAATCCAAAATCATATTCTGAGGGAGAGTAATTTACAAAAAACGTTGAAAAAATGTGGTCTACGAAATGGAAAATTCGACTTTAAAGATTTGATGTTCAATTTCTGGCGGGCAAATATTTTTCATACACAGACTGCATTTTATTCAATATTTTTCACTGAATACTGTTTTTCAGAAAACTGAATTTTTTGCTGTGAAGTGCCGCCCAGTTTTATCCTTAAGTTGATTAGGAGGGGCACGAAGGAATTTGAACTCTTGGATGACGAAGCAAAGAACCGGCACGGTTCAACCCGCCGTCACCATCTTCCTGTAACACCACAAGTAGCAAGACGAAGGTGAAGGAAGGAAGCGCGTCCGGCTGTGGTACACCCGAATTCTAGGTTAATGATGGGTGTGTAGAGTGTCTCACAATGGCCCTGGCAGCACAGTGCGAATCCAAGGAAAGAGGCGAAATCCGGCCCGGGCTAGCCGTAAGACGTCTCTCTGGTCACTGATTCAATATTCGAAAGGGTAAGTTCCGGGGCCAAGGGTAAGCTGTCTTGGGAGCATATCGCCATACGCTCAACCAATGGAATATTGTTTGAATAAACCATATGAGGATTGTACAAGATTTAGCTGACTAGGTCAATTGTAGACGACTAGAGATACGAACAATGCTATTCTTAGCTACACATCCCCAGAATGGTCCAATTAGGCCCACACATGTGCTTGATTGTTGCTCCACGATCGCGGGTAGCTATGAAAATTGCAGCTTTGGACATAGGCACCTTAGAACTTGGATCAATCAAACAAAAATTTTATATACATATTATGTACTTCGTAACGATTGCCTAAGGCTACAGTAATATTATTCCAAAAGTAGGTGTACTAAATTTATTTAGGGATAGTGTATTTCATATATCATCAATGTTAAATAAATTTACACAATCTATGAAAATGCATTAGTAAAACCATCAGGAGCTGGAAGTGAAAATTATTCAAGATAACAAACATAGGGTACTTTCAAAGAAGAGAAGCGTGGCTTCCAGCACGTATTCTCCTCGTCCAATCAATCTGAAGCTTCGTAGAATTTTTTTTTTAATTTCACTGGAACCAATCCAAGTCCCTAAGGCTCATCTCATTCAGAATACCAAACTCTTTTTTACACCACATATTACGAATTTTAATAACCTGCTGCTTCTAGTTAATATCTTTCTGAGAGAATAAGTGACTTTATATTGAAGTAATATAGGACAGTAGAACAAATATTTAAAAAAAAGTTGTGGATCAACATTTGGTACTTAACCCTATGCCACGTCGAGTAATTTTTTGAGAGCATGAGCGACTGCAGATTGAACATGAACACAATTTTTCATTATTGCGAACACCAATGTGTCGCTTCAAGTTCTCCTTAAGAGACTGTGAGTGATTGCAGATTGAGCATGAATGAGGTTTGTCACGTTATTATGGATCCTAATGTGTTGTTTCAAATAACTCTTTTCAGAGAATGAGCGACTGCAGACTATGCTTTAATACGATTTTTCATTATCATGAGTTGTAATAATATGGTCCTTTAAGTTATCTTTTCGAGAAAATGAGCGACTGCAGATTGGGCACGAATAAGGTTTTTCATTATTGTGAACCGTGACATCATGCCGCGTTAAGCTCTGCTTCTGAGAGAATGAGAGACTACACACTGGGCATGAGTAAGGTTTCTCATTATTATGAATTGCAATAATATGCTTCTTCAAATAATATTTTTGAAAGAATGAGCGACTGCAGATTGAGCATGAATAAGGTTTTTCATTATTATGAACTGAGCTAATATGTTGCTTTAGGTTCTGTTTCCGCGAGAATGAGTGAGTGCAGATTGAACATGAATAAGGCTTTTCATTATTATGAATTGTAATAATATGCCGCTTCAAGTGTTCTTTTCGAGAGAATAAGCGACTGCAGATTGAGCATGAGTAAGGTTTCTCATTATTATGGCTCCGGATGTGTAATTTCAACCAAGTTGGCTTTGTAAATGATCGACTGCAAACTGTACAAGAGAGCTTCTCTTTACTACTAGATTTAGTGTATTTTTTGAAGCTACATTTCATGGTGGATGATTTATTTCTTGCTGAACTTGTAGGAAGAGACACACTTGCTTCAACTTCTATTCCACCAGTAATTTGGTTACAAAGTGTATTCTTAATGGCAGAGTCTGTAGGAAGAATCTTGATTTGGTGATCTAATATGCAATACCGAGTATACTCCGGCAGATTACCAGGATATGCCCGTGGAATTTGTAGATCAACCTATAGAGTTAGAAATGTATTAGATGTAGCTGACCAAAATATGAACATGCCTAAAATGAAAGATGCTGGAATGAACCTACCGTATTAGGCCTGAGTTCGAAATCAATTTGTGGGATTTCTTTTTTTACATAATCAATTCCCAGTTCAAATTCTTCTATTTTCAACGGCCTTATTTTCTAAATTATAAATGGAAATATTTACTTCAAAAATGGGTACTGTTGATATTTCTTCACCAAGTTTTATCATCAACTTATCATTCTATAAGAACCTACCGTATTAGTCCCGAGATCTAAATCAATTTGTGGCATTTCTTCTTTTACATAATCAATTCCCAGGTCGATTTCTTCCATTTTCAATGGTCTCATTTCCTTAATTATAAATGCAAATATGTACTCCACAAATGGGTATCGTTAATATTTCTTCACAAATTTTCATCATCATCACCATCGTGTAACTTTTCAACCTACCCTATTGGGCCCGAGATCTAAATCATATTGTGGCATTTCTTCTTTTACATAAACGATTAACTGGTCGGGTTCTTCCATTTCCAACGGCCGAATTTCCTGAATTATAAATGCAAATATTTACAAATGGGTACTGTTGATATTTTTTCACGAAGTTTCATCATCTGATCACGTTTTAAAATTATCTATGTTTAAATTCGATTACGTAACAACAGGCCTTAATATACCTCACCGGGTGGATCTGTACTTAATCGATAACGTCGTTTTAAAATGAGCCTAAGTGACACAAGTCTTTTTTTAGGGCGAAGGTACGATATTATTAAATTTTGATAACCATCTGTTATCCTATATCAAAGTTTCACAGGTACCAACGTATCATGGAGAAAAACACTTAACAAAATATGTATGACCTCAGGTGTAGCAGTATGCTATTACACCATTCGCAAAGTTGGTCCAAATAATTAGAAGAAGGAAAAGAAAAAAAAATGAACGTTTGAGCTCGATCGTATAATATTAAACCGTGTTCCACGCGGGTCAACGTTGACCTTCTTTAGTATGTATGGGAAAAACTTTGGAAAATCGTAGTCTAAAAATGAAAGTAAGCCAAAAGTTTCAGAAAAATTGACAAATTTTCCAATTTTCTAAGAAATCATAAGAATTAAAGCGTAATGTATAAGCTATATATGCGACGCGTTACGAGAAAACAGACTTTCATCGTTTACAAGGATTTCAATACAATCTCAGTTTTCAGAGTTTTTACAACAGTAACAATACTGTTATGCTACTTTCATATTATAAAGTACAACAACAACCTCACAGCAACAGCTCTCTCATTAGAGTGTAATTTAAAAAGGACATAATGACAAGTTCAAAGCTGTAATGTACGCGCGAAGAGAAGAAATTAATCAGGAGAGGAAGATTAAATTTTTCGTGGCTGTGGATGCAGTTCAAGTGGCTGTCAGCCAGAAGTATGTCCTGAAAGGACCAATTCCTAGTTGTAAATAGCTGTGGGTTTCCTGTTACAGAAAAGCTTGCGGCTATTGCGAGGTTTGTACATGAAGAGCTTAGTCGGGGCCGCAGTAAAGGCATACGAAATTAAAAAGAGACGAAAGCGTGTAGAAAAAGCAGAATTTTACGCGAGAACTGAAACATACGAAGCTGTGACAGAGCGAAATCGAACTGTATACTAGTTACTAAAAAAATAATGGTCCACAGCCTGGCCATCGAAGAAAGGAAGAAAAAGAGGACAACGAAAATAAAGGAGAATGGTTAAGGAGACAGTGGTATTGAAAAAGTCACGCACCGGATGAAGGTATAGAAATGCAGGAGACAAATGCGTTTGTATCGAGCAACACAGGATGTGGTCAGGCCGGACGACTAGACGATATAAATATACAAACATATACATTAGGGAGGAGAGAATCGCCGCAAGCTCTTCCTACCCCTGGAGACAACACAAATAACAGAATCCAACGATCGATCATTCTGGACAATAAAGCAGAGCATTTGAGATAGATTCCCACCCTCCCTGGTACTGAACGAAGCATAATACACCTGATCCTTTCTCCCAGAAAATAATCGCGGCAGCTTCGGCACAGGCAGCTTTGAAATCGTTTGCAATGTATGACTCCTATACGAAAATAAGTGCTATAACGCGACCTGCTGCTCTGAAGTTTGAAGGTATTGCAGGAACGCTGAGAGTACATGAGTATCTTGGATGGGAGGAGCATGCGAGAGGTACACTATGACGATGCAAGCACTTACAATCGTTTATCTGCCGACTGCACTTGTATATTTTACAGCAACCACCAGGCTCCCTTTAGTTTGATCTTCCATTGATCAGCGGCATTTTTTCGATATTTTCTACAAATTACTATCTTTCAAAATACGGTAACCCAATTTTCTCTAAATTTTCCTGCAAATTACATTTTTTGCTCTACGAGTACCATCCCGTTCTCATCCCTAAGCTGATTAGAAGGGGCACGAGGGAATCTTAAACTGTTGGACAATAAAGTAAAGAGAACTTATACCTCAGTATTTGAGCCGGTAACACTGCTATACACATGAAGCTGGGAAATTAGAAATTTAAAATGATTTCTTGAATTTTCAAATGTTTTTGGATTCTAAATTCTTTTCTCTGGTCAACGCCGCAACGCTCGACTCCCTATACGGATCAGGAAAGGCACGTTCAAAAAAATCACCTTTTTCAAAATTTGAATCCTTGGCATGGCAACGCTCAGCTAATATATAAATGAATAAAATTTGACAGGCATGATGTAGCGGCCCCAGTCTCAAAAATCAAAATGGGCAGATGTTTTCATTTTCAAGTATTTTTTATTTAAGTAGGTAACTTTCACAAAAAAAAAACCCTGCACACTGACTCTTGCGGGACACTGGCCAATATTATCCCACTGAGACAAGACTTGAGATTTAAAAAAAATTATTTGGAACACCTTCAGGATCCAGACTACAACAATATCAATATAAACAAGAACACTAGCTGAAAAAGGAATGTCAAGCATCCAGCCATTCAGTCCACTTTGATAGACTCTGTTCAAACAAAATCTCAATCTTCCATAACTCCCCTCTGTTGCCTCATAAACGAAAAATGTTCCCAACACAAAAAGTAATAATAAGTGGTACCTTTAAAATCAGTTCTTACACATTTTGCCATCGGATACGCTGCACAAAAGTTATACTTAACACAAAACTTTAACCACCCCCTCCGCCCTTTTTCCAGTACTGTGTAGGTGAATTTGCAAACTGTGTCAGTATATTTCTTTGTCATGAAACATTGAAAAAATTACTTCCATCCCTTTCTCCCCCGATCAAGAAGACAATTGGCTGTATTTTTTTTCTATTTTTAAATTCGTGAACTAATTTGAATTTTTAAGTACATGCTCCTAAAACATTAGAAGTCATATGCTCATTATTGAGTCGCCGGTCCACAGAGTTGACTTTTTTTTTTTTTTTGTCCTGACGAAGCATTCAGGTGGATATGAAATTCAACAGTTCATTTGTCATCTTATTTCAGGGAGGGGAGAGGAAATGAAAAGAGAGAAAGATTCAGTAGCTTAGGCAAATTAATTTTAAATTTGAATCAGAGGATCTGAATCTAGCGAAGGGGATTCTGAAATCCAGGAAGAAAAATTAAAAAAAAATTACATTAGACTCCAGATTTCGAATTCAGAATTTGAATTCAGGATTTATTTTATTAAAAACTGGAAGAGGTGCCGATTTTATAATATTTTGTCGCTGCTATCCTGTCTGTCTCCTCTTCACTCTTACTGCCGCCCTAATCTGATATCACCTTTTCGTAGTCTTCTTGAACACGGCAACGGGCTTCTGCTGCAGAGCCGACCATTTTCAGTGGATTAGTTTTCTCTACTTGTGGAGAGTCGTCGCTCAAGACCTGCCGCGTGGATTGAGTGGGCTGTGCGGATATTGTCCGCTATTTCATTTTGGCCCGCATCACTGTGCCGACAAAGTCGATCATCGCTGACTAGTTCTGCAGGCTAACCAGTAACACTTCAACCAGTGTTATGAATGATACCTCTCTCTCTCCACACCTAAGAAAAAACTACTGAATCCTGGAATCGGATATCTAAGGCTGTAACCATGTGGATGTAGTGGGAGCCTCGAGCCCCGTTCAATAATCTATATTAGCGTTGGCAAGGTGCCATGTTAGATTCTCAGCTGGCAAATCCACACATCTCAGAGCTTTTCTCTTTCTTCTTTCTTTCTTTTGCTCAATAGTTGTTAAATTTTTGACTCCCCCTCCATTCAATTTTTTTTTCACTGCTACCATACCGATATCAAAATTCATTGAAAATTGAAGACCTTCCCATGAAAACATGATCAGTCCGTTCATCTCAACTTCACAAAAGTTCATCATTATAGCGCTGTATGTTTTTCAATTACTTTTTGGTCATCAGTGGCTAATACTATCCACTTTTATGAAAAACTAGGTAGGGCATCTTGTAGAAGCGCTAGTAGTCAGCATTTTCACATGATAAAACTGATTTCACAATTCGTGGACTGCCGCTGTTCTCACGGGAAGGTCCAATTGGACGCTGTTGAGCAAAACAGAACCAAGCGATAAAATCTGTTTTTTGAGACCACGTGATTTTAAGTTCAAGAGCCATACAGAAACTATATGACATAGCGTTTACTGATAAGCTTTTTTCAACGTGGGTACACATTTTTGTATTCGGGCTGGTCGAGGGGGTGGTGCGCTGTGATCGCCAACTTGTAGTAGTGATCATGTGGGAATATCCCATCAACATACGTACTTCATTTTCAGGAAATATCACAAAAATGAGTTTTTCAAAAAAAAAAATGAAGAGAACCAAATTGATAAAGGTTAAAATTTCCTTTCAGATGAGTCCATTTTCATTTCAATCAGAGCAATTTTCTAAAATGATCACTTTTATAGCTCTGTCCAACGATACTAGTAACTCATTTGGTCAACAAATGGTCGCTTGATTCTGTATTGCTTAAGAACGTCCAATTGTATTCAGAATCGAGAAACAAAAATCCGAATCCAGGAAAACATGATTTAGAATTCAGACTCTTGGATTCCGCGAATCGAATTTTCGCATGCCGGGAATGAAATTATCAGATTCAGAGAATTTAATTACTGAATTTAGAAAATCCGGAATCTGGTTTCATTCTAATCTTTGAACCTACATAAAGCTATTCATGTTTGGACGCTGTTAAGCGTAACAGAACCGACGGACAATATCTGGTTTTTGAGAACACGTGATTCAAAGTTCAAGAGCCAGGTAGAAACTATATGACAGCGTTTACTTATAAACTTTTTTCAACTTAAGTACACATTTTTGAATCGGGGGCCCAATTATGAAAAATTCTACGTTTTACGCTCTTTCCAAGGATACTAATAACTTATTTTGTCAACACATGGTCGGTTGGTTCTGTTACGCTTAACAGCGTCCATTTAATGATACTCGATAATTTTAATCAATTTACCGTCGTATTATCGGTTTTCGGACTGCCAGATGCACAATCCTGCTCACTGCTTCTCGTTGGTAGGATCGAAACTTCTTGGAGACAGTTTGTTGCAATGCAAGTATCACTGTAAAAACGAATCATGAGAATACAAAATAATATTATTAGATCAATTATACAAATAACTGATGAAGATGTTCAATACTCTATACAATACTATGTTCACTAATTAAGATACTCGAATGTGGACCGACATTGTAAACCTTGAAGAGAAAAGTTAAGCCGAGTAAACGATGAAGAAGGGTTTCACCTTGCGCTGAATCCTGTTCAAGAGAACATTTTCATTTTCATCATTTTTATTTTATGCGCCGTGTTCTCACTTCCAGTCATTCTTTCTTACACCGTTGTATTCGATGAATTAAGGCTGACTGAATTGTAATCAGATGCCAAACGAATTATTAAGTATTCATCAAGTCTAGCTGCTGATCAACAATTTACACTGACAGATGACCAGTTAATCTACAGTACTTGAAGCATGATCAATTTCACCAAACTGTCATCGCAATACTGATCCTCACAAGTGGAACATTTCATCGGTAATCATATGAAAAAATTTTCCCTTGATTTCAATGTAGAGACTCGTACTAAAATAATGATGTTAGGAATCCGCATTTGTTGGAGCATGATGTGTAACACGACCCTCTCATACAACTGATGACATTAATTACTAACTTGAATATTAAAATTAGACAATATCATGAAGGTAAATCAATAAGTACCGTAGATGAAAATATCCGCAGGTTACGAACGAAAGAAATTATTTTCACATGCCACTAAAATTATTACGTAGTAAGGAATTTGTTCGATGATAACAGTATCATGTCTCTGTGGCACAAAATCAACGCAAGATGAAACACTTCCTTCGCTCACAACTCGGCTTCACAATAGAACCGCACGCCTCATGGCGAGTTATTAGATTGACACTGAATACTGAATTTCGAAATAAAATAATGTAGTAACTGAATGAGATTATGTAGCCGGCCAGGTTGAATTGTTGAGCTATGATCATGTTACCAGACTATCAGTAGGTAATTATTTGTTAATACTTACTCATTATCCGACATTTTGGGTTTCTCAAAAACGGTAGAAACGTATACTCATAAACTAACTGTGGAATTTGTTATCGTTATCGATTCGCACCGCGTAAACGAAAGACGAGAGCTAAGCAGCTAACTGACAAACTGACCGGACGTCCGGACGATCCAAGCCGATGCTTCGACGATATTCGGCTGTGAGAAAACGAGAAAACGAAGAGAATAACAATAAGGATGTAGAAAATTTAGTTTCCAGTTTGAAAAGAATCGAGCAGACGAGCAGAGTTGCCAGCAAAATACTACAAACGTACCTAGGTACGCCGGATAATACACACACACAGTCCTCGAAACAAAAAAATAAATAATCGAATCGCAAAAAGTCATGAGGTGGATGTGGGCTGCGCGGAACAGAGATGTTCACACTAGACGGGCAAGCGCGTCATTTTCGTTGCTTGTGCGCTCTTTGCTCTTGAGGCCTCAGCACACTGACGCGGTCTCGGAGACAGCCTGCGGTCAAATGCGCCTGGACGCTGGACCTGGAGTAGTATTATGTTTGCGAAATAACAGTCATTATGACTGTTATAATTATAACTGTTAACCGAAACAAAAAATTTTGTTGACTGATAACCGTTAACCGTCTCCCTCCAGTCACTGACGCGATACTCGAAAGGGTAGTTCCTGTGGCCGGGGGTGCGGTGTCATAGGGACCACTTTGGCATGCGTGCATCGCCATACGTCCCACCCCCTTGCCGTTAACGGTTTAAAAAAATTAGTTGTTGACCAATAACCATTTGGACCATTATAGTTTTTGGTGTTTTTTTTTTGATTGGTTATGAACAGGGCTGACAAGCTAAAGCGAATGATTGGCTTAGCAGAAGAAGAAGCCGTATTTGATTGGCTTGTGAAGCTAATCAAAAGCCAATCCTTCAAAAAGCATTAAGCCAATGAAAAGCCGATCAATTTATCGAAGCAGCACAAGCCAATGAATTTTTTTTTTCTTCTTCTTCTAGGACGACGAATCTAAGTACACTCATAAGATAGAGTTTTTGACGTTTTTGCGTGTCAGTTCGATCTATGATAGAAAAGAGCGACATTTTCGAACTGTATGGGTGATTCTATTATAGTAAATGGACATGTAACTCGCTAATTAAGCCAAAAGCCAATCATGAACGGCTGGAAGCAGTTGATGAAATTATGAAAAAGCCATTCCCAAGCTAATCAAAATCGGCCATTGTCTTGTAAGCCAATTGTGAAGTTTAAGCCAATGATGATTGGCTTGTCAGCCCTGGTTATGAAACATTAACCTATGTCATAAACGGTCATAACAGTTATGACCAATTCAACAGGGTAAGGATCAGTGTTTGGAACTGGAACCGAAACCGAATCCAGAACCCATTCAAATTCAACAGTTTCATGAGACTGAAACCAAAACCCTTTGATGTGCAAAAGACCAAATTAAGACCTAAAACCTTAAACTCAACTGGTCATTAACCAAAACACAAACCAAATGTTTGAAATGTAGGTTTAACTGAAACCAAAACCGACTGCTCATATCTGCGTCAAGACCGTTAACCAATTAAATGAAAAGGTCTCAATTGGTCTTTGGTCAATGCGGTTTTCTGTTATCTGTTCTTCTTTGTTGCCGACCTAATAAAAGAGTTAGATATTTGAACTGATATACAGAATAATTCAACCTGCCAATGCCCATTCCCAAGTAAGTTGATGCTACAGTTCATATCTTATGGTTGGTTTCCAATTATGGCTGATTTGACTACAGAAATGATGACATTTTTATTTTGTTTGAGAACGATCTTTTGAGCCCGACTGAAACCGATTCATTATGTGAAGTGAAGACCATAACCAAAACCGACTCAGCAATGAAAGACCGAAATAAGACCCTTTCAGTATTTTAAATCGGTCTCATGACCGAAACCTATTGAGAAATTAAACGGAAGTTCCGAACCAAAACCAACCTAAATGGAAGCTACAAAGCCCGAAACCAATCAAAACGAAAAATTGAATCGGTTCCAAACACTGGTAAGGATGTTCTGACCAATAACCGATAACCATTTAAATTGCTGAAGGAAATTTGACCAATAACTGTTAACCGTGTTAAATTATTTTGATCACAAACCCTAATTATTTAAATTTTTTTCACAATGTTATGGATAACACATAGCATGTACTTAAACAGGATGTTATCCGTAACATTGTGAAAAAATTTCCAATAATACTACTTCTGAGCAAATCTGACCACGCCCAGTCTTGAGACTGCGCAGTAGACAGTAGACCCGGGTAGTGTGCTAGGGCGTTTACTCGAAGTATGAATTCCAAAATGCGTTGATTTTTATACTTCTTGGAATAAATGAACGTGTATTTTAATCAGAGACAAGCATGATCTGATCTTAAAATATGATCTTAAGATCAAAGATCTTTTGTTTTTTTACTATCTTTGATCTGATCTAGTTCATTTTAAAAATCCGGTGATCTTTGATCTTTAGATCATAATTTTTATTTTAAAAGATCTGGAGACCTATTATGAAACTTTATCACAATACCACAAATCATTACAGTGGTAACTTGTACAGTAAACTGTATCACATTACCACTGTAACAATTTATTATGATATTGTGATAAAAGTTTCATAATAGGTCTCCAGATCATTTTTTCCCTCTTTAAAATGAGGACAGACAGCTTCTATGACCAATAACATAACTCCTGTCTACTTCTGTACTTCTATATTTTTTGTTTTGTGACTATAAGAATCCGCCGTGACGTGTCACAAAAAAAGGCCTTAGCGTCAGGGCAGGGACTGAAAGTTAGCCAAAGGCTTAAAGTTGAAAGCCAAACAGCCAAAAGCCAATGATTTTCATGAAAAGCCAAAGGTCAGAATAAATTGAAAAGTTGAAAGTCAAAAGCAAAATCTTTATGTTGGATGCAACATTGTTGTAACGTTTCTTTCATTCGTTGAGCATACATTTCGTGAACTTGGCGTGGAATTCGCAGTAGGTTAAAAGCATTCGCGTTCAGCCCTCAATTAAAATTTGATTTTTTTCTTGTCGTGAGGGTTTTCGTCCAACGTCCGATCATGTTATGAGGTAGCTGAAACGCCCCCTGTAAGACCTGAAGGTGAAGGGGGCATAGAAATATCCCCTTATTTCGGCTTGTATATAACTTAAATTAATATCGTATTTTTTGTATGGTTGGGTATTTTATTGTATAATTTTTGATCTATTTTAATCCAGAGTCGTGGGCGGAGGCTGACACATGTTTGCTGCCGTGTCTTCGCTATTAGTATACCGAAATCGTTAATAAAAATTCTTCGACTGCTTTGTGGCGTCCTTTGAGCTGATTTTCAGATGTCTGATTCACATCAGGGTGATGTCAATTAAAATGTGTCTCTTTGAGTGTGCTTTTCATTTTCTCCCCTCATTTGATCCACCTTCCAAGGACTCCCTGGCGGGTTTTTCAGACAGTCGGTACCAGTGAAGAAGACTTTATCTCCTATCAACTGTATGGGAGTCCAATGGGTGATTTTCTTTCGGGTCACTGTCTTGGAAATAGCGAATTAGACGCACGGGGGTAGCGCGTAGTCAACCCCGTGCACTGGCATACAACATGTGTCAAGGTTATTTTAGAGACGAATGTCGTATAGAATATGTCTCCGATATTTACCACTTGCCTGTACCAAGTTATGACCTGAATTGAAATTGTTCCAAGGACTAGCTGGGGACTCAACCAGTTCCGCGTTTTATACCATGGCCACGGATGAGCCCAAAAATTTCGTGGGGAAAAAAGAGCCACGTTGTTATAAGTTAAGTAAAAGTTTCAAAAGCAATGAAGAAGGTTCGGCCAACGCAATCCATTAATCCCGCTGGTAGGCTGGTGAAAGTGGTCAGAGTTTTCGTATTCTGGGCGACAACACCACACGTAAGTTAACAGGTCCGTACAAAGGATCCTTGAGGGCTCCTACCCCCCAACTTGTGACAACATGCATCGGGACTGCACCGCGGCCAACAGTGTTTGTTAATGATGGAGTCAGCTAATTTTATTTCAGTGTTTTGTTTTGTCATATGGTGATGGTGATGGTTCACATTTGCCTGTTTTTTTTATTTCATGTCAATCCCACGCGTTTTTTAATTCGTCGTCTTCATCTGCCCTTGACCCATTTTAATGAAATCCAAAAGCATAAGTATGAAAGCCAAAAGGTAGTTTTAGTCGTTCTTGTTTCACATCGCCTTCAAGTGAAGAAGGGACAATTTTCCTTTCGCGTACTCCTCTCGATCCTAAGGACCCAGTGATTTTCTTTTTTTCAGAGGAGAGGTCTCAAGCCCATGGTTTAAGGCGGTTTCCCAAGTAGAATACACGTGTTGTTGATTTTCTGTTCGACATGATTCCGTAATTTGAGTGAAGTGGACTTCGAAAGAGAAACACCAAAGAAAAAGAAAGAGTGGCATATACTATTTTAACCCGCACGCCAAACAAGGATTTTCTAAAAATTCGCGCTGAAGAAAATCAAGCTAAGCAATTTACATCTGAAAAAAGATCTCGAAAAAATTCTGAGCCTGCTACATCCCTACATCTTCAAGACGCCGTTTATTTCAACAGCCAACCATAAAACAGAAAATTAAGGCTAAGCAATCTGCATCACAAAAAAGACCGTCAAAAATTCAAAACCTATGCCTGTGCAGTGCTCATTATTTCAGCGTCAACCACCTCAAACTTCAGACCCCAGTGAAGAAGATTTCTGTTGGATTTGCAATGATCAGTTCGAAATTTCAAAAGGTGCTGAAGTATATGGATCCAATGAAATCCATGTGAAAATGAGCCCACAAAAATGGCACAGAATATACCGGAATCGGTTTTTACGTCTGAGAGCTTTGTAGATGTGCCCAGTAGGGCTGCGTCCAAATTGCGGCCAAATCTCTTCCGACTCAAACTAGACTCTCGTCGATAGGCATCTTAGGTTGATGCTACGTTTCCTTATCTGATATAACCTGTCGAATTTTGATCGGCTCCAAGAATGCTCCTCATAGATTTTGAAAAGGCAATACATAATGCTGTTGGAAACGTGTGGCCCTCTACTGCTATCGGAGGATATCGTTTTCACCTTGGGCAGGCCTGGTTTAGACGCATTCAAAGTCTCGGTCTAGCGAAGACGTATAAGAGTAAGTCAGCTGAAGGATCGTACCCACGTACATTTTTTGGTCTTGCTTTTTTATCGCCTGAAGATGTAGAGGAGTTCTTCGTGAACGATTTGGCGCCGACGGAACCCAGCAATCCTCAAGTACGGAGTTTCACTACGTACGTACACAATAATTATATTCGGCCAGCTTCTCTCTTCCCTCCTCATATATGGGCTAAGTACAGCGCTGACATTGGGCGGACGACGAACGCTTGCGAATCTTTTAATAGTAAACTTAATGGAATGTTCTATCATAGCCATCCTAATATTTTTCTTCTAATTGACGCTTTTTTGGAAATCCAAGAAAGAACCTACACGAAAATTTTATCAGTCAATACCACAAAACCGAGTAAGAAATGAATCGCTAAAGAAGAAGTCATTCGCGACGCTATGAATGATTTAGAACTTTGTATTATTGATAAATTTACTTTTGTTAAACATTTATCACGTAAATTTCAGCCGAAAAAATAATATAATATGTCAAGAATTAATAAAATAATTGGCCGCAATTAAGTGGTTTTTTTTTCATTTCTTCGGTACGCAATTAGGTTGTTTTATTTTTTTTCATGGGACGCAATTTGGTTGTGTTAAGGGCCGCAATTTGGATGCAAATTGGAAATTGGGCCGCAATTTGGCGGCACCGCCCAGTAGCGTAGCCAAGATTTTTGCGGGTGGAGGGGCAAGTAAAATTTGTTAAATATGCCTTTTTTATCGAGTTGCCCTGAATTTACTGTAGCAAAAAATAGCGTAGTTAAGATTTTTCCAGGGGGGGGGAGGTACTGAAATTTAAAGGGGTTAAGGGGCTTTTTAAATAGCAAATGAAAAATGCAAAAAAAAAAAAAGTTGTATTGATAAACTTAAAAATGGTATTCGTATTAGAACATTTTTCCGAATACGATTCTTCGAACACGTCTGTTCGGAAAAACGTACTTCGGAAAATTCTTTCGGAAAGAATGTTCTTCGGAAGACGTTCCGTAATCTACTATTAATAGAGAAAAAAAACGCATGGGGGACATGGCCCCCTTGCCCCACCCCCTTGACTACGCCACTGAATGTGCCTGAGTTATTAAAGAGGCTTATAAGAATATGGATTTTACAGTGTAGGACTTTTGCCCCATACCATGGGGCATAAGTCCTACTCAAGGTGTCTTTTTAAAATGTTATTTTCTGAAAATAAAACCGTTTTAATGAATAAATGGCGCTTTTATTTTGTAGTTGAAGATCTATATTAACATTAACAAAAAAAAATTCACGAAATAGTTTTTTTAAGCAGATACATCCTGCAGAACACTAAGTGCGGATTCTTACCCCACCCTCCTGTAGTGCATATTCGAATTTATTACTTCTTAAATAAAGTTATTTTAAATATTTCATTTTCCAACAAATATTTCATTTACCAATCTATTTAATGGAGGGGGGGGGGGGGGTTGATTGAAAATAGAAATAACACATCAACTGCTTAGGAGGATTACAACTCCCCTGCTTTTATTCCTATTTTCCGGCTACTTTTTTGGGTCCAATTCGTGCCTGGATATACCTACATTCGTTCTAGCCCCACATTTGCGTTAAACCACGAAAAAATACGAATAATTATATTTCTGGCGCCAGCCGATGGCATTGTCCACGTTAAAGATAAAAATTTGAGGGACAGTTCGTTTAACCCCTCAGAGTTATTCAGTACGGCTTGAAAATTTGCAAAACCACTTTTTCCTGATAGAGTCACTAATTCTTTACTTTGAACACCAGGCAGTGGTTTCATTAGCGTATACCAGACTATAGAGTGAAGAATCACTCGTGGGCAGGCCACGCTACTGAACATACCTTACTTATGTTTCTGCGTATAAAATGACCTTCAAACATGCAGTAATCTCAAACTTCACATATGCCAAAAGATAGTATGTAGTTCTAAATGAGTGCTAGAAATAGGGGAGACGGACGTACCTCTGAACGATTTTCAGTTTTTTGTGAATAATTCACGTCGAGTGTTTCAAAATCTGAATTCAAGTATACCATTTGAAAATTCATTCTTTTCCTCATCCCTTTTCAGTGGCGTGCGGTGATTTTTCCTCGAGGTAAGCGATAAGCGTTGAGGTGAAGTAAAAATCAGAATAAAATTATGAAACATCCTACTACAAAACGGCGCATTGATGACATTATTCAAATTGTCGAATCCCCATGTAGGGTCGGTCATTCCATGTACATTTAATTTATTCTCATAGTAGACCCAGAAACGTACCACTGAAGAGTTTTTCGTGGGGGCGGGGGAGGGGGACCAAAATTATGAAAGTTCCAACTAACTCAACTCAAAATTACCAAGTATCAAAGCAAAAAAAAAAAAAACCTTTCGACTGGTTGGATTTTTCCAACTGACTCAACTCAAAATTCCCAAACATCACGGCAAAAAAACCTTTGACTTGTTGGATTTTCCCAACTCCGCCTGATTGAAATTATGAAATTTCCCAACTGCTGAGTGAAAATTTCTTACAGAGGGGGGAGTTACCCCCCCATCGATATGTCCCTGAATAGACATGGCCAACAAAACAGTTTTCCACCATCTTCACAACCTGTTGCTCAGTTTTTGAAAATGGTAATTCTGGTTTAGGCTTCCCACTATTAATAATTTCTAATTCTTCATCAAGAGTAAGTTGTAAAAACAGTTTTTCAATAAGATCTCGAATGCGTATTTTGTGGGCAAAAAAACATGAAGCATTGAAACATAACGCGTTGACTAGTAGAAGAACATAGTCACGTTTCACTGTTGACTTTGATGGCCGTGCGTAGCCAAGTCAAGCTGGAAGCGCTTCCAGAACGCAACCAAAGGTTTCGTCGCGTTGAACATACTAGTGTGATTTTGTGTTGGTAATTAACACGGCGGAGCGTAAGTCGTGCAATGCGCGCAGTATGGAAAAGAAGTGTCAGATCCAACACACACCTCGCTGGCCTATACAAATATACATGTACAAGGATTGCGGAATGCCAAAGAGTGTACATCTCTGTGAATTTATCATATATACTTAAGTGTAAGCGTCGTAAGCGTCAGTATAGTTGCTGTTTGGCCCAGTGACGGATCCAAGGAGGGGGGGGGGCTAAATGGGCTATAGTCCCTCAGGAAAAAAATCTTTACTCGCTTTTCCACTCATTTTAGCCACCAATTGTTTCATTTGCTCTTTTTTTCTCCAACATTTAGCCCCCCCCCCCAAGTGTAATCCTGGACCCGCCATTAGTTTGGCCCAATGTTTCATTATCTTTTATTTGTTGCAAGTTGCAGTTGATATTGTACATGAAAACATTTTCTCGGGAATTTTTAGGGTAAGCGGCGCTTACCTTACTTGCCTGAAGTGCACGTCACTGCTCCTTTTGCACTTATGATCTTTTCAACTTGAAATACAGTCTTCACACCAGTCTCGTCAATATTGTATGTACGATAGGGAGGAATAGGCTGGCCAACTTTCGCGAAGATATCTTTCACATTGTCGAAAAATCGACCAACTGAAGTATATTGACACTAATGCAACGAGAATAAGAGATGTATTCTCTGGTTTTCTCAACGATAGCGACTCCTTATACCTACTCAGAAATCATTGAATCAATTTCTTCCCAGCTTGCCCTTCTCGCATCCATTCATTCGGCACCCGACATTTGTTTGCAAGAGCATATCTTAGAACAAATTTCCTCGCTCGCAATATTCTGAAGCCATATTTCATCCTCGCCACAGTTATCAAATATTCAACGAGTTTCTTTTCTTGATTTTTGGAGAATACAAATTTTACATAATTTGTACATCTATATTCATACGGTTGAGACTTGAATGACGGGTCATTTGCAACTATATTCACAAAAATGGGTAAGTTCAGCCATAGTCTGTAGACTATTTCCCTGACTTCGATTTATATTTTATCAATTGTTCACTTATTTCGTGATTTAAAAATCTTTATGCGGTGATGGAGAGTACCTATAGGAATAACAGATTCCTTTGAAGCACTCTAAAGGACTTCTCTTCTCAATAAATATACGTGCCCAAATCTGTAATTTCTCTACATTGACTAAAGGCCTTTTTATGCCTTTCTTACTTTGCGGCATTTCTATGTACAAAAGTAAAACAATAGTGTTCAAAGGTACGTCATCAAAAAATGTTCAATGGTACGTCACCCCATGTGGTTTTCCTTAAGTCGACTATTCAAGCGGTAAAATTGATCGAGATACTGAATAATTTGTATGAAAATATAGAGAAGGACTTACTCTATCAAATGACTCTGTGCATCATTCCAAATGAAACATTAAACATGAAATTTTCGAAAAATTCACAACTTGTAAAATTACATACAGTAACAGTAGCGTCTTAAGTAATTTTTTCCAGTTT
The DNA here is from genome assembly GCA_031841125.1 of Acanthococcus lagerstroemiae. NCBI lineage: Eukaryota > Metazoa > Arthropoda > Insecta > Hemiptera > Eriococcidae > Acanthococcus > Acanthococcus lagerstroemiae. The sequence goes on from CM063112.1 coordinate 34,715,300, forward strand.
TCTCGATGTCAACTGGTAACCAATTATTACTGAACCTTCATAATTCAATAGACATTTCCTCTCTCAGTGACACATGAGGTAGTACCAACAAAATCTGGCAGAGAGTGCTCTTTGACATCTAATGCGTGAGTGTTCAAAGGTACGTCTGTCTCCCCTATACCAAATTTAAAAGAAATCAGTGTTATTATTCTGGAGATATTCAGTTAGAACACAAATCGCTCCCCAAATTTGACAATCACCCATTTCTGGCGTAGTACTGTAATTTCTTGCCCAAAAAACGAACAACTATACTCTGTCAAGAATTCGAAAATCTACGATTTCCCAGCGTATTTTCAGTGTTCAGCCTTTGGACACAGGGGTTTCCAAAACTGGTCTACTCCTCGACATCCTCAGAAACCGATGGTTATGTAATTTTCGGAGGAAGAGCTCTAGCGCCGAATTATCGCGCATATAACCCGCACGGAGTTAAAAATTTTTACCCCTTTTAGCGTTCCCGCCTTCTCAGGCGGGGCCATCGAGCTTCAGCAGTTCGTTGGTCGATCGCTGTCCAACTTCGACGCTGCATCGAAAACCACGTGGTACGAAATTAACTCTCGCGGCTGTGGAGACCGAAATCGCAGATTTTGTTTGTTCGTCGTCGACGTACGAGACGTCCGTACTGAACGCCGTCGCGAGCATCGAATCACGCGAATTCAAAATCGTATCCCTGATTTCGGGTTTAGTGCCGAGTGGTTTGAATAGTTGGTGGCGTAAAATCTTCGGAGTGATTGGTTCAGTGTCGGGTGAAATATCTCTGATCGGCAAATTGGACACAGTACAACCCGAGGTAGGTTGTTGTTTGGTTTACCTCTGTAACCCCATGAGTAAAGTCGCTGGCGTTAAATGTAGGGGAGAATGGACAACGTGCCTCCACAGTTTTCTAATTGTGAGTCAGGGGTGAAGTGGCCCATCGGGCCAGGTGCGGACTGGACCGCCGGGACGCCGGGACAACGGTAGGCCCCAAATCCCGAGTGCCTCAAGAACCCTAATGTTGGGCTGGAAGAAGGCTCAAAATATTACACAAATTCTTATCGTTTGAAATTGTTCTGACTGCTATGATAAATCTGCAGGGGTGTCGTGATCCCCTTGGTCCAATGAAGAAGCCTCCCTCAAACTTTATTGATCGACCCCCTTGATTTGAAATAACAGTGAATGTTTTCTTTGCCTGACACAATGTGGTATTCCTTCTTTTTGCAGTGTTCATTCTACTTGTCACTTCTGATAATTTGATTGCAAAGCAATTCTTTATAACGAAATTTGAATAAAACGTTTCTCGGCATTTTAAAACTAATTATATTAAATTTTCCGTATTTTCGTAAAATAAACTAACCACAAGTATCATGAAAATTCGAAATGATAAGAAATAGCAAAATTCCAACTTTGATGTTTCAGTTTCGGTGGCCAAAAATGTTTTCTTTTTTTTTTGTTGATTCATGCACTGAAGTACAATAAATAGCATATGTAGTACATGAAGGCGTTGCTTCGTCACTTAACGTCGTTTAGGTAATTACTTTCTGTGCTATGAATGATAAAAATGTACAACAAACATTTCCTATTTCCTTATCTGACCAGAAAATGGAAAAAAGAAGAAAACGAAATGGCCTCACGACGCCTCTGTATTTGAGAATTTTTTAAAAACTACATCTGTATTACATTACTTACAGACAAAAAATGTAGATTTAGCGCTGGTTTGGAGACAAATCAGTGTGTTACCAAGTGGTTTGAAAATAATACAGCGAGAATTTAATCCAGTGTATACAAATGCTCAGAATTTTGCTAATGTATGTCGGCTGAATTAGGAGACGAATTTCGCATTGAAAATGAACTTCCTCAAAAAAGGCATAAACAAACAGATAGGAAGAAGAATTTTGAAATTAACACATGCAATGTTATTTTAGACACGATCGTAAACAAGACTGAAGAACGGTTTGAAAAGAATGGACAGTTTTATGGCGATGTTGAATGATTTGGCCCGAGACGCTTTTTTAACTTTATACTCAAAAATGGACTACCAGACAATACTTTGAAGAAGATCTGCGAATGCCTGAAGTTCTCTGACGAGGGTGAAGAAAAGCTACTGCCACCATTTGCTGAACATTGGCCTCATATTAAAGAAGATTCGTTTGGAGATATGTATGCTCTCAGTCCCAATCCTCCAAATGAATTTGGATTTTCACAATTTGTTGATGTTGAGTATTCTGATGAATGTAAAAGAAGTGAAGATGAAGAAACTGAATCTCATGATACTTGTAATAATGGTCAGTTTTGTAATAATTGTCTATCATGTGCAATTTTAAGGTTGAAAAACTAGATTTTATAGAATGTGAACTATTATCAGAGACGAAACTACAGGGGGATATGGGGGTTGGAACCCCCCCCCCCCCCAATAATTTCGACCTAGGCCGGTTTCACGGAAAGATGAGAAGAGAGCTTAGACAGCCTTAACAGCCTCCCCGACGTCTCTGAGGTAATGCTAGAAAGATGGACTCCATGGCTCAGGTTGAGAGTAAAATTAGAAAAGAGAATATTTTTACGCTTCCACCCACGAAGTCTGGGGTAGTATACGAATTAACGGTTTATTATAAGGCTCCGATTCTTTACGTTCTTCGAGACTGTTTTGAAAAAAATGTCGGGAAGTTCATTTGTAGAAATCTTTACTGGTGAAATTCCTCTCTATAAGTTTTTCCGGAGAGACTGACATGCAAGAAGTTATAAACAAATAGGGACAAAACTATAAGGGGGGTGGCAGTCGGCGAATTTTGAAACTCTTAATTTGAATTTTTCATTTCTTATAAATGCTTAGTTGTTTGTTCGTTCGTTTTTTTTTGTTTTTTTTTTCAATTAAAAAATATTTCTATTGAAAAATCGGCAAATTTTTAATTTAAAAAAAAAAGTTGTTAGCGAACTTTTAGTTAAAAAAAAATAATTGTCGGCCAATTTGTCTGCTCCACCTCCCCAAACTGAAAGTCAAATTGCGTTTCTGAAAATGAAGTACCCTGGACTCCTGAGAGACTATTTAGTCAACAACCTAAGGTTTCAAGCTGAATACCGTAAGTTATCTGAAAGGTTGAAACAAAGTTGAAATATGGAAGACATTTCGAAAATCTGAAAGTCAATAGCAAATGTTGAATTTCGAATTTCAATGACTATTCTGTTTTCCCTAGATTCTCTGTTTGACCTAGAGCCTGAAATTTCAGAAAGTTGAACATTTTATTAAAATCTAAAAGTTGAAAGCAAAAGACTTATTTTCCAATGTCACAAGCTGAATCCGATAGCAAATGTTCTATTGTTTAATTTACGGGCTTCGGTGAGTATAGGAGGGAAATTAAGTCTGGAACAAGAGTCAAAACTCCATGTTTTTTCCCCATAAAAACAAAAAGGAGCTTGTGGCACGGATTCTCCTAATCTGATCAACCTGAAACTTTGTAGCTTGTTTGGCTTTTTTTCTGATTTTATTGGAACTAATTTAGGAGAGGGTGGCTTGGTGGCCGAGTGGATTCGAACGCTGCCTTCTAAATCACGGAACGCGTGTTCGAATCCCAATACGGACGGCGAATTTTAAAGATTAAAAATATGATAAGAAAATTATAGAATACACAAATATATTATGAACAACTCTAACATTCGACCAAGCCACACCAATTGTAGCAAGAGGTGGAGTTCAATCTCATTGTTCCACCGGAATTCAAAAACTACAATTGGGTTAGCCACACCTATAGACTACTAACACCTGACTAGTCTGGTGTGCCATGCAGGATGCATGCCCCTTGTAGAGAAGGAAAAACTCTTTCATGACCATTCCCCAGTAATGGCTTGTCACCAAGGGGAATTAGACTATAACCCTTGTATCAAAAATAATTGATCAAGGAGGCCTATGTCCCAGGGGGTGGACCTAAACATCTGTTTCAAGGCTGTATTTATTTATTTATTTAATTTAGGAGACGAATCAGAGGGAATTCAGAAACTAATATTACCAAGAGTAAATAACGACCACCCTAATGTGTAAAAGAAGTTGTATGTTCCTCTGAAGTATTCCGTACATCCCTCCAGCTTACCCCCCCCCCCCAGACTAGTGTATGCTCATGTGCGCAAATGTGAGTGCTTAGGGAATTCGGTGCCAATATGCATTTGCAGAGACGAAACTACTATAGAGGTTGTATAACAGTATTTATTGCCCATTACAATTATTGTAGTACTTCCGCAGTTACAATCAGTGATGTCAGAAGCCCTTATCTTGGGCAAATGCCTCCCTCAACCTAGCCCATTCGACCCGGTCAGTGGCTGTTCTATGGAAGAGTTTGATTTTGCTAAGCTTACAGATGTCGTTCATCCACCTGGTCCTCTTTTACCTGGCTTTCTCCTCCTCTGTTTTGCCAGAAAGTAATTTTTTGTGACCAACGTTGGTCCTTCAGTCTGCATAGGTGCCCTGTCTAGTCCCATTTTAATCTTTTGACAAAGTGCACCACATTTTTGTTAGCCTTACCTTGTTTCTCAGTTTGAGACCAAGCATGGATCTCTCCATCAGTAGCGTAGCCAGACTTTGTATGAAGGGGGGGGGCTTGTTTCACTTTTACAACATTATAGATGTAATACTTACTACTAACAGAATAAATTTTAACGTTTTCACATTTTCGGCTGATGCCAAGGGGGGGGGGGGTGTCGTATACCCTCTGGACATTCGCTTCCTCCCCCTCCTCCCCCTAGTCTACCCTGCTAGTCTCATTACTTAACATCTTTTCAGCTTTCTGAATGTTACATTCTGGAATCAAATTTTTCTTGATTGTGTTATTTCTCCTGAAATTTTTAATTCTACCCGTTATTGGAATTTTTCACTTCCTTTGTAAAGCTTGATGATCAGAGGGGATTACAAATTCATCGCATCTCTTCAAGTTCTTAACTATCCTTAGGTCGCTTATCAAAAAATAATCTATTTCGTTTCTCGTTCTACCATCTGGTGAACACCAGGTCCACTTTTTAGCTTTCCTCTTCTTGTAGAAGGAGTTCACTACTTTCCAGACATTTTCTGTAAAACTTATCAAGTATTCCCCATTTCTATTTGTGGCATCCCCTGAATTGAATCTACCTGTACACTATTGAGATTTTTGACATCCAAATCTTTCCCCAATTTTGAGTTTAGGTCTCCCATTATAACACTGTAATACTCGCTTTCTTTTTTGTTGTATTTTGAAGTTCATAGAATTCTTCCACTTCTTCGTCATTGGCTTGTAATGTAGGGGCGTACACTTGAATCAGCAAAATTTTTGGTTTTGAGTCTTACCAACTTCAGAAAACTTGTCTTCTCCTAAATTCCTCTCACTTCCGTAATTTTGTTTACCCATTTCTCATGGACGTAGAAGCCGGTCCCTCTGAAGCCTTCCGTTTGACCGGAGTGGAAGAAGTAGTTTCCATTTTCTCATTTATACAGTTTCCCTTCCCCCATTTTTTCTAATTTCAGCTAGACCAAAAATGTCAAAATCAATTTTACCTGTTGCCAGTTCAAACTCCAGTAGCCTTTCCTCCGAAGCCAACCCTTGAGTATTAAAAGTATAATATTTAAACTTACAAAATTTTTATTATTTACCAAATTCAAGTTTGAAAAGTTACCCTTGTACCCTCGTATAGTTAGCCGTCGATTACAGAAGTAGTGACCGGTGGAGTCTGGGTGGGGGGATGTACAGCTAGTATGCCCCGCGGGTGCTGCGACCATCTTGGGGCCCGTCACTGGAAAGAGATCATAAATATGATCCGAAATGACAGAAAACGGTAGTCACAAATTACAAGAAGCTGATATGGAAGCCGAAAAACAATTGACTTCTCTACCGCGGCTATCAACTTCCAACTATGTCGGCTTTTCAGCTTCCGGATTTTTAAAATTTTGCTCAAAACCGGCTGGCTATCGACTTCCGACTTCGGCTTCCAGCTGACTTTTCATCCCTGGTTTCTTTAGGAGTGATTTGCGATTCGAAACATATTTATCGCAATTACTCTCACAAAAAGCAATGTAATTTTTTGATTCATGCACAATAGCTTTGAAAGTGACTTGTGATTAGAATCATATTTTTCGCGAAAACGTAAGAAATTTTCGACATGGTAGTAGCCTGCAAAACTGATTTTCCCGGTGGCCCGTCTGGCCCCACTTTGCCCTGGGTGACGTTTCGAATTTTTCCAATTGCGAGATTCTTTATTTCCAGCTGCTGCACAAATTTCGAGGTCAACGAAAGATCTTCCCGGAAATTTCTCATCAGGTTTTTCCCACCAGCAACCTGTTTCCTCTCGGATAGGGCCCCGCTGGGACTCCTGGTTCTAATTACAAGCTTCCCGTGACAGTCGTATTCACGAAAAGTATTGCCCAGATGTGACGACTACTCTATAATTCAAAAACCAGTGATCTCTCCCGCCTATTTCGATACACTGTTTGCCTAAATGTCTGTGACAGTCATTCGGCATATTCGTAAACTAAAACCAATGTCAATATTGGAGCTTTCTTTGCCTCTCAGAAGCACGCGTAAGACTGCACGAACTCGCGATGCCCCATCGACCGCTAATTAACGGCATCTGTTCAAAGTTCTCGTCAAATATTTACTTGACACGGAAACAGAAAAGGGGGAAAAAAACCTTAATCGACTTCATTCACACGACGTCTGTGTAAACGGCAATTAAATTATCAATTATGTACAGATAATGCGCGTATATTGATCATCGCGGCCTTCGAAGGTGACGCGGAAGTTGTGAAATTTCGGCGGCACTTCTCTCTGTCGTTCGCGGTTCGTTTGACTTCGGCGTACTTGACAAGAGCCGATACAGTAAGCCTACTTTCCGGGTCGACTTTGTCTCTAAACTCGCCGTCTTTTGCAGATGCGCAAGACGTGAACACCAATGGAGACCCAGCTGGACTACGAGGCCAAACACCCCCGTGGCACGGGGCCTCGCTCCTTCTCCATCGAATCGCTGCTCTCGAATAACTACAAACACAGTGCCGGCAGCAAATACCACGCTCAGACCGTCGAGCCGATCCACCTGAGGTACGAAATCGACGGCCTGTCCAAGGAGGGCACGTGGAAAGAGTACTTCCACCAGCACGACTACCTGGACGTGGAAAAAGAGCTTTCGCAGAAGCACCTGGATCTCGTCCGCCATATCAAGAACATCGATTACCTGCCGTGGATCTCGACGTCGAATGTGCTGACGCAGCGTGAGCTGTACGAAGACTCGCCGAGCAACCGTTCGACCAACTTGCCCGAGAGCGAGAGCTCCGGGTTCGCGCCGTATTCGAGTTTACCTTTACCCTTTCTGTACTCGTCGTGGTTACCAGTCGCCGGCGCTGTGAAGACGAGCGAACGAGAAGAATCGGACCTCACGTACGGATACAGCAGGACGACGAGTCCTCCGGGCATCGAGAACAGCGACAGCGACGATTCCAAGTCAGATTGCTCGAAAATTTCGGACACGCCGAAAGACTTTTCCTGCCCGAAAATGGGTCCCAACGGTAAGCGAAATATGCACTCTTTTAGATACTCTGCTTTTTCTGTATGTATTCTGTATGTAGGGTGTGCCACTCACAATCTCTTCTTGTGTAGTCCAGAGCGCTTTCGGCTGCTGCGCCATCTTCAGTGGAGTACCCTAACACTTTTTTCCTTGCTGTCCTGTATTTACAGTGATGTGTGCATGTGTAGTATACCTTAGGGTAAACCTATTTGACGTGTATTCCTATTGGTTGCCTGTGGTTGTGTAGTCTGACCAATTAGTCAGTGTTATGTTACTATGTAATGGGAATAGGTTCTCACTTTGGAAGTTAGTTTGGTGTGTTTATTAGGTTGTTTTGTTTTGTTTTTGCCTTTATTATCTCTAGTTATTCTTTTAATTTTCTTTTTCTTGTGTTGTTTTCCAAGTATGTGTAGGATTTTGTATTTTTCTGTGTTTATATGAAGGCGAGCAAAATTTGCAAAAAGAAAAACGAAAACTGTAGGCAAACTTTATTATATTCTAAAAAAATGTTATATCATAATTCATAATTCTGACAACGAACACAAGTCTCTTCTAGCCTTTCCTTTTCTCGCATAACTCATCGAACAGCAAGAATAAGGTAGCTGCGGGGAATAAGGCCCATTTTTTAATGCTTGGTCACAGCTCACGCAGTCATGCAGCAAAACGAGGTGTAATGCATGATTGTGTTAGAAACATAATATGGCAAGACTATTTTGTGATTGAATTTCTGTTATCACGGTTCCTGCTCGCAAATAGTGGCTCCAAGTACACGCTGTTGTTAAACGGATAGTGAATTTTCGTTGATTTTAAAATAATTACATTTTCTGAAAGCAAAACAGACGGGTACAGTTAATTTTTTTGTGGGTAAATACCGTGTTATTAGTAAGTACTGCTCACCTACTTTTAGATTAGTTTATAGCATTCTTATATCGAATTGCGATCATAGAACACTGCCGAATCTTCGCAGTCCAAGTGCCTGCCGGGTAATAAAGCCCACCTTAATAAAATGCTGAAGTCTAACAAAAAGCCGAGGATTAATGAAGACTATGTCGAGTGCCTTATCTGTGAGGAACATTTTTCGAACAATAAATCTAAAGAAAATTTCACTTACCCTGTTTATTACTAATGTCCATGAGACCATCAAAATAAGGAATATCTGAAAGTACGTCCCCTCGACTACGCCACTTTTTAACGGTTTTTTTACCTAGATTTCCGTAAACCCCCCCCCCCCCAAGGTGTAATCCTAGAATCGTCCCTGTACCTAGGTACAACTTACAAATATTTATGAGGACATGAACACTTGTGCTAACAAACTAAAATGTATTCGTAATTGTTCAGGACAATGTCTCAAAAATTTCGTCAACTTATAACCTGTGAGTTAGCTCAATTCGTGTATGTACCTTCCTCCAGAGACGCTGGTGTCGAGTACCAAAATTGGGGATACGTGTATATTACACCATAAGAATGTGTGCACAGAAAAGTGTTTCATGCGTCTTTGATATTGATTTTTATTAAAAAGTGCACAGAACAAAAATTGTAGCTCTTTTCATTTCCTATCAAATGAGCTCAATTTTGGATTTTTTGGGTAACTTTTTTCCTCTCATCGCTTCCATGTCCTGTTTTTGTCCAAATGCACCAATCAGTGAGCGGAATTATGCTGTTTTCGATAGCAGTCACCTGCAGAGACTCCTTTGCGTACATTCGCGAATCGGAAAATGCTCTCTAGCGGTCCTAATAATAAGTTATTAGCTTTTTGTGTATACCACCGGATAGCGTACATCTTCAGCTACAGATCTATATACTTGACTCAATTTTGATAAAAATGTTATTTAGCACATGCGTCCATGAGACCATCGATATATGTTGATTTAGAATGCGAATGAATGAATAGTGGGCAAAGAATGAACAATTTTAGGGCTTCAGTTTTACGCGCGTAGATTCATTGCTGTGTTACGCGGAGCACTAAGCGATGGCACCCGAGACGCCTACGAGCGCGCTCGGAAACTTCAAGCTCAGGTCGACACAAGTTAACTGGACACCTCATGGCGTCATTGTCGTATCTTCACCGCACATTTAAAAGCTGAAAGAACACCGATTTGTTTCTAGTTTTAGAGTTTTCCCACAATTTTTTGGGGGTGGGGGATCAAAATTTCCAACAAAAAAAATACAGAAGATCCGAGAGAAAAAGTTTAATGCTGAAATATATGATAGTGGTAAGTTCCAAAATTAGAAGTAAAGTTCCAAATCTCAATATTATACGGTAATGCTTTGGTCTTCTTGAAACCCTTTGAACTTCCAAAATTAAGAAAAAAAAAATTACAGGCACTGTTTCCCCCTTTATTAGAAAGTCCGGTGGGCTTATTTACCGCGACATCAACACAGTGAGTTACTGTTTGCAAAAATACCCGTCGTTTGGCCAACGAACGTATTGATTCATATAAGAAAAACACACGGAGCAAAGTTCATTTTGTAAATACTTCAAAATGAGAAATAATTAAGAAATCAAAAGTACATATTTTTAATCCAGAAGGTTCTTAGCATTCGATAGTAAACTTCATCTAATTTCTAACAAATCTGTTATTCTCAGGTAGTAGCATAATCATCTTTGCTCTTCGAGGTTTTCTTACAGGAGTCAATACGTTTGTTGGTCCAACGACAGGTATGTTCGCTAACAGTAACCAAGAACTATAAAACACTGTGTGACGTCGCTAGTAAATGAGTCCATAGAACATGGTTAGAAGATACAACATTTTTTTTTAGTAAATTGGTTACTTTTAGTAAAAATACCTATTTTATTTAATTCTGTGAATGGGTGAAGGCTTTGTAGAAACCTTAAAAGTCACTATATCCAACGGAAATATAATACTTTGCAATTCTGGAGTATTGAAAATCAAATAGCATATCAAAGAAATGGTAATAGTAAGGATAAAATCCAATAATCCTAAAAAGAGCAGATAAAAAAATTTTCAGACAAAAATATCTAGGTAGGTAAATGTGATGCAGTGATGCAGTAATAAAAACTTGAAAATAGAATGTAGGATCCTAGGATCTTTCAGATAAAACAAACCGCAAGTCTGTAACTTTTTTCTAAGTTACAAACATGAAGAAATTTTAAACATGTTTTCCTCAAAACACACTTTCTCAATATCCGACTTTCTTGCACGCATGGGCTCAATTTTAGCCATAATACATATATAAAACTTCTGTAAGTCTAGTACAATAGAGGCGACTATTGTAGGTTGACACATGTTCCCACATTGACACACTGCAGTTATCTTGGACTTAACTAGCACCATCTGGCGGCAAAAAAATCATAAAGAATGCCGTTTGTGTGCTATACACATATCCATCTCTGGACACTTGCGACCTACCCTGCATTGTTAGTCTATGACAAAATAAATAAGCGATGTTTGTGATGACTGGAAGTTTCTTCTGATAATTATTTATTTTTTGGTCTCGAAAAATTGTTTTAAATGGAATACATAGTAATGTTTTATATACATTTAAAAAAAAAGTAATTATTTCAGCTATAAAGTGATTGAGTTGGATTTTGAAATAGTATTTTATCAACAACAGAATATATTTTCGAAGAATTTTGCCGGTTATTGGTGTAAGTTGACACAAAGTAAAATTTCACTTTTTGAACGTATTTATAAACTACGAGAAAGAAGTTTCATTGGTAAAATCATTCGAGCCAGGAAGGGAAAACTTATTGGAGATTTTTTAGAGTAAAAATTTACAAAAAACTGCATGGGATTTCTGTTTTTATACCCAATAATTCGCGATCGAAGCACTTTTTGTTTCAACCAGATTAAAAAAAAAGTTGAATCCACCAGTAATGTTACGCCATGGTATGCTTCAATTTGATATGCATGTAAATGATTCATAATTATCAAATTTATGAATTTTTATACTTTCTAAATCAATTTTTCTAACACTTAATAGGTTGTGCCAACTTCTCAACTTAGGAGATGCGTCAACTTACAACGGCCATGTTGCAAGTAGACATAGTTTTGTATTTTTTTGATTCATGAATGTTGTAGACCAATAAAGTCATACAAATTCCAAAAAATCTGTATTTTGTAGGGAATTTTGTTTTCTTTTCAGTGGTTCAAACATAAATCGTTTGTGATAAAAATTGACGAAATTATTGCCCAAAAACTTTTCGTGTGTCAGCTTACAACAGCTGCCACTACGTACAACACACAGCAAACAATTACATATTTGTGCATGTTGAAACACACACTGATCGATTGAATCGTATTCTGTATCCAGGGACGTTCCGAAGAGTTTTTTTCTGAGGGGAGGAAGGATTGTGAAAGTCCCAACTGAGTCAACTCAAAATTTCCAAGTACCTATCAACATTTTTTTCTATTGGATAAAAAAAAAAACTTTCGACTTGTTGGATTTTTTCAACCTTTGATCCATCTACTAAAATTTCCCAACTCTGGCGGACGCTTCCATGCCCCCCCCCCCTTATTTTCGTCCCTGTTTGAAATGGTAAATTCTCCCAACTGCTAGGAGAAAAATTCATACAGGGGGAAATGTAACTTGCCCCTCCCCTCCCCTTATCAGTACGTCCCTGTCGGTATCATCTTCTCAGCTAGTGAAACTTCCCATTTCTGAACTGATATCGAATACAATAGAAGACAGACGTCATAAGAACCGATTTTTGAACTATTTTCGGTTGAAATAATTCTTGGACGAAATAGACGTTGGATAATTAATAACCTCGGCACTTTTCAGCGTTGGAACTTTTTTCTTGAAACTTCTTATCCCCAACCAGTTTTATCGTTTTTAAATTCATCCTATTATGTAATTTTTGCTGCTAAATTTTTGTAGAAATTCTGTTAGATGGATGTTTAATAATTTTTTGTTGTGTGTCACAAAAATTCGATTAGGCTCATATCGGGGTTCATTTTTACATCCAAAGGAAAAAATGTAGTGGGGGAAGGGGGCAAAAATTCAAACATTTTTCGTTTTCAGTATGTACGAATAAGTGGTACCCTACTGTGTGTCGCCTCCGCCTACTTCGAGATAAAAATGATCTCATATGCTCTCTCAATTTTATTTTTATTTTTCTTTTGTTGCCTTGACCCGACAGAAAAGAACACTTTTACATATATTTTTGGCAACAAAAGAACTTTACTAAAAGCGGACGGCCCTGATGGGGGTCGTCACGCCGTCGGGTCCACCCAGTCACGGGTATAGGCCGTTACCGCCTGTCTCCAAGTCCCCCAGTTCTTATAGCAGTTCTCTGCCATAAAATCCCGAATCGCCGAACAATTTCGTCCCTCCACCTCTGGTCTTCCTTTCCCCCTACCATGATCTTTAGGATACCAAGACTCCGCAATTTTATTCAATTTATTTCCGTGACTTTTATAGCCGGGTGTCCCGCATATCCAAATCCATCCAACATCAGAAGTATTCTTTTTCTAATTTGCTTGCAACTTGAGCCCTGGAATCCGCCCTTTTGAGCATTAGTTCAAAGACGTCGGGGAGGCTGCTAGGGCTGTCTTAGCCCTCTTCCCTTCTGGCCGAAAAACCGGCCTAAGTCAAAATCTGGCGAATTGCTACGTGGGCTCGAGCCCGGGACCTCCAGATTCCGAGACCAACGCGCTATTCACTCGGCCAACCAGACCCAGAAGTATTAGACTTTCCTCTAATAAACTGCATTCTAACTTAGTCGATCAATCTTCAACCTAGAAGCGACCTCACTTATCATATTGTGGGTAGCTCTCAGCTTATTAACTTGGGTTTTAGTAAGTGCCCAGGTCTGAGCCCCGTAAGTCAGTGACGACTCAACACACTGTCTGAACACCCTGGTTTTGGAGGCAATATTCAATTTGCTCTTGAAAATATGTTTAAAGGACCAGAAGTCTCTCTATGCATTGGATATAAGAGCTTTTAGTTCTTTTTCTTATCTGTTTTCAAATTATGAGATTTGGCCTAGATATTCATATTTTGAGACTTTTTCGATTTCGTGATTATCAATCAAAAATTTTGTCACTTTAATATTAGACTTGTGTTCCGATTTTGAGAAATTAATTGACAGACCAACTAATTTGCTCGCCGCACTCAGCTCGCTGGCCATGAATTCCAGTTCCTCTTTGCTCTCCCTTACCAGAACATGGTCCCTCAAGGTGATCTCAGAATCTATCAAGATTATCTCATGAACTAGCATTCCAATCTTGGAGGTCTGGTTGGCCGAGTGGATAGCGCATTGGTGTCGGAATCCGGAGGTCCCGGGTTCAAGCTCACGTAGCAATTCACCCAATTTCGACCTAGGCCGGTTTTTTGGCCAGCAGGGAAGAGGGCTCAAACAGCACTAACAGTCTCCCCGACGTCTCTGAGGTAATGCTCGAAAGGTTGGATTCCAAGGCTTGGGTTGAGATTAAATTAGAAAAGAAGCATTCCAATCTCATGATCAACTCATTGGTTGATACAGATCTACTTCTTCCCTTAGACGTCTCAGTTGTGACGTGTGCTGAAACTCTACAACCAATTAATCTGGAAGGTGTACTCATGCGTCCTCGCGTCTCCTATTCGGCCCGACAAGACTCAATTTCTGCCCAAAGTTACATCTCTAACATCATTTTTCTTTTTCATTTCAGTAACATCGAAGTCGGAAAACGCCGACGACGATGAAGACGACGACGACGCGGAAACCAGCTCGCGAGGTCAATCCAGCGGCAGCAAAATCCGTCGTCGACGTACGGCGTTCACCAGCGAGCAACTGCTGGAGCTGGAGCGCGAATTCCACGCCAAAAAGTACCTAAGTCTGACTGAACGTTCGGAGATCGCGAACTCGCTCAACCTCAGCGAAGTGCAGGTACGGACATACCGAACACGTTTCACGGCCCTGCGAAAATGCTCGTACTCGGGCCGCATCCACCCCACACAAATTGGTCCTCGCAGCTCCGAAGGCGGTGCCGCTGCGCCGGGTCACAATAGCGAAAAAAATAAATACAGAGGCCCAGATATGGATGTGCCATGTACGGGTCGAGCTGAATTATGACTGTCGTTCGATATAGAAACATATTTTATATTAATGTTCTTCGTCGTCGTCCTTATTGTGTCCTGCTCACGTCGTCCATCAGTATGGGCAGGACCGAATAGAGCGACCGCGAATTTGCGGCCGCAAATGATGGAAAATGCCGGGAGGCGTGTGGAGGCCGAAGGAGTGCGTGTGCGGTGTGTAGCGTTTTGCTTTTACTCGTTTATATCCGAAAAATGTGTGTACGAAAAACGTTACTCGTTTCAGTATTAATCTCATTCTCAACCCTCTGTATGAGTAGAGGAATAATTGGTGCCGAGTTAATCGATCGTTTCGACTGCAACTGGCTGATAAAAATAATATCGAGTCGACGAACGAGTGCGATCGGGCGTTTATACACTGGCAAGCGATGTGTGTGCCTTTTGAAAAGCGTTAGCGAGCATTTTAAAATGCGAGAGAGACTGACTGGCTGAAAGAAATCTGGAGAACGTGTGTGCTCAGATTATAGTGGAAAACTGAGATTAGGGATCTTATATCATCGCTATTCAAAGTAAAAGACTAGAAAAACAACAATAGCGATAGCTAATTTCACTTACTAATGTGTACTTTTTCTACAAGGGGAGGGAGTCGAACGCATGATTTTCTTAATTAGGAGCGCGAGTATACTCTTTAAATTGCCTGCTTGGCTTTCGAGTTACCAGGCCATTCTCCGGAAACTGAGAATATTTTGTTACCAGCAAATATAAAATGCTAACTTTCAACTTTTCAATTTTTTGGAGGAGGGGGTTATTTTGAGTTACACAATAACATCCGCAACAAATCCCACCAACCCAATCCATCAAACAGGACAACTGCTATATTTTGAATGGAAAAAGCATAGGGAGGTGTACATCGTCGTGAATGTTACCATCTTGTCTCAATAGGGGAGAGGCGTGTGGAACGATTCCACTTTCTTTGCATATTATGAAGTTGCCTAGAGAGTGTAGGGTGAGACTCCGGTTTGCCTCACGTTAAACGATTTTCAGTTTTGAAATTGATTAAATCAATGTACGCATGAGGTAAAATACAGAAATAGATATTCGAACGTAATTTTTTTTTTTTTTTGAGTTGTGTTACGTAGGAAAAACTTTACAATATTCGAGAAGTAGATGAAAACGCGTGAAATAGACGTAATATGAAGTTGAAATATACAATTTCTCGATTTCTCCAGTTTGTGTCAGAGGTCAAAAGGGCCTGGGCTCAGGAAATGGAGCTTATGGTCGATAAGGAAGTGTAGCCTAATCTTGCAAAAATCATTGGGTACCATCCCTGCTTAGAAATTAATTAAAGAAGCTTTTTTATGATGCCTGTGACACATGTGGGCTGACGCAAGCCGGGGACTCACCCTATGTTAAAAGTAATTGACGTCATTTCGAAAAGGGCACATACCTAGTAAGATAAAATGCCAGTTATTGGTCACGTGTCAATCATTGGTCATTTTCACTCCAACTTCAAAGTGATATAACAAAGCCGGCAGAGAGCGTCAGGGTTCCATTTTTTATCAGCCCTATAGTAGAGTCTGTGGCTTTCATCTGTGATGTTATCAGAGTGATTTGATAATCTGCATTGAAATTATGGTCTGTGGAAAAAAGTTGTCAGTTCGCGGTCTGATTAGTACATTATACACACGTTTGAGAACTACTGAAACCGGAGAATCGGAATGGTGACTACTAACGCAAATCTTTTTTGCAATTTTCTTTGCATAGATGTTAAAAGTTGATGTTTAGGAACATAGTTCACATCTTTTCCATATACAAAACAAAGTCGGGTTATTTACACCATTTATAACTCAAGAACGGCTGAACCAGCATTTATGATCTTTCATTTGTTGGACTTGTCCGTGCTCAGAATAACAGAATAACTATTAAAACATCGGGAAAATTCACGAAAAAAATGTATTAAGGAAATTCATTTTCTCATTAATTTTTTACATTGAACGAAGGATGTACAGGTAGGAAGAAGGGGGAGCTCCCCCCCCCCCGTCGAAAATCTTTTACTCAGCAGATGGGAAAATGTACCATTTCAGGCAGCCTAAGTTGGGAAATCTTGGTATAGTTGCGGGAAAATCCAAGAAGTCAAAAGCTGTCTTTACTTGCTTTGATACTTGGGAATTTTGAGTTGAGAAGTTGGGAAAATCCAACTTGCAAGTCAAAAGTTGGTTTTTTTGGGCTTTGACACTTGGGAATTTTGAGTTGAATCAGTTGGACATCCACCCCACCCCCACACGTCTCTGTATGGAGCGGTTTTTTTGTTCTTAAATTTTTCAGTTTTCTGAAAATCTCATTTTCGCCTATCCATGGTAATTGGTTTTCGCTCAAGTATACTCTTGGCTGGAAGAAATATAAATTTCCATGGAAATGACAACCGCTGATCTGAATTGTCGCCATGAAGAGCTAAATCACACACGGACTGTCTTCGTGTCAGGGGAGCTTGTCGGGGGAGCGTTATGTTATGAGTTTCGAGCGTGTCGGAGGGAGCGTTACAGTTTCCGCTCAAGTATACCCAGTAGTAAAAGTACGAGTATACATATAAAATGCTACAACCTCATGAAATTGTCCTAATAAGTCGTGATCAGTGTTGACAAGTCTTAGAGGAGTTTTTCCGATTTCAAAAAGTTTTAATCAGTTATAAAAATTCTTCTACTATATAGAAGTGTGAGTTTGTCTATGAGTTTGTTTGTTTGTTCGAGTTTGGCGGGTGAACCATAAGAGCTAGGAGATTTGTAATTTCTAGATGTGTTCGTATAAACCCGGATACTTTTTCTATCTCAGGAAATGAAATAATTCATTCGGGTTTCTTTCAATAAGAGGCCCAAATGCTTCTCATTTTAGGAAAGTTAACATGTTTTCATGAATTTCTGAAGTTTGAAGGAATTGAATTTCGTCCATTCTTATTTTTAAATCTTGGGTACAATTTTCTAATTTAGCAAAGTATTTTATCAAGTGTTTTCTTAAGCTGTCTGCTTTTCGTCGCAGCAATCAATGAATTCATTAAGTAGCTTAAATTCTTCATTAAATGTTTCTGAAATTTATCAAGAATTGGATTTTTCTTCTTCTTTTTGAAGACTTATGTAATTTTCCTCGTCGCTTTCATTATTTGAATATTCTGAGCTGTTGGATAAAATAATATTAGAGCTTTTCCCCGGATCTGGTTCGAAGAGGTCCCTATTTGGGATAAATTGTCCCCTATTATAATTTGAGTCAGACTTCGGGACTTGGGGTGGTTTCTGTTTGGGTTACCTAGTAGCCCTTTGCTGCTTTCATGATTTCATAATTCGGAGTTGCAGTGGTTCTTTTTTGGGTTGCTTCGTGGTTCTTCTCTGTTTTAATAAATTTTTCCAACAAGCTTATTATCGTCCGAATCGGAATTGATCATATGAAACACGAACGAGGTTAATTTTTGGAATGTTGAGGTTAACTTTTTCGTCCCCTCATTTATAATCTGGTTTATTTCAAATTCATAAGTTTTCTACTTCTGTAGAAGCACCACAAATTTCAGAGCATATTTTAAAAGATTTTTACTGGGTGACGCTAATTAATTTCAATCAGTACCTGAGGGGGGGGGGGGTGAACTAGAAAAAAGTATTAGGTTTGCATCGATGCAGATATATAAATCCTCTGGAAAAGGAGGGAGATTATAGAACGTAGCATGTGGCACAACCGTACTACTTTATCGCGTGGCACTGCTTCGCCACTAGCTGGCACTAGTGCCACCCGTACAATACTTTGGTGACTAATCAGTGGGAATATAAATTCACAAGGTTAGATTCCATCAACAGCTAATGCGAGGGCGCAATTTACAGAGAAATTAGTCATGCGCATTCTTAGAAGCTGCCCACTCTTAGGAGCTACGCGCTCTTATGGTTCTTTCCCATTAATTCTTTTGTGTGTGTGGGCTGGAGAAAAGTCGCCCAGGATCTTCCCTTTCGAACTGTCTTAATTTTTCCGATGTAGCCTAAAAATGTAGAGTTACCTTCATACTGGAACTTCACCACAATCCAATCACTAATACTGATGTCAGAAAGACTTGGAAAAAAATAAGACAATGAGAATCGACATCTGATGAGTGTAGAGCACAGTATGAAGACCAGGGTACATCATTCTACAGTGTGGTAAATAGAACTCACCAGTATCAGTATTTCTGTGAGATGAACAGGAGGACCCTGGAATATCAACGAGAATAGGCACCACAACTCCGTCCTCAGTCTTCTTTGTCGTTTCACAAGCTGTGGTACAGACTGTGGCGTTGTATCCAGAATTTAGTTTCCTCTCTTTTTTTTTTTTTTTTTTTTCGTTTTCCAACTAGCCCCAATTCAGAACATGATTAATGTCTCGACAATGAAGAGAGATAGATGACGATTCCAATTGTATTGGATTCCTGATCAATTTTTAGCTTAGATCAAAGTATTACACACGCCACACACACCGTTTTCATAGAGCACTAAATAACTTACGGAAACGTTCACAAAAATACATATTTCTGTTATCTTTTTAACGCTTCAGCATAGAACCTTACTACAACTTACAAAGATGCAATATTTCACCACTCAAAATGTCCGTCATGGTTTCCACCACACGTTCCGTTGTTTCAACCACAGACAATTGCTCAGTAGTTCCCAAATAGCCCCTTGATTCCCAAATATCTCTTTGGTCTCCAAATAGCTCCATCGTAAGGTACTGTGGCCAAAACTTTCTCCTCTCTTTCCGTCTTCTCTTTCGCTGACCGTTTATATTTAGCTTCGCTCAATCTTTTTTTTTTCGTCCATTTTAGGAAACACGCCACCATTGTGTATACACAAAGTACGAAAATATGTACAATCCCAAACACCAAGTTTGATAATAATTGAATAATTGAGCCTGTAAAACAAATATCATAACGGTAACTCTTTCGACTTTGATGGCTGGCAATTTCTCTTAAACGTGCCCGTATGTTTGCTTTTTTTTTCTTTCTTCTTCTTCTTCTTAGTATTATACTGGGTCTGCACCCCATGTTGGGTGCTGCCGTCTTTTTCTGGCTTGGCAATGAAGACTACCTCATTGTCCTACCACGCCTTTAGGAAGTACCCACAGGCAAGACAGGTGGTGAGCAGTCTTGGCAGCACTCGCGGGTGCTCTTTGTAGAGCACCTTCACTGTTCTGTTGTTTATCCCATCGGGGCTAGGCGCCTTGCGATTATGCAGCTTCAGGAAGGCCCTGCCTTCACCAATCGTCACCTTGGAGGCCGGACCTTCGCGGATTATCGGGTCTTGCTCTTCAACGACGTGTCCATCGTATGCCAGAAACTTGGCGCCCAGCAGCAGTATTCTCAGCAGGGGTTCTGCATTTTGCATATTTAGCGCCATTTGTAACATTTTTGCTTACGAATAGAATAATCACGAAACATAATATTACTATGGGTGGCAAAATTTTCCTTTTCCATTTTCCTCGGGACAAAAAAAGGATTGAGAAAAATTTGCCACCTCTAAATATTTGCCGCTCTGGGCAATTGTCTACCTCGCCTCCTTTAAATCCAGCCTGCCTATACGTGATTCCGTTTCCACCTGTAACATGGGCTTATTGTGTTCCAGGTGAAGATATGGTTCCAGAACCGGCGCGCCAAATGGAAGCGAGTCAAGGCCGGCCTCACCGCTACTTCGAACGCGTGCGGCGGCCACCGCAGCCAAAACTCGTCGAACCCGGCCAATAAAATCGTAGTTCCTATACCAGTGCACGTCAATCGATTCGTAGTTCGCAGCCAGCACCAGGAGCTGGAGAAGTCGCTCTCGAGTATGGGCAATCTCAACAGCCTCAAGATGTTCGCCATGAAACGGGAAGCCGAAGCCGAACGAGAGATCCCCGGATTCTGATGATCGACGGCGCGTTGTGTAACGGCCCATTCCCTGATGTCCGTCCGGATGCGGCTGGTGGACCAACATTACAGAGTTGGTAGTGACGACACAGCTAGATCGGTTGGCTTTCACGATACTTGTACAGTATTTACACTGTAAAATTAACCAGGCGTGCAACGTCTTCTGGAACTGTCGCTGTCGGCCCTTGTTCGTTGTTATACGCTTGAGTTGCAGATCTGCTGGTCTGTCCCAACCGAGCTAAGAGATTGCGAGGTAACTGATGGTGGTCATAGGACTCCGAGTGGGGACCTCAACTCAGTATCCGGCTTGTGTGCGTATTGTGTTGGAAGTCGCACTGGATTCCCTCATTCAGGGCTACAGATTATTTGAAGAGATAGCCCGCGGAATATCTGTTTGAGCGCTTGTACTTTTTTTTTTTGTATTTTTGTTATACTCGTATCTTTTCTTTCTTTCCTATTTTTCTTTTGCCGGGTATTTTTGAGATGATTTTACTGGTACCCCAGTGTTAAATAAGCGTGTATTATTTACTTATTTTAAATTCCTAATGCCATTGTTGTTAGCGTTGAAACGATTCTTTTTTATGTACAATGTCGAGAATTTTTAATAAAATATGTGTCTGCTAATAATTTTTCTTGAACATAAAGCAGGAGATGGAATAGTACTACAGTGACTGTGAAACTCTGGAACAATTATACTGTCTCCAGAATTACACTGTACTTCGATATCCTGATTTTCGGAACATATATTCGCTTCTGCTTCAAGGAATGGGTGGGTTTTGATCATATTGTCATACCAACTAGAAATAAGCACTTTTCATAAAAAGTTGGAAATATGAAAGAAAAATTGGAAAAATTGGTTAAAAATCAATGAAATACATATGTGGAAAGTTGAGAAGCAGGGCCGTATTTAGCACCTTCGTTAAGAGAAGAGCACGTAAAATGAATGCCGAATAAAGTATGAAAATATGGCAAAGTGCCCTAATATGGGATAGTTCCTAAAATGGGGTACTCTTGATGGCATATAATATACAAGTACAGTGCACTCTGGCAGCAAATAGTGGAAGTAGTGTACACAAACAAGAAACTAATCTCTCTAAGAAAAATTTCTGATAAGAAACGTTCCATGTAATTTTACAAAAATTATTGCGTTTTTGAGACGTGCAAGTGTAACAATGAGCAGAGTATCAAAGAGAGTCAAATATGAACAAATTTTACGTTAAGTATTCGGAAACAACTGGTGGTAATAAATTTGGAAGACGTATGTTATTTCTTCACATTGCTTATTTTACTCTGTTGGGGAAGAATTTGAAGTGGTGTCCTGATATGGGGTACTTCTTCAGTGCAGATGAGATGGCTCCAAAACGCGATCGAAAATTGAGGAGGCAGAGGCTACAAAGATACGTAAACCTATACTCAAAATAGGCTTATCAAATCGAAAAATAATGCTTCTTTCGACCACAATGATAATTCAGATGATGAGGACGCTACTTGTCTTATTTGCTGCTCACTGTATAGGAACATGTGAGGAGCTTGGTTCCAAGGTGGACTTTATCCAAAATCTACTTTTTCCAGGAGAAGCGAAAAACTGGAACGGACTGACCCGTTAGTTCAAAACAGCTGTAATTTGGTATAAATATTCGAAGGCATGATAGAAAAACATTTCACAAAAAATTTCTACAAATTTCCCTCACACGAGGGAAATATACCTCTTTCAATTTGGATAAAGAAGGTTGTGAGGCCAAGGTTGATTTTTTTTTTTTAATTTCTAAAAATTCGACGTTTACCCTTCTTTCTTCTCCTTATTTTTGGTCCACATCTCTTCCATTCGAACTTTCTTTCGCGAAGTACTCAATCTACGGTTCTGTTTCTTTGCAGCCGACTTTTTTTTTTTTTTTTTTTTTTTTGGGGGGGGGGGGCATTTTGGGTAAGAAATTACGAAAAACACGGAAACAACTTCAAGTTTTCACTTAACTAACGCAGAACATATCATCTCACAGTTCACAAAGGGTGTGCTTTCTATCAGTAAACAAACAATAAATCCGCCTTGGCAGCAAACCCGTCTTTATCCACTGGATAAAGACGGGTTTGCTTCCAACGCACCGCTGTGAGAGCGTTTTTCTCCCGGAACGAGGCATTGTCGGATGACGGTGGTAGGCTCATCTGGTAGGCCATCACAACTACCCGAAACCGTATCAAATTCATTTTTGCCAAAAATGGATAAAGTCCACTTAGGAACCAAGCTCCTCATGTGTCTTTTCAAGAGTGTTATAAGTCGCATTTTTGATAATTTTAGTTAATCATGGTTTCATACAGGAAATTTAACGCAGCGCACACGATGGTAACACTGGTTTCCCGCGATCACACAGCTAAAGCCGAAACTAATGTCCTAAACCTCAAGCATAGTTTGTACGACACTTGCGTTTTTCTGCGGCAACTTTGTTTTCCCTCTTCTGGAAAATCGTGAATTTGGATTTATAACATTCTTGAAAAAGCATTTTCATTTAGGTATTCGAAGCCAGGAGAGAAGTGGATTAAATGTACCAAATTGGGACTCGGATTCGAAGGGGCTGACACCTGGCGGCAGCGTCGAAAACCTGTCTAGTTTGAGAGATCAAATTAATCACTCTTATTAGAAACGTACAGGCGATGATTCGATATTTTGAATTTTGAAGCATTTACAGTTATTTGAGGGTAAACGCTTATCAAGATCCTTTTTTAAAATTTTTATTAAAATAGTCATCGAAACCAACAGGTGAAATCAACATAAGATGAAACCAATCGTCGCTCCCTATACCTATATTTGAGGATAGGAAATATCGATTTAGACCACTCAACCTACTTGCATGTGTTTGTTAGAGAGCGTGCATGTGTGTAAAGCCACGAGCGCTCTTTACATTTTCAGGGTGTCTACTGAAACTGAGACTAGAAAAAGGTTGCCATTTGGTTGCCCAACTCCAAAAATTACCGAGTAGGTTCTTTCACCCATGCCAACGAAAATGCATGCCTCCAGAGACGAAACTAGGGGGGGTTGACCTCTCACCACTACAATTTAGCAGTCGGCTAATTTTGAAACCATTCATTTGAATTTTTCATTTTTTAAGAACGTTTGTTTTTTTGTTTTTTCAATTACAAAATATTTTGAATGAAAAATCGACAAATTTTCAGTTTTGTACAAATTTTGTCGGTGAATTTTTCTTCTCCATCCTCTCAAACTGAAAGTCAAGTTTCGTCTCTAGATGCCTCTGATATTCCTTACAAAATTATTGTACGTAGAAATAAGGCAACATGCCGTAGTTGGTTAGCTCCTTTAAAGCGTCGTATTTCCATTAGAATGGGAATAAAAAATTAGTCATTATGGCATCATAAAATCACAACAAATTGCAATGGTTACGAAGTACCTAGCACGGCTAGTATCACAGTAATCATTTGTTGAAAAGTATCAGTTTGACCATAATTTGGCATTTTGCCAATTATTGGTCCCTCTCCAAACGTGACTTGGCTTATTATGCATGAAAGACCAAGTAAAACGCACCATGAATCTGAAAACCGGAAATCGGTAAGTTGAATAGGCGAGGTTTTATTGTTGTTTGAAATTCGACATCAATTAGCCAATTCTTAATCGACCGAAAATTGGCATGAAAATTTAATTCAACTTGAAATTTTCGTAGCTTGTTGATTTTGAAACAGTTGCCAATTCTTGGTCATGCCAAATTCGGGTTAACTTTAAAATCGTGTTTTTGCTTTATTTCTCGATCAGAAATAAATTTAGTACACAAAATATATCACTGAAGCGCATAAAAACCCAGAGAAGTTAAATTTTCACGAAGTTATGGCACTTTCAAAAAAAAAATTGGTAAATTTTTAATTTCTCCGCGTCAGTACAAGATGGCGACTATTTTTTTAAATTCCTCCAAAAAAAAATGTGTTTTTGAACTTTAGAAAATAATAAAAACACAATTGAAACCAACAAAATCAATAAATACTTAGCATAATTTTTTTTCTGCACTTTATTTTTTATTTATTTTTTTTTGGCACATCAAAAACCGTAAAAAATAAGCAGGTGAATTTTTTTTTACAAAATCACTGGTAACTTCTTAGCAACTCACTATTCCGCAGCGCAAAAGGTGTCATTTGAAAGGTAAACACCTAGAGAACAACCCACCATAGATAGCAGCACTTACTAAATAAAATAGTTCGACCTGTGATACTTTGAAAATTGCCCATAATTCGGCATGGTGACCAAGAATTAGCATTTTGCCTTAATAAATTTAAGAAAATGTACATTAAAAAATCATCGATACTATTTGCTTAGTATTCTAGTTTTTGACTGTTTTTTCATTTTTTGGTTGCTTCCTGTGCAAAAAGGATGCTATTTACATGCTCGGTTGCCGCTAGACTGAAATACGTACTTGCTATTTACCTGCTTTTGGTCGTTTTATTTGCCAGTAGACACCCTAATTTCATTCCCCGAATGTATAGAATGAGAACATGAAGAATGTGCCGGAGATCCAGGAAATTCCTGGATTTGTGATTTATATTACGACGATTAAATGAGTAAGAAAACTCAAAACCCGTAATATTTTCATCTCAAAAACTCGTTGGTCAGGCCACAATTTTTTTATTGACTTATTTTAAATTTACCCAATATAAAGAAATAATTTCCTGAATTTGCATTCAACTTCTTTCTCTCAGCTGCGGTATCTAATGTAGAAATTAGTGGGTCCCATGTTAAGAACCAGGGTACTATTGGGAACACTCTTAGTTGACCAGCCAGTTTGACATTTTTTTGAATATCTGGAATAATATGAATACAAGCCATGCATTTAATTTTCAACGCCTGAACTATAATACGGTATACTTTTCCTTACACACCCTGACCAAAAATATTGCCGAATATTTGATGACAATTTCTTTTCGGTCCAAGTTATGTAGGTACTAGGTACCTCATACGAAGACACTTTACCCCATAAATAAATAAAAAATCAGTTGAATCACAGAAAAATAGATTATAGTTCGATAGGCCCGGGCCAGCTTTAAGACGTCTCTCTGGTCACCGACGTGATACTCGAAAGGGTAGTTTCCGGGGCCAGGGGTGAGGTGTCTAGGAAGCCGATTTGGCATGCGTGCATCGCTATTCGCTCCACCAAGTGAGAAGCGGTACATATGATTAACACGGAATGATGGACTCCGTGGTAGTCCCTCCGCCCTAGCTCGGAGCTTAGTCAAGCCGACGGTGTAACATTCAGACTCCCAACAACCGTTGTTGACCGAGGGTATGCATTAGCTGAACAGTGATACCACCTTTTCATTTAGGTCATGTTAAGGTCACTCCTGGAGATTTTCAAGAAGACTTGTACATCGAATCTTTCTTACGACTAACACCTAGCCAAGAATGCTGCATTCCAAGTACCATTTTGATTTTGATTAATGACTCCGGAACTTCACTAATGTGTAAAAATCCTTACATGGGGTAACGTTTAATGCTGCACACTTCTTATTTCATATTACAATTTGGTGCATTAAAACATGTTTAAATTATTAATTTTATCCGAATTACATGAACTGCAAATCAAAAAGATTAAAGTTACAAATGTATCATTTTCCTCTTCTAATGTGTCACTTTTATTCTACTATCTCTTCAAAAGTCTCACTTTTTCACCAATATTTCTTCCAATGTGCCACTTTTCTGCACTCTTATTATTGTACTTCTTTCCCTCCGGTCACTGATGCGATACTCGAAAGGGTAGTTCCTGTGGCCGGAGGTGCGGTATCATAGGGGCCACTTTGGCATGCGTGCATCGCCATACGTCCCACCACACCATTATTATACTTCTTGAATACTACAAGCTCTGTGAATCATTCACGATACAAAGGTATGATCAAAGGTTCGTGAACTAACGATTTTTTTCAATTTTACTCTTATGAAGTGCGAAACTAACGCTCATGAATAATACAGTAATATCATTTTTGCACATATGCCAATTTTTCTCCGACTATATGGTATATTGCGCAACCTGGTGATTGACGGCCAGAGAGCGAGAAATTGCAGGAGACTGGTCGGCAAGGGTCATAGTGGGCAGAAACGTGTTAGAGTCATCCTGTCGAGCAATTTATGAGCAGCTTAGCTCGGCAAATTGTTCCAATAAAATTCCGCGGCGACGGAACTAAGCTAGGCGGGAATGAAATCGGCAGGGATACGTACGAGTAAATTGCTCTTGGAGACGATCGCATCGAGCCCGGAGGTAATTTTTCAAGTACCCTTCTTGCCCCAACGGACGCGATGACACAAGACACGCGAAAAACACGAAACAAAACAAAACGAAACTCGAAGGTAATTTGTAATTGGCGGCGTATTAGCGGCGCTCCTTTGATCCTAATTGTAACTAAATTATGCTGGAGGCCAGCCAACACGTTAAGCAGTCTCGGGCATTTCTCGCTCTCTGGCCGTCAATCACGAGGTACGTGAAAATGTAATGTTGAATGTACAAACAAATTCAAACTGAATGAAATAACGTGCAAAAGGTCCATTATTTCTGCGCCCACCCCATAAACTGTCCTAGATCGCTTCTTCGCTCAGTCAGTGGCGAGATTGGGACGTAAAATAATTTTTACGCATAGTTTTTGCGTGTAAAATATTTGTACGTAAAGTTGAAATGGTTTTTACGAGGAATATGTATAACTAGGGGGCTATTTCCCCCGGCCGCCTCGTGGCTTAACCCCAATTTTCTAAAGAATGTACACTGAAGTTAACAGAGAAAGGCATTTATGGATATAACACGAAATTACTACATCTCATCGACATCCACAAGAAGCAATATCAACTATGTACCGTAAAGTCGGGCTACATTGAACATTTTCTGCTATTTTTTGCTTTATGAGTGTGATTACACTGATTATAAAGAAAGTGTTCAAGCCATGGTTTTAAGTTCAGTTCTTCCTATCAATTTATATTTTGAAACATCTTACAACTTACTTGTGGAATTGTACAGCTCAGTAATGGATGTGTTCCAATTACCAGTTGTAGGGCTTCTTCGAGCATTTCCCCCTCTTATATATAGAAAATCGACAACACAAAAATAAAAATAATGCTCTTCAAGAACTCTATTTACAAAATTTCATAAAACTCTATCAAGAAATGGAGAGAAAATCCATAAATTTTACCAAAAAAAAAAAGAACGTTCTTGTGAATATTTTTTATAGAAAATAATACAATTAAAAAAAATTTAAAACCATTTAGGGTAAGGGGGTAATCGTGGTCACTTAAGGGAGAATGGTTATAAAAACTGTATCACTTATCCGATTTAGTTTTCGTTTTTGGCGCCGTCAGATACCCTGAAATGTCTTCTTTCAAGTGATATGGTCACTTCCTGAATTATATAATTTTGGTAACAAGTTGAGGGTTAAAAACTAAAAATAAACATTCGACTGGGATTGCCCCACTGGTAGGGTAATACCGGTCAACAATTTTTATATTTATATAATATATTTTGTAAATCAGCAGATGAATAAACGTTACAAAATTGCCAGAAAACATATTTTATTCATTTGAATTAATAATGATTATCAAAAAAATATTTTTCGGCTATATCACACCAAGAACATTAATGATGTGTCCAATGACCACATTTTGGAAGCTGCAGCTTTTCTTATTGACATCTCTTTGTTTTCTGTAGCTTTCAGCGCATTTTGTAATTGGTCTGCGCTCCAATTACCTTTTTGAGTTTTTTTAGTATACTCGTAATTGTGAACCATCTGAAATGTAAGAATTCATAAGTTTGTTTTGACTAGAATCACCCCATAGCTAATAAGAGTGACTTTAGGATAGTTATGTTCATTTTTTCACGAGATAGAACAAATTGAAATTTTATAAAAACTCATGCACCATTCGACAGCAGACACTTTTTTCTTTCTCTACATCTTGAAAGTTTTGTTAATAGTTAAATACCCCGATCTGACAAAATTAGTGTCGTTCGACAGTTCGACATGTGTCGAACTATCGAAATCTTCGATTAAAGCTTTCTAATTGGCTGAAAATAAAGGGGCGGGACGAATAAATTTGATTGCTGTCGAATTATTGTCGAACAGTGTCGGGAGTTCGACTGAGTGGAACGAGTAAATTTGATTGCTGTCGAATTACTATCGAACAGTGTCCGAAGTTAGGCTGATCATCGAATATTCGTCAGTCACATACTATGTGCAAAAGAATTGAGCTTTGAAGGTTGTCGTCGCGTCGGCGCCTTTACACGTTTGCGAATATTCCCACGATCCTGTTCGGTAATAGGTACGAGTGTGTTATCTCGACTCCGGAGTCTGGACGTACGGAATTGCCAAGTCGCGAAGTGGTTTCAGTTACAAATTTCATACGTCGCTGAGTGGTTCAGTGATTTAATATTCGTGAAGCGGATTTGCATGCACTGTTATCTATCGGTAAGTAATTTTTGCTTGACCCCTCAGACCCTATGTTTTTTTATTAAAATGTATGTACCTAATATCGCGTCTGTGCATTTCTAGCGCCCTAATTGGGGAGGGGGACAGATTTTACATTGTAGAACCAGGAATTTCCCAGTCAAAGCTTGAAGCTGTATTCAGTTATTCCTTGAACTCGAAGTTCTTCTCCATATCGAAGGAGGATATAATTTGTATGCGAATTATAAGATGATACGTCGATCAAAGTACATATATCAATTGGGTACATCTTGGAAACAGTAGACTGTTTCAGAGTGAGAGGGGTGTACAGGGTGTCCTAGAAGTCTGGTCCCACTATCTGATCATTTCGATTTCAGCAACTAAACCCGCGAACCGAACGGCTTGCAGAACGGCAAGAAGGTACACAAAAATGTTTCGTGTGTCTGCCGTGGTCACATTGAGAGTCTGGTCTGGAGACGCATGAAGACGGGCGAGAATCAGGCAGTATGTGTAGTGTACCGAGCAAAATTGGAACCTGAGTTTTGGGCAGTGTTGTAGTCAGGATTTTCTCAAGGTGAGGGGGGAGTAAGACTTTCAAGGGGAAAAAAGTCGAAAATTGTGGTATTTTTAAAAAATTGCCGATATAATATTTATTAGGGGACTATTTTATAAAAATGAAGGTAAAATTGCCGCTCGAGCAACATTTTTTCGAAAAAACGTGTTTTAAAGGCGAAAAATTGCTCATTCTTGCATATTTTTACATTCAATTTCAGGTCGCCCCCTCCCCTCTTGGCTATGCTCATTCTTTTGGGACACCCTGTACTTGTATATTTGCAACTTTTGTTCAAGAATGTACACAGTGTTCCCGTCATCACGAATTGTCAATTAGTTATCATTTCCTATACCTATTCCTGTTCGATTATTTTAATTAGGTAGACTAAGTAGAGATCGGATTGGGATTCTATTAATTTCTTCAGTAGCATTATTGTGGAAATCATGAAGCAACACATCGTACAATACCAGCCCCGGATTAAGATTAAAGTCGCATACAAGCACTTGGGCCCCCAGGCACCTAGCTGGAAATTTTTTTTGTATCTGTTCAGTAGCTTTTTATTTACAGCACCGTGTCAGGCTGATGGCCCGCCAAAATGTGCTGAAAACAAAAATGCTCAAAATTCGCCTGCCTCTCAAAATCGGCCGCTCCGAGCTGATGCTTGTTGTAGTGCCTGTAGGTAAATCTGGTGCTGTACAACACAGAAAATTCTGTTTTTCTTGAGTGGGGCAAAACCTTATTGTCTGTAACCCCGCGCGATGACTAGCAGCAGCTTGAATGGGAATTGGGAATGGAATGGAATTCCTTGTCATTGTACGTCTACCATTATGAATTTAACATCGACGATGCAATCTTTAATTGATACATATGATAGAGTGTATGCTCGAGTCGTATTATCTCATTAATAATTTTAGCGATGAAATCCTTTCATACATCATTTTTCTGACGCCTGAAATTCCCCATTCATATAGGTATAAACAGGGTTCTAACTGTCATTTAAGACATTGAAAGTCATTTATTTTGAAAAAAGATCATGAAGTCATTTAATGTCATTCATTTTCAATCATAGCAATTTAAAAATTTAAAAATTAGCAAATTATACCTTGAGAGAGAGAACAAAGGACTTAGAATTGGAAAATTCTGTCATAATGATCAGGACTGCAATTTTTGTTTGAATTGGGCACGACTCACTAAATTTCTTGAAACTTGAAAATTATATGTACATAGAGGAATTGACATTTCATAGCATATTCGTGGGTAATCCGACGCTTGGAAACCGAAGTCAAATTTTTTGTCGAGAATGAAGGGAAAATTTTTCTATAATTGAAAACAACGCATCACCTTCTTGGACTTTCAGTCTTTTGTTCAATTTCAATTTTCGGCATGAAACAGGGGCGGAAATATAGGAGGGGGGATAAGCCCCCCCCCCCAGTTTTGAAATTGTCCCCCCTAAGTGAAAAATGTAAAACTATACGAGTATCGCTATTATCGTTTATGATTTCATGTTTTTTTTTTTCTTTTTCTTCTTCTTACAAAGGAAGTATTAAAAAAACTACTTTTTGTAGTTTTTTAAAATTTATTTTTTTTTGGGGGGGGGGCTTCGATTTTTTTGGATTTTTATTACCCTTGACCGTGGGCTTAAGTGAGTTGGCTGAAGTAAGTTAGTTTAAGTGAGTTCAGTATTATCGCCCTCCAATTTCAAGGGATAAAGCGTGTAGAGGAGACTAATCGTGATCCCACTGATAACGAAAAAGACCAAGGTAGATGTGTGTGAGTGACCAAAGCAGGTAAACTACAAAGTTCAAAGCTGTTTGAGAACCTTTTTGTCCAATGCATTAGTCACAAGAAAATACCTACGTAAATCCACAGTTTGCTCCTTACATTCCACGTAATAATGACTATAGATCTTTCTACAAATTCAGAAGAAAACCAGAACATGTTTAGTATGATATAATGATGATGATAAGAAGGTTACCAGTCTTACGACCAGTCTGATGCAACTCCCCATTTCTCTCTAACTTGTGCAAGTTCTTTCATTTCCAAATAACTCTTATTACATTTGATATCCTCGATTATCTGTTGAACATACTGTAATCTTTGCTGGCCTATTCAATCCTCTCCTTCCACCCTTCCTTCTAGCAGGAGTGATATTATGCCTGGGTGCCTCAAGTTATGCCCTATTAGTTTATCATGATTCCGCATCTTCAAACAATTCCAAATCAGCCCCGTAGGCAGAGTTTATGTATGGGTGGGGCTCTATGAACCTTTTGAAGGGCCGAGGCCGAAATTATTTTGCAAGGGAAGAGAAAGTGTACATGAGTTTTATGTTTTATTTCAATAGGTGTCTCGTCTCGTTGTCTATTTAGCGAGAGTGTACTGAGGCCATTACATATAAATCCCATTCCCAATCTAAGAGTTTCAAATTAGTTAACTAAGTTTTTGTTCTAAATTTTAAAATGTTTCTGTGATATTAATTCTCTTCATCCCTTCTTTCTTTCTCGTTCAGCGTAATGATGATTTTTTTAAATGGTGGTATCTGGACTGTTCCAAATATCTATTTTACCTGCTAGTCTGTTAAGTATTTCTACCTTATGCGTCCATTTGATATTAAGTATCCGCCTATGGGATCACATTTCAAAAGCTTCGATCCTTCTCTTCCCTCGTTTTCCTGTGGTCCAAATTTCACATCCATACAACACTACACCCCAAAAATAGGTTTTCAAAAATCATTTTTTGGTTTACAGATTTGTTTTTGATTCGTATAAATTACTTTTCCGATAAACACAAATATCCCTTTTATACTTTCCACCTTTCGTTATTTTACTCCTGATATAGCAAAATTCGCTTACTTCCTCAATTTTTCCCTGAACAATTTCTATTTTAAGCTATCATATTCACATCAATTATATACCATTACTTTAGTTTTATTTTTTTAAATTTTTCATAAAATATTCTAACTCAAAATCTCCTCCATTCTATTTAAAATATTTTCCAAATCAGCACTTCTTTCAGTTAATAAGACAATATCATCTGTAAACCTGAACATCTTTACTCGCTCTCCACGTATGGTTACACCTGCTTCAAATTTTTATTTCTTTTATATCCCACTGTATGTACAAATCAAATAATACTGGAGATAACGAGCATCCCTGCCTTACACCTTTTGTCATATTTTCCTCCCCTTTCTCTCCTTCTATTCTTAATGTAGTTTTCGGTATGTTATATAAGTTTAAGATAACTTGACTTTCTTCTTTATTCCTATCCTTTTTAGAATATCGAACATTTTATCCCATGTAACATTGTCAAAAGCTTTTTCAGTATCAACGAAATGCCATACATGTATCTGACCCCTTTTGAAGTCTCCCATCTGCAATTGAATCACATAGTTCAGAAACAACGTAAGTCCCAACCAGAAACGCAAATAGGGCCCAGAACTGGGGGGAGGGGCGTAAGCCCCCTTATTATGAAGCAACACTACCTCCCCGCATCATTTCTTTTAGTAATTTTTCAGAGTTTGGGGGCTATTTAGAAGTTTGGGGCTAAGCCCCCCCAGCCTCCTCCTATTTGCGCCTATGTCCCAAAATTTTGAAAATGGGTTGGATTGATTCGCAATGTTGCGATGTCTAATTGCATAACGGTTTCGTTGTGAACGATTATATCTCATGGCTCGTGGCATTGTAAGTAACACTGTTCACTTTGTGAGGTTGAAAACTGAAAAACTAAAAGATGCCGTTCCATATACCTACATACGTTATGAGCCTTCACAATAGCAACAGTCGTGATGAGGTGTACGCTCTTACCATTTCCGTGAATAGGCAAAATTAACCACAACAACGACAGTCGTGAGGTCCCCTTGACACGCTCTCCGAGACGAATTCAGTGGTGGACATTTCCATGGAAATTTATTTGTCCTCCAGCCATGGGTATACTTGAGCGGAAACCGTAACTCCAGCCATGTGCTCATTGATCTTGATCATTGTTGCGCCCTGCGCGACTACAGTTCTTCTTCTTTTCTCTTCTAATTTCTAAGAGCTCAGTTCAGCTCACAGTTATTTAGCTGGTTCATGGAGACAATTCAGTTCAGTGGTTGATATTTTCATTTTATTCCAGCCATGGGTGTACTTGAGCGAAAACCGTACCATTCCCCCGACACGAGGCCAGTCCGTATGATTTAGCTCTTTATGGTGACAATTTAGTTCAGTGGCTGACATTTCCATGGAAATTTATTTTTCTTTCAGCCATGTGCTCATTGATCTTGATTTTTGCTGCGCCCTGCATGACTATAGTCTGCAGCCGTGTTGTTGACAGAAATTTCCATGGATTTTTTTTTAATAGGATACGAAAGCATTCAAAATGTTACAATATATGTCACTGAAGGAGACACGTGCAGTTTGCAGCTGTGTTGTTAAAAGAAGTTTCCATGGAAATGTCAACCACCACTGAGAGGCACGGGTTTCGCTCAGATATACTCAGATGACGTCATAGTAACAGGAGCGTGTCGGGGGAGCACACCTCTCACTACTGCCCCCAAACCTTCGCGGGAGTGCATTGAACAACTTCCCAAAGTTTCATAGCGATCAGATGAACAGTGTAGTAAAGTCTGCAGCTGTGTTGTTTATAGAAATTTCCATGGAAATATGAAGGACATACACAGACAGACAGACAGACATTCGTGTTTATGTGTA
Organism: Acanthococcus lagerstroemiae; assembly: GCA_031841125.1. Classification (NCBI taxonomy): domain Eukaryota; kingdom Metazoa; phylum Arthropoda; class Insecta; order Hemiptera; family Eriococcidae; genus Acanthococcus; species Acanthococcus lagerstroemiae. The sequence continues at coordinate 34,749,351 of CM063112.1, forward strand.
TAGAAGATTTTAGGCACTGGGGTTTCAGCCCCCCCCCCAAAAAAAATCGCTCTATTTCCGCCCCTGTATGAAACCTATTTGAAGAAAATTAGATTTTTGCAAAAAAAGTTTGTTCGAAACACAATACAGGTATGAGGACATGAATGGGTACCTTTATTTTATTTTTTTTCACGAGACCAGCCCTCGACATTTTTGTTTTTTCCTCTTTCTCATACCATAAAATCGATGATGATGCTCACGCAATTTTCTATTAATCGAACGTTATTGTTTTCTCTGTAGATCCTTTCAGAGGTCGCAAAATTTGATTGTATATTATTTATCTATTTTGAATATATTTTAGGATATAGACCATAACTCGTGGTCTGAATACTTAATATTTCAGTAACTTTTAACATTGAAATCTTACACTTTCTTCTAGGTGTGGCTCCAACGGTGATTACTCTCGGTATATGGACGGCGGAATACTTCCACAGTACGCAGTGTATCACGCTTCGCATGTATAATAATTTATAAAAAATTGTTTTCAATTTTCTCAAAAATATATATAGGTGAAATTCTGAATTTTCTATTCTTTCCAGTATTTGAATGACTTTAATCAATCCGTCTGTCTGACACGAAACATTTATACCTATTCTGAAAAGAAATGCTTCAGGTCCACAGAAGTGAAGGACACATATCTATTAATAGTAAAAATGAGAGAGAACGCGCTCAAAGATGCCACATAAAATGGAAAGGATCCATAGGTGCAACCAGAAATGAGAGGAGCTGCGCCAGTAAAAATTGGGAGATTGGGGTGGGTAAATGAAAAATGAAATACTCAGCTTGTAATTTTTGGCTTAAAATTCCTTGCTCAGGTCTTTTAAGGGAGGGGCTATAGCCCGATACGCCCCCCCCAGGCTGCGCCTATGAAAGGATCCCTGGACGAAAAGGGAGGAGAGATTAATTTCTAGGGTGAAAAAATGTCGAAATAGTGTCGAACGCCCTGTCGAAAAAACGCCGAAATAGTATCGAAGGAATAGCCGAAATGTTGAAATGTCGAACTGATGTCGAAAAAAACGCCGAAATAGTATCGAAGGAATAGCCGAAATGTCGAAATGCTGTCGAACAGACAATCGAAATATCGAATCGAAAATTGTCGAACTGTCGAAAAATTGTCGAGAAAGTATCGAAATTCGAACTCTGTCGACAACGGCGTATTCCGATACAAAATGCTGACTTCTGATTGTTTTAATTTCGGAACTGCCGATATTTCAGTCGAAATGAGCAAGATCGATAGTGTCGAAATAACTGTCGCTGACGACCGATCGGGACTCCATTAGTATTTATGTACCTACCGTAAATGAAAAATTAGATAAATTAGAGGCGACATTCAAAAGCGTGATAATTTGCAATATAAAGCGAAAAAATTCTCGCATGAACTAGATAGTGTTATCACCGACTATTCTCGTGTTCTTCTGTGTCGTAACACTGGTTCGAACGTTTTACCTATCTTCCTATCTGTGAAAAACAGGTGACCGTCATTACCTCGTGATCGCGATTACCCCCCCCCCCATCCTACAATGATAACAAACTTTTCTTTTCCCTCAATAACGAACTTCAGTCTTCTTGAACTCTGCGTATAAATTTTCTGTAAACTTTCTTCAATACACCCGTAATTCCAGTATTTTTGCGAGACTTTTTGTTTCTTTACTTTCGAACCATCTTTGCAAATAATCTGCAATCAAAAGTATTTTTCATTCCAGTAAAATCACTTGTTAATTACATTGGTGTATTATTTATTTATTGTTCAAAACAGCCCGTCAGAAAAATAATTATACAGGATTGTTATTTAACATTGAATACCTTAAATTCATGGCATTTGATGCCAAAAGGTTGAACAATATCAATTACCTTAGAGAGTTGAAAGTAAGTTTTTGATTTGGAAGGTGCCGCAACCGTAAATTTGAACGCAAATACGCGATAATTTTCTACCACGCACATTTACACAAATAAATAATGTAAACATTCCCAGACAACTGATAAGGACTCTTTCTTCAAGTGTCTAGTTGCTTGGTGTCGAAGGAATGCGAAAAATAGTTCATAACTTCACCACCAGTCAGCGCTACAGTGAAAAAGTGCCGCTGTTTACAACAGAGATATCTGGTGGGACGTATGGCGATGCACGCATGCCAAAGTGGCCCCCGAGACACCGCATCTTCGGCCCCGGAAACTACCCTTTTGAAATAACGCTTTCACTTTTGGAGTTTGCTTCTGATCTTGAAAGATGAAACTTTTACTTTCGGCTTTTCGCTCTTTCAACATTTATTATGCTTTTCACTAGCGTTTTTCGCTTCCAGAAATGCCTGCGCTTTCACTTGAAACTTTTCGCTTTTTAATTTCTTTCCAAAGCGATTCAATAACGCTTTCACTTTTGAATTTTTACCTCTGAATTTGAAAGGTAAGACTTTTACGTTTGACTTTTCGCTCTTTCAACATTTATTTTGCTTTTCACTTGCGTTTTTCGCTTCCAGAAATGCCTGCACATTTCACATGAAACTTTCGCTTTTCAATTTCTTTCCAAAGCGATTCAATAAGCTTTCACTTTTGGATTTTGCTTCTGACCTTGAAAGGTAAAACTTTTACTTTTGGCTTTTCGTTGCTTAAAACTTTTCCGTTTTTCAGTTTCTTTCCATTTCTGGCTCAAAGTAGTCTCGACATTCAAAGTAGCCCCACTTTACAGTAACATAAAGATGATACGAGGAAAATATGTATAATTAGAAGGCTTCGATTATTACCCCTGGCCGCTTCGCTGCTCAACCCCCAATCTTCAATGAATGCACACTGAAGTCAACAGCGAAAGACATTTATGGATATTACGTGAAATTAACCATGTCATCGACATCCAAAAAATATTAAGGAAGTTTCACAGTAAACGGGAAAGCAATGCCACTGATGTACAATAAAAAATTCACTCGACTGACAAAGAAATGAACAAAATAGGCCATTCTTTACATCAGTCCTGAAAAAACATTCAGAGTACGGCCCTATTTTAGTAGGGTGTCTTAAAATTCTGATTTGGTAGTATAAGTTACTTGTAGGAATATATGCCACAAAATTTATCAAATCCGGATACAAACAGAATCCAAACTAATTAGAGTGATTGGTTTTGAAAAAATTGAAATGATTTTATTTCATTTTGTAATACAGAGCACTGCTATATGACCGCGCTGACATCAACACGACTTCAAAACGGTTGAAACGCGTGTAATAAATAAACACTGGAAATGAAATTATCTGTTTAAAAAAATGGGGAAATTGAAAGGGGGGAGGAGGGAAGTTATAACTCATTAAAGGACTCTTGCAAATTTATCTGAGACTTTTTATGATTCATTCAGGCTTGATTAAAAAAACTCTTCTTCAGAATCTACTTCATCCATGCTGGCTTCTTCAATACGTCTGAAGACATTTCCAAACTTGATTATAAGACTTCTCAAAACTCGTCCGACAGACTTTTCCAAACTTGATTCACATTCTTGAAGACTTCCGTCACTCATCCAAAGTTGTTGGGAGTCGTTTCAAAATCTTTTCATATATGTTAGAGAACTTTCCAAACTTAGCTAGGACTCTTCCACCTTCCAGACTTGTTTAGACTCCTTAAGATAACATCAAGCCTTGTTTAAGATTCCTTAAATCACATCTCTATTTTGCTAAGGTTCGTTTCGAACATTCTCAGCTCGTTCAAGACTTCCCGACTTAATAAACACTCTTCCAGACTTATCGACGACTTCTTTCAGGTTTCCTCCAAGCTGGTTTTAAATCCTTCAAAGACTTATCCAGACTTGATTCGAATTCCTTACAAACGTTGACTCTTCAACACCCCTTGACTTTCTGCATGTATGGTGTGCCAATTCACGATTTCTTTCTCCTGTAGTCCAGAGCGCTTTCGTCTGTTATGCCATCTTCAGTGGAGTACGGTACTCTACGTACAAAATTCACCAAGTTCACTCACACTCCAACATGGACACTCGACTCCTTGACTTATTTAAATTACCTAACATTCCTGTAGATTCTCCAAGCCTTATTCAGACTAAGCTCGTAAGAAGGCAAAATGGAATATCTTCCTTTTGAGCTGACGATCTAATCTTTCCCTCCCCCACGCAGAAGATCCGAATTCACGAGTGAAAATCAAAGTGAAGAGGTTTTTTCATTGTTTTCCCATGCCGACGGAGAAGCTGTGCTGTTCCGCGGCCAAAGGTCAAAACTGTATGAATTTAATTTGGTAGAAATACAAAACATTTTTGCTCGAGGCCCCCAACAAGTTTTATACCACTAGTTACAGGCAAAATCAAACTGACGGTCATCTTCTATTTTCTGTAAAAAGCATACCAAAACCGCTTCACCAAAACTGTTCTATTTCTTTCAACGTTTTTCCCCGCGTCTCGGGCACCACGAATTTGCAGAACACGGCAGCTGCCCCCGCTGCCACAGCGAATATCATCAGCACTCCTTGAATGGTGATCAATGAAACTGCGGTCGGGTAGAGTTTCACGCAAACAAAGGTCCAAAAATACACACTAGTGAGTAGAAATCCGGACATGAAGCCGCGCACCTGGGTCGGAAATAGCTCCGCCGGCATTTGCCAAGGCAGAGAGTATAACCCGATCGAACCAGAAGCCACGCTAATCCATGAGGCAATCACCGGGAACCAAAGCATGGGCTTATTCTGGACTCCTTGGAGCAGGTATAGGTACGCAGTAATTGACAAATAAGAGAGGCATACGCCAAGACCAGACCAAAAGCACAATGTCGTGCGGTCCACTCTCTTGACGATGGCTAGAAATAAAATGGAAGCCAGCAGGCACGTGCTCATGTAGCCGATGGACGAAACTGATTCGTCAATAGGCGTGTCGAAATGTTCGTACATCAGAGTGCTATAGTACGTTTGCACATTATAGCCAGAAGCTTGCTGGAGAATAAAGACGACCTCGAGTATGATAAACGGCTTCCATGCTTTAGTTTCCATGATCTTACTGAAGTAGGAAACGTTCTCATCTTCGGATGAAGACGTCTTTCGCGCGCTTTGCAAGTCCGTCAACTCGACCTCCGTGCTCGCCTCATCTTTTGCACTTCTCAGCCGTTTCAGTGATTTGAGCGCTCCTGCGGTATCTCCACGTGCGACCAGCCAAGCCGGAGATTCGGGAATGTAGAAAACCATGACGAAGCTGACGACTGCCACTGCAATATAAATCAGAGTCGCCTCTTTCCAAGGAAGAAGATCTTCAAAAACGTAGGCTAATAGGCTGCCAAAAATGGTGATCGGTCCGGTCAAAGCCATCATTATACTTCGGCAGGTGGGCGTATTGGTCTCGACGATGTACACGATTACTACCGGATCCATACCTATAAAATAAATCGAATTCCGATATTACTAGCGGCGGAGTTGGGGAGATTTGACAGTGGGCATAAGTCCCTCGAGATTTTCTAAAGCATTTTTAGAGAATTCCAATTCCGCCAATTTTCTTCCTTTTCAGAAAAAGTACATGGCTCATATTTTCGAAATAAAATGTCGATATTCCCGTGCTCAACTCACCATTCCACTAAACATGTTAAATCTCTATCTCTGAGCATTACAACAAGGAAGTGTCCAGTAAAAATGTAATAAAATTATATCACGGTATACCTGAAGCGATCCCGGTGAGCACACGGCCTATGTATAGCATTATGACAGTATTTGCTGAAAATATAATCGTCCAGCCGGTGATCAGAAGTAAAAACGCAAACTGGAGAGCTGTTTTGCGTCCAAACATTTCCATAAAAACACCGACGATTAGAGAACCGACCGGCATCGATAGAGGAAATAGACTTGCTGAGAAAATCATTACTACATATGTAATAAGGTTCTTGCAAATTGTGCTTAAAGTATAGATCTACCTACTGACTAGTTGACAGTCGAGTTACCCAGCTAACAAGAAGCACAAAATGTTCATTTCATACCCATATGGTACTTTATAATGTTCGTAAATTCGTACCAAGAAGGTATCACCTGGATAACGAAGGTACCGCAGTCGCAGCCCTCCATGCTGACACTGATTTTGATATCAGCTCAATACCACATAAATTATATTTTCATTGAATACCTAGGTGATACCAACCTGGTGTAAATTTGCGGGCATTAAGGTATGCTGTAGGTATCATACAGATATATGCATTTCTATATGCTAGCTGAGGTTGAGTAACGAGTGGAGTATATCTATTTGCGCACATCTATGTAGTTAGCAGATAGGTATCTATGCAAATATGACTGTTGTCTCACCTATCCAGGATAACTGGTCTTCCGAAATTGATAATTCGGATTGGGCTTCCTGCAGTTGTGGTATGAGCATGGCCGAAAATCCCTGGCATATTCCCCAATTCCAGTGCAGTAGGATAGCGATACTCGATATAAAACACTATTTCACAGAATATTTATTAGGTACAGCGAAAATTAATGATGATATGAGTACACGAAATGTAAGGAACATGACCATATTAACAGACCAATTCTTATAAAATGTTAGGGAATGTGAAGTTTTTAAAATGAATTTTCTACTTAAAATGATCCCTTGACTACATCACTTGATCGACTTCGATTTCTTTTTGCAGTAGTTGGTATAATCGTCCTCCATCATTTCCCGAAACCCGTACTTACTTATCCATTTCAAATGAGGAAAAAGATTCGTAATTGATATTAAGGAATACATTTTATCGTATATCACCGTCATTTTAATTAACAGAGTAGGCAAACCATTGTACACGAGTTTCTAATAAGTTGCCCTGCCTCCAATAGCAGAGAATTCTATTCACCTGAGACACTCTGTAATGTTGTCGAGTAATTATGTCACCAAGAACTACCTATGTGATACTGTTATGTTAAAAATATCTTTGTACTTACTGCTATTGAAGTTTGACAATTATTTTTTGGTTACTACACATTCTAACAAGCTAAGTTGTCGTCACCACGCATATTCCAAAGGTTTTACTATACATCTACTAAAAGTACACTAATTGTAGGTTGAAAGAGGAGAATAAAAAATTAATAAAAATACTTGCTTGCTTAAAAACACGATGATTTGTTATTGAGGCGAGCATGATGGTCACAACTGCAGTACCTAAATTATTAATGAGAGGTAAAACTCGAGGAACAATGCGCGCCTATCATTTTACATATATACCTACCTTTACCTATAGATGATGATCAAGTCAAGTACCTTTCTGTGTTTGTTGTTTGGGCAATAACAACGAACCAATAAATAATTATGTCTAATCTTGTAATCTTTAATATAGGCACTCAAGTGTTTCAAGTCGTTATTGCACGACATGTGAAAAGTGTTTGTAACTTACTGCTCCTGTAGCTATCTCTACTACAAAACTGAAGATAATTATGTCAAGAATGAACTTGCAAGGTGATTTAAGTATTTTAATATCGAAGAACGAGTAACTACACGTGACACGATGAGCTTCATTACTTTATTTTTCGGTGCTCATAACAAGTTCATTGTGTCCTTATCGCTATTCCCAAAAAAAAACTACCAAAGTTCACACCTCAGTAAATACCGTATTAATAAGGTGGAGATCATCATGTTATTATTATTGTTTGTTTTATTTTAGTACCTATGTTCTGACAGAGGTGTAGGTATTTTTATGTTTTCTTCTTTTCCTCGTTGTCCGTTATATTAATTTACATTACTTATCGTTCTAATGGTTTTATTTTAGTATCCCACTAATCCCTGAGGAATTTAATAGGTAGGTAAATAAAAACGGAGAATTTTAGTCATAGCCGCGGAAATTTAAAATGAGTCCTATAAAGTGTGTACGAGGTATACAAAGTACCTACTGCCAACATGAATGTGTAGCCGCGCGATTAAAGATATGCATGCGACTGTATGTTGGCTAATATGAATCTTTGCTAAGGCGTGCACAACTGACCTGCCTGAATAACTGAGACGTTAGGAGACAGAGCGAAAATATTGTACACGCATTAATTATTAGGCTAATTTTAAATTTCCACGACTACAGGATTATAAGTAAATGAAATAAGTGGGATAAATTTCGTAACAATAAGTATGATATCATGGCCGCGAGGGAGTGAGTAGTTATTTTTTTTTATTATTATCATTTTTTTTTTAAATTCTTACTGCCATGTGATTATGAAAAGAATAAATTAATCGCACAATATAATACAGACACTTACATGCTGGTAGCAGATGATCCATTAGACACAGAACTGATTACTGTGATCGAACAATATTCAATCTAATCTGCAAGTCAGGGTGTCGGAGCCGAGAAAATGACTGGACTAGACTGACTCAACACTTTATTCGCCTGCAAGTACCACACTCCTTGTATCAGCCTGTATTCCCTTTCGAGCATCACGTGCCTTGTACCAGCCTGCGAGCACTGCGCTTTGCTAGTGCATCATCTTGCAGACGAATCTGCAACCATGGGAGAGCATTTTCATGTCTGCTTCGCGGACTGCGTCGACATGAGAATGTCGTCATCCGCTATGGTCCGCAGTGCACGTAACGCTCCATATTTTTTGGCACGCCATTTTTTACACGCTACGTTCGCTGGACGATGACATTCTCATGTCGATGCAGTCCGAGAAAGAGACATGAAAATGCTCTCCCGTGGTTGCAGACTTGTCTGCAAGATGATGCACTATCAGAGCATAGTGCTCGCAGGCTGGTACAAGGCGTGTGGTACTCGCAGACGAGTGAAGTGTTGAGTTAGTCAGTCCAGTCCAGTACAGTATAGTATAGTTCAGTCAGTCAGTCAGTATAGTTTTATTATTATTATTTTTCTTAACGCTCTTCTCGTCACGCTCCAAAGTAATGCTTTTCCCGTTGTGTGCCAAAATAAAGACATAAAAATGTCAAAACGATTTCCATGGAAATGATAATTCCTTTTCGTTACTCCTCAAATGTAAGGTTTTTCTTGTTTGTTGTACACCCATGACTGGAATGTGCCAAAGTAAAGACAAGAAAATGTCAAAATAAATTTCTTCCTCAAATGTAACGCGTAACGCGTGAAACCAGGGCGGAAATCGAGCGAAAACTTTGGGGAGGGTCTGAAGCCCCAGCGTCTAAAATTGGCATGAAAATCCAATATAAAAATCCAAAAATCATAGCCCACCCCCCCAAAAAAAAATATATAGGTATATACCCAGTGGTAAAATCATATAAAGTTCTAAAATAAATTTCCATGGAAATGTCAACGCAGACTGCAGTCGCGCAGCAACAACACGGCTGCAGACTGTACATGTCAACTACTGAATTCGTGTCGGGGGAGCGTTAGGTTTTTCATTACGGTTTTGCTTAAGTATTATACACAGTAATAGAAGCATATAAAATGCTGAAACTATAGAAAATAGATTTTTTCTCGGCAATAGGTATTTCCATTGTAAGAAAAGAGGAAAAAAAGACAAAAAGAAACTAAATAATGTTCGGGGAAAATCTCCGATGATTTTTGATGTATTTCATCGAAAATCTTCAAGAAGAATCTTCAATGATTTCCAGAGAATAATTTTATTGGAAATCTTTGAGAAGAATCTCCGATGATTTTCAAGGAATTTCATCGGGAATTTTTGGGGGGAAATTGCGATTCCCGAAGAATTGGGACTATTTCCCACTCATGTGATGGGATCAGAGATTTTCCCCGAAGATTTTTCATACAATTTTTCGGAAATCGTTAGAAATTTTTTCTGAAGATTCCCGATGAAATTCTCCGAAAATTGGCGGAGATTATTTTCAAAGATTTCCAATGACATTTTTTTGAAATTATCGGAGATTTTTCTCGAATTATTTTCGATAAAATGTTTCGGAAATTGTGGGCTGGTTTCTGAAGAAGTTCATCAACATCGGAGATTTTCCCCGAACATTATTTTATCGTTTTGTACGTTTGGTGCGTACACCACCATCATCTTTTGTCTTTGCTTCTTTGAATGATGATTTTTGATTTAGAAGAAGTTCCTTAGACACATACTCGTACGTTGGCTGGTAACAATTTGAACAAACGTTGTTATCTTTGAAGCACTCATTTCATCTTGTGGAGCGTTCTCTTTCTCTTTGAAGTAAAAGAGAAAGCTTATGCATACGGATTGAAGCAAAACCTTAAAAACTCCTATTCTTCCCTTCGGAGCGAAGGCTCTCACTCCGCTCTTTTGCTTTGACGTTCTAAAGCTTAATTTTTATGCATACGGCCTAATAATACGATAATAAAACGTTATTAAGTGACATCAGTGTTTAGTTTTTTTCGCTACACATGTGATTAAGAAAAGTTGCCGACCCTGCATTTACATATTTCTGTACGTATACGTCTGTAAAATATTTCACTGGGACGCAATTCATTCAACATTTGGGACGCAACTCATACCACCTTCTTTTTGGTTTTGGACGCAATTCAACACTATGTCCTATTATTTCTTGGGCCGCGATTGATGCAAAAATCGGTTTTTGGGACGCAACTAACATCCAGCGCTGGCTTCATGGCTCCAGCTCAAAACTATTGGCTCAAAACTCGCTCTGCTCCGGTTGGAAAAATGGCCGGAGCGGAACCGTTTTTCGGCTCTACTCCAGCTCCGCTTTGATACCATGCTGCAACTATTCTTCATTTTAATGTATACCATCAGAAAGTGCGTTGTATTGTCATACTTTTCTTATTTTTATTATTACCCACATTCCCCTGGTTTGACATGCTGTCTGACAAAGTGACGGAAAATTGCGGATGTCAATACTCGGGTGTTTTCAGGTATATTATACCTCTGTGAGCCTTGAATGGTGACCCCGAATAAGAAAAGCTCCTGAGCGTCAAAAAATCGAGTTTCGGGTTTTTGCAGATCCTGGTACGGCTTCATATACAGTAAAACTTGATGGCTAACCCGATGCGCAACTAGTTACCCTCTAGTTACCCGCGGAAAAGTTATACGCATTTGCATCCCGGTTACCCTCAGATTATCCAGAAACCCGTCAGTTACCCATGGTTCCCCTTCAATTGCATGAGTAAGTTACCCATTTGCAACCTTCAGTTGCCCTCAGATTACCCAGAAACCCGTCAGTTACCCTTGGTTCCCCTTTAGTTACCTGGGTAGCTGGCGGGATTTTGCGCATCGGGAAGAAGGAACTTGTACTAGGCGGAAAACTTGCTTTAACGGAAAGAAACCTTCAGAACGGACTCCTTTCTTATGTAAAATGACGGGTGTGTAAGACGGACAATAATAAAATGAAAAATTATCATAAAGAAAGAGGTTTTCAAGAGATAAGATGGAAAAATATTACTGTAAGTTTACTCTCCCGACTAACTGTGTACAATTCTCATCGATGCTGAAGACAAAGTACTGGCAAGTGCTATAGACAGGACTGTACAAAGTAAAATTACGCAGTACTTTTCAAAAATATATATTAAATTCAAATTACTGAACTGTACTACTGTACAACGTATGCGTACTTTGCACTGCATTGTAAAATACACAGTACATAAACACTTTTGTTTTGTTTGTTTTCATCCAGTTCTTTATAAAACGGAAACTTGCTATAACGGAAAAAATATCACAGACCCGCTGCGTTCCGTCTTACCCAATGCGAAAAATCTCGCCAGCTACCCGGGTAATTAAAGGAACCAAGGGTTGCAAATGGGTAACGTTTCCGCGAGTAATTAGAGGGTAACTGATTGCGTATCGAGATGCGCAAAATCCCACCAGTTACGGTAACTAAAGAAGAACCAAAGGTAACTGACGGGTTTCTGGGTAATCTGAGAAGAACCGAGGGTTGCGAATGGGTAACTTTTCCGCGGGTAACTAGAGGGTAACTGACTGCGCATCGGGTAGCCAAGTATTACTGTACTTTGTACGGGTAAAGACAGCCGCCATTTTTTTTTCCAGTTCGGTTTACCAAAAGAAAATCGGCTGAGCGGTAAACACCGCGGACCAGTTTTCGTTTCACGGAAAACACTGGGAAGAAAATGGTGGCTGTTCTCTCCTGTCTTCGTACAAGGTCCTAGTCCTGGTAGACACGTTGATATAGTTTCACGTGATAATAATGTGAAACTCCAAAAATAGTTAGGCCTTCAACTAGGCCAGATGGGCTTGCTGAAAACAAAATGTGCAATTTTCTTTTCCAATGAGCTTTTTCTTATCCTGGGTCCCAATTTTATTAAGTACATTTTGTTTATTTTTGTAATTTTCTTATTTTGTTTACTTTGCATAATTTATTAAATTAGTTTACCGAGTTTATTTTATTTGGGTACTATGTCTAAATATCTGTTGAAATTTCAACATAAGTTGAAAATTCTACCGGGCAGTTTCCTTACAAAAAGTGAAACTTGAATGACTGAGTATACATTCTTCCCAATTTGAATCAGTGCTAATGTTGATGCTACGATTCACACTACAACTGCCACCCGGATTGTTGGCTTTTGGAGACGCGATCTAAGTGTCGCGGTCGACCGCACCCCCTCAAGTTATTAATTTCGGTCGCGTTTAAATTAACCATCATCGGTGGGCAGCGACCACATTAGCGCACCCTCTTCGAGTACATAAAAACGTGTACATAAATCGAGAACGAAAATATATCCGAGAAAGAAAAAAATTATCCCGAAAAAGTGAGTCGAAACGAGAGAGACCCGTTTGAAAAGAAGTGAAAGAGCAACTTCCGTCTAAAAATCATAACGCAGATAACAGGCGGTCTGACTCGAGTTTAAAATGAGAAGAAATTTCCAGCCCGTGAGTTATGGCCGGAGAAAGCGTACAGTGGGCGGTGGTAAATCTAGAGAGGGAATCGGCGGTGGCGGCGGCGGCGAAGGAGTTTACAACAGTTATACACATCAGTCATCCCTTAAGCTTTTGCCGGGATAATCAAATTCATGGGAGGTCAACAGAGCGTAAAACGCAAACTTGAGTGCGACGTTTCATTGTTCCGGTATTTTAGATACGGTTCGCTAATTTTTCGACAGCCACTCCTCTCCCTCTCGCGTTCATCTTCGTCGGCGTTTTTTTATCCTCGTTCACGCTTTTGATTCGCCTTATTGCAGTAGATTTTCTGTATTTACACATTCGCTCACTCACGGGACCCCACAACGAATCTCTTCTCGTATTTTTGTGAATGGGCCATGCTGCCGAAAGTGTGACTATTTCTGCAGCCTACAAAGTTCTCAAGAAATATTAATACTGTCATGAAATGTTGCGAGTCTTTTATTGAGAATTAAGAAATCTGTCTAATGTAATTTTGAGCAGGGTCTTATCGACTGGCTGAAAGTTACACTCGAGAGAAGGGCCGATAATTCCATGAGTTTAGACAGTGGCGCAGCCACTTAGTGTTCGAGGAGTGTCTGGTCGAGTGTGGGTGGGGGCTAAAATTAGAAAAACCACTATCTGACGAAATCGCAAGGAGGTCCAGACCAAGGACGTTGGTGTAGACAAATCTGCGTAGACAAATACATTTGTCTTCATGTAGACAATGAAATGTAGAAAAATGGTGTAGATAAATGCAAAGTGTACACAAATGTCAACAAATGTCAACAAAGGGCGTAGGTGGCAGTGTAGCCACCTACAATTTCTTAATTGTGATTTTGTGAATTCAATAAATCAAAGAAATTAAATTTGTATTTAGGTATTATTGTGAATTTGCGATTAACTGATTACATCTGTATTGGTTTTTTAAAGTCATTTTCGGAATTGCTTACATTTACCTACTTTTGTCTACTTTCTACACACGGTCTATGTTGCTTTTCATCAAAACGTAGACAAGTATTGCATACATGTAAACAAACATCCCTGGCCCAGACGCCCCACGGGCTACGCTACTGGTCTTAACGGTCCACACAGCACATCTTCACACAATTTCTTGCGTTTTCTGAAGTATGTTGTCTACATACCTACAAGCCACTGAAGTGGAGACAACATTCCCCATTTATGGTACGGAAGACACATGGCTACGTCGACCTCAATGTCTGCAAAAAAACAAACAAAAAAAAAACTAACTTCATGAAATTTCAGAAGTGGGCAAGAGTGTGAGCACATGGCTGGAAGAAAAAAAGAAAAATGAGCGGAACAAGCATATAAAATGTTAAACTATGTGCCTCTGTAATGAGACACGTATTTGGCGAATGATACGGTAATACTACAGAACATTACACAAGCGGTGGGGGGGGGGGGTACAGATACCGCTAGAGTATGCTAATTTGACAAGTAAATGTATGAATTGTTAATTTTGGTGGATTATCCTCGGTTACTTATTTTATAGAAAGATTTGAAAGTTAATTTTGCAATGAGTATTTTGTACAACTTAATAGTTCGGTATTAACGTTAATGTCTCACAATACGCAGCTGGTCTGCAAAAGATGTGTCCAGGGACGTACCGAAGAATTTTTCCTGGGGGGGGGGGGGTGAAAGTCCCAGCTGATTCAACTCAAAATTCTCACGTATCAAAGCAAAAAAAAAAAATTTCGACTTGTTGGATTTCCCCAACTTCTCAAATCAAAATTCCCAAGTATAAAAGCAAAAGCAAAAAAAACCACCTTCGACCTGTTGAATTTTTCCAACTCTTGCCGAAATTTTCCAACTGCTGTGTACAAAATTTCCTACGGGGGGGGGCGGAGAGAAGCTCCCCCTCACTCCTATTGGTACGTTCCTGAATGTGTCCTAATGTCTACTCTAGATATTTACAGAAAATGTCTCTAATTAATTAGATAAAATCTCAAATCCCCGATAATGCTGTCGAAAGATTTGGAGAAAATTCTAGACTTCCTCATCAAGACAACATCGATCTACTTTAAATAAGAATTGAAAGCGTTCAAAAGTTTTGAGTCCAACAAATATTTTATTGACGTATGAGGGAAGTACCGATGGAGGGGGTCAACTGACACCCCCCCCCCCGTAGAAATTTTTCACTCAGCAGTTGGGAAAATTTATCCTTTCAGTCAGGGACGAAAATAAGGCACGGAAGCCTCCACCGGTGTTGGGAAATTTTAGTAGGTAATCAAAAGTTGAAAAAATCCAATAAGTCAAAAGGTTTTTTTTGGCTAATGCAAAAAAATTATGGACGTACGGATAGGGGGTAAAGAACTAAAGGGGGAGTGAAGACATACGCCATTTTGGATCGAACCGCGCCCGTCGATGCCGAATTGACTACGCGGTTCTCTCCGCATTGTCGGATTCGCCATTCACGGGCACGGCTGGATGCGACATAATGGCGCATGTCTTCACTTCCCCTTTCTCTCTGTATCTCTCTATATACTAAAAAAGTAAAATCCGCCGCCACCACCGTCGCCTCCGGGAGAAAAAAAAACGCACTGTGGGTTGCCTACCTAAAAATCAGAAAAATTGCAGGGCAGATCAGCTACTTTCAAGGACATAATTGGTTCTAACATAAAAAAGTTGTAAGACATAACCAACATAATAACATAATAAGAAAGACATATAATGACATAATTACCCATAATCTCCAAGATCTTAAGTGGCGAGATACAACACATAGTCTAACTTAAGATATATGTATGAAGGCAGGTATAGTGTTCATGAATAGGGCAGACCAGCTACCTTGGACTCTGAGATCTCAGGTCCTTATGACGCCATCATCATCTCATTTGATCTGTTCACTGAGAATTTTCCCAAAATCATAAGTGGCGGCTGCGTGGCTGCACGGTGCCTCCGGGAGAAAAAACACTCACTGCGGGTTGCCTACCCTGCCCCTTAATTGCTCATTTCTCCAGGGGTAGCCTATCTTTGGGAAGGGTTTATGGTGGAGAAGGGAGTTTGGAAGGAGGTAGGTCGCGAAGGACGAAAAGGAGGGCCACGGGAGGGGGGTCGGAATAGATGGTAAAGGACGAGGATAGTCACAATGAGGGAGAGGGTCGTGGTCAAGGAACAAGGGGGTTATTGTGGGGGAGGGTTCTCTATACACGAAACAGTAAAAGCCACCTCCTCCTTCCCCTCTGTGGGGATAAATTTCTGGTGACCTCCCCTGTACCTTAATCTCACGTTTCGCCCCCAGGGGGGCTCCTCGGTGGAGGTAAGAGCTCCTGGAGAGGGAGGACGGCCACGAAGTATATAGAGAGACCGCCAGATTTTGCCGGAAAAGGCTACCCCTGGAGAAATGAGCAATTAAGGGGCAGGGTAGGCAACCCGCAGTATTTTTTCCTCTCCCGGAGGCGGCGGCGGATTTTCTCTGCTTCCTCCTCCACCATGAACCCCCTCCCAAGGGTAGGCTGCCCCTGGAGAAATGAGAAATTAAGGGGCAGGGTAAGCAACTCGCAGTTGGTTTTTTTCTCCCAGAGGCGGCGGCGGATGGTCGAGGGGCTTCTGTTGTGAGAAGGCAGTTGTGGTGAAGGTGAAGGTCCTGGGTGCTTCCTGTAATAGATCAAATTGAAAGGTGTGACTTACAGTTATTTGTACAACTGGTGTTGTCACAAAAACCTCGATAAGGAAAAAAAGAAAGAAACTCTGACAGGAAGAGTAAGAAACTTGTGAACCCGCGAGGCGCGAACCGCCGAGCTAGGCCGGGGCCGGCACGAGCAAAGCGAGTGACGGCGGGGGTTGGGCCGCGAAGCGACCCGGCGGCCCGGGGCGAAGATCCCTAGTAGCTCCCTACTAGGGGGTGGGGAAACGAGGCAATCCCTCCCCCTATAGAAATGTCTCATTCAGCAGCTGGGAAAATTTACCATTTCAATTAGGGACGAAAATAAGGGAGGCACGGAAGCCTTCACCGAAGAGTTAGGAAATTTTAGTAGATGGATCAAAGGTTTAGAAAATCCAATAAGTCAAAAGGTACATATTTTATTTAATAGCCAATATAAAAAATGTAGATGTTTGGGAATTTTGAGTTGAGTAAGTTGGGATTTTCACCATTTTTGCCCTCCCACCCCCCCCCCCCCCAGGGAAAACTCTTTCGATCATAAAAAAGGGCAAGAATCTTTAAAGGCAAGAGCCTACATAAAATTGGACAAGAGGGCCAAGAATTCTCAATCGGGAAAGAAGTAAGTCAGGGAGATCCACTCTCCCCCAATCCATTCATCTGTATAACTGAACAAGTCTTCAGAAGACTCAGGTGGGAACAGAAGGGGATAAAAGTCGATGGAGAAAGATTAACCAACCTGAGATTTGCGGATGATACAGTAATCATTGCCCAAAACGCAAAATAATTGCAAAAGATGATAGACGAATTCGCAAGGGACAGCAGGGAGATAGAATTATCCCTAAATCCAGAAAAAAAAATCTTATCAAATAAAAAGGGTGAAGAAATTAAGATTGAGGGGTAATAATACAAAAAGTGAACAAGATAGAATATGTGTGACAAAGCATTGCTTTCAAAAACAAATACAAAAAAGAAATTTGCAAAAAAATAAACGCACTGACAAACGGATGTCAAACATGGGTAGCTACGAAATCCGGTGTGAAGAAGCTTCGGATTACTCAAAGGGCCATGGAGAGGAGCATATTGAGGGTTAATAATAATAAGAAAAATAGGAAGCAATCGGGAATAAAATATATAGAATATACCACCAAAAACGTAAAAAGGAAATATGCGGGACACTTAGCGAGGCAGGAGGGGCGATGGACAAGGAAAATTATGGAATGGTCACCTAGGGAGAGTAAATGCACTAGAGGTGTAGCCCAAGCACCAGATGAAGGGATGAGGTAGTAAAAAATGGGCTACTACAAGAAATAAACATGCCACTCTTCCAAAGCTTCCCGTATTCATTAGATGGCATAATTATTGGTAAATTAAGGTTGGAACATGTAGTCTACATGATTGACTATATTTTTATTATAATAATGTTGCAATACAACCAAAATTACTTATCATTTTTAACTCTGAAAATTTTTTTCGGCAGCATGTCGATGAAAATCACTTTGTTTTGATTACTCAACTAAATCACCCATACAACGGGCTAACTGAACGTGATTTCCAATTTTTGTGTCCCCTTTTTGGGGCCACACTGTGGGACACTATCAGTAGTGGTTACGGTCCTGTATTCCATTCTTAAAAAACGAGGACCGTCATATAAGCTGTAAAAAAAGATCACACGCCCGTATTCTTAGCTTTAATAAAGACCAAAGTAAAAAAATTGTACAAGAACGTCAAAATTGAGTGTTTTTTTCTACAAGAAGAGGAGAGCGCGATTAAGTTGGGTTTAATATTATCTAGCTGAACTGAAATGTTGCTTATATTAGGTATAAGGGTGAAGAACTAATGGAAGGTAGTCAAAAAAAATTGAAATTTGGGAAAATAAGAACCACGCTAATACCTCAGCTCAACTCAGTGGAGCTCTAAGAAGTCGACGTGCTTTAAAGAAACAAAAGAGTGAATTTACCTGCATCACTCAGACACTAATGATTCAACTTGATTTTGACTGAAAATTGCTAAAATTCCGAATGGGGGTTATCATGTCCCAACTCTGCTCAGTGAATCTTTGAGAAGAGGTGTGAGCACCAACTAAACAAATAACTTTATTTACTCGCATGGACAAAGCACTAAAAATTGGATTTAGTTTTGACCCAAAACTCTCAAAATTCTAAACGCACGGGAGTTGTCCTACCTCAGCTCCACCCAGTGGATCTCTGAGAAAGGGATAAGCACTAACGAGTGATCTTATTTTCGAAAAACTCCAAAAATTCTTAATGAGAGACTATATCGTGCCGCAGCTTCGCTCAGTCGATCTCTGGATCTTCGGGAAGGGAGTGCGAACTACCGAAACAAATGAGAGCGTTCATTTGCACTGCCAAAGCATTGACCGTTGGACTAATTTTTGAGACAAAATTCCAAATAAGAGCCGCCATGTCGCTAATCCCTCAGCAGTTCTCTAGGGCTTTGTTGGACGGGAATGAGCATCGACAATTGAAAGGTTACCAAAGAAACACGTGTAAGTGCCATAACCATCAAACTCGAGTTTTTCATTTGGACAGGTTCTATAAATACACGCGAAAGCGGTAGTAAAGGTATAAGTGTCAAATGTTTACATTTCGTAGTTCAGATTTCATCCACCAGAAAGAGCATTTTCTAAGTTCATTTGTTTGTGTCGTTGAAAATAATGTAAGTCCCACGATCCAGGAGTCGAACAAGAGAGTAAACAAACGATATCGAATTTCAAGTAGGTGACGTTATACATTGTCTAGCTCATTGAAATATAGTGTTGTCTGTTGCGAAAAAAAAAAACTCAAAACGAAACGAAGATACTTAAGAAAGCTGAAATTATTCCATGGAAAGATACTGCTTCGCGGCTAACATTCCTATTAAACCCAATACAACGAGAGACCAGGTGTTGAAGAACATTTTTTGACGTAAAATTACAAACAAGTTTTGTGCAGTTACACCGCTTTCTTTGGTAACCCTTCAATTAAGATATTTTGCCACGAAAAATGTTCTATGAGGTGTGGGCAATAGCACGGGCCTGCCATTTGAAATATCCATCTTGCACAACTTCCAAAGCAACCTCCGGACCGACTGGGCCATAATAATCCTCCGTTGCGAGTGCCAAAATTCTGTCTATGTCGACCCCCCACAACGCAGATATCTTCCGATAACGGTCAACTCGCAGACATCGCGATTGATTAATTCGCCAAGTCGACGGCGAAATATTAATTGGCGAGTAATTTCGAGAAGCATAGTTACAGCCTTTTCCAAGGAGAGCGATTCGTGTCCAGAAGAATGCTTGTAGCTGCGCCGGTCCACCGCTTCGTGGCCGCCCCGACTCCCCGGCCAATTGAACACGGCGAGAATACCTTACCGCTCAAAGGAGCCGCGCCTCATTTCGGTGGCACTTTACACGCAGACATACCGACAGATCGACCCCGACCTCGACGTGCACAATCGGCGAGCTGTTTGCGTATTCAGATGGCGACCGGCAGCGAACACTTCTAAATGGAACTGGCGGCGCGATGATGGTTTTCGAACAAGCAGAACGCGATATTAATTTCAAATAATTAATCGGAAGACGCGGACAGAGGACAGAGCTGGTGAAGGAGCAAAGGAGCGAATCGATGGTTTCGTGGTACCGGCGGCTTCGGCTTCGTTGTTTACCCGCGCAGGTCGACTCGACGAATTAATTACAACACCGGATGGAGGCGCAGACTTTCGGTGGCGCACATAAATACGATTTACCGAAAAAGAAAACAAAATAGCTGGCTCGTTTAGTATGCTGGACGGTGGACCCGGGTCTTGTTTCCAGAAATTCTAAAACCGAAAGGAGACGACAGGGTTCGTTAGCCGTGGCTCGGCCGCTTCCGATAACCGTTTCCGCCGGTCTTAAGTGGCCGGGGAAGTCCGAACATCTCGGCTTCTGTAGAGAATTTAAGTATACCGTTCGATTATATATATCGATCTCGAAATGATATTTCAGGTCTGAAGAAGTGTGGATGTTACAGCCTGGAGCGTTACTGCACAACATGTGACGGAACGACGTATAGCTTCGTGACTAGTAAGAGCGTCACTTGATACCACTTTCTGCCCCTTCCAGGACTATAGGGTGTAATATACTGTGTTATTTGGGAAAATGTCCATTTGGGAAAATCCTATTTAGGAAAATGTTCATTCGGGAAAATCCATTTGGGGAAAAGTCTATTTGGATTCTCGATTTTGTCTTTTTTTCTCGATTGAATTTTCCTGAATGGATTTTTCCCGAATAAACATTTTTCCAGAATGGATTTTTCCCAAATAGACTCAATTAACCATCAAATGTATACCAAAGAGACTAATTTTTCAAGAGTTTTTTGGAACTGGCCAAAAAAATCTTTGGTACTGCCCAAAATCGGGAGTGCTGCCCCCCATTAAGGCCCCTAAAAAGAAAAGAAAATTGAAATATTCAGAATAAAATATCATATTTCAAATTCGATTACGAACGGATAAGTTACAAAGGAAAGAATTGAAAAATCGAAAGAAAAATAAAATGAAAATAGGACTGCGATAAAGCACCAAAAACCAAAACTCACAATACAGGAGATAGCATTGTAATCCAGAATAAAGTAAGCCAAACAGAAAAAAGTATAAAAGTATCGTCAAAGTCATATCTTCCTTTTCTGAATAAAAAGTAGGCACGTAGTTTTCCTCTTTGAATAAAAAAATAATAATAAACGCCTCCCCTTCTCGGTCAATAAAGAAAGAAAATTGTTTTTTGATACAAAAACATTTCTCTTTCGACTCTAAAATTAAAAAAATTATCCACGATAAAAAATCCCCCAATCCCCCCCCCCCCAAGAAAAAGAAGTACTATGCCAGTTTATTTTACGGCATAATCCTGATGCGGAATGAACGAGAAAGGAATCAGTGATACTAAAATAAAGTTTCAAAAAATGTATACCTAGGTAGTATTCGCTGATCTTGCTGGGGTAGTTAGAAAATAACTATAAGGGGCTTCGCCCCCTGGCCGCTTCGCGGCCTAACCCCCCACCGTCACTTGCTTTGCTCGAGCCGGCCTTGCTCGGCGCTTCACGCCTCATCCAACCTCCATAGTCCCCAGTATTTGGTCAAAAACTTGTTTTCCTAAGTTGAGGTTTGCTTTAGGCTTCTTTTGCTCCCCCTCTATCAGCGGTCCTCAGTCTTTCACCATGAACCCCTTCCATCCTTTCTTCACTCCTCCACCACGACCCCATTGTTCACCATGGTTGATCTCCGCCTCCACGGTCACTCAGCCACGAACTCCTCCACCACAATGGCCATAATCTACCAGAGGCTTCAATGCCCACCTTATGGTCTTTTACCTCCGCTGTATCCTCCCTGCGAATCCTTCCCTCTCCCTTGGACTTCCTCCTCACCTCTACAATCATCGACCATCTGGCTCTTAATCTTTTCGCATTACCCTCTCCCTCGCTCTATGACCTTCTCCGTCCACAGCTTCTCCCCCACATGGCACCCTCTGTTCATCCCTCCGACCGTCACCCAGTCCTCCACATAGTCTCCCCCAACTACCCTCTTCCACCCCGAGTGCCCACCCCAGTTAGGACCACATCCCCCCGACCACCTCTGCACCATTTCATTTCTGTTCACATACCACGCCTCCACCAATACCTCTTCACATATCACTACGCCCCTCGCTACAGCCTTCCCCTTCTACTGCTCCTTCTCTGCGGCCTCTTCATCCCAACCCCCTCGAGGATCCCTTGGTCCTCCACTCAGAATCTCGCACCACCATGACCACCCTTCTTTTTCAGACTACCACGGCTGTCATTCCCCTCCCTGGTCCCTCTTTCACCCAGGACTTCCTCCTCCGCCAAGATCTTTTACTCACCATTACCCCCACCACCCAGGGCCTTTATCCCTCTCTTGAGGCCACGCCCCCACGGATCTCCTCCCCATTCTGGAGCTCCTTCCACCATGAACCACCTCCTACGGGTAGGCTACCCTTGGAAAAATGAGCAATTAGTGGGGCAGGGTATGCAATCCGCAGGCGACGGATACTCCCGAGGGTAGGCTACCCCTGGAGAAATGAGCAATTAAGGGGCAGGGTAGGCAACCCGCAGTGTTTTTTTTCTCCCGGAGGTGGTGATGGTGGCGGCGGATTTTACTTTCTTAGTATAAGAGCGATATGTCTTTTTATGTCTTATTATGTCGGTTATGTCTTAAAACGTGGAGATAAAACTTGGAGATCTTATATGTTAGAACAGATTATGTCCTTGAAAGTAGCTGATCTGCCCCTTTTTAGTATATCTATCTTATATAAGGTACTGCTCAACGTCCTATGCAAGTAAATTAACTCTTACCCTGCAAACAAAACTAACCAGAACCCAAAGGAGCCTTTTACTAGGAGTAATATCGGGTTATCGCACCATATCGTACATGTCAACATGGGCTATTTCAAGTATAATACCAACTGAGTTGAAAATTAAGGAGATCAATAAAATTAAAGCTTTGAAAACAGAGAAGCTAGCCCGAACAAAATTTGAATTACGACAGGAAGAGCAACAAATTAGAGAAAACACAATAACAGTCAGACAAAAAATTTATGATGATGCGAAAACTGACCGTATCACTCATACACTCATACCTGACATCAAAAACAGACTAAAACACAAAATATTTACAACAGATTACGTAACTACTCAATTTTTAACTGGGCACGGGAACTTTCAGGCCTACCTACATAAAATGGGGAAAACGATGGATAGTAAATGTAAGGAATGTGGAAACAACAATGACGAAGACGCGCTACGAATAATTTTTGATTGCATTAAATGGAGGGACCTTAGAAAACAATACAGAGTTGATTCTCCAGATCGCGACCTACTAAAATTTTCTGAAACAAAACTAAACCAATTCATGTCAGTTATAAAAGAAATATATAAACAAAAAACGAATAGCAGGACATCGCACACAAATAACACAGTTAATTTATAAAACATCGTATGTGTTAATGTTAAGTTTATTATAATATAATGTTACTTTAAGAAGATTATTTTGAGGGAGGAGGCCCTAAAGAAAAGCATGGCACTGCAGGGCCCTCCTCTGCTAAAAAAAATGAAAATGAATAAAAAGTTTTGGGAAAAAAGAGAGATACGTCTTTTTATGTCTCATTCTGTCAGTTATGTCTTAAAACTTGGAGATATTTTATGTTAGAACAGATTATATCCTTGAAAGTAGCTGATCTGCCCCTGCCATTTTCCTGAGTTTTAGGTAGGCAACCTGCAGTGCGTTTTTTTCATCACGGAGGCGGTGTAGCGGTGGTGGCGCTCTATATACTTCATGGCCATTCCCCCTCTCCAGAAGCTCCCACCTTCATCAAGGAGGCCTCCCCTGGGTCAGGGTACCACTGGTGAAACGTGAGATTAAGGTACAGGGGAGGTCACCAGGAATTTATCCCCACAGAGGGGAAGGAGGAGGTGGCTTCTACTGTTTAGCGTATAGAGAGCCCTCCCCCACAACGACCCCCTTGTTTCTCAACCACGACCCTCTCCCTCATTGCGACTACCCTCGCCCTTTACCGTCGATTCCGACACCCCCATGGCCTTCCTACTCGTCCTTCGCGACCTTCCTCCTTCCAAGCTCCCTCATCCACCATGAACCCCCTCCCAAAGGTAGGCTACCCCTGGAGAAATGAGCAATTAAGGGACAGGGTAGGCAACCCGCAGTGGGTTTTTCCTCCAGCCACGCAGCCGCCGCCTATGATTTTGGGAAAATTCTCAGTGAACAGATCTAATGAGATGATGATGACGTCATAAGGATCTGAGATCTCAGAGTCCAACGTAGCTGGTCTGCCCTATTCATGAAAACTATATCTGCCTTTATACATACCTTAAGTTAGACTATGTGTTATATGTTATATCTTTTGACTTGAGATCTTGGAGATTATGGGTAATTATGTCATTATATGACTGTCTTTTTATGTCTTATCATGTCGGTTATGTCTTCAAACTCGATCTTTTATGTTAGAACAGATTATGTCCTTGAAAGTAACTGATCTGCCCATGCAATTTTTCTGATTTTTAGGTAGGCAACCCGCAGTGCATTTTTTTCTCCCGGAATCGGTGGCGGTGGTGGTGGAAGCGGCGGATTTTACTTTTTTGGTATATAGAGAGAAAAATATCTAGGAGAGGAAGAAAATGGTCCATTCGCCTCCTTGTCGGAACTATTCATACGACGCGTCCGGTCTATTAAACTGACCAAAAGTTTCAAACATTTTAGGCGACTTTATTTACCACGAGTATTTTAGAAATCTTGCGACATTATTCAAAATTTTTCATCGGAATTTTTCAAAAAATATAATTTTTATCCTAAATATTTCATTTTTATCATGTGGCAGACGGGTCTGCAACAACGGAAGAGCATTTTCATGTCTATAATTTAACTTTGCTTCGCCCTGCGCAATTATATTTTCCAGCCGTGTTGTTGCTGCGCAATTGCAGTCTGCAGCCTTGTTGTTAATTCCATGGAAATTTTTAATACTGATGATCACGCTGAGGATGGTTGGAAGCAGTGGCATATTACCCATAAGGCACACTAGGCACGTGCCTAGGAGGGCAAATTTTGACTTAAAAAAGGGGGAAAATAAGAAAAAAAAGAAGGGAAAGAATTAAAAAAGAGGGAAAAAAGAGGAAGGGAAAAAAGGAGAAAAAAAACGAACATAGACTGAAAAAAGTTCATATTTGGGTTTTGTGTTTCAATCGGTATTTACCTTTCATTATGAATTTTAGTGACCAAGACTCCACGCCGGATGTAAGCCACATTGATGAACTTTCATTCATCATCACATATGTTCAGAAAGATGGAGTTCCTGTGGAAAGGTTTGTTGGTTTTCTCCCAAATGTAGGTCACAAATCCGAACGATTGGAAGAAGCCATAATTTCTTTTCTGAAATTACATGACTTGGACATTAAAAATTGCGTCGGTCAGTCATATGACAACGCCAGTAATATGTGCGGCTGTTACAGTGGTTTGCAGGCTCGAATTTTGAAACTCAATCCTTTGCCAACATATGTACCTTGTTCTGCGCACTCTTTGAATTTAGTTGGGACATGCGCCGCAGAATGTGTTCCCCAAGCAACAAAACTTTTCAACGCTCTGCAACGTGTTTTCACTTTTTTTGCAGCATTTACTCGCAGGTGGGACCTCTTTATGGAAAATTTGAAAATAGGTCAAAAAGTGGTGAAGCGAGTAGATGGAACCAGGTGGTCAAGCCGTTTTTTTGCCACTGATAGTTCAACTATAAAAGCTGGAAAGAAATTCAAAAATCACTCTTGGATATTGCAGATAATCCATCAGAAAAATCAGAAGTCCGTTGTGAAGCTAAAGGACTAATGAAGCACCTTGATCGTTTTGAATTTGCTTTCATGTCTGTTTTCTGGAATGCAGTGTTGCAGAGATTTCACACAACAAGCAAGCAATTACAGTCAGAAAGGGCAGATTTAAACTTGGTTAATCATTTGTATACATCATTAACTGAATTCATTTCAAGTCTAAAAAATGATGAAATGTAACAAATTTATGCTGATCAATTTGATGACAACTTTCCCTTAGAGTGTATCCATTACAAGAGCTACATCTCATCAACAGAACCAATAAACGATTGGTCCAAATATTTTGAATTTTTCAAGAAACATTCTTTAAATCTCACTTTTCCTAATATTGACATAGCAATGCGAATTTTTTGATCTATGGCTGTAGCCAATTATTCAGCAGAGCGTTCTTTTTCCGTTTTAAAACGTCTAAAAAATTACTTGAGGTCGACTTTGTCTCACTCAAAATTAAACTCCCTCGCTATTTTAAGCATTGAAAGTGTATTAGTTGATAAGATTGATTTTGATGAAATTGTTAACGAATTTGCTGCTGGTAAAGGTAGAACGAAATTATTTTTGTAAATGATAAAAGTTAGAAATTATATGGTTTTTTAAATACAACTCAATAAATTAGAATTTAATATTATTTGTACTTGTAATAAAAACACAAAAAAAAAAGATAAAAACAGAAGTTGAAATATGTGGCGGTTTCTGAAGATTATTAAAAGAAAATTTTTCACCCCTCCACCCATCCCTTAATGACGCTTGCATAAGGGCGGCAAAAATTTTGGTGCCTAAGGGCGCCACACACCTTAATCCGCCATTGGTCTTCCCCTACCATCCCCCTACAATTATAATACAATAAATTCAGACATTTTTTGCATTTTTCTTCCCGTTCATCTTCTTCCTTGGAAACAGGTGTGTAACTATTACAGCCTTTTCCCCCACGGTGGCTGCCTTCCGTCTTGGAGGAGTATAGTCCGATATTTCTTGAAACATTATTTTCGATTCAGTTTTCTTGGATGGGGGCATAGGCGCAAATAGGTGGGGCTTGGGGGCGTAGCCCCAAAACTTCTGAATAGCTCCCCAAACTCTGAAAGATTACCAAAGAAAATGATGCAGGGAGTGGTGTTGCTTTATAATGAGGGGCTCAAGCCCCCCCCAGTTCTAAGCCCTATTTGCGCTTGTGCATGGGGGTCGGAGATTTGGAACGTAAATTGGACTGAAGGACATCATCTGCGATTAAACACGGACAGCAAATGATACAATCTTGATAGAAGAAATAAAAGAATCTGTTACTAGTAAATTCGAACCCAGATAAGCTTGGTCAGCCTAGGGATGTAAGACCATCCATCAGGACATCAAATAAAAATCCAAGGGGGATAGTGTGGTCGGACGTATGGCGATGCACGCATGCCAAAGTGGCCCCTGAGACACCGCACCCCCGGCCCCGGAATCATCTGTACATCTGTGAGCTGACAAGAAGAAAGGGACCTCAGCGCAAAAAAAAAAAACATTTTTGTGATAACAACTGTTTTTGACTAATTTTTGGCCGCTCTTTTGCGTGGTGTTGTCGAAAAAATTCTAAAAAATTTTCCCAAACGGCTGTAAGTCTTCAAAGTTGAGTGTCTCCGTAACGTGAAAACGTTATCAATTTTGTTTATCCGCTCTCCTGTAACATTTACATTTTTGCGCTGAGGTCCTTTTCTTCCTGTCAGCTCACATTCTGTAGACTCTCAGCAACCCTATTTTAAAGCACCCTGCGTGAATTTTTTCCCCGGACAATGCCCTATCAAATCTTTTGTTATAAGTTAGAACTTTTTTGGGTCAAATCACTCGACATTAGGACTAATTGAGACTTTCTCATACTTGAGTATTGAAGATCCTTTGAAAATTGGCCATTCAGTGTTTGGCAAACTACATCGAAATCTTATAATTTTATTTTTTGAGACGATTGTTCCTTATTTTTCCAACATAAACCCAAATTAGTGGAAATGCAGCAAGAATCTTAAAAGTGTATGCGCGTCACGCAGACGGATCTAGAACCATGGGAGAGCATTTTCATGTCTCGATACTATTTCCGTTAATTAAAAACAGAAGTTGAAATATGTGGCGGTCTCTGATTTACCCCCCCCCCCACCCACCCATCCCTTAATGACGCTTGCATAAGGGGCGGCAAAAATTTTGGTGCCTAAGGGCGCCACACACCTTAATCCGCCATTGGTTGGAAGAAGTACGAAACATAGGCTCGCGTATGTATGGCTCTGCGAGGTCAGTCATTCAGTCATTTAGTCAATCAGCCAGCCAGTCAGCCAGTCAGTCAGAAACGTAACGCGCAAAATGTATCGTTTTTTCCTTTTGGGTGCCGAAGTAAAGACATGAAAATGTCAATAAGAAAAAAGTCAGTCAGTCAGTCAGCCAGCCAGCCAGTGAACCTAGCCAGCCCGTAACGCTATTTTCGCCACGTTCCCAAGCAACGCTTTTACCGTTATGTGCCAAAGTGAGAACATGTCAAAAATTTTTTCCCAGTTTTCTCAGGAGGGGCAAGTGACTGCATTCCCTAGCTACGGGCCTGAGCAAATATGCATACAAGGCATATAATATTTAAACTGAGTGTAGCAATGCATCCAGGAATGCGCCTGAAATAGCTCGTCGCATATTTGAAGGTTCTTACAATTCGTATTTGCCTTTCACTTGTCCCACATTTGCCTTCCATTGACCTTACATCTGTTCTGCATTGGTCCGATCTAGGACATAAAATGGACAATACTGCGTAGCCACATGGGACTTTGTGATTTATTCGTAATTCGGCTATACGTAGACAAATGTTAGTCGTTTTACAATATTTCCCAAATTTGTCTTCGCTTTTTGCCGGCAGGGTGGTATCACAACCGTCGTGGTATCGCCCGCGCATGGAATGTTCGTGTACCTATTTAGCGGATACATCGCTCCCTTCGTCCCAACAGAAAATTTCATTCCCTGTGAGATTCGGGATCGAGGCGTGTTCCCCGTTAAATGCCGAGTAAAATGCGTTTAATCGCGCAAGTTCAGCCCATTCGCAATCATCATCGTTGCCCTACCTGACCCCCGCGAAAACGATTTAACGCGAGCTCGGCTACCGTTTCACGCCCTTTCATTTTCGGAGCTACGATATTGGTAACCGTTTTGCCATGTATCCCAGCAGTCTGCTGAAGTCTGTAGCTGGTAATACCATTTACAACCTTAACTACGTAATATTACATAGTTACACAAAAAGCCTGACGTCTACCTGTAACCTGAGCGACCCACCGTCTATAGGTGTAACATCTGTAATTGTGGTCATTTGTCACGCCAGGCACGACATGCGACTTCGATATAGTAGCCGGTTGTGCGGCTTTTGTGTCCGTCTTAAAGGGTGTGAAAACTAATGTAGGAAACGTGGACCTACGAATTCAGAATAAACGAAATGTTTATTTCTTGAATTTCAGTCGCACACTGCGGCGAAAGAAGGCGGCGTAATTCGTTTCTTTTTTAGGTAAACCAAGTTCGGAAGTTCGCCTCGCCTATTCAGTTGTGTTTGAATTCTCATTACCAAAATGACCATAGAGAATCTGTTCGGTTTTTTGATTTATTGTTTTCATTATTAATTCTTATCGCAGGTTACTAGGGGTGTGTGTTCACCTAATTCATCCCTGCGCGGTTGTGATTTCGAATGTCTTCTTAAAGTGCCGATCGATCCGATCATAGCTACACCGGCAGAGCTGTCATAATTTCTCCACTTTTCCCGGTCCTTTGCTCTTCTTGCGACATGGACTGGCTCTCCATATGCGTCCCGAATTTGGCCTGCCCACCTCATTGGGCTACGACCATACGGCCGCCTGTCCTCTAACTTTCCAAATATAACCAACCTCTGTTGTTGTTCTCACATATCAACATGCGTAAGTAGAAGCGTGTCAGATTACGATGGGTGAAAACTGTCCTGGATGTGGTTAATTTTTAACTTTTTCAAAAACTTGTCCCACGGCTGGCTATCGGGGACCACCGAGTCCAGGTACTCAATCAAATCTAGGAAATATTTCATCTCGTCAGTTTGAAATAAAAATCGAGAATATTATTAAAAAAGTTGTAGTGGCGTAGCGGCTGTACTCACTAGCATTAAAACCTCATTAGATGAACTGAGTCCTGTGAAGACAAAGGTTACCACCTCAAATGAAGGAAATTTGGTTTTGGGAGCAGAGAATGTTAATCACAAAAATAAAGCAAGAAAAAGCTAGGAAGCAAAGAAAAAGTTAGAAGATAATCTTGAAAACCTGGAACTTTATACGAGGCGTAACGATGTACTGATTACTGGTGTTCCCAAGGGGGACAAAGAGAGTCTGAATTATATTGTAAAAATTGATGGTAGTCTGAAAGCTGGAGTTCATTTGAGGGTCCAAAATATCGATGTTGTCCATAGGCTGCCTAACTCTCAGACTGAGAATAAACCTCCCCAGTCATTGTTCGCTTTGTCAGAATATCAATTAAATAATATGATTTCATCACAGCACTGAGACGTAAGCGGCTCAATTCCAAATGCCTTGGCTTCTCAAAGAATACCCCTTGTACGCTAATGAGCAGCTGACAAGGAAAGTTCTCAACTATATAGAGAAGCGCGGAAGTTGTAATCACATGGTATTCAATACGTCTGGACAAGAGATGGCAAAGTCATGGTCAGCAGGAACGGTCACCTCTCAGTATTAAACAGGGTATCATCTCTTTGGCATCGACTCCCTTCCACCTGGTAAGTAGGCAACCTATCCCAACATTATGTAGATATGTTTGCATACTCTTACTTTGGAAGGAACTGAGTTGTGGTCAAATTTTGTGGCGTTTTTATATCTTTCATTTTTTTTTATTCTCACAGCTGGAGATAGAAAAATAGTACCAACCAGCAGGTAATAGTAGAGAGTAGTTGTGGTAACCACAGACAAAAATGGTCGAAATTGGTTCAACAGGGTGTTCATAAAAACCAATTTTAGTACAAATTATATCAGAAAATTTTCACATTTTTTCAATTTCCCCTGAAACTAGCCCTCTTAACCGACTATTTTTTTATTTGCAATAGATTGTACATTAAATTTCTCATACAAAAAGTCCTTAGCAATTTTCTTGTATCTGGATTAGAACTGCTCAAAATGGAGTCTAAGATATCCCTGTTAAGAATTATTACTTTTTAACACAGATGCATAGACCTTGTAAGGATAATAATCATCTTCTTCAGCTACTTACCACTTCACAGAGTTCTATCGTTTATGGGGCTTATCAACCTTTCTCCTTTCATCTATTTACTCCACATTTGAAATTGAGGCCCATGCAATGATGCAATGAGGGGAGGAGGTTCTAGTATTTTGTAAAGTTTAATATGGGTATCCAATAATTGGTTTCAAATGTCGCTAAATTCAGTTTTGGTCACATTTTGATCGTATTCCCCGAACTGTGGCGCGTACCGACGGGAAGGAAGCGCAAGAAAAAAATGTGAAAATTTTTTGATATAATTTGTACTAAAACTGATTTTATGAACACCCCGTTGAACCGATTTCGACCACTTTTTTTCTGTGGTTGCCACAACTGCCCTCTACTATTACCTACTGGTACCATTTTTCTGTCTATCTCCAGTCGTGAGAAGAAAAAAATATTCGAAGGTACAAAACGTCTCAAAATTTGACCATGACTTAGCCTCTTCAAAAGTACGATCATGCAAACATATCTACATAGTGCCGGGCAGGTTACATACTTATCAGGTGGAAGGGGGATTCTTGCAAAAGAGACACCCTGTATATTCACACGCAACTAAATTGACAAGAGAAGCGACCTTTAAAAAAGGCGTCAAATATGGTGGATGTAATTAAACGTAAAACCCCGAGTCGCATGAATAATAATTATAGGTATACATTTTACTGTTAAGGAAATAGAAGTTTGAAAAATGATAACCCTAATTACCGGACACAGCCGGAAAAGAGGGAGGGTTCTCAAGCAGAGCTCCGTTACAATTTTGAATTTAGAGTCGTTTGGCCAAAAGAGCTGGATACCATATTTCTAACGCCCCTGGATCCACCAAAAGGGGCTCAAAACGCAATTAAACGTGATAACCTGAATCACATGAATACCAAAGTCGAATACAAAACTTCAGCCAGATCCATGAAAAATTAGTCATTTACAAAAAGTCAAAAGATTATGACTCATAAAAAAATTCTGAAAATTAGTTTTACTAATCAATACTGGCAGAATTTCTTAGTAATAATAGAAATGACAACAACTGAATAAAAATATGTATATGCAAAAAGAGGTTACAAAAGAGTTAAAGAGTCTAAAAGGGGGAAGGGTTGCAGGTCCGGATAAAATTGAAAATACGGTATTGAAACTATTAGCAGAGGCTTTAGCACCCCACCTCGCTACACCCTTTAATAAAATATTGGAAAAACGCACTACCCCAGATCAATGGCACGACTCGGAAGTTATTTTACTCTATAAAAAAGGGAACAGGGGGGAACTCAATAATTACCGACCGATAAGCCTGACCACAAATTTGAGTAAAGTCTTCTTAAAAATAGTAAAAAATAGAATTTACAACACTTTGGATATGAATCAACCCCATGAACAAGCAGGCTTTAGACAGGGCTACTCCACCATCGATCACATCTTAGCCCTAAATTTGTTAATAGAAAAAACAAGAGAGTACAATATGGACCTTCACCCCTCTTTATTGATTACAACAAAGCGTTTGACTCGGTCCACCAGGACGAGGTCTGGAGGGCGTTAACAAGGTGTAGGACCAACAATCCTGGAAACTCTGAAATATCTATACTACAACTCAAAAGCATATATAAAGTTAGACATTCCAGGAGAGAAATTTAGGCTGGGAAAAGGCGTGAAACAAGGGGACCCTCTCTCCCCCAATCTATTTAACAGCGTTCTAGAGATGGTCTTCAGAAACTTGAAGTGGGAAGGAAAAGGCATAAAGATCAACGGCAAAAGGCTGAACAATTTGCGTTTTGCTGACGACATTGTACTAATCAGCTCCAATATCCAGGAACTGAAGACAATGGCCGAGGAGTTGTGTTTGGAAAGTGAGAAAGTAGGTCTTACCATCAACTTGTCCAAAACAAAAGTAATGTCGAATTTGGAAGTGAGAGATTTCACACTCTCTAACAAAATCATAGAAAAAGTTGACGAATACAAATACCTCGGCCAGTTAGTTTCACTGCAGGATAGAACGAAAAAGGAAATTAGTAGTAGAATCGCAGGAGCATGGAAAAAATTCTGGGAACACAAAATTATTTTAAAAAGCAAAATGTCCTTGCCCACAAAAATAAAAATTCTTAATGCATGCGTTCTACCCTCGCTGACGTATGGGGCGCAGACCTGGGCAATGACAGGAACACAAACTAAGAGACTCGAGACTACCCATAACCGAATGCTTAGAAGCATCCTGGAGATTAAATTGAAAGATAAAGTGCCCATTTCGGAAATAAAGACCAAAACTAAATCGGGGAATATCGGCACCCTTACCAACAAACTGAAGTTTGGTTACGCGGGTCACATGTCTAGAGGGAAGGACAAATGGAACAAAATTATTGAAGAATGGACCCCTCGAGACTAGAAAAGGAAAAAGGGTCGCCCTCCGGTAAGATGGAGAGACAATCTAGTTAAGAACTTTGGGTTATTATGGAAAAGGCAAGCGGAAGACAGGACAATATGGAGGCGTACGGTGGATGCCTATGCCCGGAGATGGGCGGGCGGTACAGGGCGAGGTTGACCCACTCAACACCCGACAGTTGGGGTAGTCGACATGTAGATTTGTAAACCTCGCTGTAGCCGCCAAGGCAAAAAATAAATAAAATAAAATATGCAAAAATACCGCGATTGGATCAAAATGGCGTTCACAAAATTGATTTTAGCTAAAAAAAACTACTCACAAAAATTTCCATATTTTTCAAATTTTGTAATAATATTTATTCCCCTGATCCCATAATTTCCCTCTTTTATATCCTTCAAAAATACTCCTTGGTCTCACCCCTACCTATTTTATGTAGTTTCCAAATTTAAAAATGTCATTTCCCGATGCGCAGTCAGTTACCTTCTAGTTACCTGCGAAAAAGTTACCCTTTTGCAACCCTCGGTTACTCTCAGATTACCCAGAAACCCGTCAGTTACCCTTGGTTCCCCTTTAGTTACCCGGGTAACTGGCGGGATTTTGCACATCGGGTTAGGACTTGAAAAATTGTATTTAAAAATAACTCTCCTCACCCGCCATGATTTCTGTAATAATTACAGGAAATTATGCTAGGAATCCTCCACTTGAGTGATACCTTGCCGTGGTGAGGAGGCTTAAGTCTAAAAAAAAAATGTTGTGTTAATTATGAGGTTTTTTATGCATATTATATCGTTGTAATCGTGACAGCTTTGTGCGAAGTTTAATTTAGGAAATACACAATATTAGGAATCATTATATAAGAAGGTATACATGGAAGGGTGCAAATATCGAAGGTAAATATCAAATTGATTATACTTATATTATAACAAAATAACGTTTTAGGAATGAAATATTAGACTAAAACTTATCCAGGAACCGGTATTGACAGTGATCATAACTTGATAGTAATAAAACGCAGGCTTAAATTGAAAAGACTTGGTAAGAAAAGAAGAGGTAAGAAGATGGAATTTGAAAAAGTTGGAAAATATTAATATTAGAGGGAAATATCAAGATGATATTCAACTTGTTTGATTTTCTCAACTTCTTAACTCATTCCCAAGTATCAAAGAAAGAAAGGGGAGGGGGAATTTTTGACTTGTTGGGCCTGACTGAAATGGTGATTTCCCCCAACTACTGAAAGAAAAATTCCTACGGGGGTGGGAGAACATAGGCACGTCCTTGTGCACAATCTTACTGTAAATATCAGTACTTATAAATTTATTTCCATCCGAGGTTATCTTCATAAGAAATTCAAATTAAAACATTAATGTATAAAGATCGTTTTTGAAGTTGAGTGTCAGTTTTTCGAACTACTCGCAGCTGATCCAGAAAAAAGTAATTCTTAGAGGGCACTTCAGAATAAGTAAGAATTGAATAGGTTGTGTTATAGACAGAAAAAGAAAGCAGAGCAGACCACCAACCAGATGGAGGGACGACATAGCTAACTTCCTCAGAAACAAAAACTACCAAACAATAGCCGCAAACAGAACGGAATGGGAGAGACTGCAAGATACCTTTGCTCGTTACGGGCCAAGGAACCTACCCATAGATGTTAAGAAATCTATAGTTAATATAGAATGTAAATGCAAACAATTCTCCTCAATAAAGGTACTTAGATTATATTAGATTAGATTAGATTAGAGGCTGAAAAACACAGGAAATTAAAAGTGTGGAGGAAGAATGGGGTAAAATAAAGGAGGGAATATTGACATCAGCAGAAGAAAATCTAGGTAAAATTAGAGCAAAGAAAAGAAACCATGGATAAAGGAGGATATCCTCAGAAAGATGGAAGAACAAAGAAAACATAAAAATGCAAAAGATAGGGAAGGCAGATTAGTTTATCAAAGGTTAAGAAATGAAATTAAAGAGAGAGTAAAAAGGCAAAGGAGGAATGGATGAAAGAAAAAAGTAAGTAATAAGATAGAAGCATTTATGAATGAAGGACAAATAGACTTGGCATATAGAAAAGTAAAAATGGAGTTTGGAGAAAGAAAGAAGAGAGTAAGTAATATAACAAATATAGAGGGAGGGCCTCTTTACACGGCTGAAGGAAAAGTGAAACGGTGAGTATAGTATGTAGAAGGACTATAATATAATAATGGGGATGAAGAGATAAGAATGGAGAGGGAGGAAGATGAACGAGGAGGCTCAATTTTAAGCGGTGAATTTGACAAAGCATTGAGAAATTTAAAGAAAGGGAAAGCTCCAGGAGTAGACGAGATACGAGCTGAATTATTACAAACTCAGGAGAATATTTACTTGATAAATTGTACAAATTAATATGTTATATTTATGATAAAGGGGAAATGCCAGAGGATTTAAAAAAAAAGTACTATTGTTACTGCACCGAAAAAAGCAGGAGCAGATAGGTGTGAAAATTATCGAAAAATAATTAGTCTTCTTTCGCATGCGTCAAAAATATTAACTTGAATAATTAATAGGACAATTGAGAATAGAATAAATGCAAAACTAGGAGATGATTAGTTTGGATTCATAAAAAGTCGAAGTACTAGAGAAGCAGTGTTTAGCTTTGAACATACGTAATTGTAAATGAGAGACTCAGAAAAGAGCAGGATACATTATATGACATTCGTTGATATTGAAAAAGCTTTTGATGTTAAATGGGATAAAATATTTAGTATTCTAAAAAAGATAGGAATAGAATTTAAAGAAAGGTAAGTTATTTTAAACTTATACAAAGGACAGAAATCTAAATTAAGAATAGAGGGAGAGAAAGGGGAGGCTAATATAGAAAAAGGAGTAAGGCAGGGGTGGTCCTTATTTCCAGTATTATTTAATATGTACATAGAGTGAGCTATAAAAGAAATGAAAGAAAAATTTGAAGCAGGTGTAACTTACATGGAGAGTGAGTAAGGATGCTCAGGTTTGCAGATGTTATTTGTTTTATTAGCTGAAAGGAGTGCTGATTTAGAAAACATTTTAAATGGAATAGAGGAGATTTTGAGCACGGAATATCGTATGAAAATAAATAAAAATAAAGTAATGGTATGTAATCGATGTGAACATGATAGCTCAAATATAAATATTGGGCAGGAAGAGATTGAGGAAGTAAGCGAATTTTGCTATTTAGGGAGTAAAATAACAATAGATGGAAGGAGTAAAAGGGATATTAGTGAGCATAGCATAAGCCAAATTAGCATTTTATCGAAAAAGTAATGGTTTCAAATCAAAAATAAATCTGGAAATCAAAGAATTATTTTTGAGAAGTTATGTTTGGAGTGTATCCTTGTATGGATGTGAATATTGGACCATAGGAAAGCCAGAGAAGAGAAGGATCGAAGCTTTTGAGATATGGTGCTACAGGCGAATACTTAGTATCAAATGGACAGATAAGGTATGAAATGAGGAAGTACTCAATAGAGTAGGAGGTAAAATGAATATTTGGAATTGTCTGAAGAGGATGAGAGGTAAATTAATAGGGCATAACCTGAAGTACCCAGAATAATACTACTGCTGCTAGGAGGAAGGGTAGAAGAAAAACACTGGGTAGGGATCGGCAATTATTCCAGTTGTTCAACAGATAACTGAAGATGTCAAGTCAAATGTAAGAAGAATTTGGAAATGAAAGAACTCGCACAAAATAAGGAGAAATGGAAAGCTGCATCAAAGCGGTCGTAAGACTAATTACCTTATCAATCATCATGCTAGGAATAAACAATGTGATCTGAAGGCCAGGGCAACACTATTTTGGCAGTCGGAAAATTTTCAAACTGTCCATTTGAATTTTTCATTTTTCATGAATGTTTGCTAGTTCATTATTATTATTATTTAATATTATTTTTTTCAATTAAAAAATATTTCGATTAAGAAATTGGCAAATTTTTAATTTAAAAATCTTGTCGGCGAATTTTTAGCTTTCAAAAAATATTTGTCGGCAAAATTTTCTTCTCCAGCTCCTCAAACTGAAAGTCAGATTTCATTTCTGAAAATGGAGTACTGTGGACTCCTGTCTGAGACTAGTCAGTCAATAGCCGGAGGTTTCAAGCTGAGTATCGAATGTTATCTGAAAGGTTGAAACAAAGCTGAAATGTGGAAGACATTTCGAAAATCTGAAAGTCGCTAGCAACCGTTGAATTTCGAATTT
Organism: Acanthococcus lagerstroemiae; assembly: GCA_031841125.1. NCBI lineage: Eukaryota > Metazoa > Arthropoda > Insecta > Hemiptera > Eriococcidae > Acanthococcus > Acanthococcus lagerstroemiae. The sequence goes on from CM063112.1 coordinate 34,786,878, forward strand.
TAATGACTATAATTATTCTGTTTGTACTAGATTCTCTGTATGACCTAGAACCTGAAATTTGAGAAAGTTGAACATTTTATTAAAATCTAAGCGTTGAAAGCAAAAAACTTATTTTCCAGTGTTACAAGCTGAATCCGATAGCAAATATAAAATAAATAAATAAAAGTTCTGTTGTTGAATTTGCGGGCTTTGGTCCTGGTGAAAATAGGAGGGAAATTTAGTCTGGAACAAAAGTCAAAACTCCATGTGTTTTTCCCATAAGAACAAAAGGGGAGTTTTTTTTTTTTTTTTTTTTTTTGGAACCAATTTAGGAGACGAATCAGAAGAAATTCAGAAAAAATTATCATCATGAGTAAATAACGACCTCCTTAATGTGTGAAGGAAGTTGTGTGTTCCTCTCAAGTATTCCGAATATCCTTCCACTTTACCCTCCCCGACTAGAGTATGCGCTCATGGGGAATAAAGTTCCAATCTGCATTGGCAGGGACGAAACTATGGGTGGGGGAACCCCAATAATTTGGCAATCGGCAAATTTTGAAACTGCTCATTTGAATTCTTCATTTTCTAAGAACGTTGGTTTGTGTGTTCATTATTCTTTCTTTCAATTTAAAAATCGGCAAATTTTCAAATTTAAAAGAAATTTTGTCGGCGAATTTTTAGTTTTCAAAAAATATTTGTTGGCAAATTTTCCTCCCCCCCCCCGCCTCCAAACTGAAAGCCTAGTTTCGTCTCTCCTGGCTCCCGTTTTACACAGTGTTAGAAATAATAAAAATAAAAAGTATAATTTCCGATGCAAAGCAATGCATTTAATTAAGTCTTCAAGCTCAAAAACTAAAACGGGAGCGAGGCCAAAAATTAAGTTTGATGGTACGGAAGAGGGGATCATTTACCACGAAAATATCGCTGGGTCCATGAGGCAGTTTGTACGGAAATTAGAAAAAACGTGAAAATTTTTGTACGTAGTTTTTAGTCAAAATTAATTTTGCAAACGCACTGTTATCCATCACGATCCTGTTTTTGTGTTTCAGTAGTTGCTGTGACTGTCTTCTATTATCGCCAAAAAGTTCCACCAGCCTATCTACTAGCAATGCCCTGCTATTTTCGTTGAACGTCTAAATCTGTATCCCTTCAAATGTACGAGCGGGCAAACATACCTATACGTTGTCAAGATGAGTTGCTTACTAATTTGGTTGAAGGCGTAGTCACATATCTGACATTTTGTATACATTTCTCAAGTAAGTTGAAGTTTTAGCAAATAGCCTTGACCGTCGAGATATGCAATTTGTATTTCCTTAACGTATTAGGGATTGTTGCTTAACTCCAGATGAAGGCACAAAATGCAGAATGAACGTTTCCACATACAGCACTCATCAGGCGGCTACATTTTTCCAAGGCTTACAAAACTAACCAAGCGGACCCATAAAGCAGAAAACAAAACAAATTAACGTCATTACTTTTCGAAAAAGGAAAATATATCGAAAGCTACAGAACGGTTACTTCGCCTCGGCCTTTTCTAACAGTGGCGTAATTATCTCGCTGAAAAGGAACTCAAAAATGAGTCCTTTTTACTCGCGTTTATTCGAGCCGTCTTCGCAGTCCTCATTTTTTCGATAAATTCGGGCTACAGCTTGGCGTCATCGTTTATCGTTTCGAAAAATGGAAACCTCGTGCGGAGGAGCTGAAGTGCTCTCGGCTCGGGGGCGTAACCGAAATCTATCGTGGCCAGTGTTGTCGATAAATTGCTCGCCAGTCGGTGTTCGACGTACGATGGTACGAATCTTTTTTCGCTTACGAGCCGGTAATCACCGTCGCGTAGCGAAATTTTTCGCAACGCCGAGAAACTAGGGGAGGAGGGTCGAAATCGTTTAGAAAAACTTTTTCTCTTCCACATTATAGCCGAATTACACACGCTGAGTGCCACGCCCTTGGGCTTCTTCTGGCGTTGACGGTTTCCACAGGATCACATTGATGAGTTTTACGATACGCTAGTCAGTGTGCATACAGTGGCTCTTTTGAAAACAGAGATCGATGGGTGTAGGGTGTAGAACGTAGATCTCACCGGGGATCTCGTCATTCGGCAAATTCGGATCATTTTTACGCTAGTTAGGCGAAATTTTATGACATTTCGAAAAGAAATTCGAACAACGGTTGACAGAATCAAATGTATGTGGCAGGGATGTACCGATAGGGGAGAGCCTCCCCCCGTAGGACATTATTTACTCAGCAGTTGGGGAAATTTACCATATCAGTTAAGCGAAGTTGGGAAATTTCCGGAGAGTTGGAAAAATCCAACAAGTCGAAAGCTTTTTTTTTTGCTTTCATAGTGGAATTTCGAGTTGAGAAGTTAGGAAATCCTCCCCCCTCCCCCCGGAAAAACTTTTCGGTACGTCCCTGGTGTTTTGCCTAATCTGAATAAAAATAAAAATGAGCCGGAGCTTGGCTCCCAAGCGGCGACCATTTTCAGGGGAGCCGGAGCTGGAGTCTGGATGAATTATTCGCTGGGGACAGATTCGAATATGGAGCCAAGTCAGAGTCTTTCAGGAGCCAGAGCCGAGATTGCTAACTTCCATAAATGAAAGTAGTCGCCACCCTAAAAATTCTCCTACACTACAGTATGTTTTAAACACCTTTGTAGTTATGTTACGAGAAGTTACCATAAATCTATCCAGTAGCTCGGCCCTATGGCATCTTGGCACTCAATCCTTTGGTGATGGCGGTTAGATTCCGTAGGACCAACCCTCCTCCATCTTGGCTGGAAACTATATGTACTATACCTACAGTCCCTGGTAAGTGAAGGAAGGAAATATTTTGACCATCATACCTGTATTTTTTCTCTTTTTTTCCCCCTTAAAGTTCAAAGTTAAATTTTCAAAAGAGCATCGCAGTTTTTCTCCCGAAATATGAGCAGCGTAAACGGAGTAGAAGTCATGGTGGAAATTCCGGTCTGTAAGGAATCGTACGAGTTCTTGAAACTAGATTCGGACAATTATTGCCAAAGTCATCATCATTAGTCAACAAATTTAAGTTGAAATTATCGATATGGTGTCGATCGAAATATTTTGAATTCTGGGAAGAATTCCGTTCGGTCCAATGGGTTTTTGAATCTTGAACATTCGCTTAATAAGGCCAATTTCACCTTTGTGGCCGTATATATTAGTGCAAGTAGTGCACTGCAAAACAAACACTTCTCCTTTTCGCTATATTCTTAAACTGACCACAAATATTTGATTGTTTGTCGTTGGGTTCGAGTCAAGACAAGGAAAAGACGGAGACAACGTAAATTAGATTTATAACCAGACAACGATTTGTAAAAACGTTCAATATAATTTTCTTCGTTTTTAAATTTTATCTAGTGAACGTTTTGCACGGCAGGTTCAAATTTCTAATTCTAAATTCTAAATTCCTTTTATTGGGATTATGCATTTTTACAATCTTATTATAGTTTTTATTACCGTTATATACATTTCGTACCTTTTGTTGTATGCCGTGGCCCCAAAGTGGGGCTCAGTCCCTCCCAGGCCCGTATCGAGCAAAGGTTTCCCGCAATCTCCTCCATTCTATCCTGTTCCTGGCTATTGTTTGGAAATTGTTGTTACCTAAAAATTTGTTTATGTCGTCTTTCCATCTGTATTTTGGGCGGCCCCAACTTCTAATTTTTCCCCAAGGTTGCCAGAAAGTGGCTCTGTAGGTCCATCGGTTGTCTTCAAGTCGTGAGATATGGCCTGCCCATTTCCATTTGTTAAGTTTTATGTGTTCTGTTATATTGTAGTTTCCCTTTAGTTTGTTTTTTATTGTTTGTAAGCTTACCCTGTCTTTTCGTTTGATTTTCAATATTGATCTTTCTAGTGTGTTTTGTGTTATTGTTATTTTGTTAAGTATTTTGTTATTCAGAGGCCATGTTTGGTTTCCGTAAGTTAGCACCGGAACTATGCATGTGTTGAAGACCTGACTTTTTTGTTTGTTGCTGTAGTTGCCTTTAAATATGTTCTTTAGCGACCAGTATTTGGACCATGTTTTGGTAATTCGAGCTTCGATTTCTTTTTCGAATTGATTATTGAATGATATTTTTTGTCCTAGATAAGTCCCCTCCTCTACTGTTTCGATTGTTTTACCGTCCAAAATTATGTCTTTTTGTCCGCTTGTTTTCGCGGTTCAAATTTAAGCAGGGCTTTTTCCCTTCAGTATTTATGTGACTCTCCCTATGTTTAAAAGACCCAACATCCTAGATGTATACAAATTCTACGTCATCGTTTTTTATTTCTGAAAATAGCTTGCATGTGATTAAAATAGCTGCCAAGTGGCAACCCGGAGCTGAATCAATCCTCAGTTCTGGCTCTGACTTTGGCAGCAGCCCTCCAACCCTCTTCATACTTCCTCATCTCCCTCTTGACTACCTCCGTACCCTTCCATCCTTTGCTCCCCTCTAAAAATAACCCGAGTCGGAGCAAATACCGTATTTTTAGGCGAGCCGGAGCCAATTTAAGAATTTTAACTTGATCCGGAACCGTAGATGAATTCAAATTTACTACGATGCTGGTGTCAGATTGTAGTAACTCCGGTTTTGATTCCGGCTCCGGGTTTCTGATTTCGATATTCGTTACTGTCTAAATCCAATTTTCAGGTCAGAGTAAAAGTGATGCCAAAAATAAATTTAGCGACCCCAGAAACCTAGTACTCGATATCCATACTTCACTTGGCCCCTCCTTCCTCCCCTGGTAAAACAATTTGAATTTTCAACTAAACCAATCTCAAAACCGAATTACAAGACCCTGAGACCTCTCCGCCGGTATCTCGATTCCGTTTTTCATTATTGTGATAAAAAACGTCATTCTCACTTTCTAAAAACACAAAAAACACAAACTTCAAATGGCGGTATCTGTGGATGGAAGAACAGGAAAAGTTCTAGGGATAAGTAGATGGAGATGTATAGAATCGGATTCGATGGCACGGCTGGCACTTCCTCATTTTCCAATTAGGTGCAAACTCAAGACCATTGATGGGGGTAATTCCCAGGGAAGGGGTAAAATTTTAGTCTCAACACGTAAGTAAAATTACAAAAATGTTGAACTAAAGTTGAAGAAATAAGTCAGCGCCGTTTTTACGGCAGGCAAAACGGGGCAACCGCCCCGGGCCTCGCGCCAAATAGGGCCTCGCTCTTGAGGAAAAGAGAAAGACAGGAGAAAAAACGACGAAAAAAAAAAGAAGAATAGAAAAAGAAAAGAAAAAAATTGAATAAAAATTATTTGGAAAAAAGTAAAATACTGATTTTTTTCTCTATTATTAGGCCTCGCGATCACATTTGATTAGAAATTGAATAATATGTTATTACTTATTACTGCGTGTTTAACTGATTAGACGTCAAAATAAAGAAAAATATAATATTATTCGTGATTCTCAAAAAGAAAAGAGAGAGAAAAAAAGATAACGTTTCAAAATAGACTTCGTACTCTCATTCTTGTTTATCCCTTATCATCACAGTTTGTATCCCAGTTTTTAAAATGAGAGATTGAGCTGAAAACGGTAAAAATCTTGATATTTTGAGAAATTCCTCATTATTATCAAACTCATTTAAAAGTCGTAAACATTAAATATGATAAGCTAAAAATATGAAGAATTGCTGTTTTCAACGCTTTTTTTCACTTTTTAGAAGTTTCTCGATGTCTAGGAGATTTTTCAATGGCGGACTAGTATTTAGAACATCAACATACAGAAATGATATTTTCATATTTATGCATTTGTCTAATTTTATATAAAAATCTCAAAAAAACCACTCATACAAAATTTTAAAGTTATATGTAGAAACATTTTTACAGTTTTTTCATTTATAATTAGCAACATTGCTAGTATTTGAAATGTTTTTGTTTTTTTGTTTTTTTTTTTGGGGGGGGGGGTAGGGGTGCGAAAAATTATAATTAGAAGTACTAAAAATGTATGAAAAAATCTTGCCCCCTCTGGTCTGCAGTTTGCCCCCCTTGAAGATTCAGTCTGGTTACGGGCCCCAGGCCTCCTCACTAGTCCTAGAAACAGCCCTGAAAAAGTAATTGGAAATCCAGTTAGGTACAAGCGCTCGCCTGCTACTGGGGATTCGCCGGTCGTCCCGTGTCCGATGGAGATTTGCATCCCTTCTACGGTCACTGAATTAGTGAGACCGAAAAAATGTTGGAAAACTGCGTTATTCTCCCATGAATCCTGTGATAATGTGTTGTGAAAAACAGGGTCATTTTCAGTCTCACCTTGGGACATTTTGGAAACAGTTACAAAAAAAAAACTGTAGAGGACATTTTTAATGAAAATCTGGTCAAGAACATTTTTGTTGGAAAATATTTTTCGTATTTGCCATAGTTCACAATATAGTAAAAAAAAAAACACAATCTTAGGAGGTTTGACCCTCTCGCCCCCTCCAAAAAAAACATAAAACGTAGGCGTGGTAATTATGATCATTAGGACCATTATACCTAACGTTCTCTGCCAAAAATCAGCTTACTCGTAATTTTTTTACCAATATTGTTATATTTAATTTTCAATGAAAAAGAAAACTGAGTTCTACAGAAAATGCCGTAAAGCTGAATTTAGTATATAGGTGATCAGTAGGACAAAACAAAGAAATCCCTTTAGAGCTTTGCCCTCTAAGGCCTCCCCTAAAAAAAAAGGAAATAAATAATAATTCGAGTAAATAAGAAAGATAGAAAATGTGGATTTTCTTTACTGTAAGCCAAAAAATATACTCGTATTGGTTCTATCAAAAAATGCGTCATACAAAATTTACTCTACACGAAATCTTCCTGCTAATTACACTAATCTATGCGTTAAATAACAAATATAAAACAGTAGTAGTCAGTGATACCCATGTGTGCTTTTTCCCAGAAAGCCAAATATTTTGAAATTTAGATCGAAAAGTAAAATATAGAAAGAAACAGAAGTTCTGTCCATACTGGAGGGTGAGTGTATCTTATGAAATTTGTAAAATTTAAAATGAAACCATTCTAATTGTCCAGAGAATGAAACAAAAGTTCGAAAAAATGTCGCAAGGCTGAATTTTTATGTAGTTGGTCACTAGAGCATATTGATGAATGTTGAGAAAGCTCCAAAGAGTCCCATTTATCCACGAGAGGGATGCCCCTCCAAAAGAAAAGAAAAGCAAGAAAAAATGTAATTTTCATAATAAGTCATGAAATATTGCTTACATAAAAAAAATGTTTCAAACAAAAATCACTTTCAACAAGATTTTAAATAAAAATGGTGCAATACGATTTTTCGATATCTGCCTCTACGAGTATAATGTCTTAAAAGTGGTCAAAATAAGGTAAATGTGCCAATGGTGGACACTGCCCCAATAGTGGACACTTTTAAGTTTCAATTACTAATACTAAGCTGGTATGCGTTTGGTGGCAACAGTGATACTATGGAGCAAGAGTTGAGAGTACACTATTTCTATTGGCCATATAGAGAAAGCCAAAAAGAAACATTTCGTGTAGTGAATCTTATCATTTTTATTTTCCCTTTCAAACGGAAGTGAACTTTCGAGGATTCCTTCAAAAACAATTAAGGGAAGTAAAATTTTTGAAATTATCTAAATGCGTTTCTATTTTATCGTTTCAACTATTTGACATATCCCGGAATTCCGTTCGCTTTATATATTCAGTTATGAGCGATAGTAACTGGAAAAAACATTAAGGAAGCCGATAATTTATAAGTGGCCATTATTGGGAGACAAATTTTCCTTCTTTCTAATGGTGGACTCTAATGACCACCACTAGATTGGCGTGATCATTTTTGAAAATCATTACGTATTCCAATTACTTATCACTTGAATTTATAACCCTAATTGAAATGATAGTTATCAAAAGTATATTTTGATTTCTTAGATGGGAGAAGTGAGAACTCTCCACACGTATAACCGAGAGGCTATTATTAATAAATTTAAGATCGAGGAAATACTCCCAAAACCCACGCCTACAGGTACAACTACACTTCCGAAAAATATAGTAAAATCTAACTTTGATTTTACAAATTATAATATGCATTAATAATTCTGACTTTGTATTTTGACTTTGGGTCAAGTACTGAGTAACTTTTATAAGCTTAGAGTATTCTGAATGTGTATTTTGATTTCACATAACTAAACTTAACCAAATATATGCTTACAGTAAAGATATAAAGAAGTTTATGATGTCATTTTCTAATAAATAGATAAATAAATTTCTAAGTGTGCACTATTGGGTGGCCACCACTAGATTTTCCTATTTTTGAAGTGTCCACCATTAGAGAGAAAAAAAAGGTACTTTTTGATTATTTTTTTGGTAATCATTTTAATGGATTCTTCAAATGACAACCATCTCAAATTGTGTGGAAATCTATTTACTTTCATATGGGCACATAATCAAATTTTTAACTTTGATAAATAAAGCGCAATTGAAGTACTACGAAAAAAAAGAATCGTATCCTGTCCACCATGGGTACATTTACCTTACTCTTCTTCACTGCTACCACTTGACGCAGATCTGACTAGAGTTTATCCACCTGAGGGGTGCCCCCTCTAAAAGAAAAGAAAGGAAAGAAGGAAAGAAAGAGAAACATCATAAGTCATGAAATATTGCTTACATCAAAAAATGTTTCAAACAAAAATTACTTTCAACAAAATTTTACATAAAAAGTTGCGTTACGATTTTTTGATATCTGCCTTTGTAATGTCCTAAAAGTGGGCCAAAATACTCTTCTTTACTGCTACTTCTTGACGCAGGTCTGATAAGCTGCAGTGTAGAATTTTAAAGGTTTTTCTTGTTTCACCGGATTTTGGAAACTGAGGGTGTGCAAATAATTACCAAACCTGTTTCTGTTTCTTTACACCCACAGCTATACAACCGTCGGATTTCCCCCGGCCACTGATGCGATGCTCGAAAGGGTAGATTCCGGTGACGGAGGTGCGGTGTCATAGGGGCCACTTTGGCATGCGTGCATGGCCTTACGTCCCACCACACCATACACTCGTGGGAATTTTCGTTCCTCCGAACCACGCCCCTTAGATATTACGCACGTGGAGTTATGTTTTTTCGTGTTTTGTTGACTTCAGAACGGATAACTTTTTGAACATTTAAGGCCTGTGCACATCTTCTGAACAAAAAAGTATTATGGCCTTCTTCCTTTTTTAGGACATTACAAAAAGAGATATAAAAAACTTTTAGGAGACCATTTTCATTTAAGTTTAGGTTAGAGTAATTTTTGTTTGAAACATTTTAATGATATATCAAATATTTTTTGAGTTATGATTAAAAATTTATGTTTCTTTCTGTTTTTTTTTTTGGGGGGGGGGGTTCATGTATGATTTCTTGGGGCTCATTAGACTCGATTTCACTCATTGGCGGTGATTTCCTATTTTTAAAAAGTTTATTTTTATCAATTTACCCGGATACGAAATTTTTGGTTTTAACGAGAAAATAGACTCCACGTTTCAACTTTGCTACCTAGTTAAAAGGTTTGCTGTAAAAAATCCTCAGTTTTCAAGAGTTTAAAAACAGGTGATAAGCCCGCAAAACAGACTCTCGAATTAATTCAGAAAAAGAATAATCTTTGGTATAACCATAATAAAAATTGGTTGTACAAAACTGAACTAACAGAAATGAAAAGATTAGTCAAATAGAAAGTTAGGGAAGACATTACAAAATACTATGAAGAAAAAATTCAAGAAATTTTGGAAAAAAACTGTCTATTAAAAAAATTAAAAGGGAATTAAGAGGGGAGGGGGGGATTATTATGCTGAACCAAAGGGATCAGGTAGGAAAAGTGACTCATAATTAGAAAGAAATAGTGGAAGTAGCAATAAAGTTTTATGTGGATTTGTATTGCAGATGCAATGGGACGCAAGAAAAAAATCAATATGGAAGGGAAAAGGGGAAAAAAGTCCAATGATAATGGAGAGGAAAGGAGAACGTATACTAAGAAAACTAAAAAATGACATAGTCCCAAGTCCAGACGAAATTGCAAATGAAATGCTGAAGGGGTTTAGCAATATTTTAATGACCTACCTAGCAAAATTATTTAGTAAAATTCCAAACTGCTAAAGATGTCCAAGGCAGTGGAATCTGGTGGAGGTAATAAATTACTGCACAAAAGAAATGGAGGGGAAAGAAAACTACAGACCAATAAGTCTGACATCAAATATCGGTAAACTTGTATGGCAGGATTGAAAAATCGCATGTACAATTAATTTGATTTTAATCAGGGAAGGGAACAAATGAGTAGAAAGGGCTCCTCAACTATAAATATTATTTTTGTTCTGAACCAAATTATTGAAAAAACAAATAATACAATTTAGAAATTAAGATGCCATGCATCGACTTTCATAAAGCTTTTCTGCCAAGGGGGATAATTTTTTTATCATTTTGGTGCTTTTTATCGAATCAAGCATTTGTTACGTTAGTTTATGATTTGCTCGTTTCTGAATTCCCGTAATTTTCTCTCGTCAGTTTACATATTTCTCATACATACAAGAAAATTTACTCCTCTGCATCCAAACTCCCATACAGAAAACACAAAAATTAGAGAAAAATATGCATTATTTTTCTAAAAATGTTGAGAAAATTCAAAGAGATTTGCCCCCTTTCCATTAGATAAAACATGTCGCAGACGGATCTGGAACCACGGGAGAGAGCATTTTCATGTCGAGTAGTTATATCAGTGTATAATGTTAGCTTGTGTTAAATGGTTTAAAATGTCCATAGAAGTAAAATACGTGTCTACAGAGACACGTAGGGTAACATTTTATATGCTTTCGTAGCATAATAAAAAAAATTTTCTATGGAAATTTGTATTAACAACACGTCTACAGATTACAGCCGCGCACCAACAAAATTAATTTCCACAAAATGTCAATCACGGACTTTGTGTCGGGGGAGCGTTCTCGCCCCAGAAGTAACACTGAAAAAGTAAAATATTTTTGTACGTGCCAAAGCTTGCAATCAGCTGTTTTTTTTCTCGTAATGCTCCAATGTAACGCTGCTCCAAGTAACACACAAAAAGTAACGTTTTTTCTCGTTTATGTGCCAAAGCAAAGACATGAAAATGTCAATTTGATCTGATCCTACCCTAATTTGAAAGAATTTCCATGGAAATTTCTATTAAATACTGAAGATGGCTGGAAGAAATAAAAATTTCCATAGAAATTTGAACCACTGAACTGAATTGTGACTATGGAAGAGCCAAATCATACGGACAGAAGTAATGCTCAAACAGTCTGCAGCCGTGCTGTTAATAAAAATTTCAATGAGCATTTTGTTTTATTAGGGTATGATCAGGAGATCAAACGCTCAAAAAGTAACACTTTTTCGTTAATGTGCCAAAGCTCTCGATCAGCTGTTTTCCCCCGCGATGTTCCAAAGTAACGCTCAAAAAGTAACTTTTTTTCGTTTATGTGCCAAAAAGCAAAGACATGAAAATGTCAATATGACGAAGAGAGTATTTTTTCCTACTTTCTCCCGCGAAGAGAAAGTGGGGGACATTGGCCTACGATTGTTATAATGGTGGCCTACAGAACTTATTTCCCCGGTGACCTATTTGGTTTCACTTCGCCCCTGATCTTCTTCTTCTTCCAAGTGCCATGTCCGTTGCCGGACATAAGTGGATCGCAATTTTTGACGCGCTGCTTTCCTAGCAGGTTAGTCTGGGTAGTTTGCCATTGCTATCCCCATGGTATAGTTGCGTTAGAGTTTTCCTTCTGTGTACCGAAGAGTGTGTAGCCGCAGATCGCTTACTATTCACGAGTTTTACGACGTTGAGTAGGCTAGCCACGGCGTGCACATGGCAGTATCAGTCCTTTAGATCTGGTTGTAACGCGCCCTGCGATTGTAATGCCTTGTTTGTTCGAATTGGCGAGAGGTTACAGGGTGCGCTATCTGCCACGTTTATTGATACTGTAGTTGTAGCGGGAATATTCGAATATCACTAGCTTTTTCCGACAAATTGGTGGAATTCAAACCCGAAACGCAAGGATTGCGAAGCGGGCACGTTACCACTCGGCCACACAGCGACTGCGCCCCTGATAGAGGAACATATTTTTCCACTGATGACCGAACACGAAACTGTTTTTCTGAGTTTTTGCAAGTCCTAGTTTCCCACTCGGAAGTGCTCTCCTTTCCTCGAACACTTCGATCGGACACAACCTTCGAGCCGCGATGAGCGCGCTGCTCCATTACACGGTTTTGTTCCCCCTCGCTGTTTTGTTCTTCGGGGTCCAAATTACCCGCTCATTCGCACCCTAAATTACAGCGAACGTAATTAAGACGCCGGCGAGCGAACAGCCATTAAGCGAAACGCGTTCGCCGCGAACTCCGTGAACGCAGTAATTGGATGTGCTGTTTTTATTCGATCGGTGGGCGTGCCCGACGTTATGTAATGTAAAAGCCACGAAAGTTCGGTAATGACCTAAGTCTTTTCGAAATTCGTTCGTCGAGCACACCCACTTCGCTTTCTTCGGGTATTTTATTATCGAGGACGAAACCGCGCAGCGCGCACCATCCGTGTACTTTTACCAAATCGAAGAGAGACAAAAAAAAAAAAAGCGCTAAAACTCGCGAAAGACGCTCGGCTAATAAAACGACAAATAATCGCGCGATTTTCGCCAGCGTCAGCGGAACTGGAAATTGCGACTTCTGGAAGCCGCTGTATCGTCGTTTTGCAATCGAAAATACAACCCGATGGCTTTTCGAACGCCTCTGCGCCGTGCACTGGCGGCGAAGTGCAGGGAGCAATGTTGCAAGTGTGACATGTGGATCATTCGCCGGTGGCAGAGTATTGTTTTATGACATTTGGAGTTTCCCCATTTCTCTCATATCACAAAAATGTACTTACATAAATTGCAAGAATTATGGTAATAATGATAATTCGATTCAGAGAATATATTCATTTCAGGGGACTTATAGTCCGGGAAAATAAGGAAAGAATGTATTTTAACATTTTCACGTCTCTTCTTTGGCACATGAACGAAAAAAGTTACTTTTGAGCGTTACTTTGGAGCATCACGGAAAAAAAACAGCTGATCGAAAGCTTTGGCACATCAACGAAAATAGTATTGAGACATGAAAATGCTCTCCCATGGTTCTAGATCCGTCTGCGTGACGCGCATACACTTTTAAGATTCTTGCTGCATTTCCACTGATTTGGGTTTATGTTGGAAAAATAAGGAACAATCGTCTCAAAAAATAAAATCATAAGATTTCGATGTAGTTTGCCAAACACTGAGTGGCCAATTTTCAAAGGATCTTCAATACTCAAGTATGAGAAAGTCTCAATTAGTCCTAATGTCGAGAATATTTGACTAGATTAAAAAAAATAAATGATTTGACCCAAAAGAGTTCTAACTTATAACAAAAGATTTGATAGGCTATTGTCCGGGGAAAAAATTCACGCAGGGTGCTTTAAAATAGGGTTGCTGAGAGTCTACAGAATGTGAGCTGACAGGAAGAAAGGGACCTCAGCGCAAAAATGTAAATTTTACAGGAGAGCGGATAAACAAAATTGATAACGTCTTCACGTTACGGAGACACTCAACTTTCAAGACTTACAGCCGTTTGGGAAAATTTTTTAGAATTTTTTCGACAACACCACGCAAAAGAGCGGCCAAAAATTAGTCAAAACCAGTTGTTATCACAAAAATATATTATTTTTTTTGCGCTGAGGTCCCTTTCTTCTTGTCAGCTTACAGATGTACAGATGATTCCGGGGCCGGGGGTGCGGTGTCTGAGGGGCCACTTTGGCATGCGTGCATCGCCATACGTCCGACCACACTATCCCCCTTGGATTTTCATTTGATATCCTGATGGATGGTCTTACATCCCTAGGCTGACCAAGCTTATCTGGGTTTGATTTTACTAGTAACAGATTCTTTTATTTCTTCTATCAAGATTGTATCATTTGCTGTCCGTGTTTAATCGCAGATGATGTCCTTCAGTTCAATTTACGTTCCATATCTCCAACCCCCATGCAGAAGCGCAAATAGGGCTTAGAACTGGGGGGCTTGAGCCCCTCATTATGAAACAACACCACTCCCTGCATCATTTTCTTTGGTAATCTTTCAGAGTTTGGGGGGCTAAGCCCCCAAACCTCACCTATTGGCGCCTATGCCCCCATCCAAGAAAACTGAATCGAAAATAATGTTTCAAGAAATATCGGACTATACTCCTCCAAGACGGAAGGCAGCCACCGTGGGGGAAAAGGCTGTAATAGCTACACACCTGTTTCCAAGGAAGGAGAACGGGAAGAAAAATGCGAAAAAGGTCTGAATTTATTGTATTATAACTGTAGGGGGATGGTAGGGGAAGACAGGATTTGAAAAGGAGATAAAATGGAATATAATAGGATTATAGGGGAAGGAAATGGGGAGAAACGCTAACACAAAGAAAGAACGGAAATTACATCTATCATTATGGGGCGACAAGAAGGTACAGGGGAATGGGTTTTTATATCCGAAAACCAATAAGGAGAGAAATAAAATTGGAGGAGTCTCTGAACGAATTTGCTACCTCATACTCACAGTGGAAGAAAAAGTCAATGCATATTGGTGGTCCAAATATATGCCCCAACAATAGAGGCTAAGCCGAGCAATAGATAGATGTACTTGGGAAAAAGAAAAAGTGATGGACAGGGTATGTGAACAACTTGCGGAAGCCATAACCTCAGCAACTCAGAGAGTTACGAACCAAAAATCAAAAAGTAAAAAAGAAAAAATTCCTAAAGAGATACGAGAATTAATTGATAAACGAGAAAACCGGAGAAACAAAAGGTACAGAAGCCCTAAAGAAAGAATAGAAGTACATGTTAAGTTAAAATATGTGTAATGAATGAAACTGCCTGTGTCATGAAAATTTAGAGTTTCGAGTCAAGTTCTTATATTTATGTTAAGACCAGGTTTTTTTTGTGGGGGCACGTGGGAGCACGCAGTGCCCCCAAAGGAAATTTCGAAAATATCGAAATATTGCCATAAAAACTGAAAACAATGAAAGAGTGGCAAGGGGTGGGGAGGGAGTACAAAAAATTATGGACTTATAGCTCTAGAGAATTAGCGTGCCTCCAAAAAAGAAGTGACCAAAAAAGCCTGGTTAAGACTATCATTTATTATTGCACGAGGAACTGCTGTGGCATTTGGAGGTACACAACCTGTTGGCAGCTTTGCATGTACATTTATTTGTGATGCACTTTGTCTTACAGTTGCATCTTCCATAACCTTGTGCACCGAAAAGATTGTTCCCAGCAGCTGCTTCTTGTAGAGTCACTTCTTTACTTCTCTAAGGAACTTGTACAAACATGAATGACTGCGTGGAAATAGGAAGAAATACAGTAACTGAAGAGGGTCAGGAAGAAACGCCAATTACTAGTAAATGTCGGTATCCATGTTCTAATCTCATTATTTCTTGAATCATTTCGCGAATGGCGTTATTCCCTAGTGAATCACATCCTTGCCTGCTGCATTCAGCAATTAACATTTGCTAGTTATTGACGTTATTTGCTGAATTTACGACATTTATGATAACATATATATTACAAGAAGTATCGAGGAGAAATACTACGACAGAGACTCCAAATTTATCAAGCAAAATGAAAAGAACTAGGGGAACGTCAGCGTGAACAATAAATTAAGAAAATGACCTACAATTGTATGTGTAAGTTGTGGTCGATTATTTTTCGATCGTTCTATGTCAATATGCTGAGTTACAAAATTAGGAAGAAGAAATTTACTTCCAATGTTCTCAAAATTGCATGCCCGTTAACCAGTTTTAATAGCATTGGTGATATACTTTCAGCGCAAGCGGCTAATCAAAGATACGACTATCGAACCTAAAGATTGTTTATTCGCTATAAAAACTGTATAACAACAGACTATACACAAAATTTACATTTCGCCGATTGGAATGATTATTAGGGAGAGAAAGCGAGAGCGAACAAACAGCAGGTCACGCTCTTAATCCTCTAAGCGAGGGGTTCAGGAGACCGGGTCAAAAGAAGCCGAGAAAGGCAGCTGAAATAGGCTCAGAGCGAAATAAAATGTAAAATTATTAAATGAATTATAGTTATTATTAAATTAATTATTGGTAATAAAAAATGAATAGAAAAAAATCGATTAATTAAAATAATATTAATATTAAAATTTCCTCAAATTCATTTAATTAAAGATTTCGTTGAATTTCGAAAAGTCAATACAACCCTCGCCTAGGCGAAAACGATCGGCAAGCAGAGTTACCACAATAATCTTGGTTATGCCTGTTCAAATTTTAAATTTTATTAGAATCGAAATAAAAGTCTTCCTTTGTCTCTTCGACCATAAATGGTTGAAGGTCTTTAGCGGATGAAGAATTACAATTTCCTAAGATGCCACAACGTTTATACTAGTTCCATGAATCTGTTTCATTCACATTTTAGAGTCATTTTTTGTAGACACGTCCTTTGGAGAAAGCTTTGACTATCAGTTAGTCAAAGAGAGAAAGTCGCTCATTGATCTTGATCTTTGCTGCGCGACTGTAGTCTGCAGCTTCACAGATTGAAGTTTTGAATGACTTTGAATAATAAAGGGACATGGAAATGAAGGGTTGGCTTTTCCAGCCGACGCTCTTCGAGTAGCGAAGCTGCTTGTTAGTCAATTCTACTGGTGTCTTGTCTAGTATCTGCATTTCCACTCATAATCGGCCTATGTTACATATGTAGCTGTGGTCAAGTTCATATTGACCCCTTCTTTATGACGTTTCTGGAGCAGATAGGGAACAAAGGCCAAATATAATTTTTGCGTAGAATTGCATGTAAAATATTTTTACGTCGATATTTTCCCGCTATGATACTCAGTTACCGAGTAAAATGGGAACAACTGATTTCGTAAGACTATTTTGCCTCCAAAGGGACATGAATGTCTGGTAAATTCATTGATTAGTATTCTCATATAACCACCTGTATCAAAACTTAGATTCCCTGATTTTTTTATTTATTTTATTATTATTATTTTTAAATAAAATTCTGCTGCACTGTTTAGGAAGCACTGGGTCGACATTTAGAACGCGGATTCTAATTAACCCGAAATACACGAGAGAGCTTGCGCGTCCTTCGCTGAGAAAATAAATAAAACTATTTGTAAAGTTTTTTAGAATTCGTCTCATGCATAATTTTGAATACAACTCATTAAGGTGCTGCTTGTCGACTCACGGCTCACGGCCCCCGGCTGCACGCACGCTCGCGGCCAGAAAACGCGGACCCATTTTGGCCTTCTTTGTTACACTTATACGCGCCTCGTCTGCCGCCGTATCACCTGAGTGAAGCGCCAACATGAATATCTTCCGGATAATGATAAGCGCGAAACGAGCGTGGAAACAAAAATAACGCGCCGGGATGAGGCGACGCATTAATGTCCTCCGGTATTGCGCGTTTAATATTCGAGTCGTTTCCACCAGGCATAATGAACCAACGATCCGTAGCCGAGGAAAATATGAGTTAGTATTGGACATTCCCAATGAAGACTTTTCTCTACCACAAACTTTTCTCATACTCTGGACTGGCTTTCTAAACAACAGACAACCAGTTTCAGGACCGATACCAGAATTCTTCGATGAGATGGATTTCATAGTGTTTACTCTCACAGAGTGATGAAAACACTCGTTTGTGAGCGAAGCGAGCAATTTGCAATTTTCGGGAAAATGGGATCATCCCCGAATTCCTCCCTTAAAACTAGCGGCGGCAGCTCAGCTTGTCACCACGTGTAGCAATCACAAAACTGTTGTTATTTTCAAACTTGTATATCAGTGAGTACTGTAAGGTGGGGCTACTTTGAACAGATGCACTGTTTTACCTTAGTGCACGCTGGTGGAGAAGTTATGCAGGCACTTAGACACTTCAAGTGAGTCTTCATTATTTACTTGGAAATGTTTACATTTATTTATGGAAATTTGTGGTGTAGAAATGTATTGCGATTTTGCGTTGAAATTTACAGCTGCGTTAACTTCTACAATTTATTCACTTTCAACTCTCGGCAGTAGTATTTCTCATGAATTAGAAGAATCCCGCTGGCATCGATTTGAAATTTTCATTGTTAAACAACAATCCATTTTTCTAAGTGGGGCTACTTTGAACACCTAATCAAATAGTACACCAATGTAATTCACAAGTAATTTTGATGGAATGAAAAATATTTTTGTCGCAGATTGTTTACAAACGTGGTTCGAGAGTAGAGGATAGTTCGATTACGGGATGGAGTCTAAAAATGAGATAGTGATAATTTTTCAAACGTTAGGTGCTGCGCTCTGCCAGAATTGCCGCAAGAATTGTGTTTAGGTGTCGTATGCAGTATCCAGTTGTAATCTTGAACTTTTGTGAATTTATGGTTTGTTTATGATCAGTTGTTGATTCTTGCGATTATCAATGTTTTTTTTTTACCAGAATTCATTAAGAAGATTGAAAATTTTATTTAAAAAATGCGCTGGAAAATTCCGTGAAAAATGTAAGTATTACTTCACTTTATGTACTTTAAGAATACATATTGGTGTTTCAACTAAGGTAACTGTCCCGAATAACGCGAGGTTCCTAATAACGCCACCTACTATTTTTTGGTTGGTAACATAGGTACTGGACCGAACATTCATCCAGGTACGCTGAATGTGTTATACATAGTCAAGCATTCCCAAACACGCACACACGATATGATTCTCCAGCTATATTTTCCCCCGCCTATTTATCTCAGATCTCGCAATATTCTTTTTAATGCCCACCTTCCCTTTGGATCAATTGGGTCTACGCTTGGGTGCGTTCTGATGAGTTCATTACAATAAGTCTCAGTCCTTTCACTATCGGGTAGTTTCTATGAGTTTCAGTTCTGGAAGATGGGAGGTAATAAACGTTAGGAGAGCGACTGGCAGGTCGAGGAATACTGATTTGTACTCGTATCTTGCCCAGTAAGTGTGAATCATGGATATGCGAGATTAGGATGTCTCGAGGCTGCCTTCCGTCAAGTTTCCAAGGACTGGATTTGGTAGCCCTCAAGTAACTCCTCATATGTAAGGTCATTTGGATAATACTGATATCGTTTTCTATATACGTATCGTCAACATTTTTCTTGAAATTTTTCAATTTGTTGATTGAGTTTTTTTGATTTGAAGTGCCATAATGAATCTAAATTCTAATCTAGAAAACTCTCACTAACGACGAGTATAAAATTAATAGGGTTTCAACTTTAGATAATGATTGGGCATATCTGTAAATGAAGCCGAGTACAAATTTTACATTTTTATCAGTTGATTGAAGTGAGGAGTAAATGACAATTTTGAGTCAAAAATCACACCCAGGTCCCTAATTTCCAATTTACTTTCCACTGGATATGCTCTAATGGTATATTGCGAAGCTATGGCTTTTTGTTTTTTAGTGAAAGTTATTTGGCAACTTTTTTTTTTAAATTAAGAGGCAGGTTATTATTTTCTATGCACCAAGCAGCGAGGATATTAAGATCATCTTGGAGCTCAATGGGGTCAGCACTATCTTTAATTAATTTATAAAGCTTCAAGTCGTCAGCATAAAGAAGAACGTGGCAATTCCTTAACTTGGAGGGGAAATCATTGATACATAAATCAAAAAGGAGTGGATCGAGATGTGACCCCTGGAGTATACCTAAAATACCAATATATGATTTGGAGATTGCACCTGTATGTCCGCAAACACAGGCGTCGCTGGGGGGGGTAGAAATGATCAAAATTACCCCCTCCTCCCAAATTCAAAGGGCAATAATTATATTTATACTTGTAATTATAAAACAATTGTAAACGAATTAGTGCCATGTGATACCGCAATTAGTAGTACCGTACCATACACTTAACTCGCAATACGCATACACCAGGGTGTCTAACAAAATCGAAATCTGAAGATAAACGACCTCCCCCCCATTTGCTATGAATGCGCTAAAATAATAAATTAAAACTAAATATACTTCTTGGTCTATACATGGGGGAAAAAACTAATTTTATTGCATAAGGTAGATGAGCCCAATAAGGCCCGGATCTCCATTAGAAGGCCTAATGTACCGAACTTGACTGCTATGCTTTAGACTGCATTAAAACGTACAGCAAAGTTATTCCTTCATGATATGGCAACACTGTCCGATTGTCTTTATCAAGATATTAGTCCACTGGTGCGAAATACGCCGGTTGATGATTTTCCAATAACGTAAAAAGTGCTCCGATATGTTTTTTTTTTGTAACTTGGAGGATTTACGAGTATTATGTTAGTCAAATGGAATTCATCCAGAAATCAAACATTGGATAGTTGTTGTAGTGGTAGTTGGTTAAGGATCGACGCAAGAAAAGTGAAATTTGAGCAATTTGGAACCGAGGTATGCGATACTCACGAAAAATAGTTTTATGTAACCTAATAAAGCCCAACCTGGTAAGATCAATTGATTATCATTTCAGTTATAACTTACTCATAAATTTCTATTTGAACCACGCTTAAAACTTTTTATTTACCGAATTTCAGGTCAGGCTTATTAGGTATTAGGTTGGGTCTCATTAGGTTATAGGCCCAGCCTTCTTTGGTGCGCTTGTCTTATCCAGTTTTGAAAAAGGAGTATTTTTATTAGAAGATCTGAGGAACGTGAAGCTACGAGATAGAAAAATTTCAAGCTAGCAAATTTTTAAATATTTCAGTCGACGACTATAACACACAAAAAAGAAAAAACATGAAATCACTTACATGAAAGTCTGGAGAGCCAAGACCTTAAATTAAGGCCTTATTGAGCTCACCTACCTTAATACGCACATTGGTGATCACGTCTCACACAACTCACGTGAGCATGTCATACATGCGAAGACTTGTAAGCTGATATTTTGATTTATCGTCATTATCAGGGCCGCAATCTTTATGCACAAAAAATAGCGAAATATGCGCATATTTTATGCACTGAATTCAGTCTAAATAATATGCCGAAAATATGCATAAATATGCAAACACAATATGGGGTATATCATTCAAAGGAAAAATTAAGTTGGATACACTGAGACAATTTTTATTATTTCAAATGATCCAGCAAAGTATCTCCTTAAGAGTCCAATCTTCTTTTAATAGGAGATGCCCCCAGGAGATAATGCACATATTCGTAATTTCTTGATGATTGATGAATGTGATGCGGGCAAGATAAAAGTTATCTCACGTGCAAAAGAACATATTTTTCTAAAAGCTTTTCTACTGATTCATTAACCATTAAGTCTTCTCAATTTTCTTCGGAGTCGGACATCATTCTCAGAATTAAAAAAACAACTTTTTGGGGGAAAAAATTGAAAAAATAAGCAGAACTGGTGCAAAATACGGGGTAAATGCCAAAATATGCGAAATATGCAGGATGAAGTGCTGTTCTCACTTGACTCAGAATTCTGTGATTTGTGAAGATCTTTTGAAACTTATACCTATACGCCATAGCTAAAAAAATGCATTCGCATAAAAATTGCAGCCCTGGTCATTATAACAGAATTTTCCAATTCTAAATTCCTTGTTTTCTCTTTAAAGGTATAATTTGCTGATTCTTAAATTTTTAAATGACCATAACTGAAAATAGACAAACCCCTCCCCCAAAAAAATCCACCAACGCCGATGAATGTAGGTCAACACTACTAAAAGAATTACGCCCCCCCCCACCAAAAGAAAAATAAAAAAAATCCAGCGACGCCTCTGTCTGCAAAAGCGACATCAGCTCACAAGAGAAGTTGAATGACTGTAGTTTAAAGTGTGTTACGGTCTACCTCGTCAAATGCTTTTTGAAAGTCTGTATGTATATTAATATCACATCAGTTTGTGTGGCTCGATGTCGTAGAAATCTCACACATTGAAATCCAAAAGAAAGTGATCTGACATTTTCCCCTGGTCTTTTAGTCTTAGCGACTTGAAGCACAAAATAAAATTTTGGTGATTTAAAAAAAACTCCAATTGGAATTTGGTCATTATTGAGGGGGGGGTGTCACATGTAAGTGTTATTAGAAATGAAAGAACATGCACATAGGGAGAAATGGAGAGCTGCATCAAACCAGTCGTAAAACTGATAACCTTATCATCATTGAGGGGTGGTGGGGGAGGGTGAACTATCCCCTTTCTTCCTGTTTTACCTGTCCATAATTTATTTCCCAATATCCAAAAATATCCCTAGTAACAGGAGCGTTATGGGGGGCCGTTACGGGGGGAGCGTTGCGGTTTTTCGCTCAAGTATACCCAGTAGTGAAAGCATATAAAATGCTGAAACCTCGTAGAATTACTGCCGATCATTGTCATTTTTCCTTAGCATGGCGTTAATTGGGGCAGGTACCTTTACTTTTGATATTTTGGCAAAAATGGAACTTTTCTACAGATAGGACGAATATTGATCGATCTAAAGCGTACATCTCACTTTCGGACAGAATTTGTTGTTAAAGCCAAAGGGGACAAAATCCGGTACTTTCTCGTCATTGCAGCTGAACTGGTTCATCAAATTTTGTGCTTTATAGGCGAATTTTGTTCTATAGTCTAATTCTTTATTATTCAAAAAGTATTTGAATTTGTTGATATGTTAGTTTATTTAGTTCATTTAATAAAATAAATGAGTTTCTTCAATGATTTGAACGTTTGGAAATGATTTCTTTTAGGCGTCTCACATTCGAACCCCCCAAAAATTCTCATTTTTCATAATTTTGAGAAATAGCCCCCTAAATTATATATTTGGGAAATCTGACCACAGTTTCTAAAAACTGACTATATTGAGCACCTCCTAATAGCGCTATTCCTATCTCGTTTGAAGAATTCCATTGAGATTTATGAGAAATCAAAAAGTTATATCTCATAATCAGACCATTTCCCCTACAAAAAACAAAAAGATTCGTGAGAATACCGTAATTATATGGAAGAAACTTTACCGAAAGCTTGCTTAGAATTTATAGAAGGCCGAAGCTCGTTGTTGAAAGAAAAAAGTTGGTTACTATTGTGAATGATGTCCTCGAATTTTTTTCTGTATTATTTTTTCAAATATTAAAATAATGTTTTTAATAAAATTTATGGATTTCCTGTCCATTTTTTGATAGATTTTTGCCATCGACGAGTTCTAATGCATAACAGGGAGAAAGTGTTCAAAGAAGCCCAACTGAGGGATCTTTGAACACATCCGTTAAACTGAACTGTACACTTTCACAAGCAAGTAGTAAGATATTTCAAAACATAAATTGATAGAAGGAATTGGACTTATAACCATGGTTTGATCATGTTTCCATTACAATCAGTGTAGCCACACTCACAAATTGAAATATAGCAAAATATAATGGAAAATGTTCAAAGAAGCCCCACTTTACAGTAGGTACATAGGTAGTTATAACGTAGATAGTATGTAGTAACATAATTACTTAACCACATCAAGGACCAGAGAACCAATAAGTGTCAAATTTGATGGAAACAATTTAAGATCCCATCATGTACATTCAGATTCATGAATTGACGAATCCAACAGAATTTCTTATCGGTGAAAATACACCATTCGCTCACTTACATAACCAACGAAGTTGTTCGGATATGCAAGAATTATATTCGTCAAAGAAAGAAAAAAAAAATTACAAAGAAATGCTTACAGAATAAAAACACCGAACACGAATACGACCGCTTACATACGATTCTATCGCACTTCTAACAAATGCACAAAAAAGTTTACAAAATAGGTACAAAACATACTGTATCTAGGAATTAACGCGAGTAAGGAAGCAAGTACACTTATCCCATATTAAACCCGCGCATTGATGCTCAACATCTAAAACTCTCTTACATTTCTATGTATTTAAATCTGACCATTTAGATATATGTAATAGGAACATTGATGATGCGCTGACCAGAGACACACCGACGGGGATGGTGAATTCATCCTAAAGATTTATTGAAGGACTTACCAAGGCTCCTCGATGAGACATAATATTAGAATAAGTTCAGCTCATCACACCTAACTCCGTAAACTTAATTAACACAGAAACTTCAAATAAAAGTGAAGCAGCCACTAAATGCAACCCATTTTCGTTGCACAAATAAAGAAACAGAATAAAAATTGGAGGTTTATTAAGTTCTCCTATGGCAGGGAGTTGAACTAGAGTCCAAAACCAAATTCAGAGCAAATTTGATGAGTAATGTCTAATTAATAGTCATTTGCCGTGTTGTTAACGAAGAGAGTTTCGGTTTATGTTTACTTGACCACCGGTAAATTTGAAAACAGCAATAAACAAAATCGAAAACGAATTTGTTTCCCGGATTTATGTAACCGAACCTTTAAGCAGGAAATAGACGAATTTCTTTAGAAATCGAATCGATTGAGGGTGTGCGAGGATCTTCACGTAGAGGTCAGGAGGTCAGGATGATCAGAACCGTCAGAAATGAGATATTTAGTTGTGTAAGTTGTGCACCCATACATCACAAACACTTTGCGAACGAGCAGATTTTGGCGACACGAACACGTGTATTAAAATATATTCATGTTTCCGATTTGTGCGCGACCTGAGGCTAGTGTTTGGGGATACTGTTTTCAGATATCTTTAGTGTACATACACTTTATGGCTAAAAAAACAAGGGTGTAGCCATTGAGGGAAAGAAGGAAACTTCTAAGTGGGCCAGTCGGAAAAGCTTAGAAAATATCAAATTTGGGGAAATCCAACTGCGAAAGTGTCAAGAAGATCTATTTTCGCCTATTTCTGCAACAAAAATTCGTAAATAAATAATAAAACTCGACCATTTTTATTTAATTTTCTGTTACCCCTCACCAAATTTGGTTAGCTTTAGTTGGAAAATTTATCTGTCTTGACCTCCTGGTGCTATTAGGTTCGCTATCTGTTAGGCCTGACTGGATCTTCCAAACACTTCCTGAGCAGTCCACATCATCTGAACTGGATACGTCAGAGCAGGAGATCCAACTAGCAGTACACTCACGGAAACAAGTAGGACTGGGTGCTGGATTATCTGTGGTTGATAACAGCTCATTGAGATCTAGCAGTTATGGCATGTCGGAGGTCAGAACGCACCTGCACCCCCAGATTGGCATTAGTGACCGGTCTTGAGATGGTAACGATGCCTCCTCCGTTAATTGATAAGGAAAACGACTTTCCTGTGAAATGTTTCGAAGGATATGTTGTGCTTCGATAATATTCTTCTCAGCGTCTCTTTTACCTCGAAGTAACTTCTAATGTTGTTCATGGACCGCAGCAGGCACGAAGAACTGTCCACGCGTCTTCCGAAATCCACGCGATGGTAAGTGCGAACACTCCTAACATTGTAGAATACGGCGGCGAACTTCTGGCCGCACGCAGGGCAATTTTTTTTGGTGCGAGACCATTCTGTGGCGCAGTTCAGACAGTAGCTATGCAGACACTCGTTCAAGAAGCAGCGCGTTTCCACTTTGTCCAGACAGATCGCGCATTTGGGTTGCAGCTCTTTCAGCCTAACCAGCAGCTTGTTCAGCTCTCTGAAGACCTGCTTCACGCTTTCCGGATCGACAGTCTGGTCTGTCTTCTGTTTCTTCGACATTGTAGGAGAACTTTCTGTAAAACCAAAATATGACACATGCGTTTTAGAATGAACGAATAAATTGAGGCAATCGACAACCGAGTTATCAGTTATCACTTATCACGTGTATACGTGTTGGGTTTCAAGTGCACAACTGACTTCTGGAACAGATTAAAAAGGACACCAGACGACTGTCGATGATCACCCGAGCGATAACACTGAAGATAAAACAAGGTTGTGGAATATGCACACGTGTTCGAATCTATTCATACCGAGCCCGGAAACTGTAAATTTGTTGACTACCCCCGCAATGGTGACGAAATCCACATACAAAGAGACAGCAGGTATTCTTTTGACATCAAATTGAAAAGGGAGTAGGAAAGTGTCATCCTTGTACTCGTATGTAGTGGATTCCAACTAAACGCGATATTCTCTTCGTGGAAATAACGCGATACTCACAGCCTCGTAGAGAGAAAAAGAGGGCCCAGGGGGAATTTTCACAGGCCCCCCTCTTCTTCCAATTCATTTCGTTCTTTTGTCAGATGGGAAAAAATAATAAGTTACGGGATAAGAGGTTTCTTTCATAAGGAGTGATTGCGCAGTGGCGTAGCCAGGATTTTCCCAAAGGGGGGCGAAGTAAGATTTTCGATGAAGAAAAAGTCGAAAATTGAGGTATTGTCTAAAAATTACCGATATTAAAGGACTATTTGATGAAAAATGAAGGTAAAATTACTGCTCGAGCAAAAATTTTTCGAGAAAACGTGTTCTAAAGGCGAAAATTTGTTCATTTTGGCATATTTTACATTCAATTTCAGGTGCCTTGGGGGAGGAATTCGCCCCTTTCGCCCCCCCCCTTGGCTACGCCAGTAGGCATAAAAGAATGTATGTTGGGAGAAATAACACACAAGGAATAGAGCCCCAACCAGGGAAGTGGGCACCTTGGGGCTGTTAGCCCACAAAGATCCGTCACCCAGACCATAAAACAGAAGAAATGGGGAGAACAAAATAAAGACAGAAAATATGAGAATTTTTTTTTAAACAGCCAAGGGTTAGCGAACGAGAGAAGATTTTTGAAATTGGAAAATGCGTTGGAGGGGCTAAAGTGGGATATCAGAAACAAAAAGGAAAGGGGAGAATTTATCCAAAAGGAGAAATTGTAATTTCTTTATTATTTGGGGTCAACAATAGGGTGCAGGAAAGCAGGTGTCGACATCAAGGAGCAGTGGGTACCCCATGTAAAAGAAATAAAGGGTATATAAGTGAATGCATAGCGGTATTGAAAATTGAAATAAATAAAGGAACCAAACTTTCGAAAATCCAAGTTGATGCTCCTACACTAGACACTTCAGTGGTGGAAATCGAAAAGTTTCATGACCAGTTGAGCCACAATTATGAAAATGAAAGAGAATACTGTACAATAATAATGGGAGTCTTTAAGGCCAAGGTGAGTGAAAACTGGGGAAATCGAAGAAATGTTGGTAAATATACTAAAGGAGAAACAAACGAAAATGAGGAAAGGCATTTACGATTAGCTGATAAATATAATTTAAAAATAGCTGGATCATTTTTCAAAAAGAGCGGTAACAAGAAATAGACACGGAAGTCACCTAATAAGAAGTTAAAAAATAAAATAGATCGTATTTTGATCAATGAAATAAAAACTGTAATGGACTTGGATGTTATTTCAAATTTATACTTCAGCTCAGATCACAGGATGGGGAGGTGCAAATTAAAATTTCCAAATATAATGAACATTTCAGTACATCAAAGTAAAAATGAAAATAAGAGGTACATTATACCTATTTATAAAATACCACAAGCTTTGAACATATTGCAAAAAATATTGGAAACAGTAGTTACCATTGGGAGGATGCAAGAAGAATACGATAAAATTGAGACATGCACTAAATAAACAATGTGGAGAGTGGGAAGTCTACAGATCGAGACACAAAAAATGACAAACTGAGTATACAAAGAAAAAGCTTTATGGAAAGAAGAATGACACTCAAGAAAAAGAAATTAAAAACTCGAGTAGAAAGTATTGAGCTCACACAGATTAATAAGCTAGTCAAAAGGAAAATTAAAGAAGATTAATTAGTAAATACGAAACTGAAATGATAAGAAATGTAGTGAAGGAAACATGGTCAATAAATAAGGCTAAAATAAATTAAACATTTTTTTTTTTAAATACGGGGCAGAAGTCGTTTTTTACTTTTTTTTTGTGTTGAAAAAAACATGAAAAAAAGAAATTTTAAAGGGTACTAAGCTACTAACATTCTACCAAAAATCAAGGGTAATAATGGTTTCATATTTGAAAGGGAACAAATAGTAAAAAGAGCAATGGAATTTTATGAAAAGCTGTACAGGGTACAAGAGGAAGCAACAACTGGGCAGGACATAGAGAAATGGGAATTAAACTTGAGAAATCAGGATGAAGTAGAGCTAATTCTAGAAGATGAGGTTACAAAAGCTTTTAAGGAACTGAAGTTGAATAAAGTACCAGGCCCAGATAAAATTGATAATAGTATTTTGAAGTTATTCTCGGAAAAAATCTCCCAATCTTTGACTGATATATTTAACGAAATTCTAAATACCAGAAAAATCCCTGAAGAATGGCTAATAGCTGAAATAATCTTATTACAGTAAAACTTGTCCAAAACGGAACCTGTACAAAAAGGAAATCTGTCGAAAAAGTAAAATAATAATTCTCCCTGCAGCTTTTATGGGACTTCTGTGTTAAATTTTTTTCCCAAGACGAAATCTGTCTAACGCGGAAACGGACAAGAAAAATATACCTATAAAGGAAAAACCCAAATCTATCTCTTGATTTTTGATAAAGAGTCTCTTTATCAAGTGATATTCAGTCTCGATTGTTACGTTAGTTTGACTTGTTTCGTACGTGCATAATGTCTTCTAAAATGGCCAAAAAAAAAATACGTTAACTTTGAATGAAAGAGTAAAAATTATAGAATTATACGAGAAAGAAAAAATCACCGCTAAAGAATTAACTGTTCGGTTTAAATGCGGAAAAACGCAAATTTATTCGACTTCAAAAAATAAAGAAAAAATTATGAGCGAATGGCTCACAGACAATGGCAATCGTCGCAGGAAACTCAAAAATACAGGTACAGTTTTATTTTTTTCTAAATTTACTCACGATTCACATACAAGAAGGAATTTTCCTTCTTCTGCAACTTTTTTTTTTAATGGAATTTTCCGTTTTAGACAAGTTTCGGACAAGACGGAAACTTGTTTAAAACGGAAAATTTTGCTTCTCCCATGCGTTTCTGTTTTGGACAGGTTTTACTGTATTCAAAAAAGGTGATAGATCAGAAATTAATAATTATCGCCCTATCAGCCTCTTCTCCAGTATTTGTAAATTATTTATGGAAATTTTGAAAGCTAGAATGTATACAATTTTGGATTCAGAGCAAACAACAAAACAAACAGGTTTCCGAAAAAATTTCAGCACCATTGATCACATCCATACACTAAGGCAAATAATGGAAAAATCAATCGAATACAACATAGAAGTCCCTTTTCTATTCATTGACTTCCATAAAGGCGTTCGATTCAGTACACCATGATAAAGCATGGAACGCATTTGGCTATACAAGGGGTACATCAAAAAATGATACAAGTTTTGACTAATCTGTATAAAAATCTGGAAGCATACATCAAAAGTGATAAAAAATGGGAAACTTTCAAATTCATAGAGGAGTCAAACAAGGGGACCCTCTCTCTCCCAACATTTTCAATAGTATTCTCTAGCAAATATTTCGCAAATTTGACTGGGAAGGGAGGGGAATCAAAATAAATGGAAAATGGTGCAACAATCTCAAATTCGCTAATGATATAGTCCTGATAGGTAAAACTAATGAAGAGCTAGTAGGGATGGTAAGGAAATTGAAACGCGAATGCTAAAAATCAGGACTGGAACTGAATGCCTAAAAAACCAAATTATTATCAAAGAATAAAGAAACAAGTGCAGTATATTCAGATGGGGAGCTAATTTAAAACGTAAACGACGTTACATATTTGGGACAAATACTATCATTTGAAAATTAAATAAAAAAATAAATCGAAACAAGGATGACAAGTTCAGTATTAAAACAAAAACTAAAATATTACAAATTTGTGTACTGCCAGTTTTAACATATGGGGCCCAAACGTGGACGTTGACAAGAAAACAAATACAAAAATTTAGGGTAGTTTAAAATTTAATAGTAAGAAGTATTACAGGTATCCGGTTGAGGGATAAAATTAATATAACAAAAATCAGGGAAAGAATGGGATTATAAATATTGAATGCAACATCAAAAAATTGAAATTCAAATTTGCAGGACATATGGCCAGGAATATAGGGGGGAAATGGAGTAGAACCGCAGAAGGGTGGGTACCATATTATAAAAAGAGACGTAAGGGTTGACCAGCTACAAGATGGCTAGACGAAATTATCAACTTTGTGGGTCCTAATTGGGTAAGTAAAGCGCAAAAGAGGGGAGGGGACGGAAACGAGTGAATAACGCCTATGCCCAAAGATGGGCGAATTAGTATGGACGTACCTAACTAATTCAAGGCTGTAATAAAATAAAATTATTCAGCCGTAAGCGTTGAAATTCAGGCCTTTTAAAAATATCGGCCCCCCTAAAAAAGTCCGGATCCGGGGTATTTCCCCCTCTGCCCCCTCGCGTTAGGGTTGGATATTCAGTAGTTTTAGGTACCTTATTAAGTCACCTGCCGTGTTGTTAGCTAAGGGTGTTTCGGTTCATTTCTGCTTGACCATCGGTAAATTTGAAAACAGCAATAAACAAAATTGAAAACGAATTTGTTTCCCAACTTCGGAGTTATGTCCAACTGAACCTTCATAAGCAGAAAATAGACGAATTCCTTTAAAAATCGAGTCGATTGACGGTGCATGAGGATCTTCACTTAGAGGTCAGCAGTTCAGGATGATCAGAATAGTCAGAAAGAGATATTTAGTGATGCAAGTTGTGCACCCACACGTGGCAAACGCTTTGCAAACGAGTAGATTATGATGAGATGACTAGGACAGGGGAAAATATGCACTTCTTTTTTAAAATATACGTTTATTTTTCTCCAAATATGCAAATATATTATGCATTTATTTTTATGCACTTCTATTCCTCATTTATTCTTACTGTTTTGTGTTTTTCATAAAATCATATTCACAAAATTAAAACACTTTTGCAGATGAATACGCGTGCAAAATTTATAATTTTTTTGCACAAATGGTTCGCTTATTCAATAGAACAAAGATATATTTTTTCAAATTTCCGAATAAAAAAGATCTTCGGTTATCATGAGCATGAGGTTCTGCGGGCTGCAAACTCTTCAAGTATTTTTAATTCTACATATTTTCATTTGCATTTTAATCGTTTCTTGAGTATATTTCAAAAATTTTCGGGATTTTAACCTCATTTTTTAGTAAAATTGTCTATATAATAATATGCAGAAACATGCATTCACTCTCAAATATGCAAAAATATGCATTTTCAAATTTGGTGTGCAGACTCAGGAAGATATAAAATGTAAAATAAATTGCTCAGATTTAAGCCGCAATGTAAGCAAAAAAAATATGCATTTGCATATTTTCCTCTACCCTAGTGATGACTATCCCCGCAAAGGCGATGAAATCCACACACAACGGGACAGTACGTGTTGACACATCAAATTCAAGAAAGGTGAAAGTGTCATCCTTGTATGTTGTAGCGTTCGACTAAACACTCGTGAAGGCAGCGCACAATACTCAGTAGGTTTACCAAATTAGTAGTCGTCTACCGGGCTGTTTGCTAAGGGAGTTTCGGCTCGTTCTTACTTGACTATCAGTAAATTTGAAAACAGCAATAAACATAATCGAAAACGAATTTATTTCCCGACTTCGGAGTTATGTCCAACTGAACCTTTATAAGTACAAAATAGACGAATTCCTTTATAAATCGAGTCGATTGAGGGTGCACAATGGTCTTCATTTAGAGATCAGCAGGTCAGGGTGATCAGAACATTCGAAAACGAAATATTTATTTGTGTAAGTTGTGCACCCATATGTCGCAACCGCTTCACGAACGAGCAGATTTTGGCGACACGAACACGTGTATTAAAATAAATTCATGTTTCCGATTCGTGCACGACGGGAGGCTAGTGTTTGGGGATAGTGTTTTCAGATAACTATGTAGTGTTTATACATTTTGTTGAATTAGATTCTGTGTCGTACTGGAAGAACAGGTACTGCGAATGTTAGCGCCGATTTTAACGTGTCCACTGACGACTGTAAGGGGAAAACGAGCAGTCTTTTTTTTAAATAATTTCACCGTTTCAAAGGAATAATGGACGTTGGAACATTGTGTGGCGAAAGGACGAAGCGAAAACAGTATGCACCTAGGTGGAGCTTTTTGCCATATTTTTGCCATCGCATCTCCCTTACATTCAAAATCGAAGAAACAATGAATTAATGAGCATGGGTTCTGGATAGATCTGTGAGTTTCTTGAAGGGTGTCATTTGATGGATGAGTTCTGAGCTAGTCTAGGCAGAGTCAGAATGAGTCTTAATATCCCGGCAATTTATAGAATAATTTGCTTGGCTCGTATCGCTAATACCTAGGCTCTAAATAAGTTCTCTAATGAGCCACAAAGCTTGAATGGTATTAACCTTTGATGATTGAGCCTCAATCAGTCATAATCCAATCAAATTGAATGTGAACGAGTCTGAACAACGACTAGATCTGATTATAAAAGTTTTTCAAATTTAGATCATCATGAAACATGAATCAAAAGGTACAATCGAGCTAAGATACCGGTGGCGTACCGTTGCTTCTGAACGTACTTAGGATGGAGTGCATATAGCCCTGCAATGAGTGTAATATTTGGTGGAGCCTATGGCGATGCACGCATGCCAAAGTGGCTCCCCAGACACCGCACCTCTGGACCCGGAAACCACTCTTTCGAGTAATGTCGCACCAGGGACCAGAGGGAACCTGCAATGAGAGTAAAGACAACAGTATAAGAACATTTTTATCAGCAGCAAAAAGCACGAATATGTCGTTTAGAATTTGGGGTCATCGATCACAGCCACTGGAATCACCCAACCTTCTCGCACGTCAGTAACTTCCTTATCAGCGGGTGTGAACGTGTAGTTAATGTTTATCCGTCCGCGAAGCGTGTATTTATGACTTAGCACAGGTGTGGTGGATATTTGTCTTGGGAATCGCTGATACCCTATATGCAGGTACTTAAAATTGCACGTCCGTGTGCGCTCGCGACTGGAAAATATAAACTATGTACGGGTCAAAGAATGCAGATATACCTACTGCCAAAATTCGAAGATTGACGAGGACACGAGAGTAGAAAAAGGTTCCCTAACCTCGTCAACTTTAAGTAGACGGTTCGAAACACGAGTAAATGTGTTAAACATTGCTTTTTCTTGAGTTCCAGCACCAAAATTGAATGATTTTCGCTAACCATAAAGAACTTTTTTTATTGATCCGGGTACAAATCCTTCTACCAAATACCTCATGAACTTCCCAACCACCTATAAAGTTCTTTGCTCTTCAAGCTTCTTATCTGAAACCATTTCGCCGATGGGACGCAGCTTTCGTCCTCTCGCTCGATTGCTAAAGCTGCGCACATTCGACAATTCCTGTGTGTGAAGACAAAGACCCGATGAGGACATAAATTCTGGCTGAACAAGCGTGCGGTATATTCATTACACTTCGTTACACGGTATCGTGTATTGGAAGAGAGGAAGAACAATATTGAACATGTGTTTCCCCAGGTAATGTCAATGTTTGCCCCCGGGTTCCAAAAAGAAGAAACAGACGATGCGTCGATATTCAAATGGAATATAAAATTACGGGTATGGCGTGCCATATTTTTCCACAGTAAATTAATATTTATCAGGTTTTCGACCGTGTTGTTGGCTGGTGAAGAGCTCTTTGTTTGAATAACACCGTCCGATATGTTCTATGATTTTTCAGTTCACGACGGTGATGCGCACTGAAATTCCGGAAATTTGAGAGTATGGGGCTCAATGTGAAGTATAGAGTGTACAGTTCGACCCAAAGTTGAAAAATAGGTCTCTCACAGGAGTGAGAAGAGATTTCACTAGAGTTCATGGAATATGACGAAAATTGAAGGGAAAGGTTATCCGAGAGTAGAAAAAGCGAAAATTTCGCGAATTTTTGTTGTAATACTTATTGAAATTTCGTATGTTGAGGCATCTGCTTGCATATTCCGGGTACAGGAGAAAAACTGATGACAATTTTTTGATAACAAGCTGAGTTTAGTGGAAATTATTTGTATGAGTTCACTGATCTTCAGAAAAAAAGAAAAAAAACTAAAAAGTCGGGTTGGAGCGTTCTTGAGATAGAGGTTCTGATTATCCGACAATCTTGCTCTTAATCCGAGCCTCGGAGTCCGCCCTTTCGAGCATTACCTCAGAGACGTCGGGAAGACTGTTAGGGCTGTCTTAGTCCTCTTCTCTTCTTGCCGAAAAACCGGTCTAGGTCGAAATGTAGCGACTCGCTACGTGGGCTCGAACCCGGAACTTCGGAGTTATGTCCAACTGAACCTTTATAAGTACAAAATAGACGAATTCCTTTATAAATCGAGTCGATTGAGGGTGCACAATGGTCTTCACTTAGAGATCAGCAGGTCAGGGTGATCAGAACATTCGAAAACGAAATATTTATTTGTGTAAGTTGTGCACCCATATGTCGCAACCGCTTTGCGAACGAGCAGATTTTGGCGACACGAACACGTGTATTAAAATAAATTCATGTTTCCGATTCGTGCACGACGGGAGGCAAGTGTTTGGGGATAGTGTTTTCAGATAACTGTAGTGTTTATACATTTTGTTGAATTAGATTCTGTGTCGTACTGGAAGAACAGGTACTGCGAATATTAGCGCCGATTTTAACGTGTCCACTGACGACTGTAAGGGAAGAAGTGTCCTGATAAACGAGCAGTCTTTTTTTTTAAATAATTTCACCGTTTCAAAGGAATAATGGACGTTGGAACATTGTGTGGCGAAAGGACGAAGCGAAAACAGTATGCACCTAGGTGGAGCTTTTTGCCATATTTTTGCCATCGCATCTCCCTTACATTCAAAATCGAAGAAACAATGAATTAATGAGCATGGGTTCTGGATAGATCTGTGAGTTTCTTGAAGGGTGTCATTTGATGGATGAGTTCTGAGCTAGTCTAGGCAGAGTCAGAATGAGTCTTAATATCCCGGCAATTTATAGAATAATTTGCTTGGCTCGTATCGCTAATACCTAGGCTCTAAATAAGTTCTCTAATGAGCCACAAAGCTTGAATGGTATCAACCTTTGATGATTGAGCCTCAATCAGTCATAACCCAATCAAATTGAATGTGAACGAGTCTGAACAACGACTAGATCTGATTATAAAAGTTTTTCAAATTTAGATCATCATGAAACATGAATCAAAAGGTACAATCGAGCTAAGGTACCGGTGGCGTACCGTTGCTTCTGAACGTACTTAGGATGGAGTGCATATAGCCCTGCAATGAGTGTAATATTTGGTGGAGCCTATAGCGATGCACGCATGCCAAAGTGGCTTCCCAGACACCGCACCTCTGGACCCGGAAACTACTCTTTCGAGTAATGTCGCACCAGGGACCAGAGGGAACCTGCAATGAGAGTAAAGACAACAGTATAAGAACATTTTTATCAGCAGCAAAAAGCACGAACATGTGTCGTTTAGAATTTGGGGTCATCGATCACAGCCACTGGAATCACCCAACCTTCTCGCACGTCAGTAACTTCCTTATCAGCGGGTGTGAACGTGTAGTTAAAGTTTATCCGTCCGCGAAGCGTGTATTTATGACTTAGCACAGGTGTGGTGGATATTTGTCTTGGGAATCGCTGATACCCATATGCAGGTACTTAAAATTGCACGTCCGTGTGCGCTCGCGACTGGAAAATATAAACTATGTACGGGTCAAAGAATGCAGATATACCTACTGCCAAAATTCGAAGATTGACGAGGACACGAGAGTAGAAAAAGGTTTCCTAACCTCGTCAACTTTAAGTAGACGGTTCGAAACACGAGTAAATGTGTTAAACATTGCTTTTTCTTGAGTTCCAGCACCAAAATCGAATGATTTTCGCTAACCATAAAGAACTTTTTTTATTGATCCGGGTACAAATCCTTCTACCAAATACCTCATGAACTTCCCAACCACCTATAAAGTTCTTTGCTCTTCAAGCTTCTTATCTGAAACCATTTCGCCGATGGGACGCAGCTTTCGTCCTCTCGCTCGATTGCTAAAGCTGCGCACATTCGACAATTCCTGTGTGTGAAGACAAAGACCCGATGAGGACATAAATTCTGGCTGAACAAGCGTGCGGTATATTCATTACACTTCGTTACACGGTATCGTGTATTGGAAGAGAGGAAGAACAATATTGAACATGTGTTTCCCCAGGTAATGTCAATGTTTGCCCCCGGGTTCCAAAAAGAAGAAACAGACGATGCGTCGATATTCAAATGGAATATAAAATTACAGGTATGGCGTGCCATATTTTTCCACAGTAAATTAATATTTATCAGGTTTTCGACCGTGTTGTTGGCTGGTGAAGAGCTCTTTGTTTGAATAACACCGTCCGATATGTTCTATGATTTTTCAGTTCACGACGGTGATGCGCACTGAAATTCCGGAAATTTGAGAGTATGGAGCTCAATGTGAAGTATAGAGTATACAGTTCGACCCAAAGTTGAAAAATAGGTCTCTCACAGGAGTGAGAAGAGATTTCACAAGAGCTCATGGAATATGACGAAAATTGAAGGGAAAGGTTATCCGAGAGTAGAAAAAGCGAATTTTTGTTGTAATACTTATTGAAATTTGGTATTTTGAGGCATCTGCTTGCATATTCCGGGTATAGGAGAAAAACTTATGATAATTTTTTGATAACAAGCTGAGTTTAGTGGAAATTATTTGTATGAGTTCACTGATCTTCAGAAAAAAAGAAAAAAAACCACAAAAAGTCGGGTTGAAGCGTTCTTGAGATAGGGGTTCTGATTATCCGACAATCTTGCTCTTAATCCGAGCCTTGGAGTCCGCCCTTTCGAGCATTACCTCAGAGACGTCGGGAAGACTGTTAGGGCTGTCTTAGCCCTCTTCTCTTCTTGCCGAAAAACCGGTCTAGGTCGAAATGTAGCGACTCGCTACGTGGGCTCGAACCCGGAACGTCCGGATTCCAAGACCAGCGCGCAATTCACTCGGCCAACCAGACCTCGCCTCCTCAAAATTGGTTTCTCCCACAACTATTGAACATTATCACATTTAGAAAAAATGTTTCAAACAAAAATTATTCCTCTCAAAGTTTTAGATAAGACAGGTTATAATCAATTTCCTTATAATTACCCCAGAAATCTCAGCAACGGAGTCTTGAAATGATCCCCTACAGCTGCTTAACCTCTGACGTAGGCTTATGAGGGAAAAAGCAAAACGTTGGTCATTTTTCCAGCTTACCAGTTTTTATAGCCAGATAGCTGTGTGGCCAAGTGGCAATGTGCCCGCTTCGCAATCCTTGAGTCCCGGGTTTTCCACCAAACGTCCAATTATAAGAACCTCGGGTGAATGTAAAAGAAGCTGGAAGCTAGAAGTTAGAAGCCGAAAAAAAGATTGGAAGTTAGAAACTCATATACTGAGGCTGGAAGCTAGAAGCGAGAAGCTAGATGAGATTTGGAGGCTAGAAGCCGGAATTGGAAGCAGTATCGTTCGGCTTCCGCATTCTTGAAAACAATACGGCCACGAACCTTACTTTGTCATACCTCGTATAAGCTACTTCCCAGCAAATACATTTCAAAGTTGAAAATTTATCGGTTTTTCTTACAAAAAAGAGCAAATTTCAGCTTAATTAGCATCTACACTCAAATTTTATCTTTTGGAATCAGGTGAACAAGAAACGAGAAAAGTTAAAGAAAAGTAACCCGAGAGGAATAGTAGTTTTAGGTCCCTTCCTGGGAGGGGGTGTTCTTGAACGGATGCTAATTCATAGAACCTCAGGCAACAATTTTTGAAAATTGGTCATTTTTGAAAAAAATCAGTTTCGGTTGCTGTCTTTGTCGCCAATCAGAGATGACAGCCCTGCACACGGTATCAATTTTTCATCTGACTCGTCAATGCTGCACAAACCATAAATTGCGTGGAAGATGGTTACAAATCTCTTGAATCTGAACATATGCGCTAGTAAGAGGGTTTGGTGGATTATACCCCTAAATCGTCTGAAAGTCCACCCTACCCCTCGAAAAAACCAAACCAAAAGAATTTTTAGCATTATTTTGATTCTTATAGCCCCCTGTGCCCCAACTACAGGTCGGCTACTTGCGCTTACGGCAATGAATCATACCGCAGCTGATGAAAGGTCGACACACTCATCTAGCTGGGTGAGGGCATCAACTTATATCATTTTTAACAATGTCATACATTCGAAACACTTTTTCCGATCCTACGTTTCAAATCTTACGAAATCTCGTACAACAGACACCTGACAGCTGGGACCGATTCCAAGGATTTTTGAGGTTCCACATGTGAAAGAAAACCTCTGGTCTCTCATAAAACCACGACACAGCACAAGCTCGCAATCTTTTCATTCGCCTAAACGCGCACGTGATTCGACTCGGCTCGAAAGCTCAAAAGGCGGTAATCCGACTCTTCCCGCCCTGCCGGTGCTTCGGATCAGCACTCAGCGTGAGTGCGATCGCTCTATGTGCAGGTTTACCCACTAATTGTGTATGTGCAGATTATACGTATCATAAAAGCGAGGCAATAAAGCCAGCCGAGTGACAAGTGAAATTATTGCGGGTATGTTCGGTGCCGCCATTCCAACAGGTGATATTGCGAGGCAAACATTACTCGCGGCCCGAGATAACGAAATATTTTTCGTGTTTATCGTGTACACCTCGAAAATTTCTCGCACCTTACGAGTACCGTTGAATTTAGCGACGGCAAATATGAGTAACTACACTGTATATAGTGAACTGATTAGATAAGGGCGAGCACGCTATCAGTAATTATGTAGGGATTCTTAATGCAGCGAGTAGCAGGCAGCGACGGTGACAGTTCGCAGCTGAGGATCGTTTAAGTTTTATGAAGTGTGTAGCATGGTAACGAAGTGAAAAAGATCGAGTGCTACGAACCAATTACATCGAATAGAACAGGAGGTTCCACTAAGGTAGGTTTTTGTACACTACCATATATGGGGCTATTTGGGAAGCTTTTTCTTTCCTTCACCACTCGAGTTATGCTGCACGCATATTCATCAATAAGTTCACTGGAAAGCTACAACATTCAGCTGCGATTTCACATATAAATCGATGGGATAGCAGCAGTCGCCGTCGCACTATAAGCGCCCAGAGTAAAAAGTAATTCCTGTTTGGGGCTACTTGGGAAGTGCAGAAGAAATGCATTAAAAACAAGAAACCTAGAAAAGTTAACGATGATATATATTTTCGAGTTCGGAATGATAAATTGAGCCAGTTTTGTCATGAAAATTATAGTAGCAAGCGTAAGGTGTCGGCATGAATAGAAAATAAGAATAAACGCCCGATTGACAATGAGGCCAACTGTGAGTGCATTTGTGAACATCACTGAGTAATCACGCTAATGCTGAGCGATCACTTCACACACACTATCTTAAAATGATGAGATGTTGAACACTCACGAAAAAATGTGATAGGCCAAAAGTCTCAAAACGGTAGTGGTTTGTGACATGTTGCGTGAGCGCTCACCAAATTGTCAATCGGACGGTTACGTAAGTATATTCCAGGAGCATCAAGTTTTTGTACAATTTGTGAAAAAAGAGAATGGGATGTAATCCCATTTCTTAGGATAAGAATACACGAAACCTCTATGTTGTGAAGTCGCATGCGGACGCAGCATGTACACGCGATATGATGTAAAATTCTTGCCTCCTTGATCATTTGAAAGAGCTGATTTATAATTGCGCACCACGACGCCATTCCTAAATCAGGATTACACCCTCAGAATATCCACAGAATATATAACAACGAAACAGACAAAAAATAAACACCATTCTTCCTCGTAAACATACGATCTACCATCTTATCACAGCTGCTCAAACTGAAAAATTCACGTTTCCCAAAGAGCCCCACGTTTGAAAAATTGAAAGGGCGGCGACGGAAATGTGCTAACGCGAGTTCGTGTATGAGACCCTGGTCGGAGATTGTTCTTTACAGTCTAAACTATCAGTGGTTGAAATTTCAGAACGTTAGGTGCATTCCGCGCCCGTAAAGAGCGCCACAAAGTTGTCGAGCCCGCCCTTGAAGACCTTTTTCTATTCGCGTTTGGATGCTAAAGAGTCGCTCTCTAGCGGCCTCATGAAATGCGGCGCGCTGATTGGTGTATTTGGACGAAAAGGTGATCAGCAGTGTTGTTAGACATAACAAAACAAAGTGACAATTGAATTTCAGAAATTTTGTCATAACGACGAAACCATTTATCAGTTTTGTCTTATGACAAAATGGAAATGACATAACGAAAAATGAATTAAATGACAAAAAAATTTGGTTATGACATTTTGACCTTACGTGTTAGGTTTTTTTTTTATTCTCATTAAATAACAAACAGACATAAAAATCGCCAGTTCTTCTTTGTTGTTGTCATATTAGAGTAAATGGTAAATATTAAATACTCGAAAAGACTATGTTCCGAACAGAAAGACAAGATGACCTAAGCAGCTGAAATTTTGTATGGTTTCACACAAGTCTGTCAAGTGCTAATTGGACGCTGTTGAGTGAGACAGAACCGAACGACAAAATCTGTTTTCTGAGAACACGTGATTCGAAGTTCAAGAGCCGTGTAGAAACTATATGACATATTTTTTCAACGTGAGTACATATTTTTGAATCGGGGGCCCAATTTTGAAAAGTTCTGCGTTTTACGCTCTTTTCAATGAAACTAATAACTCATTTTGTCGACAAATTTCGCTTAGTTCTGTTCTCGTTTAACAGCGTCCAACTCATCAAGAATATTAAGGATGAGTCAGCTTATAGAAGAACCTTTTTCTGCCATCACTTTATTCTCCTGTTATTGTAATGTAGTACTGCTGTCTCACTTCTTTTATTCTTATCTTTTACTTTTATTCTTATTACATTCAAAGGAAACTTAGGAAAGGGCCCACCTTGTCGGTATGAAGTGAAGGCCAAGTGATAATATTAGGATAAATTTCGGTCACAATGAGCCAAACCCGAGGTTTTTAAGTCAAAAATTCAAACTTTTAAGGATTAATTGTAGTTTCGAGAAAAACGCGTTTAAAGTTTAAGTTCGAAATTATTTTGAAAAAACGATATTTTATGAACATTTTACGTTTAAAATGAAAAGTTTGGACTTACTTCGAAGTAAACTGGTACAGAGGTGTCTACCAAGAAATTCAGCAATGTGCAGCGATTAATGTGCATCAACGAGTGCAAGACAAAGTGGGCCTTTTTACATTGAAATCAATGTAAAACGAGTATCGACAAAGTGGTCCCTTTCAACTTTCTCTTATTTCGGCCGTACGGAGGGAAAAAACTTGGTATCGACAAAGTGGGCCCTTTCTCATCCGCGACGTTTTGCGCGCTATATTGCGAATTCGAAAAGATCTCTATGCCCACTGATACACCATACTTCCAGGTATAGAAAACGTTAAAAACCCCATTTTTCGTTTTTTTCATAATTTTTCATAAAAGTGGCTGTATCTCCTAAACTAAGATCGACAAGGTGGGCCCTATCGATGTGGACATACACATTTGTTATTTTGTGTATTCTTTATTCTTTCATGTCCCTAATAAGGTAATAATTTGAAGAAATTCCTGTGAAAACAATCTAAGTTAGTTTTGAAATTTTAACATTGCCGCCAGACAGCAATGTAACGGTCGCTGTTTTGCTGGATGTTTTCACGGGAAGCTCAAACTCTTTAATTTTCAAAATGCAGTTATTGACTACCTACTACGCAACCTTTGTTGGAATAACATTGGTGGAATAGGATTGCATGTAAAAATACCTGTAAATTAACAGGTATTGACATTTTGACAAAATGACAAAATAATAACAAAACCACGAAAAAAAAAATGACAGAACTCCAAACATGACAAAATTCATGACATAACAAAAAAAAAATGAAATGCTCATCTGATAAAATGACAAAAAATCGTTTTGTCTAACATCACTGATAATTAGTGACAAAAATGTTCTCCAAAGAAAACTGAAATTGGACTCATCTGACAGGAAATGATAAGAGCTGACACTTTAGTTCTTTTCAGTTTTCCATAAAAAACAATATTGAAAAGATGTTAGAGCTCATTTTACTTGTACATGTTTTTATGGTGGAAGTACCCTGATCTTCTTTTCGTCCACGACATTAGCGCACCTACAGGAGTGTCCAAACGCCAATAGGATCTGTTGGATCTATGTTTACAGTACTTTCCTTCTTATCAGAGCTATTAACGGGGTTTTCACGAAGCTACTTTAGTCGCTGGAAGCTGCGTTGAAAGAAGCGCAATGTAAACACGAAGGAAGCTAGTGACTGTAGTAGCGAGCGACTATTCACAGGAAGTTCTAACTGGTAGAACTTCTTTACCAAGAAGCTGCGACTCACGTGCGAAAATCAAGTTGATAAACGAAATTCGCAGCGACAACATTCGCCGCGTTGAACACCTTGGCGAGTACTCGCTAACTTCTTGTTCCCTAGCCAGCTTTCAAAAATGCAGCTTCGAGCGACTAGAGTAGCTTCATGAAAACCCCGTTATTGAGATGTGGAACGGAATGTAGGAGCGCTAATGTGCACCTCATAATAAAAGGTTGAGTGATCATGGAGGGAAATGGACTCTGTTCAGCAAAAAGGAACCAACTAGCAAAATCCGCTTTTTGAGAACACGTGATCTAAAGTTCAATAGCCATACAAAACTATATTACACAGCGTTTACTGATAAGCTTTTTTCAACGTGAGTACACATTTTTAAATTGGGGGCTCAATTTTGAAAAA
The DNA here is from genome assembly GCA_031841125.1 of Acanthococcus lagerstroemiae. NCBI lineage: Eukaryota > Metazoa > Arthropoda > Insecta > Hemiptera > Eriococcidae > Acanthococcus > Acanthococcus lagerstroemiae. Next base: position 34,829,405 of record CM063112.1, read on the forward strand.
TTCTACTTTTTACACTTTTCCCAACAATACTAATAGCTCATTTTGTTTACAAATGTTGATTGGTTCCCTTTTGCTGAATAGCGTCCAAATAACATTGCCGTAAATGGGAAATAGGAAGGGTTTTTTCAAAAAATCATTATAAAATAAAGAAATGACGCACATGCTTCAAATTTGAACTGCAGGGAGTTACATATTCGAACTGGATTAAAAATTTATACTTCAGATAGCAAAATTACCAAAAGTGTGCGGTAAAGTAAGGAATCAGAGGCACTTTATCAGTTGCCGGTGTGACCCATATTTATTATTTTCTTTAAACTCAAAGTGCGATAATTTCAGACAGCGACACTTACGTTTATGCACACCGGATTTGGCAACAATGATAACTATGAAACCAGTGGCGAAAAATAAAACAGTGTGGATATGGAATTTGTGACGTGGTCCAGGAGAAGGGCCTGTGTGGTAACTGGATACTGAGGCCCTTTCCTTGCGTCGCGTTTCATGTTTTTACTTTTCGCCATGGCTATCGACGATTTTCATTGGTCGACGTTTCAACGATTTCTATTGGTCAAAAATAACAGAGCTCCAAAATTTTGCTCTTCGTTAACGTTTGAATTTGAAAAGTTGAAACTTGTTGCCTTGATTTGTATTACAAAAAAATTTCTTAAACATGCTTTCGTTTAAAAAAGCATCTTACACTACGAGCAGCGATTTGTGAGTATCGCAGCTGTTCCATTAGCGCCACTCGCTGCGCTTGTGGCGCTATCCGTCGAACACGTTGCAATATTTCTCACTTTTGCTGTTTGTACAGTAATATACTATTTTTATACTACTTGATCGGAAAGGCAATGTTTATATACGTTGGTGTTTTACGGACGACAAGAAGCGCCTATCATTCATGCATCGAGTGCTAACAAAACCTGCATGTAAAGTAAACGTCCCTCAATGTAAAGCGTTTTTACATGAAAAAAATCACTGGCCAGTAATTTTGTATTGGGGAATCGAACCCGCGTCCATTGAAACATTTGACTGAAATGCAGCGATCGTCTCTAACCACTCGGCCACAGAGCAAGTTACAAAATAGCAACTCAAGAACGCATTTAAATATTCACAACATAGTACAGCTGTTACTGTTTGTTGTTAACCGTCGTTACGTTTTTGCTGGCAACTACCTGTGTATGCTGTTTGTGCATGTGAACAAACTGAAGACAAGACTGTGATACTGTACTTTGTAGTAATTAATTGAGAAAATCGAATTTTTGAATTAATTACGCACACAAAAATCACCTGTCTATAATTTAAATAAATAAATAGATTTTAAAAAATACAGACCATGTCAGTGAAAAACATTGCCGCTTCTGATCAAGTAGTATAAAAAATATCCTCCACAACAAGAGCCAAAGGTGAGTTTATATGACTTGGGCATTGCTCACTCGCTACATTTGTTCGCAAACTTTCCCTCGCCATGTAAACACTCACTTTTGACTTTTGTGTGTAATATACTATTTTTCCATGATCACTCAATGAGGATTCACAAAACATCCGCTAGATGTCAGCCACTTTTTGATTCCGAGTCCCAATTGCCGCCTTTGTCGGCTTTTTACTTTCGTTGCCACAAAGTGTATGGTTCATATTATTTTGCCAATGAATCAAGTGTGGAAATTTTTTACTCTTTCACGAGCTATATATCTTTAAATGTTTAAAAACTACTGCTTTATCATCTTTAATTATTAATTTTTCTCGCTCTGTTGGGATATAAACCTGTACTAGAGTGCGCTGCAAAATCACCTGTGCGGGTGAAAATAAATGAGTGATCATGTGTTCTTTCAAATAGAAAAACTGCTATCTTCAAAAGGGGTAAAAAAACGAGCAGAAATTATTCCACCAGTAGAACTAATTATAATTTAAATTTTTGGTGATGATGCAGATAAATTTGGGACAAACTTTCTTTGAAAGTGAATTTCTAACCGACTTAATGATAGTTGAAGTTTGCTACACGCTTATGGTATGTATCATATCTGATCACTCAAATATATACAGGGCTGCCAACACTTGAAACTGTAAGTTTTCATCCCAATAACACAGTTTACGGACTTCATTTCAGAGAAAAAAATACCGGCAAAGAAACGTGCTAAGTCCTTTCCACTTTGAGCTGATTATAAAAGTAGAATAGGAGAGTTCAAGAACAAAGTAAACACAGGATCTGGGAGCTAAAAGATGTATTTTTCAGTGAAAAAATGTTCAGGAAGTAGCTGGGAACATTTCCTATCGAAAACTTGTTCACGGAACTTGAAATGCGGGTTTCTGAGATCACAGAATTTTGAGATAGCACGTTTCCATCACCACCCTTTCAACTGTAATAATTCAACACTGGCAAAAGATATCTTCAATCTGAAAAATTAATTTCCTAGCTACGGCTATTCCACTTCTGACAAAATTCAATGTTAAATGCTTATAAAGTCCACGGGTATACGGAGAATAAAGCACTTCCTGAACAGCATGCGAATTCTTTAAAAACCACTATTTACTTTCACGCTCGTAGTAGTCTACAAAATAACTAAACTCCTACTCGGTAAACACTAGCAATGTTATACACTACCATTTGCGTGGAAAAGCAACAACTTCCCGAATAGCCTCAGGATTCCCAAATAGCCCCCGCATACAGTACTGTGCCTGTCTACTCGAGTAATCCTCTGAGAAGGTCTCTCACAGAAATTGTATCATCCTGTGAAGCGTTTGAAGGTACATTCGAATCGATCGAAACGTGAAAAGGATTCACTCTTGTTGAAATAGATGTAATACTGGCAATAGCGAATCCAAGAAGCTGTGAGAGGCAATTCAGAATGCCTAGCAATGGCATTGTTTATCCCACCCTAATGGTATAAGGTAGAGAATAAGTGAAATAAGTAGGGTAAAAATGATAAGTATATTGACCCCGTCCATTTAAAATACATGGTGAGGTGACTTGCAGGTCAAAAATGTTCGGGGAATCCGGCGTTAGTAGTTCGTCGAATGCCCATAAGATATTGAAATGGCGCTGTAGTCGCGTTCGTGTAATAAATGCTGGCGAGAATAAAAACGTGAACGTTAGTTCCCTGCCTCGAGGATGCTATAACCCGCAGCCCCCTCCCCATAGCGAATGAATCCAGAAACCTCGTTCGCTGTTTGTATTTTTGCGTACGTTAGTTTAGCATTACACTGGGTTCATCAGTACCATTGACCGTGTATATTTCATGTTTTTCGACTTCTCTTTTTTTTTTTTTTTTTTTTTCTAATCGGACTCCATATAGCTACAGAATAGCAACAGTACGAGAAAGAGGGATGACAAGTTCATTCATTAAACTGGTCTTTGTGATGCCTTCTGCTTTGTCGGTATCAATTTTGAATTACGAGGATAAGACTGAAAATAGAGCAACCGAGTAAAATATAATAAAAGTTAGAGTAGATATAACTTCCTTAGAAAAGAAAACCAGTTCTGCGAAAGTAGCAATCACATAAAAACACATTAGCAACCCCGTTAATATTATACAGGTAAAGGTAGCAGGTTTTTTTTTTATTCGTACTTTTCAATATTAGGTTTTACTAGTCTCACTTCATTACTTCAAAGACTCCGAACCTTTTAGCGGTGTGTTAGGTTGGTCACATCATGCTTCTGAGCTGTTCATGTTGTACATTTCTCACCCTGCATAATATAGGATCAAAAATTTCGTCAGATATCAAATGTTTCTGTCTGGATCCTGGATATCTCAGTTTTGTCTCAAATACTTGGGCACGTGTTCACTAGTACTTTGTTTTGATTTTTGAATGGACAAGTTTGAACATTTGCTTTCCTGAAATGAGTGTACGTCTCATTGATTTTTTGTTTTGATTTGAAATCGGTACTTCATATTTTCGTAGGTAGCTAATGAACTCACAATAGTTCGTCAGGAGACCGTTATATGTACGGGAAAAATAAGAATTGCATTACTATTGCAGTACTTCGTTTTGATTTCTGATCAGACAAGTTCAAAATGTCAGTTTTTTGACATGAATGTGCCGCATTGATTTTTGGTTCTAATTTGAAATGGGTACTTCACATTTTCATAAGCAGCTAAGAGTGGCGTAGCCAGAATTTTTCCAAGGGGGAAGGGGGTACACCCAATATGAACTGTGTGATTTTACGTTGACGTACCAGTATGTTGTGCTTTTCAACTTCAATTAAGCACCTGCATTTAAATTTCATTCCGCGCATTTACTGTGATACGGCCAGCATATTAAAAAATTCTTATCTCAAGGGGGAATCCCCTAATCCTCCCCTCGCTAAGCCACTGACAGCTAATAAAGTCACAACTATTTGTCACAAGATATTCGGTGTGGAAAAAATAGACTTACATTATAATTTCAAGGTCAAACATTCGGGAAATTAATCTAAAAACTCTCGTCTGTTTTCGGATGTCATATTTGAAGTAAAAATAATGTTCGTACTTCAGAGGGGTGAGTCCTATAGATATTTTGACTTTTCGGTTTCGGCATCGTGAAAAAAAAATTTTCACGAATTTCTCCCAAAATCCGAATTTTTGTATTTGAACTAAGACAGATTTTAATAAGTTCCTTCTCATTTCAGAATGGACTAATTTCTTCAAATGGAAAACAAGCAGTCGAACTTTCTTCTTCTTTTTTCACAAAAAAGAACCAAAAAAAAAACAACACCGTAGGTTTTACTTATCCCGGAAGAAAAACGAAAAACTGGATATATTTTATTCAACAAAAAAACGTTATTATCATAGTTGCAAATAGAAGGGGTTGGGTATTGAAAGAGCTTAGCCTCAATCCTCTGACCCCCCCCCCTCCAAAAAAGTAGATTTTTCTTATTCGGAAAGAAAAACTGAATACATTTCATTTAACAAAAAAAGACGTTATTATCATAGTTGGAAATAGTGGGGGTTGCGTATTGAATGGGTCTGTTCTCAATTCTCTGACACCTCCCCCCCCCCAAAAAAAAACACAAAAAAAAACTTAAAAGTTGTACACGGGAAAGAATTTTTAGCATTTTTATGATACTTGTCAGACCTCTCATGTCGACTATGTGCGCCTTGTTTTTCTTCATTGAAAAATTGTAGCTTTTACTTTTTTTTCGAAGAGGAAAATAATGTTCTGAAGTTAGAATTTAGAGACCCTAAGAACCATTTATTAGTTCCATTTTCAAGGCCGGATCAATTTTGCTAATTTAGAAAACTTCACTTCAGATTTTTGAGCTCTAATCGGGATCTGATCGACTAATCTGATTCGATTTTCCAAAATCCTTTGTTCCGATACCTTGTTCAGCTTCTTTTTCTTGGGGGGGAGGGGCGGGCGTCGAATGGTCTCTCTAAAGGAGGGAGAAGTGAAGTTCGGGACCTAAATCGGGGTTGGATTAGAAATCTGATGGAATTTTCGAACTCGTTGACCCCAGAAACCAGTATTCCGATACGTCATTCGATTTTCCGAGTTGGTTCAGTTTTGCTCATCTGAAGTGATTCAATTTAAACTTGAGGCCTAAGCCGAGGTTACCACATGGAACAAATATTTATTTGCATTTTCAATACTCCTAATTCCAGTACCCTGTTCAATTTTTTCTTCGAAGTTTATTTTGTCCACTTTTTGGTCCGAAATTTAATGTTTTGAGCCCAAATCAACGCCGAATCAAGAAGCTAACGCGATATTCGAAATACGCGACCCAAGAAACCACTGTTTTGATGTTTTGTTTCGTTTTTTCAAAGAAGTTAATTTTTCCTATTTTGGGCTCAAAAAGGGGACTTCTGGATCTATTCGAGACAGGATGACAAATCGGCATAAAATTTAAAAAAACAAATCGAATTACAGGCAAAGAAAATGTTATCTCTAAATTTGTGAGTTTCTGTGTTCGTACATTCTAGATATGTATGAACTGTGGGAAGGATCTAGGCTAAAAAAAATTCGGCGCTTTTATTGGAAGGAGGGCCACAAAATAATGTCCCCTCAGGGTCCCTAAGTTTTTTTCAACTTGAATTTTTCGGAAGTGTTTACTTTGTTACTCTCACCCTTCAGAAATTATGAGGGGGTTAAGAATCTGAAATTTCCAAAACGAGCTCAAAGTACCTTATTATTACATTTACGTTTGATTTAGCACGACCACAGTTTGGATAGTGTTCCGTACTCATTTATGCACCACACGGCCCATTTTCAGCTCCGTATCCGCATTTCCAATAGCTCTAAAATTTCTGTTTTTGGAAAATATGTTCAGCATTTCTTCTAATTATCAGACTGAACTTTTGAGAACACCAAACTTTTTGTCTGAATAACACAAAGCATGAAGCAATAAACTGTAAATGAATCAGGACCTTCCGATTGAATGCAGTATGAGTTGAAGCTGTTTCCCATTATAAACTTCCCCAGGTTTCAGTAATGGTGAATACGAGACCTCTTAGCAACCAGGCGCTGTACCGCTACTCACCCATCAACATAAGCACATACACAGAACAGAAACCAGTTGTTATTGTTTGTCTATAATGTAAAAATGTGTCACGTGTTTCATTCATCAAAATATGAAAATATGAAATAACTAAAGCTACAAATATTGCTCACTGTCATAAGTACGCACATTATTAATAATCAAACGTCCAATTTGGTGCACAAGTTTACCTACCCATCTCAAAGGAACATGTATCTACCCGGCATTAAGTAGGTATTCATATCTGCGGTTACAACAAAGGATACTGGCGAAAAATAATAGCCAGTTTCAAGCCTGGAAACCAAATGTGAGGGAAACTGAGCGCCAAATAATTCGTTTGACTGGTAATAACTTATACGTGTACTGCGTCAAGGAACTAGATAACAGTATTCCTCCATCTAGCTCACTTTATTCAACTCTCTTAAGCCAACTCACTTAGCCTACGGGATGAGCCTCGAAACGGGCCAGCTAGTTTACATATAAAGATGGAAGCACGAAAATTTCCAGAGGAAAATGGCAGCCAATGGTGAGGCAACGCCTGTCAATTTGTATAGATCGTGGAAAACGGACCTAAAGTTCACAAGATTTAGGTTTCATTTCTCAGACATCTCTACAGATACACACATTTATGAACTTATCCTCAGAGCAGACCCCCGACGTCGGTTTCGCTATCGGTGTACCTGGTGCTAAAAACCTGCGAATGCACGCGCGTACATTCGTTTGCGAGTCGAACAGCTTCGACTTCGCGCCGCATAATCGACGAACGGCGACCGGAGAACGGAAAAATAAAACAATATAATGTCATAATTAACGTTTTGTTGATTTTCCATGCACCAAGAACGACGGGAGCTTTGTTTCACCTATACGTCTCAGTACATTTGAAAACGGTTCGGCAGGCTGTTGCTATTAACATTGTAACACTCCTCTGTCACTACATATTCGTCTACATAACTAGATACTATGCGTTATTTAAAAAACGATAAATGCGACCGGTCTACCGAAACGTACACGTACAATGCATTCTTTAGCCGAGCACCGTATACTAAGTTCTTTCCTCGAAGGTAACGATTCCAAATTATTACGCATATTTGTAGCTTTTTTCGCGAATGACAAAGACTTTTATGGTTGCAGGCTCCCTCTGGTCTCTGATGTGATACTTGAAAGGGTAGTTTACGGGGCCAGGGGTGCGGTGCCCGGGGAGCTAATTTGACATGCGTACATCGCCATACGTTCCACTAATGGAGGGCTGCAGGCTGCAGGATGGCAACTCATGTGAAAGAGGCCCCCCCCCCACATATTTACTCTGCCCAGCAACCTTTACAAAGTACTAACGGTTTTATAACGAGCCCTAACACAGTCTTCAAAAGCAACAACCTGTCTCATCAGTCCTAATGAATTTGAACGGGGTTACATTGAATCTTTATACAAAATCTTAAAACGCAAGTATTAACAAATGTTCCTAAACGAGAACCTTCTGAAGACTCCCTCCTCCCTCCTCCACCACAGAGAATTAAATTTTAACTCAAATCCGGTCACGTTTTGCAGCAAAATAAGTATTCTGCGGCTTAAATCCACCCCAGATAACAATCTCTACCAGCGGTCACGAGGTTAACTGGTCTATGTAGCTAAATTTCGCAAAAAACAGATGGGCATTGGAGTAAGACTTCAGAGGCAGACGTCTCGCTGAGGGATGATTTCGGAATAACAGCTTTCTATGATATGAAAAAAAGTTTGTATTTTGTTTTAATTTCAAAAGTATTTCTACCATGTTCCATCTCCAATCACCCCCCCCCCCCCAGTGACAAAAATCGAAAACAAATGATTGTCCAGTTCACAAGGGAATGAGGTCCGGTTGGCCGAGTGGATAGCGCGTTGGTCTCAGAATCCGGAGGTCCCGGGTTCGAGCCCACGTAGCAACTCGCCAGAATTTTAGACCTAGGCCGGTTTTTCGGCCAGAAGGGAAGAGGACTAAGACAGCCCTAACAGCCTCCCCGACGTCTCTGAAGTAATGCTCGAAAGGGTGGATTCCAGGACTCGAGTGGAGAGTAAATTAGAAAAAGAAGTACAAAATTTTGTAAACCAAACACATAATCAAAGTTGGAAAATGAAGAAGATACTTGTTCCTTTCCTAGAAGCAAAAGAACCCCTCTCAGCCAATCATTCTGAGAACTTCGGTATGTTCTTCGCAGGCGGAGAAACAAATCGGTCCTGTCCCCTTTTCAGTGTAAAGAATGCGAGGAAAAAAGAGAGAAATTTTATTTTTTTGGATGAGAAAGAAAAAAACCGTCCCTTCGGCAAAGAGCATCGGTCCCTCCTTCTCGGAAAAAGAAAGAAGTTTCTCTTCCCACAAAAGAAGGAATGAAATATTTCTCTCATAAAGGCCGAATTTCAGGTAAAAGAATTCTTATTCGTGAGAGAAAAGTGGTGATTTTCCTTCAAATAAAATAAAATTTTTCATTATTGAAAAATAAGAAAGAAGTTGTTATTCAAGAGAGGACGATTGTATCCTGTTCCCTAGAAGAAAAAAAATTACTTCCGGCTTCCTCAAGACAGTTCAATTAAGAAAGGGAAAGGACGATTTTTTTCTCGGTCCTCGTAGAATGTAATGTATTTAAGTTCTTTTTATTTTGGAAACAGAAAACTTTTTTTTTTTTGTGTTTTTTTCAGTTTCTGTGGAATATCTATCAACGTTCTCACATTGCTTCGTCGGAACTATAGCATTATAAGAACACTTTTTGCCCAAAAAAGAACATGTTCCTTATTCTCCAACAAATCGAACAATTTACTTGGCCTTGGTTCAATAAGACGAAAAGTTCTTTTCATTCAAACAATGAAGAGGTTTTTTTTTCCTGTTTTCGTGGAACACCCCTTGAGAGAGGGAGAAAAATGCATTTGGGGCACTAATTTGAATCGGATTAAGCATCTGATATTCAAATATAATTATTCAAAATCGGGTTTGGACCAAGATTTGGTGAAATTTTTGAAATAGGCGAGCCAAAAAATTCCTATTCTGATTTCTTGACCAATTTTTTCAGCAAAATCGAAGTGGCTAATCTGAAGAGATCAACTTTGGATTTTCGGGCCCAAATCAGGGTCGGATAAAAAATCAGATACGATAATTGAAATCAGCGGCCCAAAAATCTCTTGTTTCAATATTTTGTTTAATTTTGTATTTTAAGTCAGTTTTTCTTTCTTTCTTTCAGATTTGGAGCTCCGAAGGGGGTCGAATTAAAATTCCGAGGTGATATTCGAAATCAACGATCCATGGTATACTTGTTTCCATAACTTGTGTAATTTTTATTGTAAGTTAGTTTTCTTATTCCCTAATTTGAGCTTTGGAAAAGGTCAGTTAAGAAACTAAGACGATATTCGAAATCAGCGACCCAGAAAACGTTCTTTCGAAACTTGGTTTGATCTCTAATTCCAAATCAGTTCTGCCCCTGTTTTCTAATCGGGGATTCTGGAAGGGGCCGGATACGAAAAATCTGAGACGATATTCAGAAATAACGACCCAGAAAACCTTTGTTTTGTTATTTGTGTTTGAATTTATTAAACTGAATGTCAATTTTGCCTCTTTTTGGATTTGGGGCTCTCGAAGGGGTCTAATAAGAAATCTGAGGCGATATTCGAGATTAGCGAATCACGAAACTCTCGTTTTGATAACTAGTTTGATCTCTAATTCCAAGTCAGTTTAGCGCCTATTTTCTAATCGGGGGTTCTGAACGGGGTCCGATTAAAAAAAAAAATCTGAGATGAAATTCAGAAATAGCGACCCACACAACCTTTGTATTGATATTTTGTTTGATTTTTTTGTTTAAATTCAATATCAGTTTTGCCGCTTCTTTGGATTTGGGGCTTTGGAAGGAATTGAATAAGAAATCTGAGGCGATCAGCGACTCAGAAAACCGTTCTTTCGATACTTAATTTGATTTTTTTATTTCCAGTCAGGTTTACCTCTTTTTTTAATTTAGCTCTGAAAGGGGTCGGATAAAAAATCTGAGGCGATATTCGAGATCAGCGAATCAAGAAACCCTTGCTCTGATACCTTATTTGATATCTTATTCCACGTCAGTTTCGCCCTTTCGAATTTGGGGCTCTGGAAGGGGCCAGATAAGAAATATGAGGCGATATTCAAAAATAGCGACCCAGAAAACCCTCGTTTGAATATTTTATTTTATTTTTTTATTCGATGTCAGTTTTGCCTTGTTTTTCAAATTTGGGGCTCCTGAGGGAGTGAGAGCAAAACCTGAGATGATATTCGAAATCAATGACTCAAATAACCTATATTTGAATACGTTGCTAGATATTTAATTCGAGTTTTATCCATTTTTTCAAACTGGGGACCCAAACGAGGCCAGACAAAAAATTTGACGATAGTGAGCTGACAGAGAGAAAGGGACCTCAGAGCAAACAAAAAAGACTTTTTGTGATAACAACTGTTTTTGACTAATGTTTACCACTCTTTCGCGTGGTGTTGTCGAAAAAATTCTAAAAAATTTTCCCAAACTGCTGTAAGTCTTCAAAGTTGAGTGTCTCCGTAACGTGTAAGTTATCAATTTTGTTTATCCGCTCTCCTGTAAAATTTACATTTGTAAGCGCTCAGGTCCCTTTCTTCCTGGCAGGTCACATTATACTCGGAATCAGTGACCCAAGTAACCCGGATCACCATGTTATTCGATTGGTTTCCATTTTTAAGTTTCCAGTGTTGGTGGTACGTTCTAGCTCCCCTTATAGGGAGGAGAAACTTTTTTGCCTTAAAAATGCGCTACCCTCCTAAATAAAAATCCTGCTTACAACGCGTTAATACGACAATCCATAGGCGCAACTTAGGGGGGGGGTTACTACGGGGGCTGGGGCTATAGCCTCCCCCCAAGGCCCTGAGCAATTTAAAAAAAAAAACTTTAAAAAATCTTAGTGACTAAGCGAAATAATTATTAAAGAATTCATCCCCGACAAGTCTAAGCTAAAAATTTCAAGACAAGTATTTTACTTTTTCGTATAAAATCTACCCCCTACCCCCATGGTTCAGCCCCTCCTAGAGGTAATTCCTGGTTGCGCCTATGTGATGATCCCCTCAACTGTGAAAAAAAAAGTGAGAATCAAAACAAACATCCTGTAGATGTACAAATAGGCATCCTTTTTGCAACTCAGTGTTGTGTCCCCGTTATCACATTTTGTAATAAAAAATTATAAAGAACTTTTTTTTTTTTTTTTTTTTTGTAGGAGATTTTACGAAAATAATTTTGTATTGAACTAGTTTCCACGTACATTTGATAGGTGACGAGAAAAATCACGAAAAACAAACGGAGGCCCATATTTTTCACAACTGAAGGGTGGAAATTCTAAACGGGGTAGATACCATTTTCGACGAATTCCACTTTATGATGGATTTCGGTGTAGAAAATAGAAGCCAATGCACAGCGAAAAACATGGGTGTTGAAACATTCACAAGAGCACTGAATATGCATTTAAAAATAGCTATAGAGCTGGAAATTCTAAAAGAGCTAAGTCCCCATAAGAATACACTGTAAAAATCTGATCTGTTTTTTTTGCAGATGGTATTGGGGGGGGGGGTTGAAGTACTGATGTACTGATTCAGCAGGGAATACAATCTTCAAATCTTCAGACAAGGTATGAGATCTACCGTCAGCTCAATTATTTTGACATTAAAGTTTCGTTTGCATTCTTCTTTTCCGCGTATTATTCATCACTGTTTCTCAAGGGAATTATTTCTTCTTCCGTTCATCGGCATGAATATTCACTTCAAATTTAAAGCCTTTTCGTTGATGTATCACATACAAAGAAAAAATAACCTTGTGTAGGATAAACAGATGGACATACCCCATTTTAGATTTTCTCGAACATGTTGAAAAGGCACTTATTCCCATCACTTGATTTTGGCCGGCTGCTATCCCGTCATACCCAAAACCAGAATGGCCTGAGATTTTCAGGATATTTTTATGAGGTGATCTATACCATCTATTGGCTTCTTGAAGAAACACGAACTGGTCGATTCAGGCACATTTTCATTGGCTACGATCAATAACGTTTCTAATACGTATTCCTTTTAGTACCTATTTCCAACCTTCAATTGTGGACGAGGCAACGGTTGGAGGGGAGGAGACTCACTATGTTCTTTAGGATGCTGTATCTCACTTCGTGAAAAATTTTATGCTCGAATTAATCCGAGTAACGTCCTAACGTCCTTTTTTAGGCTATAATGGCTAGCCTACGGTCTGATTTTCACGAAGTAAAACGTAAGGGTGCCATTTCTAACAGGACACGCAAATATCACCTTCGAGAATAGGTTGGGATCTGAAACCACCGAGGCCACTCTTCAACTGAATTGCAAGCAAAACTGGCGATCGATATCGGATTCCAGTTTAAAACGTGAATCGAAGGACTCGTTTTCTTACTTCGAGTTCAAGTTCGTTTCAGGCCCTACCTTTCGCACAGAATTAAATAACGAATTTTTAAATTTTAAAAGCTCTGGTTCGAATACCCCGCATCGTCAAGTTTCTCGGCGAATTCGACCTTAACTATCACCATCCTGCGACTCAGTGTCACTTGCAAACAACCCGTATGGTTCTGATAGCGTCGCTCATAATTCGCCGGGTTCCCGGGTTTGACCACATTGACCTTTCGTGATACCGTCACCTCACCGCCGTATTGTTTTCAATATTCTTTGCCCGGTAATCGCAAAACGATTCCCACGCGTTTATTAAGAAATGCACGCGCAAGCGGCGCGGCGACGCGGCCTAATGAAGACGACGTTTTTTTGACAATTTTAAGGCGACGCAGAGGACCCGGAAATGAGGGCGGAGGTAAAATACAAATAAGTACACAATAACGTGTTCGAAAGCCTCGATACGGTTTATTTGCATTCGGGTAAACTATTGAGTAAACGTTCATTCGTGAAAGTGAGCAGAGCACCGCGTCTGTCAAAGGTGGAAAGTGCAAATATTGGACGATAACGAGCTGAAGAGATGGAAGTGGCAAATTTTTGTATACAATAACAGCATACCCAAAAGCAGAACACCGTCAGAAGGGAGGATAGGAGAGATATGGTATAGGAACAACAGCAATAGTGAAATGACCTTCTATATTCGGACAAATAGTGGCAAAAAAATTGCACGAGAGTCGTGAGAGGAAAATGAGAACTCGCGACGAAAGCGAGCGAGTTCATGAAGCAAATTAAAGGAAATACCGGACGAGGTTGGTCAGGAAATTCGTTCGCAATTCCAATGTGTGGCGGGAGAATGAAAGTTGCTGGAGAGATTTCGCTTGCAAAAAATAAAACCTAAGATTTTTGTAGAGTTTCACCCATCGTTTCAAATAATAATAATAATAATAATAATATATTGCGTGAATAATACCGAAGTACATAAATAAATGAAACAGTACAGTCAAATGGGGTACCTTGGAACACATCAGCAGACACGCGTAAGAGCCATCTTATTTACCTACCTAAGTTATTCCCTGAATCTCTCCAGTCACTTATGAGTATGAGCAATGAATGGTCGAAATTCATAGATACTGAGCAAGCCTGTTGGTGTGTCTAAGTTACACGGCTGTTCTAAGATACCCCAGTTGACGGTACTCATTAATTGGAATCGTCCTCACACTCATTTTTCTTTTTCTAATTTTTACTCTCAACCCGAGCCCTGGGATCTGCCCTTTCGAGCATTACCTCAGAGACGTTTGGGAGGCTCTTAGGGCTATCTTAGTCCTCTTCTCTTCTCGCCGAAAAACGGCCAAAGTTGAATTGTAGCGAGTTGCTACGTGGGCTTGAACCCGGGACCTCCGGATTCCGAGACACAACCAGACCTGACGGCAAATTCTCAGAATTTCGTATTTTTTTAATTTTTTTTTTTAAGGCCATCACATTTTATCAAATTTTTAGGAAATGAAAAAAAGGTTTAACGTTTTACCTAATTGCATAAACGCTGGGATATTTTGTAAATAGATACTCCAGCCGTTGGGAATCCCATAACGTGGCTGAAAGCTGAAATTCTACTCACCAGCATATCTACTGAAATATTCAAGATGAAAATTTAGAAAAAAATAGACTTAACTTGTTCTACACCTCTTTTTTAGATTTGATTTTTGTTTGATGTGCATTTTTTGAATGCAACCTGTTTTTACACTTTGGCCTCTTGACTATGTATTGCATAACTATAGTAGTTTGACACCGGAAAATAAAAATACGGTTTCAAAAACATAACAAAACTTCAAAATGAAAGATGCAAGTATATTCTATTAGTTTCACAAAGGATATAAGTAACTGGACTTGTGCAGAGTTTTCATTAGCACAAATAATCAAATCGAGGTATTACCAGGGCGGGGTTCGAGGCTAAAAGTATTTTTTGGTATCTGCTTAGTGCAGTATGTTTTGGTAGAGGAGGGGTCCAGAAGAATTTATATCCCTATTGACTTCTAAAAGAATATTTTGTAACTTTTTTACAACTTTAAATCATTTTTACCCGTAAGCCCCGTTTTTTTTTTTTTTTTTTTTTTTTAGCTTTTTCCTCTCTTAACAAATTTATACCCATGCGCAGTAAATTGAAAATCTAGCATCTGAAACGAGTATGGAAATAGAAAATGTTATGAAATACAATAGGTATGGAGTTTTATAGGTTTTCGAGGTCGGTGAACTTATTTTTGATGAAGATTTGACTGTAATTTGCAAAGTGCGGCATCCAGGATGAATGGAGGAGAGGACTCAAACGTGAAGAATCCAAAGAAATTTTACACGTCGTAAAACTGCCAGAAATCTTAGCTTCCCCATCCAAAGTCTGCCCATGTTCAAATACTTGAATTGGTAGAAAAGTACAAGAATATCTTGCTTCAGGGCGAGCGATCTTTCATTTTCTCATCTGTTGCAAATACAAGACTTGTAAATAGGAGCCCTGGAACCCCCCCCCCCTTAGAAAACTGAAACACAAAAACATTCAATAAGTACCAATAAGTTTTAAAAAATTGATTTTTTTAAATTGTTTTTTTTTCATCTAATGCACGTATTTTAATACACCAGGACTTTCGCCGGCCCTGTTTTGGTTTTTTCAGCTATATTTTTAACATTTTAATCTTCCCGGGGAGAGGTTCATCTTTTTTTTTTTTTTGCGGTGGGATGAATGTGGAGCTGAATTGGTTTGGTGAGGATGTTCAGCCTCCACTACTCCCGCTAAGTCTGTCTACCGGCCAAATAATGCACGAAAAATGTCTGTACAGTGTCCCAAATTATTTGCCTTCATTTTACTGCACTACAGTGGAGACAGTTCAAATATTAAAAACGAAGAATAATATTAAGAGAGAAGCTTTTTGTATAACACTAGCAGCTCCCCTAGACCCACCACAGGCAGAAGACCCCGAAAAACGCAGACCCACCCCCAGGAAGACCAATGAGCGCCAAGCCAGGTGCCTTTCACCAGCACCCTCGGCATTCCCACAGAGCAGGAAGAAAGGGGAACCCTAGGCAGAATTGCGTGTAATTTTGAATTTAGAGTTGGTGATGGCCGAAAAGGGTGGATACCATATTTCTAACGCCCCTGTATCCACTGAAAGAGGCAGAAACAAACAAACATTTTAATAGAGATTTCTGAAGAGAGGCAGTTACAGCCACCAAATTTCAACACAATGTGAAGAAGTTCAATAAACGTCCAAGTAAAAAAAAAAATATTAAGGGGTCCAGAAGAGGCGAAATTCTGTGCCCCCCTTCTAATAAGGGTCCGGAAATTTTTTAAAGCCTAAAACCTATTCAGAGCTCATATGAACACGTGAAGAAAGTAAGAACCCACTTGCTTTTACGGTTCACCCACCAATCTCGAAAAAACACACAGACAAACAAACACTTTTAGATGAATTCCCCTCTCCTCTCTCAATTGGAAAATAAATGGGGAAGGATACTTGGTGACCCCTAGGAAATGACTGAAAGAGTGGTACTGAACAAGTATACCATATTTCATCTCAACTACATTCATCACGTTTTAGAATGTAATTTTCAGGAAATGTTCACTTTTGAGTCCCCTTCTCAATTTTTCCTGGATGCCACTATTTGCAAATTAGGAATTGCATATAACCAAAGATAAGTGACCACTTTTCAAACTTACGTAATGATTCTCATTGTGAACTTATTGTCATCTTCACTTTCGAGCATCCTTTCTCACCTTAGGAGGGACCTACACTAGCGAATTCGGGTCAAATTATCGAGATCAGGGTCCTCAAACCTATGAAAAAATATTCACATTAAATTCCATGAAATTGTTGACTCCCCTCGCCAGGTCCCACAAATTTCAGCGTACAAAAACATATAATAAATTGAATACTATGCAAGAGTCACTCGAATCTACCTCTGTATTGTGTATTTTTCCATAAGAACGACATCAGGGCGCTAGGGCACGAGTCAGTGTATATTCCGATTGGGCTTAAATTTTTCACTTATATTTAGAGGAGTGGAGAACAAATGAAAGGGCAGGCGCAAGAAATGAAAATTAAGACCATTCTATGTACAAATGTACATAGTTATTTCGGTCTTCCATTTTAGATGTTTCTGAGGTAGAAAAAACATAGTTATGAAACTTGTATGGATTTTCAAAAATTGTGAATATTTTTTGTCTGAAACATTCACTATAATTCGCGAGTTACAGCACAAAAACAAACTGGCTTACATTTTTCCCGACTGGGAAGAGCACTAGATTAATTTGGTGCTTTCTCACTTTCAACATCAACAGGAAAGGGGTCAACACAAATCGTTCATACTGCTCAAATATTACCGCTCGCCCACTCAGTTACTGTCTGGAGTGCATAAGAAATAAAAATTATCGACAAATTCCGGTAGAAGGGAATAATATCATTATTTAATACGTCTACATTTTGAACTGCTTCGCTCAGATTTTGTTCTAATATCTGTCACTGTGGACGAGTAGAATTCCTTCTTCCTCCAATACGCATCCCTGCAGGGAAAAGCGAGATCGGAGTGACGTGGAGAGAGGAGAGAGGAGACACCCCACGAATCTTCGGAGTTGAAATTTTCAACAAATTCGATCATTTCGTCGCAGTTTTGGACCAGTAGTCAGCAAATCAAAAGGATCCTTATAAGTTGACTTTTTTGTTTTTTTGCTTGAATAAAAATGTTTGTATCATTGAGTCGGCAATGGGTGAAAATGGTTAAGATTTTTTTTCCCCACATAAATGGGGACAATTTTTGCAACGAGTCGACATGTCTCAGAAAGTTTTTATTCGAGTTCAGATCGTTTAGTCGGGATTTTAAACATTATAGTCAGATTAGTGAGCAAAATGTGAAAACATTAGTTTGTTTTTTGCTTGCATGGAAAATTTTTGCACCGAACATTTTCAACCTATATCTACTTATTTCCACCCCCACCCCCGTCGAACATGGCTCGCTCCACCCCTGCATCCCGGTCACAGAATATGGGTTGAGGCGGGAAATGAGTCCACATTTCAAGCCTGGAAATCTCCCACAAGTAAACTAAATTTATAGGATGGAAAGGATGGCAGAAATGTGAAGTTTTCGAACATCAGAATTTAGAAATTGCTATCTGCACGAATTTCCCGGTCAGCAAATGAAGGCAATAAGAACAGATTTTCACTGCAAGTATTTCAAGGTCAGCATGTAAAAGCAGTAAAAAGGGTTCTTCCTTTCCTAATTAATTTTGCTAACTGAGGCCCGATGTTGCAAACTTGCAAGATGTAAAAGAAGTCCTCCTCCTGTCCCCCTTCGGCAGATACGTCCTTAAGCCTCTATCAAGACTGGTGCCTAAAAAACCTCATTCGAATCGCAATCGCCTGCTTTCCTCAAGGCTAAACTACCAAAGTACTTCTCAAAATCACTACACCTCTCAGAAAAGGTTCTTGCTATATTAATTTAGACAGCTTAAGTTCAGTTTTCGCACAACTTGTAAAATGTAAAAGAAGTCTTCCTTCTGTCCCCCTTCGGTAGATTCGCTCTTTAATCTCCATCAAGATTGGTGCTCAAAAGACTTCATTCGACCCTCGAATCGTCCATTTTCCTCAAAGCTCAGCTACCGAAGTGCTTCTCCAGATCATTGTGCTTCGGAGAAAAGGTTCTTGCTTTCGTAATTTGGACAACTCAAGCTCAGTTTGCACAAATTTGTATAAAAGAGGCCTTCCTTCTGCCCCCTGCGGTAGATCTACCCTCTAATCTCCATCAAGCTTGATGCTCAAAACACTTCATTCGACTCGCAATCGTCTGTTTTCCTCAAAGCCAAGCTACCAATGTACCTCTCAAGATCACTACGCCTGTGAGCTTTCTTAATACAGCCAGCTCAAGCCCAATTCCTCAAACTTACAAGATGTAAGAGAAGCTTTCTCCTGCACCCCCTTCAGTATATACGTCCTTAAACCCCCATCAAGATTGGTGCTCAAAAAACCACAATTGCTTGCTTTCATCCAAGCCAAGCTACCGAAGTACTCCTGAAGATCACTGCACCTGGAGCCCAATTTCGCACAAACTTGCAAGATGTAAGAGAATCCTCCTCCTGCCCCTCTTCGGTAGATACGTCTTTAGATCCTCCAATCAAGCTTAGTGCCCGAAAAACCTCAATCGAACTACGATCACCTGCTTCCAAGTCTCGGATTCAAGATAGGTACCGAAGTCATTCTCAGGATCACCGAGCCCCTATGCCATTTGCAGTTTAATCAGCGTTTCCAGCTCGCTGAAAATTTCAATTCGTCTCCACCCGGTTGCCCCTGCTACATACTCAATGACTCAACGTTTCTCACGAATTATCAGCGAATGCTTCCTGCACTTATCTACCCTCGAGATGAATGCGTATCGTACACGGAGCGAGCATCTGTATCGTTACTTCTATTTTATGCTTACCGCCTGCTTGGATGTAAGTTATTCCAACACTCGTCGACTTGCTAGTTCTTTTCGACATTACTCGATGGGTCTGCGAATCACGCTCGAAGACTCGATTATACGAAAAACAATCACTTAATTAGTTAAAAAACGTTAATTGACTCTTTAAGTCGCGCCGACAAACTGACCACACGAAAGTAAACGGCCGGATTCGTTGTATAATCGCGAGTCCTTCGATGATCACATTGCATTGTACTTTTTTATTCCCACGACAGGTTCACGGTTCAGGTAGAGCGCTGCCTGTCCTGATTCCTGCTCCCGGTTGGGAACACTTATAACATTTGAAAAGCCGAAGTGCCTATATAATAATTTTCCGGAGTAAATTGATACGAATATACCCCACCATCTTTTATAGCCACTAAAGTGCGGCTAGGGGTGTCTTCCGGTATTTTGTGACCAGTGTGCACAACCGGCAGCTCGATCGTGAGGTGGATGAGCGCGAATTAACGAGGCCAGGCCTGTGAAATTGAAGAGTTCGGACAGCAGGGCTCAGGTGCGCCGACCAGTGAACCCACATAACGCAATGTCGCAGAAAACAGTCCGATTTCGAAAAACATGTGCAAAGTCGGTGACATGCCGAGACGGCCTTTCGATGTTCGACCTTCGCTCACAAGATCACATGTGCGCACGGAGTCGCATAGTGGCACAGTTTTCCAGCGCCCGCTCATTACACAACGGAAATTCTATTAGCAATTTATTACAGTTAGTTTGATCGGAGCAGGCAACCTCAGCCGGATAGAATCGGGGCCGAATGTAAGCGGCCAAATGAAGAATCGATTACACCTGCTTTTGGATGCCCGGAAACAAGACCATGTAGCGACATCGAAGATCGAATATGTCGATAGTCGTATTCTCACAACTGAGATGGTTATTGAATCAACGTCTCCGGAGTTTAACGGTCACTTGTTAAGGTGCAGGACGTCAGTCGTCAGTTCACCTGCAGAGTTCACTCATTCAGCCCATCCTCGATGGTTCCCATCAAAATAATACGAAAATAGTATGAAATCGATGGAAGATGGTAAATACCGAAGATATATGGGAGGGGTATCACAAATTTTGAGGGTTTGTGATCATCTCAAGAAAGAGACGTATCCGCAAATGTCTCAAGAAAAAAACAAATTTTTGACTTATCAACTTTTTTTGAACACAAGCTGGAAAATTTAAGCGACTTAATGAAGTAAAAAAGAAATTGACGGATTTCCAGCAGTATTGGAGTAAACAAAAAGATTGTAAATTGAAAACCCCTGATAACCTCTCAATGCACAGAGAAATGACGAGCCAGCGACACGTTTAACTTTTGTTTGAAGGACTTGTCGCAGTAATTATTTATGAGATGGCAAAGCGGGGTAATGTACTTTTATGCACGAGGGCGATAATCGTATCGATAAAATATCAGTTCCTTCGGTCGGTCGTATAATTCATAATGATCAATCGATTAGTTAGGAGGTAATAACAATGGGAAAACCGATAAAATAGTGAGGTCGTTCACGATACCGATGCCAATATTCTCTAGAAATTTTATCAGGATTCAGTATGTTACGAAAAAGTAGATTTGCAATTTCTTGGTGTAAAACTTCGCCTCTTGTAAGAAAAATTATCAGTAAGAAGAATTATTAGGTTAAGATTAGATTGCATGTTTTTTGTCCTTTTTTCATTAGTACTCGTCTACAATACAGCACGACCGTGAAAAAAGTACAATATTCTAGCACATGATTCTTATTTCTGTGTGGTAACGTCCTCGTCCAGTTAATAACAAAGTTAGCTAAGTTACCATTATGGAAGTGAGTTTTGGGAATTGGGAAAAAAAGAAGAAAAAAAGATATTTCTTTCGATGATAAACTTTTCGAAGTACAAAAAATTTTGAAAGCAGTAAGACTCTATAAATCAGTTTGACTTCCCATCTAGTTAGGTACTATACTTGCAACACGTGTGGAGCAGTGGACTGTAACTGTAAACATATGGGACGTTAATTAAATATTCTTCAAAGAAAAGCTACTCATCGTCTGTAAAAGAATAAATAGAATAAATAATTTTTTAAGAGTAAGGTGGTGCGGTCTTACATCATTGATCTCGTGTTATTTAATTTATAAATTTGGTCTACTTGGTATTATTTTTCAATCGTGATTACGCAGGACTTGGAAACTAAATTTGCATCCAGAATTATTCATTTCTTCTACATTTATGAATAGCCCCGCAGCCATGGGGGGAAAACTGGGGCTGAGCCCTCTCTAGAGGTATTTTGAGCCCCCCCTAGCAAGTACACTTTCCTGTTCGCTTGTTAAAAAATGTCGGCTTTGGCCCCTCAAAAGGTTCATAGAGCCCACCCACACATAAACTCTGGCTACGGGTCTGTTTATAAAGGGAACAGTTGTTTCTCAGCCAGTTTTTTATTACACGAGGGTTGTCTATCATCATGTCTGAAAGACACGAACAAGGCCAGATTGGACTGAAGAACACCAAAAAAAAGGAATTATTTAAGGCTACGAATTAGCTATAACCCATGAAATAAAAACTAGGTACAAGCGTGACAAGACCGACTAAAAAACTTCAGCCCAACATTTCAAAGAAACCGGAAGGGCAAATAGAGCTCAGAACTTGGGGGGCTTAAGCCCCCTTATTATGAAGCAACACCACCCCACGCATCATTTTCTTTGGTACTTTTTCAGTTTTTTTTGTTTGGGGGGGGGGCTATTTAGAAGTTTGGGAGGGGGGCTAAGCCCCCTCCCTATTTGTGCCTATGAAAGAAACTAAGGCCGGCGTTATGTACGTAATAAGCTTGAGTTCCCTACAGTTGGGAAATCCCGACTGTAGAAGTTCTACAGTCAGGAAATTGGCTGCACTGAAAATTTTCTTATCATAAATCTTAATACAGTCGGGAAATAGGGTGCACAGAAATGGGAAAATGTCGAGTGCCAGCCCTGAAAGAAACAAAATTACTAAGGTATGACCAAATCAGACCAACACAATATCGAAGGAAAGAGAAACACATGGCATCAAGAATCAAAGTTCGCCTCAAGCCAACTAAATGACTAATAAAGATCGAAGTTCACTAAATCACCAAAATTCATCGACTTATCAAAAGTAACAATTTCATTGAAATTTATTATCAATCAATCATTGCAATTTTTTATTTAATTTTAATTATTCGGTTAATTTTGATCAAGTAATGATTTGTAATCTACTAACCAATTTTCATCAAGCGATTGATTTTTCATCGATTGATTTTGCGCCGGTCATTCGGCTACTTTCAAATATTTAATTAGATCATTATTAGGTGGTTGATTAGTTATTGAAATAATTAATTATAATTAACTGATCAAATTAATCGGTTAATGATACAATTCATTTTTAGATTAATCGATTATTACTTTCATAATTCAATTTTTGAAAAAGTAATTAGTTATTAAATTTTTAATTAATTAATATTTAATTAATAATTTTTGATCATCAGTTTTTGGTTTATTAATTTTTGTTTAATCAATTTTTGAATAATTATTTGAAAAATTCATCTTTTATTATAAGATATTATTATTATTATTATTATTATTCATTTGTGATCAGTTAAAAATTTTGAATAGAAGTTACCATTTGAGTAATCAGTTTCTGAGTACTCAATGTTTGATTTAATAAATTTTAAATAATTACCTAATATTTGATTCTTCAAAGTTGGATTAATAAATTTCTGATTCATTAATATTATATCATCCAATTTTTAATTAACTGAATTTTGAATAATCAACTTTTGATAAAGTATTTTTGTCTATAATACTTGTAATATACCCGCGTGATGGCGTCAGTATATAGATAAATGGGCACGTTAGAAAAAAGTCCATGTCCTAGGTTCTGTGGAAACCACAATCTAGAGTGCCCACTCCTCTTTCCCCTCAATCCAGATTTCCAGGTTCGTGATTGAAATCAATTGGTTATCTCATGTGCTTTCCGCGTGATGATCTCAGTATCTAGATAAATGGGTATGTGAGAAAGAGGTCCATGTCCTAGCCTCTAGGGAAACTATAATCCAGAATGTCCACTCCTCTTCCCCTTGAGCCGGTTCAGATTTTCACGCCCCGCGGTTGAAGCGAGTGTATCTTCGTATATAACTGACAGTCCCCATCCCCTCTTCCACTTACCGAGTTGATCCAGATTCCCGGACATGGTTGAACCTGTATTTTCGTTTATAATAATTTGAATACGAAATATATCACATATGCCGGTAAGTACTAAGTAGTGACGAAAATACGGGGGGGGGGCAGAACCTCCCTAGAACCCTTTAAAAGTAACTTTTTTCGGATTTGGTTAATTTAATGATAACTGAACATGACTTTTTACTTTATGATTTTAATCCCCCCCCCCCCCCTGAAGAAGGAATAATGAGTAGTTACGCTACTGCCGGTAAGAGTGAAAAAGTGTCTGTTTGTCTCCCACTGTGAGGGTACCACCGAATATTCCCCCTCCCCTCGTCCTTATCAACTCGATCTAGATTCAGTCAACTTTGAATATATCACAGTTAAAGATAGGCTACAGAAACTGTGATACATATAACAGATGACGGCCAGAAGGAAAAAGCGAATATTTGTCAATGTCCCCACACGCCCCTGCCCTGAGGGTACCACCTTCTACTGCCCCCTCCCTTCTCTTGCGGTTGAACCTGTATTTTCGGGTATAATAATTGGAATATGACATAGAACACATGGCGGCCAGAGTGAAACAGTGTATATTTGTCCCTAGGAAATTCTCAGAAAGATGAATGAACAAAGAAAACATAAAAATGCAAAAGATAGGGAAGGCAGATTAGTTTATCAAAGGTTAAGGAATGTAATAAAGAGAGAGTAAAAAGACAAAGAAGGAATGGATGAAAGAAAAAAGTAAGAAATAGGATAGAAGAATTTATTAATGAAGGACAAACAGACTTGGTATATACACATAGAAAAATAAAAATTGAATTTGGAGAAAGAAAGAAGAGAGTAAGCAATATGACAAATAAAGAGGGAAGCCCTATTTACACAGCTGAAGGAAAAGTGAAAAGGCGGGTAGAGTATGTAGAAGGACTATATAATAATGGGGATGAAGAGATACGAATGTCGAGGGAGAAAGATGGGGAAGAAGATGAAAGAGGGGGCTCAATTTTAAGGGGTGAATTTGACAACGCATTGAGAAATTTAAAGAAAAGGAAAGCTCCGGGAGTGGGTGAGATACGAGCTGAATTATTACAGAGCTCAGGAGAATATTTACTTGATAAATTGTACATAATTAGTATATTATATTTATGATAAAGGGAAAATGCCACAGGATTTTAAAAATAGTGTTGTTGTAACTATACCAAAAAAGGAAGTAGGAACAGATAGGTGTGAAAATTATCGAACAATAATTAGTCTTCTTTCGCAAGCGTCAAAAATATTAACAATGATAATTTTTCGGACAATGGAGAATAGAATAGATGCACAACTAGGAGACGATCAGTTTGAATTTTAAAAAAAGTAAAGGTATTAAAGAAACAGTGTTATAGCTTTGAGATTAATTGTGGATGGGAAACTCGGAAAAGGGCAAGTGTGTATGTATGGCATTCATTGATATTGAAAAAGCGGTTGACAATATTAAATGGAATAAAATGTTTGATATTCTAAGAAAGATAGGATGAAATTGAAAGAAAGGCAAGTTATTTTAAAATTATATGAAGGGGAGAAAGCTACATTAAAAATAGAAGGAGAGAAAGGAGGAGACCATAATATAGAAAAAAGCGTAAGGCAGGGGTGCTCCTTATCTCCAGTATTATTTCAATTTGTACATAGAGTAGGCTATGGTGTGGTGGGACGTATGGCGATGCACGCATGCCAAAGTGGCCCCTATGACACTGCACCCCCGGCCCCGGAAACTACCCTTCCAAGTATCGCACCACTGGCCGGAGGAATGCCTTGGGGCCAGGCCCGAGCCCCCATTTCTACGTGCCGCAACGATGCGCGTGTCCCACCAGGGCTACCATGGGGTTCCATACTGACCGAGGTTCGTACTCCCTGAGCGTTAGCCTGGAATACCGGTCCTCCACGGCCGGACGCGCTACCTCTCTTCACTCACCCCTCACCTCCTCGTCTTGGTCTGTGTGTCGACGCAGGCAGGTGGTGACGACAGGTGAGCCCTGCCGGTGGATATAAAAATTGGTCAGGAAAAAATTGAGGAAGTAAGCGAATTTTGTTATTTAGGGAGTAAAATGACAAAAGATGGAAGGAGTAAAAGGGATCAGTGGCGTAGCCAGGGGGCAAAAGTACCTGAAATTGAATGTAAAATATGCAAAAATAAGCAATTTTCCGCCTTTAAAAGACGTTCTTTTGAAAATTTTTCGCTCGAGCAGTAATTTTATTCCTGTAAGTACGACTATTTTTAAAGACTACCTCAATTTTCGGGCTTTTTCTCTCTTGAAAATCTTACTCCTCCCCCCCCTCCCCTGGGAAAATCCTGGCTACGCCACTGAAAAGGATAGTATTAGTTGTAGAATAGCACAGGCCAAATTAGCATTTTATCGAAAAAGTAATCTTTTCAAGTTAAAAATAAATCTGGAAATCAAAAAATTATTTTTGAAAACTTATCGAGTGTAGCCTTATTTTTTTAAATAATTTAATTGATTTACTTTACATACAACTTGATATACAATATACTGTTGCTGACCTGGGGACCATTTTTGCTCCTTGAGCTTATCGGCGCTCCGCAGGTCATCACTATTTTTTATAGTTTATAGGTACCATAATTTTTTAATTTTGCAAACTAAAATATAAATAATTTATTAATTTAATACATAATTAAATCTAGAATTAAAAAATTTTTAATTAATAATAAAAATTTTATACATATTAGTAAATTTACTAATTAGAATAGGGTTTTTTTTTATATTAATAGAACGAAAAGTTTTAGGTTTTATTATTAATCAATTTGGTCCGAATAAATTTTTTTTTTGGTAACTCAACTTTTTACGGTAACTATTGTACCTAGTTACGGATACTTCTCTTTATTATTCAGAATTTCATTGACATAATTGATGGTTTCTTATGTGCTTTCTTTTTCTCTGAACCAGTTTTGATTGGTTTCTTTTATGTCATATTCAGCCCTCATTTGTTTGAAAGTAGAACATTTTAAGAATGTGTGGTCAGGTGTGACTATTTCGTCACTTTTACAATATCTAGAAAAGAGACCTAAATTAAATGTACTTTAGGATCTTTTTACCGAGACCTTTTCGTGTGTTTTGATTTTCTGCCGAGAGATTTCGATATAAAAGTTTATACAAGTATGTATCTATATCTGTTATTTTATATTTTTTGAGATATTCCACAAAGGCTCTGTTAAAAACTGAGTTAGATAGAAATTTGGTATTAGCGCTTTATTTTGGAGTCTTTCCTCTACAGTAGGTATTAGTGCAGTTGTTCTTCCTGTTTTTCCATTTCGGTATTCTTCCTGCCATAGATCTTTATATTTGTTATTTCTTTCTTTTATGTTTCCTTTTTTTGTTTTTCATCCATTTGAGATCATTTTATCGTTTTGATTTAGTTCATTTTTTGTAATTGTAGGTCTATAGGTGGCATTCCAGCTATAACATTAGTTGCAATGTAGGATACTGTTCTATATGCTGCTATATGTATATACCCAGTAGAATTTTCCTTTATTCTTTTCTTATCTTTTTTTTTGTTTTTGTTTTTTATGCTCTGTTTTGGATAATAAATTGTGCTACCGTATCTATTATAGATCTGAAAGGTGCCGAGTATAAAATTTTCCTATCTGCATATTTCACGCCAAAAGTGTTTTCTGCATATGGATACAAAATTTGGACCATATGGAAACCAGAGGAGAGAAAGATAGAAGCTTTTGAGGTGTGGTGCTACAGGCGGATACTTAGTATCAAATGGACAGATAAGGTAAGAAATGAGGAAGTACTGAACAGAGTCGGAGGTAAAATAGATCTTTGGAACTGTTTCAAGAGGAAGAGAGATAACCTCATAGGGCATAACTTGTGGCACCTGGGAATAATATCACAGCTGCTAGAAGGAAGGGTGGAAGGAAAGAATTGGGTAGGTCGGCAAAGATTCCAATATGCTCTACAGATAATCGAGGATGTCAAATGCAAGAGTTATCGGACATAAAGAACTCGCACAAGATAGAGAGAAATGGGGAGCCGCATCAAACCGGTCGTAAGACTGATAGCCTTATCATCATCAGCTTCTATGACGACTACATTAAATTCCCCCCCCCCACCACCACCACCACCCCCGCCCCCCAAACAAGGGAAGTCCATTCAGCTCTAAGTTCTTACGTGCCAAACCTCAATATTCTCTTTCTCGGCTGGCAATAATGTGTTCTTTCTCTTTTTGAGTCTTCAAATATTGAAACCAACAAATAGGTACCCTAACTGATCACCTGTTTTGAAAGGTTTCTCTTCTTCAACTCGGGTAGCCACCGTGGCGTATCGTTTCCGAAATCTTACAAAGTTTCAAGCTCAAGAGCGCTGTTCCGTGCCGGCCCATCAATCGTCCCCGTTTAGCTAACAATACGGCCGCGGCGGGGTGAATTTTTTCGGCAGCATCGTCGCCGTCGCCGTCGCCGTCGGCGTCGTCTTACCCAGCGTTATCGGTTCGAACCTGTTTATCGCACTGGGTCGTATACAGAAGAGAGCCTAACCGTATAAGCCCTCGAGCTGGCGAACGACGACGGTCGACGGCGACGCATCGTTTAGGCGTAACGCTGATTGCGCTGCCGGAAGGCGAGGTCTAGGAGGGCACGTCGACGTCCTCGTCGTCGATCACCGGTATACCACCTGCTACTCACACACAGACACATAGACAGGAGAGAGAGTAAAAAAAACTTATTTACTATAAAGGCCTCACCTATTCCCATTCCGATTCTCTTCATTACGTTTCGCGTTCGCGGTGATAATATTTTATCACACGGTTATGACAGTTTTCAGTTGTTACTCGTGCGACGTGTTACTCGGTGTTGTACGATGTACGTGCTGCTGCAGGCCCCGCTGCTTCCCCCCAGGACGAACCCGTGCTCTGTGGTAAGTAGGTGCCAATTTGGGCACCAGCTTGCAACACATTTCGAATCACCAGCTCTGGGATGAAGAAGGCTGTTTTCAAGTCGCAAGTCCGGCTCAAGATCTGAGAAATTCAGGTAAGAAATATGTTCACGCTACACGCTTTCGAAAAAGTAACTTGTGAATTGGAATTGAGTTTTGCCAAGCGTACACTCGGTATCAGAACTGTTCTATGGTAGTGGATTTCATGGTGTTACCCCTTAAAAGTGATGCACAAAACCCTGATTTGCGAGCAAACCGAGCAAATGAGCAAAGTTTTTTTCCAATTTTCGGAAAAGAAGCGGATTATCCTCCAAATTCTTCGACCATAAATGCGGCTGTAACTGTGCCCGACTTGGGACAGAGGGTTCCAGTGGTGTTCGAAAAAGGGTGGGGTTACCAGACAAGTTCTAGTAGGGATGTTTTTTTTAGAGTAACGAGCTCCGCTCATTGTTATGTTCTCTGACAAATTTCAGTCAATATGTAAACGATTGTGGTTACTGATTAGTCACGTATACGTTAATTGAATGCGGTGAATCATGTTTGAAGAAAGGTTTTTTTTTAAATAAATCCCATGCTCTTCAGTGTTCTTTCCGAAAAGTGAGGTAGTTCACGTGTACAGAGTCTGATTGTCTTTATCATGCAGTTGCGACTAGGCAGCGTCGGTTGATGAAGCAGGTAGTGGGGAAGGCTAATTCAAAAAGATATCAAGTTTCTATTTTTTTTTCATTTATCTTTTTTTTTTTTTCATCGTTGATTTTACAACTCCGAATTTTTGACTGACGATATAAAGTATCAAGCACATTCACATCGACTATCTAACTCGTGATAAAGAAAGCTGGATTTATCGAATAAAGCTAACAACGTTTTAATAATAACACTACGAGAAGCCAATAAAGGGACGAGGCGTAAGCCCAGACCTCAGGATAGGTTTCCGATAACATTCGAGTAAGTCACCACAACTTGAGTTTCATCAGCTGTATTTGAGGAACCATTACATGCTAGCATAGGTATCGAAAGTCGAAGTTTTTTTCTTTCTTTCTTTTTGTTCGTTTGTTTGCTTGTTTAGAGGTAGGCACGAGTTTTTTTATTTTAGATTAATGAGTAAAAAAAAAAAGAAACGTTTTTCTGTCTTAAACTTGTCTTAAACGTGCAGGTAACAACAGGGACGTACCAATAGGGGGAGGGGGGAGCTTCCTCCATGGACATCTTTTACTCAGCGACTGGAAGAATTTACAATTTCAGTCAGCCGAATTTGGAAAATTTCGGGTGAAGTTGGGAAAATCCAACAAGTCAAAGGTTTTTTTTTTTGCTTTGATACTCGGAAATTTTGAGTTTTGAGAAGTTGAGAAAATCCAACAAGTCAAGAGTTTTTTTTTCTGATAATTGGAAATTTTGAGTTAAATCAGTTCGGAATTTCACACTCCTCCCTCCCCCAGAAAACCTCTTCGGTAAGTCCCTAGGTAACAAAGTGTGAAAAGCGCTGATCAAACAGGGGGTTCCAGAAAGAAACGGTGAACAGTTTGGAAAACATTTACCGTAATTCTGAAGCTTACATAAGGTTGGATGAGAAAGGCAAAGATTTCCGCGTTGAAAGAGGCGTCAAACAGAGAGGCCCCCTGTTCCCGAATTTGTTTAACAGTGTATTAGAGGAAGCATTCCAAAACCTGAATTGGGAAGAGAACGGGATCAGAATTAACGGTAGAAGGCTGACTAACTTGAGGTTTGCTGACGATATTATTCTAATAGGGAAGGATATAAAAGAAGTTAGGGTATGCTTGAGGAGCTAAAGGAAGAAGGTAATAAAACTGGCAAGGAAATAAACACATCAAAAACTATGTTGATGACGAAAGATGGAGGGTCAGATAAAATTGACTTCGGGAAGCTGTCTATTGAAAATACTGATAAATACACGTACTTAGGACAGTCAATCTCCTTTGGGGATTACATGGATAAAGAACTGAAACAAAAAGTCACAAAAGCACGGAAAGCGTTCTGGTCATTAAAATTTATATTCAAAAGTAAAATGAGGGTCAAATACAAAATCAGAATACTTGACAGCGCGGTCCTACCGGTACTATCATATGGGGCCCAAACTTGGGCGTTAACCAAAAAGCAAAAAAGCTTACTAGAAATCACATATTTTGGGATGCTCAGAAGTATCTTAGGGATCAAGATTAAAAATAAAATTAGCAAAATTGACATCGTCGGGAAAACAGGGGCCGAAATGATTGGCTACAGAACAAAAAAATTGGAATTCAAATATGTGGGGCATTAGGGAGTCGAGCAATAAGTGAAATATAGCCACTACAAGCTGGGTGCCGTATGACCTAAAAAGAAGGAGGGAAAGGCCGGTTACGAAATACATGGACGAAATTATTCGAGCAGCAGAACCTATCTGGGACAGCACAGCCCAAAACAGAAAGATATGAAAAAAGGTGGTGGAAGTCAATGACCAAAAATGGGCAGTGTAGAGGGTGTCTCACCGGAATAGTTATTTTGGAAGTAACATCCTGTACTACACATGACTTTAAATAAATAAAATAAACGTCCCTGGGTAACAAGCAAAAAATCTTCTAAATCTTTGAAAATCTCTTAAATTTTGCGTCTCTGAACTCTCGTAAAGCGTTTTTTTCAATCAATTCATTGAATAGTTTTCCAACTTTCCTCAATTGTTGGGGGAGGGGGAAATACAAATGATATTTTGTATCGCCACTGCATGTCACGTAGACCGGCCAGGACTATGCCGAATCCGACTGTGCGGAGCCCGCGGAACGTACCGGGTAGTCAATTCGGCATCGACGGGCGCGGTTGGATTCAAGATGGCGGATGTCCATACTCGGTTGTTTCCAGGTGTTCTTCTACCTGGGGCAGAGAGAGTTAGTTTGTTTTACCCACCTTTTCGAACAACAGAAAATTTATAATGGGGAGTGCAAAACTGAGCAAACAGGAGTGTTTGCCTCCACCCTCGCCACAAAAACATTGTTACCATGCTTATGGTTAGGACAGTTTCCAGCCATGTTCGTTTTTTAAAACTGTAATTCTATAAAACTGCTGTAAAACAAAGTCTCGCCAGTTTCAGACCATTTTTGCATAAACCAGACCCAATTCTAGCAGGCGTGATAGGCTTCCGAAATGTCGACCGCGACCATAAAAACTTTGCTAAATCAAAATAA
The DNA here is from genome assembly GCA_031841125.1 of Acanthococcus lagerstroemiae. Taxonomy (NCBI): domain Eukaryota; kingdom Metazoa; phylum Arthropoda; class Insecta; order Hemiptera; family Eriococcidae; genus Acanthococcus; species Acanthococcus lagerstroemiae. Next base: position 34,860,979 of record CM063112.1, read on the forward strand.
TACCGCGCTCGTCGTTCACGAAAACAGCATGCGCATTGGAAAAGCACTCGATACAAAAATCTGCTTTCCGAATTCACAAACGAGCTAAGTCAATATTTAAACGAACGTCATTCAGCGGTTCATTAATTACCGAATACAATGGGGCCGTACACTCATTTATCTATTTTTTTAAATTTTGTATATTTCGAGCGAGTTACGTACAACAGACACAGCGGTTTCACTGTACATAACTTGTGAAATTTTCTTTTGTTTTTCCACGCAGTATAGACCAGGCCAAGGTTTTCTATTGTCAAAAAATCTCGACTTTCATCCTTAAATATTTTACTATTCGAAGAGTATCTTCATCCGTCACTACTTCAAATTCTCTGTTGAAAAAGTTCACGCAGTATCCTAATCTGACGACTCATTACTGACTAGCCCAGAAAAATAAATCAAAATGGAGAGATAAGGAAAAATATACATGTATCATTGCGACCGAGCGAGCGTAATTAACCCAGTAAAATTAGATCAAAAATGGGGCAATAAAACAGGAAGTCGTATCGAAGATTATTTTGTGTCATGCTTACTGACAATTTTCAGCAATCTGACTGATATGTTGCCCCCGGTTTTACTGTAAAAATAATGACCCGAGACCTGGATTTTTCTTATTTTATTTTGTTATGAATGTATCATACAGTGTATCCAATAAATTATTCTTTATGAAATTGAGTACGAAGAATATTGTCAAGGTTGGTCAGTTCAGTTACCATAAGAAACAAGAACACCTCAGCCTCAACGTGAGCTAAATTTCTTTTGTGTGAGTTCAAGCCCTCCCTCACAAAATCGGTATTTTGCAGAAACGACAAAAATTATCGAATTTAGGAAAAATTATTTTAAGCTAAAATTGCTCCTAATGGTCACATAACAAAAGTCATATTCAGTTTGTTCTTAACTGCTCCAAAAGTGTCAAAAAAGTGGAGGTGCATTGTGATCCTTTTCCTTTACCATACATTTACACAGGCCCTGTGAGAAAAATGTAGAATTTCCAACATATTTGTGGCCCTGTGAACTTTAGCAAACCGAAAGGATGCATACTCTGGAATAAAGTTTCTCTACATCTTTATCTACCTGTCCTTGGAATTTTTCTTCCCCTTCCCCTATTTGTAAGTATCATGTCTTGAAATTTGTGCTTTCCGTGTTTTTTAGCGCCAGAAATGATCTTCTATTACAACTTTCTAAAACTTTCAGTACCTCGAATCATTAGCCCAGCTGGGAAGGTTTCAAAGTCACACAATTTTATTTCAGCAGTAGTTTGGCTGTAAATTTAAAATTTTGGTACCAACAAGAAAGCGGGGAAAGCTCATAAATTGCAATGAGAGTATCGTTTCACAGGTGTTTTCAATGTTACTGAAATCGTTTTTAATGTCAGTTTCACTCTGAAGTGAAAAATGTAAGACCCAAGGAGGAGAACACACAGGAATAAAGATGACAGTAGGGGCATTATGGATATCATGCAGGGCTTACGATCGGTGAGCTCATCTAATGTAAGTCTTCCTTGGGGTAAAAATTATGGTATCTGGAGGAGGGGGGTTGAGGGGACAGAAATGCCATGGATTACGATATAAGTTGGCATTATAATGCCAAGTACTCAAAGATTTAGCGATCTCGAGAATGTCAGAAGTACCTAATATCAATATGCTCTCTGTGACATCTATGGTCCTCAACCTTTTCCTGTGCCCTCAGGGGTACCAATTGGCAGAATAGGTTTAAAAATAATGAATGGTATTTATCGGTTCCCAAAAGCCTCCAAGTTCTTCAAAAATCCCCAATTTCGAAACAATGTCCCCAACTCCCAATTTTAACAGAAAACTCCCCAAAAATCGAAAGAAAAGTATTTTATTATTTTCTCTGGAAACTTTCATCGAGAATCGACCATACAAAACTGAAAAAAGGCCGTTAAAATCCGAAAGTGAAACAACAAAGTCCCTCAAAATCCCCCATCGACCTCGGTAGACACACTTTAATATCAAAAATGGACTAACCGATCATTAAAATATGAGAAATATTATCCGTAGGTGATTCGTGACATTTTTGCCGCTCATTCCCCTCTCTCAGATACCACAAGTTTTACTTTAAGGAAGAACTAACATCAGAAACGAGTTCAGCGACCTGGAAAATCAGCATAATGATGTCCATATTGCTTCTATTGTCTTTTTCATTTTTACGCCTCTTACCCTCATGTAGATGCCAAAACTTCAGTTTAGGATGATATTGGCATCAGAAACGTATTTAACAAATTTGAAAATCTGCATAATCGTTTTTCTTTTGATGTAATGTATTTTTTTGTAAGAACTGAGTGGACAAAATTTGATAGGAAAAGTGAATTTTAAGCCCGTACTCCAAGAGTTGAAGTTCAACACATGATTCCCGATAAGAAAAACTACAATTTTCATTTTAAAACATATTACAAATAAAAATTTTTGAGAAAGAAAGTGATCTGACCCGAAGAAATTTGTTCTGAACATGACAAAAGATTAGATGGGCAATTTTTGTATGAAACTTTCGGGTATGGAGAGCACTGGTTTTCTAAAATAAGGCTGTTTGGGGCTACTGATGAAATGAAGTACTTCAATCAATATTAACCGTATAAATGTCACGTGATAACCTATTCCTACGGTTCTCGAATTCACTGAAACCATTCTAAAAGTATTTTTAGACGCACCCCACCCCTGAAAAATCCATACGGGGTAAATACCTAAAAATTTGGGTTAGTAGTTTCCAATATATCGATAAGATTTCTTAAGTTTCCAAAATCATTATTGAGATCATTTTAGCTGTAACTCCTACCCATAAGGCTCCACTGGAACTAACACCGGAAATATTGAAAGAATTATGACGAACAGAGGGTTTTCTGAGTCGCTGATTTCAAGTTTGACGTCATATCACCTATAACCTCCAGTTAAAGGACTACACAGGGGACTGAAATATAAAATACTAGCAGCCCCTCTGAATCTACCACAGACAGAAGACCCCGGAGAATACAGACCCACCTTCAGAAAGACCCGTAAGCGTCAAGCCAAGCGCCTCCCATCAGCACCCTCAGCATCCCCACAGAGCAGGAAGAAAGGAAGACCCTGGGCAGGATTGCGCGTAATTTTGAATTTAGAGTCGGTGATGGCCAGAAGGGGTGGATACCATATTTCTAACGCCCCTGGATCCGCCGAAAGGGGCAGAGATAAATAAACACTTTTAGAGATTAGAGATTTTTGCCCCTTGATAATTTCTGTATGGAGGCATTTACAGCTACCAGATTTCAACAGAATGCGAAGAAGCTCAATGTAAAACACTTCCGAAAAGTCGAAGTCAAAAAAATTAGGGGGTCCAGAGAGAACAAAATTTTGTGTCCCCTTCTAATAAGGGTACCGAAATTTTTTATAGCTTAACAACCTATTCAGAGTACATATGAGCACATCAAGAAAGTACGAACTCCCCAGCTCGAACGGTTCACACACCAACCTCGAACAAACATACACATAGACAAACAAACACATTCATATACGTGATCGTGTCTGGAGAAAGGAACCTTATGCCCGAAAATCAAGGTCCCTTTCTTCGGGCACGGTCTCATATATATTAGAAACGATTGAAAGTTGAATACGTGTACTCAGTCTGTAGCTCGTTTTAGGGCCTTCCAAGTAGGAATTACAGCTGAAATAATCTCAAGAATGAACTCACGGACTAAGGAAATTCCACGTTTAATATTATTCGAGCACACTTCCTATACAACTTTCAATAATTTAGGTTGTAGCTCCCACCCCCCTCCTCCCCTCGTAAAGTCTTCTGGGTGGAGGCAGTTAAAATGACCTCAGAAATGAATCTGGAAACTCGAGAAACCGCGCCTATAATTAATATATTGGACGCTACTGACCCTTATTGCTATGTGTTAACCCCTATGGATTCTTTGGAAGTGGGGTATGTCTAAAAATACGTCAAAATGGGTTCAAAAAATCCGAAAACCACAGTAATAGTTTATCACATGACATTCACTCAATTACGTTCTGTGAAGGGCATCATGTAATTAAGATTCCCAAATGCCCTATTTTAAAGCTCCGTCGCACCCTTTCACGGCTTTTACTTTTAATTTTCTGTCAAATCATCTGTTATGTGTAAACAAATTTTTGGTCAATTTTCTTTTTTACAAAAACCAAAACTTTACTGGCAAGGATTGCATTTTTTTCGACGAGGTATCCGACATTGAATTTTTCAACCCCCTTGCGTACCAACATTCAACTTTTTTCTATTTTTCTTATACTAAAAATTTTTCGTTATCTGGTTGTTACACCAAAATGCATCCTTCTTTTTGCGATAGCAAAAATCGGAGAAAAATATAAAATAGATGCATATACGTATTGCCCCGCCGACTTTCATTTATGTATCACTCCTTGTATATTACAATTTTCATTTCAAAATAAAACTGACCTCAGAAACGAGTTCAACGACCTTCAAAATCTGTGAAAATATTCCCGCAGTGCAAAAGTCATGAATTTTAAGAAATCCTGCTCCCTCCTTGGTATTATAATTTGGAATTGACAACCAAACCAATATCGAAATCGAATCCTCCCTATCCTGACGCAGGACCATTCGGGATAGAGGGTGTAGGGTCCCGGGGCCAATTTGGCATGCATGCATCTCCATACCCCCTCCCCCTCCTACATATCATCATTGAATATCTAAATCAAATTCGGTAGCCTCGAAAACTCCTCGAGCGGTATATTAATTCGATGATTCGGGCTCATAAAAGTTTTAAAAAATAAATTATTCCGAACACTAATAAATACACAAAAACACAATTTTCAAATTATGGCATTTACGGACATGGGGAGGGGGGAGGGAGAAATTTCAAGGATGGATGTACCCGGAAATTATTCACATTATTTCTGTGTACAGAGATCGGTAGGACCACAAAACTATGTTGTAAGAAATGGTCCCATTCATCCCCCCCCCCTTTTCGACATTTCTAGGGCAGTTGAAAAAAATTGAATAGGACCTTTCTTATGCAGAATCCCACGAGAAACAATTTTGGTTTGAAACATTATTTGCTCCCAAATTCGATAATTTTTGTTATTTCTGAAAAAAAAATTAAAAAGCTTAAATTTTTCAACAAAAAAAAAGCAAGCCATGTAGGCGCCGAGAGTTCTTTACATATTTAAGACGGCCAATATCAACGATATTTCGCAAAAAATCAATAGCTTTCAATTTTCTTCCTTTATTTGCTTATTTCATTGGACTAGATTCCGAAACTGAAATGCCAACAAACCCCAACCTCTTTCATTTCAAACACTTTTTGGAATTTCAAACCACCTTCACCACCCTTTCGAAATCAAAGTACCACACCGCGACCAAAAATATACCCACTTACCCTCGGGTGTTTTTCGAATACGACCGCTTCTTGTGTAGCTGTTGAGATCCGCAATACTTGGCGGCTCGATCATCTTCCGCTTGTTCATGATGATGATTCGCGTTAAGATTCCCACAAAAAACGGTAATTTCGACTACACGAAAGTATCGGACTAGAAAAGGTGCCACGAAGATCGCAAGCTTGTATCGAGTAGCAGGCAGGAACAGAATGACGGTCAAGGCTGCTCATTCGTAAGGAAGTCATCGTCGATTAGGATCACTTATCACACGAACTCCCTCGGAGACATTACCACATGTTTACACATCTTACACGCATTAGCCTATCACCGTCCTCCGAATTCGGACTTTGAAACGGAGCACACTAGTCGGTTGTGCACGCTGTTGTTATATCACTGCCGATAATCTATACTCTGTGAGAGCTGAGCCGCGAGCTGACACACTATTTATCACCATCTGGACAGCGCGAAGTCCAATTTCTCGACCAAAACACAGCAGAAATGAGCACGTTAAATATCTATCTGAGAGAACAATAGAAATAGAAAAAATTGTTGATCCGGACGACCTTTTTATCCCTAATTATTTTGTTGTCGCGCTACGCGGGAGAATAGGAAATACACGTATTCTTTCATAGTACTGGCTTTTGAAAAAGGAAAGTGACACCCACACGATGTGAGAAAGGGACTAGAGTCGAGAGAAATTATGTGTGAAGAAAGATTAACGTTGATGGTCTGATTCGAAGAGCTAGAGCTGAGCTAATAGAAATGACTCGACCATGGGCTGAGACGCGTACGTAATATGGAGAATATGAAAATAGCACACGTAATGGGAACCCGTTTTTTTCCGGAAAGTAATATGGGAGGATACGGGGACAGCGCCTTTTGGTCTAAAAATGATTATTATTAGCCTTTCTTTGTACTACAAATGACACGAGTAAATTTTTTACAGTCGATTTTTCTCTTCAGTAATCATAATTTGGTAATACGGCGAATGGAAGCCTCCCCCTCCCCCCATTCAAGCCCTTGTTCTCGAGTGAAAGCCCCCTGCAGCCTGTCTCACTCCCTTCTGTCTGCTGCTATTCGGTGGAAAAACTTATGTTTTAGGAAAGTATCAGTTTCATCGGTCCAACTTATTGCTTCCCCGGCTTTCTTTTAAATTCTTTTAAATTGCTTTAAGTGCCAGAATGTGGATTTGTATGCCCATCTCGAGTCTCTCATTCTAGCTACATATCCAGCCCATTTCCACATTAGTCTTCGTATCATTGTGACTACATCTCGGTGCTAAATTTTAATTTTTGTTTAATTTTTATGATCTGAATTTTTTGAATTTTGTGAGGCCTAAAACTGATCTTTCAATTGCGTTCTGTGCTTTTCTAATTTTGTTCACGTCTTTTTTGGTCATGGTCCAGACTTGAGACCCATAAATCAGCGAGGATACTATACACATGTTAAATATCTGACTTTTGAGAAAGTTTGAGAAGGGATCTCTCAACACATATTTGAGATTCCAGTACTTTTTCCGTACCATTGCGATTCCCCTATTTCTGTGTTCTCCCTATTCGCGAAAGAAACTATTTGGCCGAGATAAATTATTTCATTTACTATTTATAGTGTTCGATTATTAGGACCGGATTTCAGGGGGGCTCTACATTTGAGGGAGCCTACCTAATTTTTTTTTCTTCAGATTATTGGTACGTTTGTTCTTTGAAATGCTGGTTTAAAAAGTAATTAAAGTGTTACATCATAATTTACCGGTCTTTTAATGTTATTATTAATTGACAAGGGAGATGCATTTATCGGCATGACAAAAAAGAGGAAATCACGACAGATTCTTAGAAAGTCCAACGGGGAATGAAATAGAACGACCGAAAAAAGAAATGCACAGGCGAAGAATGTAATACACAACAGTTAAAACACATACACGGTTAAAATGTGTCACCCTTGTGGAAAATGAAGTTAAACGCCAAAAGATAAGTACTTCCGCACGTCTACATACAAAGAAAAGAGGACAGTGGACCATTTAAAGACAAAATTTAAAAATAACGATACCTTATTAGCCATTTATTGGGTTAATGGAGCTCGAGTAGCCTTTAATGGTCGCTCTCTTCTGCGAAATTCAGCAAAATTGGAAAAAGTTGATCCGTGTCGCGAGGGGAGAAAATTTCTTATGGGAATTAACATTGATTTTTAGGTTTGAGCTTGAGTCGATAAGGAAGCCTTCTTATATGAGCATAAACATTATTTTATTTTTCAGTGGGGTTTCAAGAGTCGCTGAATTCATTTTAAAAATTATTTCCTCTCTCCGCTCAACATTGTAGGTTCCACAGGGAGCTAATTTTCAGTTACTCTAATTTCTCTCAATTCTGATTTTTTTTACATCGATGATAAGGTTTCTTGGTTTACTAAATTGATTTAATGAGTTCTTTCTCCCCTTCCTTTTACCCTTCAAGCTCCATAGAGGATTAATCTTCAGGTACTCAAATTTCCCTGATTTCCAAGTTCTTTACATCGATAGTACATTTTTGTCGAGTCTTTGAATTCGTTTTAAAAGTTATTTGAGGCGCCTCAGTGATCTAATTTTCAAGTACTTAAATTTTTCCAATTTCCAAATTCTCTATGTCGTTAAGAGGGTTTCTGACTCTCTGAATCCGTTTCTGTTTTTCTTTTATTTCAATTTCAGGAGTTTTTTCTCCCCTTCTCTTGCAATCCTTCGGGCTCTACAGAGGGTTAATGTATTCCAGCTTCCCCTATTTGCAAATTCTGTACATCGATAGTAATTTTTGTTGGATCTCTGAATCCGTTTCAAAAAGCACTTCCCCCATCTCTCCAGCTTCGAGGCTCCTCTTCACTCTTCTCTAATATTCAAGCACTCAAATTTCTCCAATTTCCAAATTCATTACGTTGTTAGTAGGGCTTTCTGAGCCCTGGAATCTATTTTTAAATTTCCCTTTCTCCCCAACCCTTCAGGCTCTGCAATACAGTGACCCGCAAAAAATAAACGCTCCAGTTCGAATGCATCGGGCATAATATATTCAGGCGAGCTCGACTTCTTCAACGCCGTGCATTTCACTTATCGAGCAATTGTATTTAAAAAATGGTCGTTTGTGATGGTGTGTCGTGCGATTTTAGTAAAAAGGTCGTTCATTTAGTTTTATTTCGTCTTCAACATCGCACATCGTGGAGTTGATTTCTTTTCCCGTTCATTTTTACATTTTCCAATTGAGATTATGTTATTATTAACCGAAACCGTATTTACACACATTCATAATATTAGTACATACCCCTCGGCACTGATGCGATGCCCGAAAGGGTAGTTTCCGGTGCCGGGGTGTGGTGTCTCAGGGGCCACTTTGGCATGCGTGCATTGCCATACGTCCCACCACACCATTAATACCAATACACAGCATTTTTTTTTTTTTTTTTTGAGGATGTAAAGGGCCTCCACACATACTGGGACTCCGAGCCTACAAAGTTTACATCCGGCACTGTTGATTATCTATAAACAGATTCTTGTTTTTTGGGTAAGAATTTTTGTTTTTTCTAACTTTATTTGAAGTCCTGCTTTGTTTCCTACTATGTATATTTAGTTCTCTTAACATTTCTTGAATTTTATTCAATTTGGGTGAGATATCATCGTCAGCAAATTGGAGACAATTTATATAATCACTGTTTATATTCAATCCCTTCCCTTCCCCGTTCATACTGTTGAAAATACCTTTTAATACATGAAAGAGTGGGTCGGAGATGAAGGATCACCTTGCTTTACTCCTTTCATAATGTCAAAGTATTCTCCTGTTTGATCAGTTTTTATTTTTGAGCTTAACCCTAAATATAAATTATTAACTATAATATACAGACGTGAGGTGATCTGTTAAGCCCAGTTTTTATAGTGATTCAATCAAATATGTATGGTCTAGTGAGTCGAAATCCTTCGAATAGTCGATAAATCAAAGTTAATCGGAAACCGATGATACTCTCTTGATTTTTCCAGGATCGTGTTTACCGTGTGTAAGTGGTCCAGAGTGGAGTAGCCCCTCTTAAAACCTGCTTGATTCCTTGAATGCGGGTATATTGCATTTGTAATTCTATTTTCTATCAGTTTGGCAAAGATTTTTGACAGTACGGGGCTCAATGATATAGGTCTGTAGTTATTAATTTTATGGCGATCATCTTCCTTATAAATTACAATTATATCTGATTTTTTCCATAAATCCGGTATTTTTTGAGACTATAAAATTTCATTAAAAATTTGTGTCAACTTTTTTACTAGTGGTTTACCACCATATTTTATTAATTCTGCCGTAATTCCATCGTTACCTGGTGCTTTGTTATTTTCTAGTTTTCTTTTCATGATTTCTTTCATAATCTCTGTGCCAATGAATGCTCTTTGGAATACAGTTCAGAGAAATCTACGTGTATTTTGCGGTAGGAGAAAAGAGATGCAAATAAAAACAGTTGTCTGCTGAAAAAGGAGAAATCTATAAAATCCTAAAATCTGAATAATGACACCGCAATCACCAATTTTTGGAAACTAAACCTTATTTCAAAATTCGTCGTCGAATTTGGTAGTTTAGTTTCTGTTCTTGAATTCACGGAAATCAGTCAGCTGAAATGAGTTTAGACCCGAGCAGCAACGGTGCATATTATGCTTCAGCTTTATGGCCACAGAGGTACGTTAGTCACTAATTCAGGTTTAACAACTGTTGAGAAAGTTTAGTTGAAAGGGAACCAGGTAGAAAGAGCTGCTATCAACGAGTTCGTGCTTCCTGAATGTACTCCAGATGTGGTGGTTTTAAATGGTCAAAATTCTTACCACGAATATTCTAGTCTTATAGTGATACTCGAATACCCCCACTAATATCCTAGCGAACATAGTGACTACAGTACCGAGATGGAAACATAGCGCGTCTTGTGAACCTCGCCAGCTCACACGAGCAAGGTATTACGATTGCAGGGAGTGTTACCACCAGATCAGAAATATTGATACTGTGTGTGTGTGCACATCGTGGACAGCTAATTCATCATATTGAACGAACTGCGGCTGCACACTCTTCGGCACAGCGAAGGAAAACTCTAACGCAACAAAACCGTGAGGAAAGCAACGGCAAGCTACCCCAGTTGACCGGCCCAAGAGAGTCGCGCATCAGAAATCACGACCGCCAACGTTCTGCATCGGATATGGCTCCTGAAGAGAAGAAGTCTATATAAAGTCCATGTCAAATCTGAAGAAGTGCATAACTAGGAAAAGAATAATGTGTTCGTCAAATTGTTCTAAAATTTTTCAAGGTACGTATATAAAAAAAGAAGCGGTAGTTCAGAGGGGTTGAAAATAAAAACTAACCTCAAAAACAGATTCAACGATCTAAAAAAAATATAAATCGCGTCTAGTATTGGGAGTACGAAACAAACATTTTTGGATTCATTTTGAATCCTCTGTCTGCCCTATATTACCAATCCAAACTTGTTTGTCTAAGGAAAATACAATTTAGTAAAAAAAAGAAAAGAGATTGAAACTCAGAGGTGGTGAATTTGATATTGAGTCATTGCTATAGTTCTGGTACAGAGAATTTTTCACTTGCAGAAAGACATGGTGTACAACTTAGTCGGCAATGTGGGGGTGTCACACACCCCGTCATTTTTCATTCGACAATTTTGGCAAAATTTTTGAAACTAATATTTCTTTTACACACTAATTTCATTTTTTTTTTTTTTTTTTAATAAAATACCTAATGAAAAGTTTGGGAAAAATTCGACAAGTCGGAAGCTTTTTTTTTTGTTTTCATGGCTTATTTGGCAGCTCAGTTGGGAATTTTTAGTTGAGAAGTTGGAAACATCCAAAAAGTCAAAAGCTTTTTGTTTTTGCTTTGACGGTTCATAAAGTCAGAACAACTAAAATTTCTATTTGGCAATTCGGCATTTTTATTCCTCCCCCCCTCCCAGTAAGAATTTCTCAAACCGGCCCTGCACTAGACGCCAACTATTCTCCAAAGTTAATAAAATTTTCGGCGCAAATTGTGCAAAAGAAGTAGAAAAAAAAAAAGTCGGAACAATTTCCGTATTACAAATTTTGGTACTTTCTAGAATTTACATTCATATGTATACTACAGAGAAGTGAGGAATTGTCAAAAATCAGAGAAACTTGAGTCACTGACAACTTATTCCTACTCAGTTCTGGTCATTGAATTCCAATTCGTGATCCAAATTTGGCAACGATACTCCGTTACCGAGATACAAGCAAAAAATTGCGTAAAGCTGGGTAACTTCGTCAAAAAATGACTCGAGCTAAATTTTGAAGGCAGATTTGAATTTATCTCAAAAAATTGAATTGTTCACCATGACTTTGTTCAAGAGACTACGCAATTTTTCGGACGCCTGTTTTAAGCGTTTCAAGATTTTTTAAGTCTTATGGATCAGCAATGTTTTGACAGAAATTAAGGGCCACCACTCGATGTTATGATCCCTCCTGTTTTGTGACACCCGGGTCTGGGTCTGTCATCTGGAGTAACATTATATTTTTCTCAGAGTTTCACATTTAGCATTCTATTTTTGTCCAATATTTCTGTCGGGTTCAATTTAAAGTTTGTTTTCTGTTTTTTTTTCTAAATATTGGTTCTAACAAGTTTGATTCACTTCACTTATTTTCGAGAAACCTTAACCCATATCAGATACATGGTTCATGGTTTATTGGTGAAGTTGAAGTCATAACTACATTTATGGTGTATTCAGAAGCCCATTCGCATGTATGCATAGTTTACCTCCATCTGAATGGAACTGCTGATTCGTTTAATCGAATTTGTTTACAACATATCTATCATTACATGAAAGTAAACTCGGTAAAGGATGTTTCGGGTTAGAATGGAAAATCAGCAGGTAAATGATAAATGGAAATTAGAAACCCTGATACTCGTTACATGTGAGGGATTAAAAAAATAAATATCATGAGGTTTAAACAGGGAAGGTGCATTTGAAATACACATGACTGTGTTCATAGACTACGAAAATATTATTTATTCAAAATGTGCTCAGAATGTTCATTGTACAGGGTGCCTCAAAATACGTGACCCTCCTTCTGACTGGGTCGGTAGCCAACTCATCCTGACAACGTGTAAATACGTTTGCCTGCTCTTAATTTGAAGGAACAAAGATACAGACTTTTGCAGAAATTGTGAACGGCATTATTGGATTTTTTCCCAGCACTGCTAATTAATGATGGTGGGGCGTATGGCGGTGCACGCACGCCAAATTGGTCTCTCGACACCGTACCTTTTAACCTGGAATAACCAAGATTGGGCCTGCGTCAAGATAGGGAGGGACATGCGTCAGAATAGGGGGGGTGGACTGCGTCCGGGTAGGAGGGACCAGCACTGCTAATAGACAGATTAATGAAACTTTATGTTGATAACAGAAGATTATTAGGGCAAGAACTGAAAAGAAAATTACCATAAATGGAGCAACATGGTGTTCACAAAATCGATTTTGGTTAATAACTGTGCATAAAAAGTTTCAGATCGCAATAAGGGAAGAACATTGTCGTAACTTCCAAAATTGAACTTCCTTTTTCGCAGTCGCATTATAGAAGTTCTACAGGTAGAATACTAGAGTGAAAAGCACGATTATGGTCCACCCTTAATTTTTTCTCAATAACTTGGCTCCAAGTTATCAGATTTCAATGAACAATGTGTGAAAAGGTGAAGCATATTGTTTAGTTTTATGGATTAATTTTCGTAACTTTGTAAGTTCCTCTCACTACCGCAATTTTTATGAAATGTTAAATTGAAAATTGAGGTACAAGTATAGACTCAGATATAAGTATGAACAACCATTAAAAAAATTTAAAAATCACAAAAAAACACACATTATTGCTTTAAAATAAAATTATAATTCATTACAAACAATATTAACTAACGTAAAAGTCACGCTCAGCTCCTGAAAGTTCAATGTTTTGGGAATACTGTACTTTTTCAAGAATTTAAAAATTCGTATTTCTTCTCTTTTATTACAGATAACGCCTCGCATAGCAGTTCTGAATCCCTCTGTTGTCTTACATTCGGTTTATTTTTCATAAGAATCTTCTTTCTTGGCATCCTGAAACAAAAAACATAAATATTAGATCAGGAATTTCATTGGTCCATATCTATACCAAAACCTCAAAAAATTCCATCCTAAATATAAATATTTTTGAAATATCATAATATACATACTTTTGCTACTTACTTTCATTCTTTTCAATTTTTTTTTTTTTTTCTACACAATATGAGTTGATAACATTGTGAAAAACAAACAACTTTACACAGCGTCTAAAAAATTGAACCGCAGCGCCGAAAACTGGATACAACAATATTGTTTCAGAGTGTAGTAACATATTTCGGAATTAGTTTACCAGGAGGGCTAACAGTAGTTCCGGCAGGGGATTGTCCATAATTTTGTACCTTGGTTCATAATTGTACGTACCTTTTATTCGACTGTAACTTCCCATGTACGTTGCGTGAAGTGCCTTTTGCGAACCTAGGAAATTACAAGTATTCCACTAACAGAACTCTCACAATACAATTGCAAAGGATATAAAACAACGAATTTTTTTGAAAGGTACGTCAAAATTTCGGTTGGCAAAGAACTTCTACAACTATGATTAAAGGTGTAGGAAGATTCAATCGAAAATCACATGACTTCAGGCTCGGATTAATGCACGGGCCCTCCGGGCGGAACATTTTTAAGGGGCGGAAAAATTCTCGAATATACAGCCATCCAACTTTTGTGTGTTGAAAATTTTTTTTTTGAGGGGGCAAGGGCGAGTAAATATTTTAGCAACGGCTCGAAGGGAAGCGGGGTGCTTCTAAGCGAGTGCCCAGGGGCGCTCACGACCATAATCCGGCCCTGTCTGACTTCAAATAAATGCTATGCGAATAACTGAAGATAATTTATTCTGGTTCATCAATGGTCTACAATTATTCTTCGCCGCCTTATTAATGACCGCTTGACCAACTTCTCTCGCACTCGATCCGTCCCCTCCAGCTCTTTTCGAAACTACTCACAAAATCGTAAATTCTCGAAGGACGTTCCAAGGTGTAAAATTTGGTACTATCGAAACCTCAAGACACCACAGATGATGTCTGTACTTTGCATGCGCCATTTACATTGTCACCGCTATTACCACTATTATCTATCTATGAGCCCTTTTAGTTATGGACAATAATCGTGTGATGTAACTAACAACTCGGATTGGTTTCCCATTAAAATTTACGGCACATTGTTCAAAACTTCGACATTCGAACGAGGAGTGTTTTTCTCTCGTAAACATGTAGATGCATAGAACATCAATGACGTACCAACTGCTGACATTGCTAATGAAAATCTATTTCTTACGAGCTTTCTGGATAGACGGGTAGACTAAGTGTAAGTCATTGTACATCTGCATAGCATCCAGCAAGCCAGCAACAAATTTTAAGCAATTCTTAATAACAAATGAGCTCATCAAGAAATTTTCGATGTGATTCCAATTTGAGTCACAAATTTGACTTCTTTTCTCTTGAGGAACCACATTAAATTTCAAGAAAAAACTGAAGTGTATCAGAATAGGAGTATTATAGGTCACCAACTTCAAAAATTTTTATCGATATTTAATTCGCCGCCAGTGATGTGGCCTTCCAAATCCGAATTTGGTCCCTTCAAGAGGGAAAATTGACCCGATTTGGAATATCGAAGTAAAGATCTGACTAGGTGTGCCTTGGAATCTTGGTTTTGAAAATTTAACTGAATTATTGATGTGATCCCGATTTTGGCCCTAAATATAACTTTTCCCCTTCCAAGGAACCAAACTGACTTCGCTGAATAAATTGAACATATGAACAATGTATCATAAAAAAATATTTTGTATTGCTAACTTTGAAAATCTAACCAGATTTCTTATCCAGCCTTAACCTGGGCTTCCTAATCCAAAACTAACCCTTTAAAATGGGTTAAGTTGATGCGCCTTGAAAATCGAATTTTAGATGCCAAAATAGGGGTTCCTTGGATCACTGGTATCGAAAATTCAACCAAATTTATTTGGCCTCGATTTGGGCAGCAAATTTGATTTTTTTCCTTTCAAGGGACCGAATTCACTTTTCAAAAAAAAAATCTGACTAAAGTTTCGAAGTATGATTATGTTGAGTCACCAATTGCGAAAATTCAATCAAATATTTTACATGACCCCGACCTGAGTTCCATTTCCCCGAAGAAATTGAATAAAACATAGTGATATTCCGGTTCTCTGATTTCGAAAATCTAATCAAATTTTTAATCAGTTGTCTAATTCGATCTCCATTTGTGCTTCCCGAAATGAATTCAACTTATACCAAGTATCCAAACATATATATGTTGGGTCGCTGATTTCAAAAATGTAATCAGATTTTTTATCCGGCACCCGATTGAGTTCCATAATTTAAATTCGGTCTCTCCAAATGGAATGAATTGACCCAACTTGAAAATCGAATTAACTTCTGAAGCTTTTGGTCACTGATTTTAAAGATACGAAGTACCTAACAAAATATAGATCTTGGGTCGCTGATTTTGAAAATCTAATCAGATTTTTTATCGGGCCCCAATTTGGACTTGCAAATTTTAAATTCGACCCCTTCAAATGTGTGGACACAATTGATCCGACTTCAAACATCGGAGTAAGTTTCGGAATAAAGATATTTTAGGCCAATTATTTCTAAAATCTAATTAGATTTTTCATCTGGCTCCAATTAGGACTGATTAATCCGAATTTGATCCCTTTGAATGGGCAAAACTGACCCGATCTTCAAAATTGATTCGAATGTCTGAATGAGGTTATTGAGTAGCTGATTTGAAAAATTTAATCAAATTTCGTATCCGAAACTAGTTTGGGCTTCCTCATTTAAATCAAACACATTCAAATGGACTAAATTAAACCAACTTGAAAATTTAATTAAGTACCAAGCATAATATGAATTCTTTAGATCGCTGTTTTCGAAAATCTAATCACATATCGGACCTCAGTCTGGGCTTTCAAATCCAAATCCAACGAATAGACACAACTAGCCCGGCTTCAAACACAGATGGAACTAAGTATCGGAATAGAAGGTACTTAGGGCCACTTGCCTCAAAATTTCAATCAAATTTTGCCTCCAAATGGGGCTTTCTAATTTAAATTTGATGCCGATGAGTAAAACTGGTCCGATCTGGAAAATCGAACCGATCGCAGAAAAAGTTTCTTGAAATTATTCAAATTTTTTATGTCCCTCTGATAAATCCCACATATAACTTTTCCTTTTCCAAAGGGTCAAACTGACTTCGCAGAAAAATTGATCTAATTATCAGAATAGGGATATTTTGTGTCACTAATTCTGAAAATCGATAAAATTTTTTATTAAAACCTGATCCGGGCTTCCAAAATCCAATTCGACCCCGTCAAATAGAATTAAAACTGACCCGACTCGGAAAATTGAATTAAATTATCGGAATAGAGGTTATTTAGATTACTTATTTTAGAAATTCAACCAAATATTTGATATAACTTCGATTTAAACCCAAAAATGGGTGCAGTTCCCTTCCAATGAGCCTGACTGACTTTGTTGAAAATATTTAAAAAAAGCATTGGAACAGAGTTTTCTTGGCTCATCGCTTCCGAATTCGAATCAGATTCTTAACCCGATTTTGAGTTTTCGAGTGCAAATTTGACCTCTTCAAATGGTCGAAACTGACCAGATCCGGAAAATCTAACTAAGAATCGGATCTGCGGTGTTATGGATCGTCTATTTCGAAACCCAAACAAATTTTTGGTCGACTTCGATTTAAGCCAGAAGTTTGACTTTTCCTTTTTTATAGGATCAAATTTACTTGATTAAAAATATGGAACCAGTAGAGAAAATTGCTCTTTTTTTTAAATTGTTGATTTCGAAAATTTAATTGCATTTCTGATCCGATTCTACTGAGGACTCGAAATCGGAATTTGATCTCTTCAAATTAGCTAAAATTGGCCCGAACTGAAAAACTGATCAGAATACAGGAGTACGGGTATTTTAGATTGCAGATCAACAGTCCATTGATGAGTATTGGTACGGCATCAATTCTAACAAGGATATCAGAATTTTATACTTGAGTAGTGACAAGAAATTCTGAAATTTTTTGTTCATTTGTATTCCACTATTCGTTTAGCACCAGCTTTCCTCCAAGATATTTGAACAATTACTTGGAGCGATGAAATAATGGAAAAAAATCCCAAGTTTTGGCTGATTTTTCTAAATCAGTTATTTGTAACGAAATTGGGGTTTTGGAGTCCAATTCGGGGCCGAATCAGAAAAAAGTGCCTTACTAGAGATTAATGAAAATCAACCAAAAGGACCCCATGTTGATAGTCCATAGTGTGTTTCGAGAGAAACGCGCGTAAAGTTTTTTCTTCGTTTCCCAAAAAAGGCGAGGCATTTTTCCTCGCAATATTGTACAGTACAAAGGTGGGAGTTTCTATCACATTCGTAGCCCCCGCAGTAAATGAAAAAAAAAAAATGAAACTATCTACTCTCTTTGCATAAACTAAGCCTTGAAACAGCAACTCGCTACCATTTCGACCTAGGTCGGGTTTTTCGGCAAGATGAGAAGAGGGCTAAGACAGCCCTAACAGCCTTCCAGGGATGTTCCCATAGGGGGGCTACCGGGGCTCAGCCCCGTCTCAAGAATTTTTAGGAAAATCGAGGAAGGGCTCAGCCCCTCCTCGAGAAATTACCTAAATTAAACAAAATTCAGTCTTGTAAAATCAAAAATTCATCAAGATACTAGTCGATGATTAGACTTTGAAAAGTGTAATGCAAAAAATTCCGACTTCAGCGCTACTATTGGTCCCTGTTGTAATTTTATAGTGTTGTTAATTGTTGCATATTTTTTTTCTGTTACATTTTTACGTCTCCTTAACCTACCACATTGATAGTGATAAAAATACTCAGGATTTAAAAAAAAAATGTATTTACTAAATAAACCTTTGTACCCACTGTAACGTCTGTAATTATTTTAAATTTTAATCCAATTTTTTTGTACTTTTTATAAATTTATTGCGAATTTATAAACGATGACCCATTTTGAAGCAAATATGACCTTTGACTGAGATGTTTTTTTTAATGAGGGAAATTATTCATAATTTAGAGCCCCCCCCCCTCAAAAAACTTCATGGGGACATCATTGCAGCCTTCCCGACGTCTCTGACGTAATTCTCGAAAGGGCGGATTCCAGGGCTCGGGTTGAGAGTAAAATTAGAAAAAGAGAAGCCCTCGTATTTAAATATAAGAAACTTTGTGCAGATGCTGAAAATCAATATTATTAGGAATAACACAAATATCCAACATTCAATAAACTGCCAAAATTTGATTTGCCGGTTTGACCTCAGGTACAAAAGTGCGAACTGAAACACGAGACAGAACAAACTTCGCAGGTTTTCAAAATCAGATTAAAGGAGAATTCTATATAACATTTATCGACCCAGTTCCTTGGTCCTCCTGAATGAGTTCAATTTGCATTAAGATTAAAATTTTGATTTCGCTAATTAAAATTGGGTCCGAACTAAAACTTTAATACACTGTTCAAAATAATAGCCTTCTCTCGAGAAAAGCAAACATTTCGTAATTTCTAAATCGAATCAATGTAATTTAGTTCCTCCGGAAATTTGAAAAATTCCATTCGAGAGATAATTCGGGAACGAATCAAAAATGTTATATTCGAACTCAGTGACCTCAAAAGCTTCTGTTTTTCCAAATCGAAGCTACTGAACTCCCTTTCAATGATAATATTTTGTAGTCTTTGGTAGAAATCGAGGCTGAGTTATAACTATGATGTGATGTTCAAGCTCAACAGCCCATAAAATCCGTGTTTCGATGAATATTTTATTAGATTTTACGAGTCAAAGTTTGTCTATTTGAATGGTAAAATGTTGGATTTTACGGCCAAAATCGAAGCCGGATCAAAAACTTACTGGATTTTCAAAATCAGCGACCAAGAAATTCCCTTTTTTAATATTTTGTTTAATTTTCCAGGCGAAGTTTTGATATTGACCATTACTTAGAAAGTCAAATTTGAATTTTCTGAAGCTCAGATAAGGGTAGAATCGGAATTGGATTAAATTTTCTGAATCAACGACCCACATAAACCCTATTTCGATACTTTATTCGATTTTCCAAGACGGGTCAATATTGCCCACTTTAGGTTAGAGTTGGATTAGGGAGTTCTAACTGGAGTCTCGGATCAGAACTTGTTAGATTTTTAAAATTAGCGAAATAAAGAACCTGCATTACGATACTTATTTCGATTTTCTAGATTGGATCAATTTTGCTCGTTTGAGGAGGTCAAATTTGGATTGGGGAGTTCAAACTAGTGTCCAATCAGAAATACGATTGGATTTTCGAAATCAGCGAACAAAACCACCTCTCGACATTTTACTCAGTTTTCAATTCGGGCCAATGTTACCAATTGAGAGGGTCAAATTAGGACCTGAAAGCTCAAATTGGCGTCGGAGTAGAAATACACATGTAATCTGATTTTCGAAATCAGTTAGCCAAAATTCGCCTGTTTCGACGCTTTGTTAAATGATTCTATGCTAGTCACTTTGATTCTTTAGAAAGGAGAAAAGTCTAATTTGAGGTCAGAATTTAAGTCGTATCAGAAATCCGATTGAATTTTCAAAATAAGCAATTCAAAATAAATCCTATTTCGAAATTTGGATACTCTCTCAGCGAGTTTCCTCTTCAAATTCTGAAGTTGATAAATTATTCTAACCCCTCTTTTGGAGAAAGGGGAATTTTCCCACCTCAAACTAGACCTTAGACTTGAAGATCCTCGGCTGTCCCGCGTTCATCCGACATCGCTATTAAAAAATATGGGAGTTTTAATACCATATCTCGGTCGAAGTCTTTTAACAAATGAGCGCGAAACAGCTACAGATGGAGGCTTGAACTGAGATCCACATTACAGAAACAGATAGTCAGACAATCGACAGCTTCATGCTGCTTCGAGTTCCTACACAAGGTCAGTAGTAATACTGCTCCTTCAAGGGCACATATAATTCTTATTAAAAAGGAAAAGTCAGATGTTAATTATCACAGCTGTGATGATACAGGAACTCTCACACACAGTAGGTCATTCACTGGCAATAATTTCTAACACAAGTGGTGGACAATATGTCATCTGGTGCGGTAGTTTTAATGGCCTTTAACGTTATAGGCACGTTTTCTTCAGGGTCGGGCCACGTCGATCGAAAATCCTCGCGTAACTCAGGAAAGATCGATTTCGAAACTGGGGTACTAAAAATTAGATAGACAAAGTTGAAAAGATCGTGGATCTTAGTTCTCGGATCCCGGTTTCCGACTCCATTCTCCGCAGGAGGAGTGGGGGAAGGGGCTGTCTGTTAGTCTGATTATCGCTGTCTTTCTGCCTATGTGACTGGCGGTCTGTACTCTGTCTGTCTTCTTGCTGGCTCACGTACTGGCTGCCTCGATCGGAACTGCCTCAATTTTTCTGAATCCATACCGACAGCTTGCTCAATACTCATCTCTCGACAAGGACGGGGGCTAGAGGTTGGTTTGGTTCTACACTACTCCGGAAGTTTATCTCGCAAAAGTAATGGGAACGACAGCCCCAAATGAATCTCCTCCCTTTCAGAGTAAGCCAACATTGACCTCAGCCTAAATTGTAGAATTTGGAATATTTTTCTCCTTGTTAATCAACCAGGTGCTGTACCCGTTGCCGGATGTTGGCGATCGCGATTTCTGACCCAAGACTTTCCTGGGCAGAGTTAGTCGGAGTAATTTGCCGTTGCTTTCCCCATCGTCTTGCCAATCAATTATAAAAATTGTGAGAAATCAGAAACAATTCGGCAAAATTGGAATCCTGAGTCGACAAATTGACAAAACTTAAGAAATGAGGACTTCTTTTTCGTTTAGCAGCGAGAACAGACGATTGAGCCCCCTCCCCCTGTCCAACAAAAATCGGTACGCGAGGAAGCTTTCTTTGCCGTTGAAACTCATAAGTCGCAAATCTTTCGGTTACATCCTAGGAGGTCTATGACGAAATCCACAACCGAACGTCGTCTCGTGATTAACGAACACTTCCTAATTAACAGACGATCTATTTGTGTGTTTGACGTCACACGTTTTCGCATTTCAGGTTGCACAGACGTCGCCGATGCAATGACCAAGTTGCAGATGCCGCATGCCGCTCCTCAGAAGAGTATGGCGCTATGAAGAGAGCTATCCGTCGACAGTATAACTGATCACTACACTGTCATGGAGTTGCTCTCTTTACAGACCAGCTCAAAATCAACGAACGTCGAGAACTGAGCAAGATTAATTATCGTTAATTTACGCTCGAATGCTAATCGTTTTTATTTCGTATTTCGCTTCCTGGTATTTGCTTATGGGGCACTCGTGACGGGGACAATGTTGAAGATTCGTCTTCGAATGTAGCTCTCTCTTGTTTGCAATTTCAAAGCGATGGAGGGGGGGGGGGATGATCTCCATTTTGATGTCCAAGTGGTCAAATGTACATCCGTCTTGAAATGTTGGGATCTTGGGATATTCGTTTCTTGAGAGAGATGAACACTGGACTTAAAAAAGGCTATGGACAACAAGGTGGTAAGTAGGTATTACTGTAAGAATAGCGCACTATTCTCGGATTCGGAGATGTACCGATAAGAGGGAGCCTCCCCCTCCCCTGTAGAAACTTTTTACTCAGCAGTTGGGAAAATTTATCATTTCAGTCAGTTGAAGTCGGGTTTCGGTAGTTAGGAAAATCCAACAATTCAAAAGCGGTTTTGTTTTTTTTCTTTCTTTGATATTTGAGAATTTTGAGTTGAATCAGTTGGGACTTTCACCCCCCCCCCCCCGTGAAAAACTCTTCGGTACGTTCCTGCTCGAGTTCGAGCCCACGTAGCAACTCACTACATTTCGACCGAGGCCGGTTTTTCGGCTACATGAGAAGAAGGTTAGATAGCCCTAACAGTCTCCCCGACGTCTCTGAGGTAATGGTCGAAAGGGCGGATTCCAGGGCTCGGGTTGAGAGTAAAATTAGAAAAGAGAACATACGAGCATCAAGCAATCAGAATTCTGATGGAGGGAACATGTTCACAATAGTACATGTTCTATTACCGAGAAGACAGTAGTTGAATAATACACTCTATGTGTAAAAGTTCAGGAGGAGGCGGAATATGTCTCGGGTACCCAAGCTCTGGCACCTATGTTTCAGGTAAGCCTCTCATGGTGGACATAGCTCAGTTCAGTAAGTAGTTTAAGTGTTCGTTTCTTCATAAACACGAATATTTCAACATGTAAAACTGATTTGGAATTATAGACATCCATCATCGGCTCTCAGCCTCGTCGAGAAGATCTGAGAGGCCCAGTACAATTTTCCAAGAATTTGTCGATAGATGACAGCAAAAAAAGGCTGTATTTCTACGGCCCCCCCAAAATGAGGTAGGGGGTTGGAATTAGCGGCACAAATTCTATTGTAATTTGTGCTAATTGTGCTCCGAAGTCTCAGAATTTGTGCCGCCTCCCGTGGGTCTACATTTTAATAAAAAGTTTGGGGGGCCAGGGAAATGTTGGCCCCCCCAAATGAAGATAGGGGGTTGGAATTAGCGGCACAAATTTTATCGTAATTTGTGCTAATTGTGCTCCGAGGTCTCAGAATTTGTGCCGCATTTTCTGGGCTCACAGTCCAGTGCTCAATTTGGGGGGGCTGGAAAAATTATGATATTTTAAAAAAACGATCTTCAAAAGGAGAGATTAACTGGTTTCTGCTGTCACCGAATTAATTTTTCAGGTTCTTTTCACGGTATCTCATATCCTACCCCAATTTTGGGAGATGCACCCATTCTATCCAAAGTTTTGTTGTCTTTGTTCATACTATTTTTAAACTCATGAGGCGAAAGTGCGATAGTTTCAGGCAACGACACTTGTGTTTTTGCGCATTGGATTTGGCAACAATGATAACGAAGAAACCAGTGGTGAAAGTAAAAAAAGTGTGGATATGGGCCACAACCCCCCCCCCAAGAAAGGGGTGAGGGCTCGGGTGTGATGGCACGAATTTTTACCTAATTTGTGCTAAATGTGCTCAAGGTTCCCACAATTTGTGCCCCCTTCCTTGGACCTACAGACCAAAAATAAAATGGAGGGTGGTGAAATGTTAGCCCACCCCCAAAACAAAGGTGGGGTCTCAAAAATAGTGGCACAAACTTGTATTTTATTTGTTCTGATTGTGCTCAAGGGTCCCACATTTTGTGCCTCCTTCTTTGAACGTTGGAATTGGTTGTTATCTCATCTATTTGGAATTTGGAAAATTTGAAAAATTTTTCCATACTTACATCAGGCATTTTTTTGGGCGAGAAAATTTTCCGAGAATTTCGGGGCCCGAATCCGGCGACATAGGATCGAATTGCCGAGACGAATTCAGAACCGTCGTCAAAATTGATTCACAGGCTATTTCTGACCCCGTATAGCCCGGCCCCCAGTTTACCCACTTTTTTGACTGTATCTCGGCAACGGAGGGTCAGTGCCTAAATTGGTCGACGAATTCGAACTCAGCGCGAAAAATTGAGTAATAATTTGTTGTTATCTCATCTTTATGGAATTTCGGTAATTTTGAAAACTTCTCCATACGTACATCAGGCATTTTTAAGGGCGGAAAAATTTTCCGAGAGTTTCGGTGCCCGGATCCGGCGAAATAGAATCGAAATGCCGAGACGAATTCAGAACAATCGTCAAAATTGATTTACAGGCTCTTTCTGAGCCAGTATACCCCTCGCTCCCATTATAACCACATTTTTGACTGTATCTCTGCAACGGAGGTTCAGCGCCTGATTTGGTCGATGAATTCGAACTCAGCGCGAAAACTTGAGTAGGAATTTGTTGTTAACCCATTTTTTTAGAAATTTCGAAAATTTTGATAATTTCTCCACGCGTACATCCGGCATTTTTTTGGGCGAAAAAATTTTGCGAGAGTTTCGGGGCCCGGACCCGGTGAAATATATTCGAAATGCCGAGACGAATACTAAACCGTCGTCAAAATTGATTCACAGGCCAATTCTGACCCCGTATAGTCCCCGCCCCCAGTATAACCTTATTTCTGACTGTATCTCGGCCACGGAGGGTCAGCGCCTGATTTGGTCGACGAATTCGAACTCAGCGCGAAAAACTGAGTAGGAGTTTGTTGTTATCTTATCTATTTGGAATTTCTAAAATTATGAAAATTTCTCAATACCATATCTTCAAAATTGATTCACATGCTCTTTCCGAGCCTCTATAGCCCTCGCCCTCATTATAACCACATTTTTGACTGTATCTCGGCAACGGAGGGTCAGCGTCTCATTAGGTCGACGAATTCGAACTGAGCGGGAAAAATTGTGTAGGAATTTGTTGTTATCTCATCTATTTGGAATTTAGAAAATTTTGAAAATTGTTCCATACCGTATGTATACGTCAGGCATTCTTTTGGGCGAGAAAATTTTCCGAGAGCTTCGTGGCCTGGATCCGGCGAAATAGAATCGAAATGCCGAGATGAATTCAGAACCGTCGTCAAAATTGATTCAGAGGCTATTTCTGACCCAGAATAGCCCCCGCCCCAGTATAACCATATTTTTGACTGTATCTCGCTAACGGAGGGTCAACGCCTGCTTTGGTCGATGAATTCGAACTCAGCGCGAAGAATTGTGTAGGAATTTGTTGTTATCTCATCTATTTGGAATTTCGAAAATTTTGAAAATTTCTCCATTCTTAGATCAGGCATTTTTTTTTTGCGAGAAAATTTTCCGAGAATTTCGGGGCCCGAATCCGGCGAAATAGGATCGAATTGCCGAGACAAATTCAGAACCGTCGTCAAAATTGATTCACAGGCTATTTCTGACCCCGTATAGCCCCGGCCCCCAGTTTACCCACTTTTTTGACTGTATCTCGTCAACGGTGAGTCAGCGCCTGATTTGGTCGAGAAAATCGAACTCAGCGCGAAAAATTGAGTAGGAATTGGTGGTTATCTCTGTATTTTTGAATTTCGAAAATTTTGAAAATTTCTCCTACCACACATCAGGCATTTTTTTGGGCGAAAAATTTTCCGAGGGCTTCGGGGACCGAACCCGGCGAAATAGAATCGAAATGCCGAGACGAATTCAAAACCCTCGTCAAAATTGATTCACAGGCATTTTCTGACCCAGTAAATCCCTCGCCCCTATCGTAACAACATTTTTTACTATATCTCGGCAACAGACGATCAGCGCGTCGTTTGGTCGAAGAATTTGAACTCAGCGCGAAACATTTAGTAGGAATTGGTGGTTATCTCAATATTTTTGAATTTCGAAAATTTTGAAAATTTCTCCATCTTATACATCAGGCATTCTTTTGGGCGAAAAAATATTCCGATAGCTTCGGGGCCCGGACCCGGCGAAATAGATTCGAAAGCACGAGACGAATTTAGAACCATCGTCATAACTGATTCACAGGCTATTTCTTACCCAGTATAGCCCCCGCCCCCAGATACAGTCAAAAATGTGGATATATTGGGGGCTAGGGCTATACACTGGGTCAGAAATAGCCAGTGAATCAATTCTGACGAGGGTTTTGAATTCGTCTCGGCATTTCGAATCTATTTCGCCGGGTCCGGTCCCCGAAGCTCCCGGAACTTTTTTCGACCAAAAAAATGCTTCATGTGTGGTAGGAGAAATTTTCAAAATTTTCGAAATTCAAAAATACAGAGATAACCACCAATTCCTACTCAATTTTTCGCGCTGAGTTCGAATTCGTCGACCAAAGCAGGCGCTGACCCTGTGTTGCCGAGATACAGTCAAAAATGTGGTTATACTGGGGACTGGGCTATACTGGGTCAGGAATACTCGTAGACTGTGATCAATTTTGACGACGGTTTAGAATTCGCCGGGTACGGGCCCCGAAGCTCCCGGAATATGTTTTCGCCTAAAAGAATGCCTGATGTATAGTATGGAGATATTTTACAAATTTTCAAAATTTGAAATAGATGAGATAACCACCAATTCCTACACAATTTTTCGAGCTGAGTTCGAATTCGTCGGCCAAATCAGGCGCTGACACTCCGTTTCCAAGAGACAGTCAAAAATGTGGTTATACGGGGGGCGGAGGCTATAGTGGGTCAAAAATAGCCTTTCAATCAATTTGGACGACGGTACTGAATTCGTCTCGAACTTTCAAATCTATTTTGCCGGGTCTGGGCCCCAAATCTCTCGAAAAAATTTTTTGCCCCCCAAAAAATGCCTGATGTATAGTATGGGGGAGTTTTCAAAATTTTCGGAATTCAAAAGTACTGAGATAAGCAGCAATTCCTACTAAATGTTTCGCGCCGAGTTCGAATTCGTCGACCAAATCTGGCGGTGACCCTCCGTCGCCGAGATTCAGTCAAAAATGTGTTTATACTGGGGGCCGGGCTGTACTGGGTAACAAATAGCCTGCGAATCAATTTTGACGACGGTTCTAAATTCGTCTCGTGCTTTCGAATCTATTTCGCCGGGTCCGGGCCCCGAAGCTATCGGAATATTTTTTCGCCCAAAAGAATGCCTGATGTATAAGATGGAGAAATTTTCAAAATTCAAAAATATTGAAATAACCACCAATTCCTACTAAATGTTTCGCGCTGAGTTCAAATTCTTCGACCAAACGACGCGCTGATCGTCTGTTGCCGAGATATAGTAAAAAATGTTGTTACGATAGGGGCGAGGGATTTACTGGGTCAGAAAATGCCTGTGAATCAATTTTGACAAGGGTTTTGAATTCGTCTCGGCATTTCGATTCTATTTCGCCGGGTTCGGTCCCCGAAGCCCTCGGAAAATTTTTCGTCCAAAAAAATGCCTGATGTGTGGTAGGAGAAATTTTCAAAATTTTCAAAATTCAAAAAAACAGAGATAACCACCAATTTTTACTCAATTTTTCGCGCTGAGTTCGATTTTCTCGACCAAATCAGGCGCTGACTCACCGTTGACGAGATACAGTCAACAAGTGGTTATACTGGGGGCTGGGTCTATACTGGGTCAGAAAGAGCCTGTGAATCAATTTTGATGACGGTTCTGAATTCGTCTAGGCATTTCCAATCGATTTCACCGGGTCCGGGCCCGAAGCTCTCGGAAAACTTTTTCGCCCAAAAAATTGCCTGATGTATGTATGGTATTGAGAAATTTTCATAATTTTAGAAATTCCAAATAGATAAGATAACAACAAATTGCTACTCAGTTTTTCACGTTGAGTTCGAATTCGTCGACCAAATCAGACGCTGACCCTCCGTTGCCGAGATACGGTCAAAAATGTGGTTATAATGGGGGCGACGGCTATACTGGATCTCAAATAGCCTGTGAATCAATTTGGATCACGGTTCTGAATTCATCTCGGCGTTTCGATTCTATTTCGCCGGATCCGGGCACCGAAACTCTCGGAAAATTTTTTCGCCCTTAGAAATGCCTTATGTACGTATGGAGAAGTTTTCAAAATTATCGAAATTCCATAAAGATGCGATAACAACAAATTATTACTCAATTTTTCGCCCTGAGTTCGAATTCGTCGACCAATTCAGGTGCTGACCCTCCGTTGCCGAGATACAGTCAAAAAAGTGGGTAAACTGGGGGCCGGGGCTATACGGGGTCAGAAATAGCCTGTGAATCAATTTTGACGACGGTTCTGAATTTGTCTCGGCAATTCGATCCTATTTCGCCGGATTCGGGCCCCGAAATTCTCGGAAAATTTTCTCGCAAAAAAAAAATGCCTGATGTAAGAATGGAGAAATTTTCAAAATTTTCGAAATTCCAAATAGATGAGATAACAACAAATTCCTACACAATTCTTCGCGTTGAGTTCGAATTCATCGACCAAAGCAGGCGTTGACCCTCCGTTAACGAGATACAGTCAAAAATATGGTTATACTGGGGCGGGGGCTATTCTGGGTCAGAAATAGCCTCTGAATCAATTTTGACGACGGTTCTGAATTCATCTCGGCATTTCGATTCTATTTCGCCGGATCCAGGCCACGAAGCTCTCGGAAAATTTTCTCGCCCAAAAGAATGCCTGACGTATACATACGGTATGGAACAATTTTCAAAATTTTCGAAATTCCAAATAGATGAGATAACAACAAATTCCTACACAATTTTTCCCGCTCAGTTCGAATTCGTCGACCTAATGAGACGCTGACCCTCCGTTGCCGAGATACAGTCAAAAATGTGGTTATAATGAGGGCGAGGGCTATAGAGGCTCGGAAAGAGCATGTGAATCAATTTTGAAGATATGGTATTGAGAAATTTTCATAATTTTAGAAATTCCAAATAGATAAGATAACAACAAACTCCTACTAAGTTTTTCGCGCTGAGTTCGAATTCGTCGACCAAATCAGGCGCTGACCCTCCGTGGCCGAGATACAGTCAGAAATAAGGTTATATTGGGGGCGGGCCTGTGAATCAATTTTGACGACGGTTTAGTATTCGTCTCGGCATTTCGAATATATTTCACCGGGTCCGGGCCCCGAAACTCTCGCAAAATTTTTTCGCCCAAAAAAATGCCGGATGTAAGTATGGAAAAATTTTTCAAATTTTCCAAATTCCAAATAGATGAGATAACAACCAATTCCAACGTTCAAAGAAGGAGGCACAAAATGTGGGACCCTTGAGCACAATCAGAACAAATAAAATACAAGTTTGTGCCACTATTTTTGAGACCCCACCTTTGTTTCGGGGGTGGGCTAACATTTCACCGCCCTCCATTTTATTTTTGGGCTGTAGGTCCAAGGAAGGGGGCACAAATTGTGGGAACCTCGAGCACATTTAGCACAAATTAGGTAAAAATTCGTGCCATCACACCCGAGCCCCCACCCCTTTCTTGGGGGGGGGGGTTGTGGCCCATATCCACACTTTTTTTACTTTCACCACTGGTTTCTTCGTTATCATTGTTGCCAAATCCAATGCGCAAAAACACAAGTGTCGTTGCCTGAAACTATCGCACTTTCGCCTCATGAGTTTAAAAAAAGTATGAACAAAGACAACAAAACTTTGGATAGAATGGGTGCATCTCCCAAAATTGGGGTAGGATATGAGATACCGTGAAAAGAACCTGAAAAATTAATTCGGTGACAGCAGAAACCAGTTAATCTCTCCTTTTGAAGATCGTTTTTTTAAAATATCATAATTTTTCCAGCCCCCCCAAATTGAGCACTGGACTGTGAGCCCAGAAAATGCGGCACAAATTCTGAGACCTCGGAGCACAATTAGCACAAATTACGATAAAATTTGTGCCGCTAATTCCAACCCTCTATCTTTATTTGGAGGGGGGCCAACATTTCCCTGGCCCCCCAAACTTTTTATTAAAATGTAGACCCACGGGAGGCGGCACAAATTCTGGGACTTCGGAGCACAATTAGCACAAATTACAATAGAATTTGTGCCGCTAATTCCAACCCCCTACCTCATTTTGGGGGGGCCGTAGAAATACAGCCGCAAAGAAGCTACAGTGATTTTTTAGTTTTGTAAGCAGAATTTACTAAAATACAAAATTAATAAATATACTTTAAAAATAAATTTTAGGCGCTTT
Source organism: Acanthococcus lagerstroemiae (assembly GCA_031841125.1). Taxonomy (NCBI): domain Eukaryota; kingdom Metazoa; phylum Arthropoda; class Insecta; order Hemiptera; family Eriococcidae; genus Acanthococcus; species Acanthococcus lagerstroemiae. Next base: position 34,890,932 of record CM063112.1, read on the forward strand.
TGTTGCCGCGAACATTTGAATTATTTCAGCAAAATTCTTTTTTAAGAGTATATTTTCTTTTTCAAACGGCGAGGCCCAGTGCAACTTGCACCCTCATCTCCTTCTCGGAGGGGCTGCTGGCTCTTTTACACATTGGTTTTCTTTGTGGACTACAGTTCCGTAGTGTGACCCCTTGGTGATACTTATTTACTCTTTGTGACAAAAAATATCATGTTTTCGGCTGTGGTGCCTCCAGGTCCGTTCCATATGCGACGGCGTATGCAATTTAAAGTTGAGCATTATTTTGATGAAACTGAAGCAGAACACGTAAAAAAGTCTGCCGAAAAAAGTAGTATTTTTCTTTAATTTTATAGTACTTATTCTTTTTTAAATTCAATACTACCTTTTTTCCCGATTTTCAGTAATTTTTTTTTTAATGTTTCTACGTATTTTGTAAGTTTTGTAGTGCATCAAATAAACGGTTTTGTAAACTAAAAATTTTTCGATTTCTTTCTTTAAATGGCTACATCTCCCTCAAAAATGACTCGAGAGACCTGGGACTACTTTTATTTGATTCTAGATGTGTTTTACCCCAGTGTCAGAAAAAAATTGTATCGATTTTTATAAGTGTTTTGTAACTTTTGTAGTGCATCAAATGTGTAATTCAGGCAACTCAAAATTTTTCAACTTTTTTGCACCTCATTCATTTTAAATGGCTATACCTCCCTCAAAAATGACTCTAGAGAGCTGGGACTAGTTTGATTCAATTCTACGACGTTTTTTTTAGCACAGTTTTTAAAAAAGTCAATTTTTTACACTCAAGTCCTTTTCTTTATTACGCCGTCACATATCTGCAGAAAATGTTATGCAAAGTTTCAGCTAAATCGTATCCCGAAAGAAAGTTTTTATGGGAATCAACATTGATTTTGAAAATTTGAAATCCTCTAGCACCTAAATCCTTCTCCATATTATATGATCCTAAAAATTATTTTGTTTTTCAAGTCGGGGTTTCACGGGTCGCTGAATCCAATTTGAGCGTCTTTTTCTCCTTTTTTCAGCTCTTTTGGCTTTTGGGTCCGTAAAGGACATATTTTCATTTTTTTTTTCTTTTTTCAGATTTAAGCGTTCTGTGAGACTTGATGAGTCAAGGGATGGGGAAAATATCTCGAGAAAGGGATTCAACAACCCTTCAAATCCCCGTTTCGTTTCAAAAATAAAATAGAAGAAGGGACTCTCAGAGAGCGCACCTATCAGAAATAATTTAATGCTCAGTCCATTTTACGGGGAATTTGCTAAAATTTTGATATAATGTGGAAAACTATCAGTTTTTACAAGGTTTCTTTTTTTCACAATTTTAAATCATTAAATTAAGAATATATAACGGTATTCCTCAAAAAAGTTAAATGCGCACTTTTGGGAGCCCGTGTTCCTAAAAGTGCGCAACATGTATACTGAAAGGGCGCATTAAGTTATGTCAAATAAGTAAGCCACACATATTATTCGAATAATCTTCATTCAAAATAAAAATGAACCATTAGAACAAGAAGTGGTGGATTACTTTTGACCCCTTGAACACATGAATTCTTCCGCGTGATTTTCAGCCAGTCTAACCCATTTTTCATGAACATATGCGCCACATGTAACACAAGTTTTCGTATTCTCATTGTGTTTCGGCATCTAAAAGCAAAATTTTTTTGTTAAACACGATTGTGGCGGTAGAAAAAAAAATCATGAAAGTTTTCTGATAATATTTGGGGGAAGTATGTTCAATGTAACGGATGGTACTTACTTTTGTCTTCCGTTCAATAGCTGAACTATGGAAAATTATTCAATCCAGGTAATTACTGTATTCGATCTCAAAAATATTACAATTAGAATGACAAAAATATTGAAACTTAAATGTGTATACTTTGATATTTATATTCCATCAACAGCGGCAAGAGGGCGTCATTTAATTAAAAAATCAGCCATGCGCACTCTTATGGCTTTTTCCTCAAATTTTTAGGCTCATATGGTAAGCTTCTCGAATTCCTATAAGATTTTCAACCCCTCGGAGGTGTGAGTGATAACTGAGCGATTCAGCTCAAATTTTGCACCATTTTTTTCTTTAATAAATTGAACCGATCTAGGAAATGCCGCATTAATAAAATAGAAGTTAAAAATGAGAACCACCCCAGTGACCCCATTCCAGAGGGCTGACATAGCGTCCAGGGAGTAGGATAACAACTTCTACCTCCAAGTTTCGGAAAACAAGCAAGAGAAAACTCTTCAGTTTGATTTCTGCACTAGAATTTGAAAAGTTAATGTTCCCAAGGCGAACCGTCAGCTCGAAAAGGTAATATCCCCTATAAGCAACCATTGTTACAGGGCCTTTTGTTCCTTGTGGGATGCGATACCGAGAGTGTTTGAGCAGTTGAAAACAATTGCATAAAATGTGCAAACGGAAAAAATTATAACAAAATATTTATCTTTAATAAGTTGTCCGGACTGACCTTTCCAACAACCCAGTAAAAGTTCCTAAAAATCTTTCTTCCCTACTACTTCTTAGAAACTGAACGTCTTCTAAAAATAACTTCACTCCAAAATTTCGGAAGCTATTCTATTTCTACGAAAACACTTGGCGAGCCCAAGTTATTCCTCACTGAAACAAGAAAGGTGTCTGATAATAATTTCATTACGACCAAAAATCCTTAATCAAGGGCGTAAAATAACTTATAATGATTCCATATATTAACAAAGACCTTAGGGAAAGAAACTCAGACATTGTAAAATATTTTTGGTCTGAAATGCTATAATTATCTCCAAAGTTGTTTTTCTGTAACCATGCCGAATACCTGAAATGTTCTCCTAACTACACCCTAATTCTGAGGTGCTACACTTTTGAATTTGTGTTTTATTAGTCTCTGGAATGACTTCAGTAATACAACTTTTAAAACTTTGATTAGCACGGCTGCACTAGTCATCGAATCGAGATACCTATTACCTATTGGTCATGGGGTTTCAAGATCACAAAATTCAGTTTTGATATTTTTGTTTTGCTGAGATTGAAAATTGTAGTGGAGGGGATTAAACATCACACAGAACTGTTACAGTTTTTCCATTTTAAGTTTCAATTCTACTGTATCAAATATTTGTGAAGTTCATGCCAATAAATTTTCGTTGAATTCCTAAAGATTTGGGACTGTCCGAGATATAACACGTTCTGCAAACACTTGTCACAACCTGGTTTTGTACTTTGTTACTCCAACTATTTTAGAGGACGTAGCGAAGAGATTTCTCTAGAGAGGCAAAATTTCGTAAATTCCCAACTGATTCAACTCCAAATCCCCAAGTATCAAAATTTGTTTGTATTGTATTGACTAAAAAAAAAACCTTTGGACTTGTTGCATTTTCTCAACTTTTGATCCATCTACTAAGATTTCCCAGCTCCGGCGGAGGCATGGGGGACAGGCGCATAGAAAAATCACATTCAGCGCCCCCAAAACTATCAGGAAGAAATGTTATCTTATTTTTTGTAACTATTAGATAATATGTTTTGGAAATAAACGCTTCCTCAGTTAAGGTAAGTACCTGTAAGCAATCATATATGTGACGTTAAAATGTGGAAATAAATTTAATCTTGGACGCTTTATGATATGTATTCAATGACGGATAAAAGCTAATAGGCCTATAGTTGCTGAGGGTGACGAAATCAATTTTACAAAATCGAAAATTCTGGTTTATAAGCGTTAAAGCTAGTATTCATGTCACTTTCAATACATTCATAAATTTCAAAATGGACACGGTCACAGACTTCAAGAGTTATCTATCGGAATCAGCGAGTACGTGGAATCCAAAAAGTTAACACTTATCGAAATTAGCGATTTTTAATCAAAGTCAATGAGCATAATTTTAAAACTTTGAAACCGGACAAGGTCACCGATTTCAGAATTTTTGAGTCGGAATTAGAGAGTATGGTATAAAAATAAAAAATAAAAAAGTCGAATCTGGATCAACGAGTACCTACGTTGAATCTCAGAATTTTTAGCCAAGCTCTACAACCACGGCGATTTAAACATCTTTGCGAATTGGATGCTTGCGAGTCAGGGCCGAAAGCACAAAACAGCGGTGGGCTTCAGCTGTTTTCGATTTTTGTATTATCACTTATTTCTTCATCTAAGCATAAGATACTTTGTCGCTCCTTGACAACTCTACGACCCAACCTCCATGATGATTAACTTAAGAAAAGAAGAGGCGATGAAATACTACGCATTTATAAGGGACCACAGACACGAAAAAATCGAACATTCATTTTTACTTCTATATTTAAATGCTCAGCTGTTGAATCTTTGAAGAGTTCGAGGATTTGGAGCCGCGAAACACTGTCTGCATGGATGTAGAAGTTGACAGCAATATGGATATTATTATTATTTTTCCAAGGTTACACATCCGTGCCATCAATTCAAAGGTGTGTTACCGTAAGTAGACAGAAATTATTTCAATAAAATAATACCCCCAGAACTGACAAAGCTTAAAAGAATTTAAGTGGACATGCCAACGTGAATGTACACAGAGAATACTGACTTGACATTGAGTGGAAATGTCTGTGTAGTCAGCCAAGATCATAATATAAATAAGCCCACTCTATACAGAGTGGGCATTGAGCGAGCACGAATGTTCACTTCTTTTCAACCATGACATCTCTATGAATTCTGGGTAGACCAGGGGTCTCCAAACTATGGCCCTGAACGGATTTTAAGCGGCCCGCGGGAAAATTGTAAGGTAATGAAATAATATTCGGCATTTTGAAAATGTATTCCTAATTTAGAAATTTCAACGTCAGCTACAGGTGAAATACTCGCCTACTTTTCAACCCCCTTTACCTAACGTCAAATCCGAATCAGCTGTTGACAGGCAGCGGTGATTTTTTTTCAGACAGCAACATTCCATACCCACCAGCCTCCCCGGAATATTGCTGGCCCACTAGGCCTTCTGCAGTTTTCAATATGGCCCTTGGGCAAAAAAGCTAGGAGACCCCTGATGTAGACTACTAGACAAGAACGTCTACAGCCTGCTGGACAAAAACGTATAACTGACTTCTAATAGATGGTCCACGACATGATTGCCGAAACCCATGGGTGTCCGGGTCTGAGGCACCCACTGAAAAAAATTAGAAAACAAGTGTAAAAACCAAAAATGTTTAAATTTTGAAGTACTTAATCATAATTTTATCGGCGAGCCCCACCGGGTGTTAGAAAGTTCGGCGCCTGTGGTCCACAAAAGTGTCAACCGGACTAGTTTCTGTTTTCTACATAAACATTATAAACATTACATGGTCTGTACATGTATATGCATGTGTTTCACGGATGGAAACCCTGAATGTCATTTAAGTATGTTAATTTTCGGTAGGTCATAATTATAGCTCAGATATTTTGTACGACTGATTTTATTTACCACTAGATAACGATGGACTAGGTGTATAGATACATAATAGCCATTAGCCAGTATCTTACCTTTTCCCCATGTGGTGCAGAATATAATTTTTTTTTTTAATCAAATTGGTAAACATTGTTTTATTCTTCCTTAAAGATCCACAAATAAGGGGGGGGGGAAGAACTTGATATAAATTTTTATATGCAGAATAAAATTTGTTGGGTTTTTTGAAAATTAACGTTACAATTCCCAAAACGAAGGAGCCAACATTTTAGATCTCACATTCACGCTGTGCCAAACAGAGCGCGTTCCATTTACATCATTTTTGACTGAAAAAATGAAAACGAAAAAAATTGAATGATGAAAATGAAAACGCCGTCCATAGGGTGCAGCGTAAAGGAGCAATGTAAATTGGTTACTTTATAGTTTTTTTTTAATAATCATATGGTGCAGTTTGTGTACAGTCCCACATTTAATGCCGGCCCTGCTAATGGCGATAAGACACGATAATTCTAAAAGGTTTCCCATGTAACGGGGGAACTAGGTATGGGTACCAGTCCACGCGTGCGGCTAACCATATTAGTTATAAATTCGAGCTAACGTTCAAATTTCATTGACTAACATATGAAGTACAGTGCGCTGCTGTTCTGCTATTGGTGTCAGCAATTCAACGTGAGGGTGTCAAAGCAATTCATCGTGATAAATGAGTATACACTTGATTACTAAAATAACATTCAAAAATGTTTCACAAAACCAAAGAAGATAAAATTAATAATGTCCCACATTATTACGTCAAGTACACGTCTATTGGAAATGTGTCATCAACCATTATGGATACTACAGAAGTTGTTGAGACGGCGAATAATGTGGCTACTAAGTCAAATTTGTCCACAAATAAAACATCATTTGTGAGTACACCCACGACTGTAGGACTCAGGCAACACCGGTAAGATTTCCATTTACCATATTTGTTTAGGTACCTATCTTAGGTAGGCGTTGTTAACAATTTAAGAAACTGCATATAATAGAACACGAACCTAACTGCGTGATTTGATAAGACCATTGGTGATAACCTACTTTGGGAAGGTTTTAGTTACAGTAGACAATCCATAGTTGGTCTTGCGGTGTAAGTGAATAATAACAGTTCACGATGTTTGTACCAATCTTGCTTGGGAACAATAGTAGTGATATTGATAGGACAACTACTGTCTGCGAATTTTCACTTTATACCAGTTATCATGATCATCTGTGTGTCCTGAAATTTCCTCCCCTAGATAGGCTCTACACATTACCGCAAAACACTTTCCATTTGAATATGGGGACATATTTTTTCTACAAATATTGTACGTCGTTATAGTAAGGTCAAAATTCTAGTACCGTAACTAAACGAAAAATATTTCGATAAAATAATTCTCCATAGATAAGCTTATCGTTCGAAAAAAAATTCCGACACACGTATTTATTCTACACTTTCAGCAATAAATTTTATAAACGGATGACAAAATACATAACTTTTTACACCACATAGGTAACAGAGGTTAAAATAGTTCAAGTAATACCCCAGTATGAATGTGCATATGGAATATTGACTACCACACAGGACTCTGGGTGAACACGGTCATGCAGTCAGTCGAGATGGTTTCAGGGGCGTACCTATAGAAGGGGGGAAACTCACCCTCACCCCCCCCCCTGCAGGAATTTCTCACTCAGCAGCAGTAGGAAAAATTTACCATTTCAGTCAGGCGGAGTTTGAAAGATCCAACGAATCAAAAAGGTTTTTCCTTGCTTTGATTTTTGGGAAGTGAGTTGAGAAGTTGGGAAAATCCAACAAAAGTCAATGATTTTTTTTTTTGCTTTGATATATTTGGGAAATTTGAGTTGAGTCAGTTGGGACTTTCGCAATTTTTGCCCCCCCCCCCAAAGAAAAACTCTTCTGTGCGTCCCTGGATGGAGTTGATGTAAATGCCAATATGGATTATTGTTGAACGAGCACTGAGTGGACATAGCTGTATGAATACCATTCCACTTCTTTTCAACGTCATTGGCACGTTTAGTGAATCTCAAACATACGGTTTACAAAAGTGTCCTCAGGACTGGTCTCTAGTTTCCACAAGAACATTGCATGGCGCATTTATGTGGATATCTGCCTTGCGGATGGCTTTCATACACTCTTGAAGCAATATTCCCTCTCCCTCTGTGTTCGTCAATTAGGCTCATTTCAATTAAGCTTTTGATACGTTTATGGCTCATATAACCGGCAGAAGACTATAGTAATTAGAACCAAATTATCTCTTTCAGTCAACATTGTAATAGTAGAAGGGGAAAGTTTATTTACTTAATTGTATCTTCAGATTTATACCGCTGATCTGTGATATTATAGCAGTATTGAAGTTGAAAGTTAAAATATATACATGTATCTGTTAGGTGATAACTGTTCCTTATTTCTCACAGCAAGATGTGTATTCCAAAACGTTATTTGATTACTATTTTGGCATTCGTCGGCTATTTCCTTAAATTTCTGATAGAACTGAATTTAGGCATTGCTATCGTGGAAATGACATCGAACAAAACATCAATAAGCAATGGAAACGAAACCAATATCACTGTAAGTACAAAAGAGATGAAAATTGCAGATTATTTAACTATTTTAGCAATAAGAACTCGCAACATTACTATATCTATTGTCGAGTATAGTTAGCGGAATTCAACTGGACGTCAGTGGAGAAAGGTGTCATCCTCAGCGCTGCTTCCATCGGTTCAGTTTTCGCTTTCATCAGTGGACCACTGATTCATAAAGTTGGTGGTGCAAAAATTGTGGGCATTACATGTACAACAATTGCGATCATAGAATTGACATCACCATTCCAATTTGTTACAAATATGTATGTGTTTATTATTGGAAGGATATTCCTTGGATATTGTGAGGTAAGTACATCTCAGTTCAGTCACAGCCTTCATTTAAGAAAATATATAAAGTCAGAAGTACATATATAAGAGTATATCCCGAGCGCTGATACGCGACCTCGATGGATGGGTTGGAGGATCGCACGGAGAGCTGAACTTTCCCCTTACCCAAGTAGTGAGCGGCCACGGGTGCTTCGGCACGTACCTACATCGGATGTCAATAGCGCCGAACCCCCTGTGCGCGCATTGTAATCGAGGGGCGGAGGACACACCTTGGCACACCCTGTTCGAGTTTGAGGCCTGGGAGCAGGGGGAGGCGCGGGACGGCCACAACAGCGATCGATCCCGGCGACAACGGAAGAAGCGAAGCAGAAGAAGAAGACGACGACGGCGGCGTGATCAGCCGTCTCGCGCCGGACACCCTGGTTCTAGAGATGATGAAGAACGGAAGCAGTTGGAACCGGGTGTCGGCCTTCGTCTCGGCCATCATGAAGAAGAAGATGCAAACAAAGTCGTCGAGACGGAGGGCTGGCGATTTACCAAGCTCGGCCCACACCATCGAACAGGAGGAGAACTCTATACCATCCCAGGAGAGCTATTGCAGCTGCGTTGCGGACCCACCGGCAGGGCTCACTCGTCATCACCACCAGCCTGCGTCGACACATGGACCAAGACGAGGAGGTGAGAGGTGAATGAAGAGAGGCACAGCGCGTCCGGCCGTCGGGGACCTGAATTCCAGGCGAGCGCTCAGGGAGTGCGGACTTTGGTCAGTAGAGAACCCCATGGTGGCCCTGGTAGGACGCGCGCACCGCTGTGGCACGGAGAAAAGGGAGCTCGGGTCTGGCCCCAAGGCGTCCCTCCAGTCACCGATGCGATACTCAAAAGGGTAGTTTCCGGGGCCGGGGGTGCGGTGTCATAGGGGCCACACTTTGGCATGCGTGCATCGCAATACGTCCCACCACACCATATACGAGTACAGCATTAGGTGCCATCAGGTATCTTATCTACCTTATGTTTTTTAATTGCAGGGTGTTTCAACGGCTGCTTTTTCAGACCTTTTTGCCCACTGGTCACCACCGGAGGAACGGACGCGCTTGATTTCAGTAGCATTTACTGGACGAATTCTCAGTGGTGCTGTGAACTACCCACTTTCAGGCTACATAGCATACGTATTAGGGTGGCGGGAAATATTTTATATTTCAGGTAGGTGAGACATATATACCGGGTGATGAACGAGAAGTCGCACCATAGGCAAACATGTAGTAACGTGCAACGTGTACGTAATGCATGTAGCGGAGATTGTGTTATCGTGTCGGCGCCGTTGCGCCTTATCACATGTTGGCCCTATGGTGCGACTTCTCGTTCATCACCCTGTATGTATAACTTACATTCTTCCGAAATTGATTCACACATTTATTGAAAATAAGATGGTAAATGAGAACACTTCATTTCCTAGAGAACCGCGAATGTAATGGGTGCATTATGATTATTTAAGGAACAGCTATGTTGGTCTGGAGCATTATTTGGTTAATTCTTGTAAGCAACAGGCCGGCTGACGACCACATATTAATATCGGATGCTGAAAAAAACTATTTAAAGAATAATAATATAGCTAGCGAAAAAGTGAGTTACCTATATATGACACATAAGGTTAGTTCTGTTAATTATAACTATCCCTGCATTGTTTCATGAACCACCACTTGTTTCTTATTTGCATAGATTGCTGCCATACCATGGAAAAAAATACTAACAACCAAACAAGTGTACGCATTACTCAATGAGTTCTTTTCCATGGCATGGTGTTCTTCGTTTATAATCACATGTTTACCACTTTACATCAAAGGTAAATAATTATAAGTACCTCAGATACCAACAACCACTGCTGAAATATTGGTCTGCTTTCTATTATTAGTGGACATGCCAGTCTATACTCATTTACTTATTTAAAATGTTATGTATTTAGGAGATGGAGGGGCGAATCATTTCTGTTGACGATTGTAGATAACTATATACATATTATACAGAACATATTAGATTTAGAACATTCTTAGTTCTTTAACAGGTCCTCCTTGGGACCAGGCAGGTGACATGACTCCTGGACGCGGATCTATTACTGTGCCCTCTAAATGAACTCACACCTAGTTGCAAGGGGAGGGTGTATATGGTTCGCTGTCGTAAATCTGATTTTCATACATCAAAATACTTTTATCTACCCCGTACTAGGCAGTAGTTATTTCATGTTTTATTCTTGCGATAGATACACGCAATGCGAATACCCAGGATGTTGGGTTACTAGCTGGTCTTCCTATGCTATGTAATGTCATCACCATGCCGTTTGCTGCCTTCATTGTTGATTACCTTCGATCAGGATTCTTTACCCCTGGGCAAGTAAGTTCTACAAGGGTTATTAGAGATACGTCTCATTTGCAAATCCTACATTCTTGTAAAAATCACTGTACCTCATATTAGTATACCTATATTACTTTTAGAAAGATGTACACGTATTTCCAAGTTATACTTGAGGGGTGTCAAATTACCGACAGTGATTTGAGATGGATATCTAGGAGTCAAGATATTCATGTGATATTTGATAAATTAACTTTTCCAGCAGTTACCAAATTGCAGAAATGTATTCAATGATAAAGTTTGCTGCGTTATATTATTTCAGATTCATCGAATAGTCATATCTGTAGGACAACTATTTGTCCTCGTCCTTTTACTAGTTTTTACAATTTGGGGAGAGGTTGTGGTCTCTATGGTTTGCTTCTGTCTAATAAGAGTGACCTTTGGTTTTACTAATACATCATATCAGTAAGTTTCCACCGTTAATGTTGTACACCAAATTAGTGAAACTATGAACATAATGTTGATGATTTAATATTTATTTTAGAGTCATCTGCATAGACATGGGTGGACAGTATGCTGGTGTTCTTAAGTCGATGGCCATCACCTGTCTCTCTCTAGGACATTTCCTCAATCCCGTCGTACTAGGATACATGACTCCAAACCATGTGAGTTAAATATGATACACGTATGAAAAGATTCTGCATAGTTGAGTACTACCTATTAAATTTTAAACGCTATCCAGTATACCGATACTGCTGATGTAAATTGTCAGTAGGGCCTATTTAAACGAATGCAAGGAAAGTGGTGCTAATATTTTTTAAAAGAATGGAGGTCAACCGATTTCAGTTATAACCTTTACATTCTTGTTCAGACAGTAGTCGAGTGGAACTGGTACTTTATTTTCCTCAACTGTATTTCAATTTATGGCATCGTCGTGTTCCTAAGAGTCGGTGCTGGTGACCGCCAGTCATGGGCCGAGTCTCCAAAACCAGATGATAGAGAAAATCATCCAATTCCAGTATTGTAATAAGCCAAGAAAAAGGATTGAAGCATATCAAGCATAAAAATAGAAGAAGATATAAAGAGGACGACGAAATGAAGGAATGTTGCTGACCTAATCTGCAATACACAAGTAGGAATGTACAGGAATAGTCTAAAGTCCGATATAAGAACCATATTATGGAATTTAGCAAAATTCCAATTTCTTAATTGTTAACTAAATGTTACATTTAGTTAGTCAAGCGTTACAGAATGACTGCAAATACACGCATATTCTTATAAATGTTGCTCATTTTTTTAAAATTTATTAGATGGAGTACCTATACAAAAGTATTTAATTAGAAAACTTCACGTTAGGAATGACAATTTCAATATTAGCAAGTCATAGACTACAAATCAAACTGCATGATAAGACTGTTGGTAACTACATACTTTGGAAAAGATTTTATTTATATTTAGTAGATAATCTACTCTCAGTCAGTCTTGAGGTGTATGTGAAAAATAAGTTATTTACCAATTCACTTGTAAGCAATTACAGTGGTGATATTGATAGAACAACTGTCTGTAAATCTTAATTTACGATTAAAACTGGTTTTTACGATCATCTATGGGTCATGAAATTTCTTTCCTTGTTAGATTGAGTATACATAAGTATTTAATTGGAAAACTGCGCGTTAGGAATGATAATTTCAATATTAGCAAATCATAGACTACAAATCAAACTGCATGATATAAGATTGTTGGTAACTAGGTACATACTGTGGGAAATATTTTAGTTATACTTCGTTGATAATCACACTTAGCCAGTCTTGACGTGTACCTGAAAAATAAGTCACGTACCAATTCACTTCATCTAAGAAATCACAGTGCAGATATTGATAGAACAACATTCTGTAAATCTTCATTTACGATTCTTGAAATTTCTCTCCCTTAGACAGGCTCTACACGATAACCACGAAACACTTATGCCACGGACATTAAGTAGACAGGAATAGGGATATTTTTTTTCTGCGAAGTTGTGCTTCCGTATTGTAAGTTCAGAGGCCTAGAACCATGACTAAATCGAAATTATTTCAATAAAAAAAACTTCCCATGGTATAGTTTAATATCTGAAAATAAATTCCATTCGAAACGTGTTATTATTCTATATTTTCAGCCATTTTATAAACAGATAACCAAACAACTTTTTAGAGTCCTTATGCTTACAGTATACAGCCGTTAAGCAAGGCACTACGTCTTTAGATAACAAAAGTTGAAATAGTTTAAGGATACGTGCCGGCATGAATGTACATGTGAACTGCCCTAATTAACGCCATGCTAAGGGAAAATAACGGATCGGTAGCAAGGAAATTAACCTACGAGGTTTTTGACTGAGAGGGGTGAAAGAGGAATGACTGAAACACATATTTTTGCCCTCACTTATGGGATTCGTATAGTGTTGAGCTTTAAGCTTACAAAGTTCATTAGCGGTATTTGGAGCTTCTCTTGGTGTGTTCCTATTAGCAACGCCAGCTCGTGTTCTTTGTTTCTTAAAGGACATTTTAGGAGTGTTTTGGAGTTCTCTTCGGGAATAAATCAGGGATAGATAAAACAAGGGAATTTACCACCTAATAATGACAAAATTCCATACTTAATCAGAAGTTTTATGGAACAAAATATAATTTTAGCCAGTCCGACGCGGTATGTACACTAAGCACTGGCAGAATTTGAAGACAACTTTCCTTCTCAAACGTCTTTCAGTGTATTTAATAATGCTCTTCCCTCCATAATCGCCGATCATTTTCTATTCCTAAACCAAAAACAATAGTTGGCGTTATTAAAGCATTACTTCTGAAGTTTTCGCATGATTAAGTTCAAAAAAATAATTAATTACTAGGAGCATTTTGTGAGTGTCATCTGCAGAAATAAAAAAATTACAAATGAATTTATATAATAAGAGAACTTACATATACTTGAGAGTTTTTCTTCTTTTTTCACGAAAATTTAATTTCACGAAAAAAGCCGCTAAAACATTAACACACGAGGAAAATATTCCAAATTACTTTTTTTGCGATTTCTAAGACAACGAGCTAGACAAAATGATACCACATCCAGTGTAGGCTGAAGTTTTGGACCAGTACCTATGTTACCGGCTAAGAGTTAGGAACCTGGCGTTATTCGGGGCAGGTAACTTCTTCACTAACCTTGCTTTGAGTGAACACTTTCATATGGTCAGTCGAGATGATGTAGATATAAATGGGAGTATGGAATACCTACTGAATAAACGCTAAGTGGACTTTGTATGTCCATCCACTTCTTTTCGACATCATTTTAAACATGAAGTGTTTGTAGATAGTCTATTTAACAAAAATGTCTAGTAAATGTTAGGTAGACGGTCCACAAGAGTGTCCCCTGAACTGGTCTCAGTTTTCCACAAGAACATTACACAGTATGTTTATAATGGATATCTGTTGTCTATTTGACAAAAATGTCTGGTAAATGTTAAGTAAACGGTCCACAAAAGTATCTCCTGAACTGGTCTCTTTTTAACAAGAACATTACACGGTACATTTATGAGGAGCAGGTATTCCTTCCCCGTCTGCGTTCGTCAATTGATTCAGTTCAAATAGCTTTTCATCCTTATGTGAGCCAGATAATCTGAAGAAGACTAATTATAACAATATTCCGACCTTCTGCCAACGTTGTAAAACTGTAGGTAGAAAGCTTATTTAACTGTATCTTCAGATTCATACCGTTGATCCGTGATTTTATGACAGTTTTGAAGTTGAAATGTATGTCTGCTACGTGATAATTGAAAGACAAAGAATCAAAACTCACATTTGCCATTTTACTTCAAGGTGCAAATAGGCAAAATACTGTACACGGGTGCAGGAATATCTTTGCTGCTTCTGTGAACGTGGAGTATGTTGTAGGTTGTACATATCGCATATTCAGAGGCGCAGCAAAGGTATTTTGTGCACCCGTGTACAGTATTTTGCCTATTTGCGTCCTTGAAGTAAAATGGCAAATGTGAGTTTTGATTCTTTACCCTTCAATTGATCCTTATTTCTCGCAGCAAAATGTGTATTCTGAAACGTCACTTGGTTACTATTTTGGCATTCGTCGATCATTTCCTCAACTTTCTGACAGAACTGAATTTTGGTATTGCTGTTGTGGACATGCTAATGTCAGAAGTATGAAAGCTCAACTATTAAGTTTTGAAAGCGTTCCAGGATATAACGGTTTTCCCAAAAAAAGTCAAATGCGCATTTTTGGGAACCCGTGTTCCTAAGAGTGCGCAGCAAGTATACTGAAAGGGCTCATCAAGTTATGTCAAATAAGGAAGTCACACACATTATTAGAATAGTCTTCATTCAAAATAAAAATGAAACATTAGGACAAGAAGTGATGGATTACTTTTGACACCTTGAACACACAAATTCTTCCGCGTCATGTTCAGCCAGTCCAACGCATTCTTCGTAAACATATCTTCCACAGGGAACACAAGTTTTCGTATTTTCATTGTTTTTCGGCATCTAAAAGCAAAATTTTTTTGTTAAACATGATTGTGGTGGTAGAAAAAAATAAATCATGAGTTTTCTGGTAATATTGGGGGAAAGTATGTTTAATGTAACGGATGGTACTTACTTTTGTCTTTCGTTCCATATCTGAACTATGCAAATTTATTCAAAAATCATCCAGGTACTTACTGTGCTTGACCTAGAAAATATTACAATTAGGGTGACAAAAACATTGAAACTTGAATGTGCGCACCAGCGGCTGGCATAGCATCCAGGGAGTAGGATAACAATTTCTACCTCCAAATTTCAGGAAACAAGCAAGAGAAAACTCTTCAGTTTGATTTTTGCCCTAGAATTTGAAAAATTAATGTTCCCAATGCAAACGGCCAGCTCAAGAGAATAATATCCCCTATAAGCAACCATTGTTACGGGCCATGTTCCTTGTGGGATGAAATACCAAGTGTTTGAGCACTTGAAAACAATTGCATAAAATGTGCAAACGGAAAAAATTATAACAAAATATTTTTCTTTAACAAGTTGTCAGGACTGACCTTTCCAACAACCCAATAAAAGTTCCAAAAAATCTTTTCTCCCTATACTACGTCTTAGAAACTAAACGTATTCCAAAAATGACTATTCCAAAATTTCAAAAGCTATTCTATGAAAAAACTGGCGAGCCCAAGTTATTCCTCACTGAAACAAGGAAGGTGTCCGACAATAATTGCGTTACGACCACCCTCTACCTTCACAAAAAATCCTTAACCAGGGGTTTAAAATCACTTATAATAATTCCACATGTAAACGAAGGCCGTAGGGAAAGAAACTCAGAAATTATAAAATATTTTTAGTCTGAAATGCTATAATAAATTATCTCCAGAGTTGTTTTTCTGTAACCATACCGAACTCCTGGAATGTTTTCCTAATTACACCCCAATCCTGAGGTGCTACACTTTTAAATTTGTGTTTTATTAGTCTCTGGAATGACTTCAGTAACACAACTTTTAAAACTTTGATTAGCACGGCTGCACTAGTCGTCGAATCGAGATACCTATTACCTATTGGTCATGGAGTTTCAAGATCACAAAATTCAGTTTTGATATTTTTGTTTTACTGAGATTGAAAATTGTAGTGGAAGAACGGTTACAGTTTTTCCATTTCAAGTTTCAATTCTACTGAATCAAATATTTCTAAAGTTCATTCCAATAAATTTTCGTTGAATTCTATAGTGTTCAATTTTAATGATTTAGCACTGTCCGAGTTAAAACACGTTTTGCAGACACTTGCCACAACCTGATTTTGTACTTCGTTACTCCAACTATTTTAGAGTAATTATAGCAGGGACGTACGTACCGAAGAGCTTTTTCTAGAGAGGCAAAAATTGTTAAATTGCTAACTGACCCAACTCAAAATTCCCAAGTATTAAAATTTGTTTACATTGTATTTTGGCTATAAAAAAACGTTCGACTTGTTGGCTTTTCCTAACTTTTGATCCATCTACTAAAATTTCCCAGCTCCAGTGAAAGCTTGCGGGCAGGCTGCTCTCGTGCCTCCCTTATTTTCGCCCCTGAATTATAGTAAATGTTAACACTGTTTTCATCTTTTGATTATTTTCCCCATATGCGGAGCGATTATTTTCAAAACGTATTGTCCAACATTTTCACAAAAAATAAAATAAAATAAATAATAATAATAATAATAATAATAATAATAAAATAAATGAATAAAAAATAAAAATAACATAATATTTACTAGGACGTGAGAGTTTCGAGGCCGCCGAATCCGATTTTGCTGTTCATTCTGTGTCAAAATATTCCGAAGCATGTTAAGCAAGTTTCGACGCAAACTGCACAGAAAAATCATATTCAGCGCCCCCAAAACTGTACGGAAGAAATGTTATCTTATTTTTTGCAACTACGTTAGATGATATGTTTTGGGAATAAACGCTTCCTCAGTCAAGGTAAGTACCTGTAAGCAATCATAGGTGACAATAAAATGTGAAAATTACCTAATTTCATCTTATAGACGCTTCATGATGCATTCAATGACAGGTAAAAGAGCTGACAATTGGAGCCGAGGGAGTCAATTCCATAAAATCGAAAATTCTAGTTTATAAGCTTTGAAGCTAGTATTTATATAAATTTCAATACATTCATAAATTTCAAAATGGACGCGATCAGAGATTTTATAAGTTATCAATCGGAATCAGCGAGTACGTTTTGAATCCAAAAAGTTTATACTTATCGAAATTAGCGATTTTTAATCAAATAAGTCAATGAGCATGATTACAAAACTTTCAAAACAGACAAGGTCACCGATTTCAGAATTCAAGAGTCGGATTCAGAGAGTAGATATGGTATAAAAAAATCAAAAAGTCGAATCCGAATCAACGAGTACCTTGGTACGTTGAATATCAGAATGTTTAGTCAAGATCTACAAATACGGCGATTTCAACATCTTTTGCGAATTGGATGTGTTTGCGAGTCATCAAGGCCGAAATTATAAAACAGCGGTGGGCTTCCGGCTGTTTTCGATTTTTGTATTATCACGTATTTCTTCATCTAAGCATAAAATACTTTGTAGCGAAATGGGACGTCAAACAGGCTCCTTGACAGTTCTACGGCCCAACCTCCATGATAATTAACTTAAGAAAAGAAGAGAGGTGGTGAAATACTGTAAGGGACCACAGACACACAAAAGTCGAACAATCATTTTGTACTTCTATTTTTAAATGCTCAGCGTTTGAGTTTTTGAAAAGTTCAAGGACTGGAACCGCAAAACACTATCCGCATGGATATTGAAGCTGATAGCAATATGGATATACTTTTTTCTTTAAGGTTACATATCCGTGTTATCAATTCAGAGGCGTGATACTGTAAGTAGACAGAAATTATTTTAATAAAATAATACCCCCAAAACTGACAGAGTTCAACAGAATACAAGTAGACATGCCAACATGCGAATGTACACAGGGAATACTGACTTGACATTGAGTGGAAATGTCTTTATGGTCAGCCACGATCATGAGATAAATGTGCCCAAGCAATATTGAGAGCGCATTGAGCGAGCATGAATGTTCACTTCTTTTAAACCTTCACTAGGTAAGAAAATATTTGGCATTTTGAAAATGTGTTCCTCGTTTAGAAATTTCAGGGTCAGCTACAGATGAAATATTCGTCTACTTTTGAACCCCTTTCGCCTAGCGTCAAATCCAAATCAGCTGTTGACAGGCAGCGGTGATTTTTTCCAGACAGCAACATTCCATGCACCCCAGCCCCCAGGAATATTGATGGCCCACCGGGCCTTCTGCAGTTTTCAATATGGCCCTTGGGCAAAAAAGGTAGGAGACCCCTGATGTAGACTACTAGACAACGTTCACAGCCTGCTTGACAAAAACATATAATAGGCGACTAATAGAAGGTCAACAACACAGATGCCGAAACCCATGGGTGTCTGGGTCTCTGGGTCTCCGGCACCCACTCAAAAAAATTAGCAAATAAGCGTAATATCCAGATATGTTTAAATGTTGAAGTACCTAATCGTAATTTTATCGGGGAGCCCGACCGAGGGTTAGAAATTTCGACGCCTGTGGTCCACGACATTATCAACCAGACTAGTTTCTGTTTTCTACATACACAATATATGGTACGTGTACATGCATGTGTTTCACGCATGAAAACCCTGAATGTCATTTAAGTATGTTAATTTTCGGTAGGTCATAATTATAACTCTGATATTTTGTACTACTGATTTTGTATTACACATGCATCGAAACAACGGTTTAACAGTCTCATTTTGCAGGTTATCACGATAGATCGCAGCTGCGTTTGTAAATGCTACGGCACATGCGCAGAAGACTCTTTTCAGTCCTAGGACTTGTAAAAGGACTGAAAAAAGATGACGTCACGTATTTTTCTTTCACAGATGTGTACAATCAGCTGTTCGATGCATTTGTAATACAAAATATCTTACAATGCAAGGATTGAAGCGAGTTATCACGCCTCGGCACGACTAGCTTCACTCGCCTTCGGCTCGCTCCGCTAACAGTCGCACTCGGCGTGATAAAGCTCGCTTTCAATCCTCGCAGTGTAATATACTATTGTTTACCACCAGATAACGATGGACTAGGTGTATAGATACATATAACAGCCATGGCCAGCATCTTGCCTTTTCCCCATGTGGTGCAGAATATTAATATTTTTTTTAATCAGATTGATAAACATTGTTTTATTCTGCCTAAAAGATCCAAAAAAAGGGGGGAAGAACTTGATATAAATTTTTATATGTAAAATAAATTTTATTTTTTTTGAAAATTAACATTACAATTGCAAAAACGAAGAAGCCAACATTTTAGTTCTCACATTTACACTGCACCACACAGAGCGCGTTTCCATTTAAATCATTTTTGACCAAAAAAAGATAACAAAAACAACTGAAAGATGAGAATGAAAACGCCGTCCATGGGGTGCAGCGTAAAGGTGCGATGTGAATTGGCGACTTTATAGCAGCCCCCTCACGCCCGTATGGTGAAGTTAGCGCACAGCACCACACTTCATGCCGGCCCTACTAATGACCTTCGGCGATAACGACAGAGACATGATAATTCGAAAAGTTTACCTATGCAATGGAGGAACTAGATACCAGTCCACACCTGCGTCTGACCATATTAGTTAAAAATTCGAGCTGATGTTCAAATTCCATTGACTAATATATGAGGTACAGTGCGCTGCTGTTCTGCTATTGGTGTCAGAAATTCGACGTGAGGGTGTCAAAGCAATTCATCGTGATAAATGAGTATACACTTGATTACTAAAATAACATTCAAAAATGTTTCACAAAACCAAAGAAGATAAAATTTATAGAGTCCCACATTATGACGTCAAGTACACGTCTATTGGAAAAGTGTCATCAACCATTATGGATGCTACAGAAGTTGTTGAGACGGCGAATAATGTGGCTACTAAGTCAAATTTGCCCACTAATAAAACATCATTTGCGGGTACACCCACGACTGTAGGACTTAGCCAACACCGGTAAGATTTCCATTTACCATTTTTGTTTAGGTACCTATCTTAGGTAGGTGTTGTTAACAATTTAAGAAACTGCATATAATAGAACACGAACCTAAATGCGTGATTTGATAAGACCACTGGTGATAACCTACTTTGGGAAGATTTTAGTTACAGTAGACAATCCATAGTTGGTCTTGCGGTGTAAGTGAATAATAACAGTTCACGATGTTTGTACCAATCTTATGTAGAAGCAATAGTAGTGATATTGATAGTACAACTGCCTGCAAATCTTCACTTAAAACCAGTTTTTACGATCATCTGGGAGTCCTTAAATTTTCTTCCTTAGATAGGCTGTACACGTTACCACAGAATACGTCCAACATGGACATTAAGTGAGCAGGAAAATGTGGACATATTTGTTCTACACATTTGTACGTCGTTATAGTAAGGTCGGAATTCTATTACTGTAACTAAACAGAAAATATTTCGATAAAATCATTCCCCATCGATAATCTTATTGTTCGAAAAGAAATTCCATTAAAAACGACATAAGTATTTATTCTACATTTGCATCCATTTTATAAACGGATAACAAAATAACATTTTAGACCAAATAGGTAATGTAGGTTAAAATAGTTCAAGTAATGCCCCTGTATGAATGTGTATATATGGAATATTGACTAACATACTGGACTCTGGGTAAATACGTCCATGCAGTCAGTCGTTATGGTGTCCGGGACGTAACTGCAGAGGGAAGGGGGGGCAACTTACCTCCCTATAGGAATTTTTCACTCAGTAGTTGGGAAAATTTACCATTTCAGTCAGGCAGTCAGGCGGAGTTGGTAAGATTCAACAAAAGGTGTTTTTTTTTTTGTTTTAATACTTTGGAAGTGAGTTGAGAAGTTGGGAAAATCCAACAAGTCAAAGGTTTCTTTTTGCTTTGATACTTGGGAATTGTGTTGATAAGTTGGAAAAAACCAACAAGTCAAAGATTTTTTATTGCTATGATAAAAGACAGTATATTTTGTAATTTTGAGTTGAGGCAGTTGGAAAAATCGCACATTCAAAATGGTTGCTTTTTTTTTTTTTTGCTTTGATACTTGGGAATTTTGAGTTGAGTCAGTTGGGACTTTCGCAAGTGATTCCCCCCCCCCCTCCTTAACGAAAAACTCTTCGGTACTTCCCTGGATAGTGTTGATATAAAAATGCTAACTTGCAGTATTGAACCAGCACTAAGTGGACATAGTTGCATGAATGCCCATTCCCTTCTTTTCAGCGTCCTTGGCTAAATGAAGTCATTGTAGATAGTTCTGTCAAGTAGACGGTTTACAAAAGTGTCCTCAAGAATGGTCTCTTGTTTCCACAAGAACACTGCATGGTACATTTATGTGGCTACCTGCCTTTCGAATAGCTTTCATACACTCTTGAAGCAGTATTTCCTCTCCGTCTGTGTTCGTCAATTAACTCATTTAAATTAAGCTTTTAATACGTTTATGGCTCATATAACCGTCAGAAGACTAATAATTAGAACCAAATTATCTCTTTCAGTCAACATGGTAAAACTAGAAGGGGAAAGCTTATTTACTTAACTGCATCTTCAGATTTATACCGCTGATCTGTGATATTAAGTATATAGCAGTATTGAAGTTGAAAGTTAAAATATATATGCGTATCTGTTAGGCGATAACTCGGTTCCTTATTTCTCGCAGCAAGATGTGTATTCCAAAACGTTACTTGATTACTATTTTGGCATTTGTCGGCCATTTCCTTAAATTTCTGATAGAACTGAATTTAGGCATTGTTATCGTGGAAATGACATCAAACAAGACAATAAGCAATGGAAACGAAACCAATATCATAGTAAGTACAAAAGAGATGAAGATTGCAGATTATTAAACTATTTTAGCAATAAGTACTCTTAACATTACTATATCGATGGTCGAGTATAGCTGGCGGAATTCAACTGGACGTCAATGGAGAAAGGTGTCTTCCTCAGTGCTTCTTCCATTGGTTCAATTTTCGCTTTCCTCAGTGGTCCACTGATTCATAAAGTTGGTGGTGCGAAAATTGTGGGCGTTACATGTATGACAATAGCAATCATAGAAGTGACATCACCATTCCAATTTGTTACAAATGTATATGTGTTTATTATTGGAAGGATATTCCTTGGATATTGTGAGGTAAGTGCGCCTAAGTTCAGTCACAGCTTTTATTTAAGAACATGTATAGTCTAATGTCAGAAGTATGTGGCTTTAGATGTCATCATGTATCTTCCTCTACCTTATGTTTATTAATGGCAGGGTGTTTCAACGGCTGCTTTTCCAGACCTATTCGCCCACTGGTCACCACCGGAAGAACGGTCACGCTTGATTTCAGTAGCATTCACTGGACAAATTCTGAGTGGTGCCGTGAACTATCCACTTTCAGGCTACATAGCATATGTATTAGGGTGGCGAGAAATATTTTACATTTCAGGTAGGCGAGACGTATATATATGTATAACTTACATTCTTCCGAAATGGTTTCACAAATTTATTGAAAATAAAGTGGTAAATAAGAACCCTTCATTTGCTAGAGAACAGCGAATGTAATAAGTACATTATGATTATTTAAGGAACAGCCACGTTGGTCTGGAGTATTATTTGGTTAATTCTTGTACGCAACAGGCCGGCTGACGACCACATATTGATATCGGATGCAGAAAAAATCTATTTAAAGAATAATAACATAGCTAATGAAAAAGTGAGTTACCTATATATGACACATAAGGTCAGTTCTGTTAGTTAAAACTATCCCCGCATTGTTCCATGAACCACTACTTGTTTCTTATTGACATAGATTGCTATACCATGGAAAAAAATACTAACAACCAAACAAGTGTACGCATTACTCAATGAGTTCTTTTGCATGGCATGGTGTTCTTCATTTATAACTAAGTGTTTACCACTTTACATCAAAGGTAAATAATAGTAAGTACTTCAAATACAACAACCACAGCTGATATATAGGTTTGTTTTTTATAACTCTACTGAACAACTATTTTGCACAATACATTTCGACAGGTGATTCTGAGGTACTTTTTAACGCTGAACACGATACTGCGACCCATTTTTCTCTATCACGTCACAATTCGGAGTTCTGAACGACTGAAATTCGTTTGCATTTTGTTTTTGCATTGGAATAAGCGGTACCACTGACTGATATTATCAGTGTTATCAGACCACAATAACAGAAAACAAACAGACGGAATACACATCACTACACACGACCGCAACACACAACAACACGAATCAGTATGACCACATTCAGTTCCTAAACCTCTTTTTGAACACATTTAGTTGAATTTTTTATAGTTTTTGATCAGAAAAACTAGACGTGATAGAGAAAAACGGCCGACGGCACTGTATTCAGCGTTGAAAAGTACTCAAGAATCACCTCCTTAAATGCGTTGTGCAAACAAAAAATTTCATTTTATTCAGTAGTGTAATTAGCGGACATGCCAGTTTCTACTCAGTTACTTGTTTAAAATGTAATGTATTTATATTTAGGAGATGGAGAGGGGGCGAATCTTTTCTGAGTAAGATGGTAACTATACAGAGCACATTAAATTTAGAACATTCTTAGTTCTTTAACAGGTCCTATTTGGGACTAGACAGGTGTCATGCCTCCTGGCCGCGGATTTATTACTATCTCCTCTAAATGAACTCACACCTAGTTGCAAGAGGGGGATCAATATGGTTTGCTGTCGCAGATCTGGTTTTCATAAGGCTACCTCAAAGTATACTAAAATACTTTTATACACCTCACACTAGATAGTAGTTATTTGCTTATTTCATGTTTTATTCTTGCGATAGATACACACAATGCGAATACCCAAAATGTTGGGTTACTAGCTGGTCTTCCTATGCTATGTAATGTCATCACCATGCCATTTGCTGCCTTCATTGCTGATTACCTCCGATCAGGATTCTTAACACCTGGGCAAGTAAGTTCTGTAAGAGTAATTGAAGGTACGTGTCATTCAGATTCGTATACATATATTACTTTTAGAAAGATGTACACGTATTTCTAAGTTATACAGGAGGGGTGTCAAATTACCGACAGCGATTTGAGATGGAAATCTAGGAGTCAAGATATTCATGATGTTCGATAAAGTGACTTTTCCAGCAGTTACTAAATTGTAAAAATGTATTCAATGAAAAAGTTTTCTATGTTACATTATTTCAGATTCATCGAATATTCATTTCCGCAGGACAACTATTTATCCTCATCCTTTTACTAGTTTTTACAATTTGGGGAGAGGTTGTGGTCTCCATGGTTTGCTTCTGTCTAATAAGAGTGATCTTTGGTTTTACTAGTATATCATATCAGTAAGTTTATACCATTGATGTTATACCTACACCAAATTAATGAAACTATGAACGTAAAACTGATGATTTAATATTTATTTTAGAGTCATCTGCATAGACATGGGTGGACAGTATGCTGGTGTTCTTAGGTCAATGACCATCACCTGCTTCTCACTAGGACATTTCCTCAATCCAGTGGTATTAGGATACATGACTCCAAACCATGTGAGTTAAATATGATACACGTATGAAAAGATTCTGCATAATTGAGTACCTATCTATTAAATTTTAAACGCCATCCAGTATGCCGATACAGCTTATGTAAATTTTCAGTAGGACCTATTTAAACGAATGCAAGGAAAGTGGTGCTAATATTTTTTAAAAGGATGGAGGTAAACAGCTCTCAGTTATAACCCTTACATTCTTGTTCAGACTGCAGCCGAGTGGAACTGGTACTTTATTTTCCTCAACTTTATTTCAATTTATGGCATTGTCGTGTTCCTGAAAGTCGGTGCTGGTGACCGCCAGTCATGGGCTGAGTCCCCAAAACCAGATGACAGAGAAAACCATCCAACTCCAGTGTTGTAATAAGCAAAGTCAAATTATTGAAGCATATCAACCATAAAAATAGAAGAAGATATAAAAGGACGATGAAATGAAGGAGTTTTACTCAACGCCTGATAAAACAGAGTGTACGAACTATGGGAAAAAAAAGATGTAAACGATTGAAAAATGTGTTTTCTGAAAAAAAAGCAACGAACTATAGAAGAAATGGATGCACGATACAATATTTTTATTTTAGTAGGAAAATAATGTTATCCGACGTAAATGAAATTTGACTCCTAGATGCCTAAGAATGGGTGAAATTATCTCATTTCTGGAAACATTTGCATATGACTTGAGGAGGGCTACAGAAAATGGGCACTTGGGAAAAAGTTAATATAATTAAATGGCGGATCTGAGGGTGGTAAAGGATCTTCAGAACCAAAGGAGGCGCAAAATTGCGAAAATAACTCGGATCGGGGTAATACCAGCGGGAAGAGGCGAGCGAGGAAGATTGGGTTATCATTCTGGGGAAGAGCGGAAAGAGGTAGAGGGCACAATTTTGGAGCCAAATTATTCCTCATTGTATATCAGCTACAAGAAGGTGAAATTCACTCGAGTCTGAAAAATATTTTAGTGAAACTAGAGGAAAGCTGTTGGAAAAAGACATTTGGGATAAAATTGAAAAAATGATTAACGAACCTACGATTGGTGAGGGATCTTTATAGTCAAGAAGAGTCCAAAACGGTAAAACTCGACTCCGATGCGGGTGATACTTGTGTGAGGATGTCAGGAAGAAAAAATGGGCCAACTGTCTAGGGAAAAGTAAAAAGAGATGGTAGCCCTTTAATGGTAACAAGTTTTTCTTTATCCTGTAACGGTTGCAAAACGGTAAAACTAACTTGATCCTAGAAAAAATTGAAAGAGACTTGAGGAGGACACATGAAAGAAGGCACTGTGGAGGAAAAAATAAGTGTAATATACTTTTCAATCTTTGAACTCATTTCATGTTAACATTATTTCATTGTAGAAAAGCTTGCAATATGTAACGTTAATTGGTACACTTTTTATCGTTCATACAATTGATTTTATCGTTCAGTCAGTTTATTTTAACGAGCAATTAAAGTTTCCCCATATACAAGTATGTACATAAATAAAGTCCGATATAAAAACCATATATGGAATCTAGTAATTCCAATTTCTTAATTATGAATTAAATTTTAAACTTAGTTAGTCAAACGTTAAAGAATGACTGCAAATACACATATTCCTATGAATTTTGCTCATTTTTTTCAATTTGTTAGATTGAGTATCTATATTTAATTTAAGAACTTCACATTAGGAATGACAATTTCAATATTAGCAAATGATAGACTACAAATCAGCATGATAAGACAATAAGACTGTTGGTAACCACATACATTGGGAAAAATTTTAGTTATATTTAGTGGATAATCTACTCTCAGTCAGTCTTGAGGTGTATGTGAAAAATAAGTTATGTACCAATTCACTTGTAAGCAATTACAGTGGTGATATTGATAGAACAACTGTCTATAAATCTTCATTTACGAGTAAAACTTTTTTTTTCATATGATCATCTGTGGGGCATGAAATTTTTCTCCCTTAAACAGGCTCTACACATAACCACGAAACACATATGATATGGACATTAAGTAGACAGGAATGTGGACATTTTTTTTCCTACAAAGTTGTGCTTCTATATTGTAAGTTCAGAGGTCTAGTACCATATCCGCATGGGTATTGAAGTTGACAGCAATATGGATATTTTCCTCTTCTTTTCCCTCAAGGTTACGCATCAGTGTCATCAATTCAGAGGCGTGGTACCGTAAGTAGACAGAAATTATTTCAATAAGATAAAACCCTTAGAAAAAACAGAGCTTAAAATAATTTAAGTAGACATGCCAACATGAATGTACACAGGGAATACTGACTTGACATTGAGTGGACATGTCTGTGTGGTCAGCCAAGATCATGATATAAATGTCCCCACGCAATACTGAGTGGGCACTGAGTGAGCATGAATGTTCACTTCTTTTCAACCTGTACATCTCTATGAATTCTATATGTATAGACTATCTACTAGACAAGAACGTCCACAGCCTGCTTGATAAAAACATATACTAAATAGGACTTCCAATAGATGGTCCACAACATAGGCGCCGAAACCCATGGATGTCAGGGCTCAGGAATCTACTGAAAAAATCAGCCAATGAGTGTAAAATCCGGAAATGTTTAAATTTTGAAGTACCTAATCGTAATTTTATCGACCAGCCCCCACCAAAAGTTAGAAAGTTCGACGCCTGTGGTCCACAAAACTGTCAACCAAAATAGTTTCTGTTTTCCACATAAACAATGTATGGACATTTTATGCGGTATGGTCCGCCCAGTATAAGTTGACACTCGTAGTTTCGTTGCGAGTTGTCAGGTTTACTCAAACTAATGCTCCTGTTTTACCAGGTAGGCGCGTCACCCTGGTTAACTGTATGCGGAAGGGTTGATTTAATTCACCAGTACGCAATGACCAGGATTGGAACCATTCATTCTATACGAGCCAGTTTTCGTCTCATCTTTCTATCTCACTCCTATGCCCCGGCACTTCTGCGTAACGAATTAACGGGACGAATCTGAACATGGAGGTGTTGTTATATAAAATAGGCAAACTGAAGACCCCTGAAAAAAAAAGATTCTTCAGCATTGCAGGACAAAATACGAGTGTCAACTTATACTGGGCGGACTATACATGTACATGCATGCGTTTCACGGATTGAAACCCTGAGAAAATCATCCAACTCCAGTGTTGTAATAAGGTTGCTGACCTAATATGCTATATACAAGTAGGTATGTACAGGAATAGTCTAACGTCCGATATAAGAACCATATTATGGAAATTGGCAATTCCAATTTCTTAATATTGTGAACTAAATTTTAAATTTAGTTAGTCAAGCGTTACAGAATGACTGCAAATACACGCATATTCTTATGAATGTTGCTCATTTTTTTTCAATTTGTTAGATTGAGTATCTATAAGTATTTAATTTGAAAACTTCACGTTAGGAATGACAATTTCAATATTAGCAAGTCATAGACTACAAATCAAACTGCATAAGACTGTTATTACCTACATACTTTGGAAAAGATTTTATTTATATTTAGTAGATAATCTACTCTCAGTCAGTCTTGAGGTGTATGTGAAAAATAAGTTATTTACCAATTCACTTGTAAGCAATTACAGTGGTGATATTGTTTTCACGATCATTTGTGGGTCATGAAATTTCTTCCCTTTAGACAGGCTCCACACATAACCACAAAACACTTATGAAATGGACATTAAGTAGACAGGAATGTGGATATATTTTTTCTGCAAAGTTGTGCTTCCGTATTGTAAGTTCAGAGGCCTAATACCATAACTAAACCGAAATTATTTCAATAAAATAACTTTCCGTGGCATAGTTTAATGTCGGAAAAGAAATTCCATTCGAAACGTGTTACTAGGTATTCTATATTTTCAGCCATTTCATAAACGGATAACCAAACAACTTCTTATTTTCCTTATGCTTATAGTATACAGCCATTCATACGCGCTGACTTATCAAAATTTACGTGGGTGAGTACTGACTGCCGTTTCCCCTTTACCTTTGTCCTCCTGTCCCCCTCCCCCAAAAGGCAATATGGGTGTCAAAGTTCAGAATTTTTCCAGCTAGTTACATTTAGCACAATTTTCGTGCATTTCCAAACACCCTGAAAAATGATTTTATAAAAACACATTTGGATAAGTAGAATACGAGTGTATTATCTTTAATTTTGAAACAAAACCAAAAATGTTGCTAATAATTATTACACGTACCTAATATCTTGAATTTGGCATTTTCCCTTCAATATTTTTCTACACTTTTTTTTTTTTAATGTGGGTGATTTCACCTATGTATTTTTTTTACATGGGTGATCACTCACCCACACACACACGTAAGCCAGCGCCTATGCAGCCATTAAGCAAGACACTATACACGTATTTAGATAACAGAAGTTAAAATAGTTGAAGGATACTACACGCCGGCATGAATGTACATGTGAACTGCCCTAATTAATGCCATGCTATGGGAAAATAACGGATGGGTAGCAAAGTAATTCACCCACGAGGTTTTTGACTGGGAGGGGTGAAAGAGGAAAGATTGAAGCACATATTTTTGACCTCACTTATGGGATACTTGATTTAGTGTTGAGCTTTAAACTTACAAAGTTCGTTGGCGGTATTCGGAGCTTCTCTTGATTTGTTCCTACTAAAAACGCCAGCTCGTGTTCTTTGTTTTTTATAAAGGATATTTTAGGAGTGTTTTGGAGTTCTCTTTGAGAATAAATCAGAGACATGTAAACAAGGGGAATTTACCACCCAATAATGTCAAAATTATTCCATATTTAATCAGAAGTTTTATTCACAAAAACAGAACTTCGGAAAGTCTGACGCGGTATGTACACTGAGCACTCTGGCAGCATTTGAAGACATCTTCTCTTCACAAATTCCTTTCAGTGCATGTGATAATGCTCTCCACTCCATAATTGCCGCTTATTTTCCATTCCTATACAAAAAACAATAGTTGGCGTTATTAGAGCGAATACTACTGAAGTTATCGCATAATTAAGTTCGTCGTTAAATAGTAGCATTCTGTGGGTGTAATCTGTAGGAAAAAGAGTAAATTTATATACCTAATAAGAGTACTTACTTGAGAGTGTTTCTTCTTTCTTCACCAAAATTTCATTTCACGCAAAAAGAGGCCAAAACTAAAACACCAGGAAAAAGTTTAAAATCACTTTTTTCTTTGGGGAGGGGGGGGGGTACCAGATTTCTAAAACATTGAGTTAGACAAAATGGTAACACATCCAGCGTACCTGGATGAAGTTTTGGCCCGGCACCTATGTTACCGACCAAGAGTTAGGAAAACCTGGCATTATTCGGGGCAGGTTCCTTCTTCACTAACCTTTCTTTGAGTGAACACTTTCATGTGGTCAGTCGAGATGGTGGTGATATAAATGAGAACATGGAATACCTACTGAATAAACACTGAGTGGACTTTGAATGTCCATCCACTTTTTTTCAACGTCAGTGTAAACATGAAGTCTTTGTAGATAGTCTATTTAGCAAAAAATGTCTAGTAAATGTTAGGTAGACGGTCCACAAGAGCGCCCCCTGAACTGGTCTCATTTTTCCACAAGAACATTACACGGTATGTATTATAATGGACATCTGTTGTCTATTTGACTAAAATGTCTGGTAAATATTAAGTAAACGGTCCGCAAAAGTATCCCCTGGTCTCTTTTTCAACGAGAACATAACACGATACATTATTTATGAGGACATCTGTCTCACTGATAGCTTTCATATATGTACTTGAAGCAGGTATTCCTTCCCCGTCTGTGTTCGTCATTTGATTCATTTCAAATAGCTTTTCACCCTTATGTGAGCCAGATAATCTGAAGAAGACTAATTATAACAATATTCCCACCTTCTGTCAACGTTATAAAACTGTAGGTAGAAAGCTTATCTAACTGTATCGTCATATTCATACCGTTAATCCGTGATTTTATGGCAGTTTTGAAGTTGAAATGTATGTCTGCTACGTGATAACTGAAGCGTAAATAATCAAAACTCACATTTGTCATTTTACTTCAAGGGCGCAAATGGGCAAAATACTGTACACAGGTGCCGGAATATCTTTGCTGTGCCTGTGAACGTGGAGTATATTGTACATATCGCACATTCACAGGTGCATCAAAGATATTCCTGCACCCGTGTACAGTATTTTGCCTAGTTGCGTCCTTGAAGTAAAATGGCAAATGCGAGTTTTGATTCTTTACGCTTCAATTGTTCCTTATTTCTCGCAGCAAAATGTGTATTCTGAAACGTCACTTGGTTACCATTTTGGCATTAGTCGGTTATTTCCTTAAATTTCTGATAGAACTAAATTTAGGTATTGCTATTGTGGACATGCTGATGTCAGAAATATGAAAGCGCAACTATTAAGTTTTGGAAGCGTTCCAGGATTTGAGGCCGCGAAACACTATCCACGCGGATATTAAAGTAAATGGGGATATAGGTACCTATGAATTTTTTTTTTTTAAGGTTACACATCCATGTCCTCAGTTCCGAGACATGGTACCATCAGTAAACGGAAATTAGGTATTTTCGTCAAATAATGCTCCATGAAATAATAGAGATTAAACAAATTTAAGTAGACATACCAACATGAGTGTGTGCATAGAGAATATTGATTTGACATTGAGTGGACATGTCCGCGTGGTCAGCCAAGATGATCTTGATATAAATGTGCCCACGCCGTAACAGCGAGTGAACATTGAGCAAATATGAATATTAACTTTTTTTTCACATTTATTCGCCATGAATTATTAACTGTCTACCAGACAGAAATGTCAATTTCTTTCCAATCTCCAAGTCAATATGAATTCTTTGTAGACAATCTACTAGACAAAAATATACAGTAGATATCAAATAGATGGTCCACAATAGTATGGTATTACACTGCAAGGATTGAAAGCGAGCTTTATCACGTCGACTGCGACTGTTAGCGGAGCGAGCCGAAGGCGAGTGAAGCTAGTCCTGCAGAGGTGTGATAACTCGCTTCAATCCTTGCATTGTAAGATATTTTGTATTAAAAATGCATCAAATTTCGCATTTTGATAGAGACAGCTCATTGTAGACATCTGTGAAAGAAAAATACGTGACGTCATCTTTTTTCAGTCCTTTTACAAGTCCTAGGACTGAAAAGAGTCTTCTGCGCATGTGCCGTAGCATTTACAAACGCAGCTGCGATCTATCGTGATAACGTGAACTTTCAATCTGCAAAATGAGACTGTTAAACCATTGTTTCGATGCATATGTAATACAAAATATAGGACTTGTAAAAGGACTGAAAAAAGATGACGTCACGTATTTTTCTTTCACAGATGTGTACAATCAGCTGTCTCTATCAAAATGCGAAATTTGATGCATTTGTAATACAATAGTATATTGCACGCCAAGGCTCGAAAGTGAGTGTTTGCAGGTCGAGCGCGTGAATTTGCGGAGCGAGCCGTAGGCGAGTGCCGCAAGCGCACAAGTCCTGCACACTCACTTCGAGTCTGGCTGTGCAAGATATTTTTTAATCCAGATGTACGGGAAAAAGAAAATTTTATTTGTTTTTGGAGAATGGATCAGGTAATAGCGAATTAGAGATGTAAACTATCGGACATTTTCGTTATCGATAACTATCGATAATTTCGTGGAATATATCGATAGTGCCAGTAAAATAAAAATCGAAACTCGAAACTGTGTACATCACAGTCTGAACTCGGAAGTCAAATGAAGCGCTGCGTAGAAAAAGGGCTTTCGACCGATAAGAAAAAAGAAATTCGTTGATCGAAAATCCTTCTTCCACGCAGCGCTTCATAATGAAATGAGTAGCACATTAGCGCTCGCGGCAGTGGTATGCGTAAGTTGATAAAGGAGCGGACTGTAATTTTTACTTTACAGAACAGTATTCTGTAAAGTAAATTACAGTCCTGTATCAAACTTGGAGCTACAAAGTAAAACTTTCGGAACGGTAAATAGACCCACAAAGAAGCATTTTCCGTGCATCTGGATTAAAATAGTATATTACACTGCAAGGATTGAAAGCGAGCTTTATCACGCCGAGTGCAACTGTTAGTGGAGCGAGCCGAAGGCGAGTGAAGCTAGTCGTGCGGAGGCGTGATAACTCGCTTCAATCCTTGCAGTGTAATATATTATTGTTCTACACATGCATCGAAAACGCGTTTTCGCGTAACAGTTTTCCGTAGCGAAAGAGACATTCATCGTTATCCTAGCGATCAGCACTGATAACGCGTTTTTATCTGTACTAGGAGTGAAAAGAAATTTTTTTCTGTACACTTGGAAGGAAACGATTCGAAATGTTCGCAACTAACGCGTACTATTTCGTTCGTCTTCTGTTCGATTATTAGTTTGTGGATACCTCCGTGGCAGCGGAAACGCATTTTCGAATTTCGATGCATTTGTAAAACAAAATATCTTCCAAGGCAAGGAGCGAATCAGGTTTATCACAACTCGTTCAATTTGCTCAACTCGCCTTCGGCTCGTCTTGCAGCATATTGAACTTGTCGTGATAAACCTCATTTTCGCTCCTTGACTTGAAATATATACTATACCATACTAAGGTAGTCTTTTTTTTTCACATAGGTAGACATTATACAATAAACGTACATCTGTTTTATAGGTCGAAACTTTGAATGTCAGCTAAATATGTCAATTTTCAGCCGGTAGACTATAATTATGTCCTAATTATATTATACCTCAGATAGTTTGAACGACCTATAGTATTGGCAAGCAGATAATGATGGACTAGGTACACAGATAACGGAATAACGAAACTATGAGTCCTGCAGACACAGGCGATAACAATGAAGATACGATAATTCGAAAAGTATGCTCACAGTTACGGGAGAACTACCAATCCTCACGTCTGTTCAACAACATTAGGTATAAATTCCAGCATACAGCAATAGTTCACATTTTTCGATGTTTCAGTTTCAATTCTTTCAAATTTCATTAGCTATCATATATGACGGTTAATGCGCTGCTACTCTGCTGATGGTGTGAGCAATTCAACATGATAAATGAGTAGCTATATAGCTATTCTTGATAACTAAAGTAAGATTCAAGAATGTTTCACAAAACCAAAGAAGATGAAATTAAGAAAGTTGCACATTATGACGTCAAGTACACTTCTATTAGAAATGTATCATCAGCTATTACGGATTCTACAGAAGTTGTTGAAACAGCGAATAATTTAGCTGCTAAGTCAAGTTTGCCCACAAATAAAGCATCAGTGGAGCTGGGTATACCCACAACTGGAACATTCAGCCAACAACGGTAAGATTTCTTTAGAAAACAGCAAAAATAATACCTATAAGTACTACAAATATAACTGCAAGGTAAGAGTGTTGGTGACTACCCACCTATACTTTGGGAAGACTTTAATTATAGTAGATGATCCATAGTTGGCCTTTTGAGGTGTAAGTGAAAAATAAGTTATTTACATTTTTTCAAGCTTGTACCAATTTTACTGGGAAGCAATTATCATGGTGATATTGATAGGGCAACTGAACAGGTGCCTGGAACAGCGTTACATACTACAAATCACGCATTCTGTAGGAGAGTTGCATTAGTGATGGAGCAATAAAATTTTGTCCCCATTATAATGATTTTTACATGCAACGTTATTCCATAATGGTTAATGAATCGTTCCTGAAATATTTTAAGCAAGTGGAACGTTGCTCCATTAGCTGGGAGTGGTGATGGGAGAAAAGAACATTCTGCGCTTTATTCATTCTGACCCTACTTGTAACAATATGCGTTCTTCCACAAATGAAACAAAAACTTTACCCAAAAAGTAACATATAACGTTGCTCGCTAGCCATCTGTTCAACTGTCTGCAAATCTTCACTTCAAAAATGCTTTCAGAAAACCCTCTGTGGGCCCTGAAATTCTTCTCGCTTACATAGCCTTCACACGGAACTATAAAATACTATCGACACGGGCATTAAGTACAAAGCATGCGGACACATTCCTTTGTCTACAAAGTTGTACTTTAGCATGGTAAGGTCAAAGCGGTGGTACTATAACTAAACAGAAATTATTTCAGTAAAATAATTTCCCATGGCAAAGTATAATGTTCGAAATGAAATTCCATATGAAAGGTCTCATTGTTCTATATTTTCATCAATTTTGTATACCTATAACGTAAAAATTATTTTTGACTTTACATATATAGAGGTATAACAGAGGTTAAAATAGTTCAAGTACATGCACCAACATGGATATATGCATTATGGAATATTGACTAACTTGACTTTGGGTGAACACATCCATGTGGTCAGACGAGATGGTGTTAATATAAATGTGAACATGATGGAATATTAAATGAGCACTGTGTGGACATACATGAATGTCCATCCACTTCTTTTCAACCTCATTGTAAACACAGAATCTTTGTCGGTAGTCAACTTGACACAAATATCTAGTAAATATTAAACAGGTACACAGTCCACAAAAACGACCTATAAAATGGTATTTTTTCCCCCACAAGAACATTACGCGGTACATTTATCTGGATATCTGTCTTGCCATAGGTTTTATACATTTGAAGCCGAATTTTTTCCCCGTCTGTGTTCGTCGATTGATTCAGTTTTAAATCCTCAGGTGGCCCAGATAACGTACTAAAACTAATGATAACAATATTCCATCCTTCTGTAAAAATTGTAGAAGCATATAGGTAGAAAGCTTATTTAATTGCGTAGCTATATATCTTCAGGTTTATACCGCCGTGGATCTGTGATTTTATGGCAGTTTTGAAGTTGAAATGTATATCTGCCAGACGATAACTGGTCGTTATTTCTCACAGCAAGATGTATATTCCAAAACGTTACTTGGTTACTATTTTGGCTTTCTTTGGCTTTTTCCTTCAATTTCTGATAGAACTGAATATAAGCATTGCTATCGTGGAGATGACATCGAACCAAACAGTAAGCAATGGAAACGAAACCAAAATCATTGTAAGTACAAGAGAGGATGAAAAGATTGTAGATTATTCAACTAGCATTTCAGCTGGTGTTGTGGGACGTATGGCGATGCACGCATGCCAAAGTGGCCCCTGAGACACCGCACCCCCGGCTCCGGAAACTACCCTTTCGGGCATCGCATCAGTACCAAGGGGAACGCTTTGGGGCCGGGCCCGAGCCCCCATTTCTCCTGGCCGGAACGGTGCGCGCATCCTGCCAGGGCCACCGCGGGGTTCCCTACTGACCGAGGTCCGCGCTCCCAGAGCACTCACCTGGAAATTTCAGGTCCCCCGCAGCCGGACGCGCTGCCTCTTCCTCTTCACTCACTCATCGTGTGGGACTCTTCCGATTGAAGCTCCAGCCCTTGCACTGCGGGCAAGCTCTGCTCCAGCCCTGGTGCTACGGGCGAGCTTCGCTGGATGGTGTCCGCCGCCGCAGTAGCAGCAGCAACCTCCGCTTCTCCTCCTTGCGTCCTCTGTCTCGACCACTCAGCCTCCATCTTCCGTCGCATGATGGCCGAAACGAAACCCGACACCCGGTTCCAACCGCTTCGGCTCCTCAACAGCTCCGGGACCAAGGTGTCCGGCGCAAGACGGTCGATCACGCCGTCTCCGGGATCGATCGTGACCGCCCCGCGCCTCACCTCCTCCCAGGCGTCGCACTCGAACAGCGTATGCCACGGCGTGTCCTCCTCTCCGCTTGCACAGAAGGTGCACTCTGCGCTTGCTGCCAACCCCATCCGGTACAGGTATGACCCGAAGCAGCCGTGTCCGCTCAAGACCTGGGTCAGGTGGAAGTTCAGGCTTCCGTGCTTCCTACCTAACCACAGGTCGAGCTCGCCGATCAGCTCCCGAGTCCACTCGCCTTTCGAAGACTGGGCGAGCCTCTCCGTCCATCGCTGAAGCGTGGTCAGCTGAATGCCACGCTTCGCCCGGCGTGCCTCCTGCCGCGTTCTCGGCTTCTTCTGCGCCTTGTAGGACTGCGCCAACTCGTCGACCTTCAGCTCGATGGGTGGAAGGCGCGCCAGCACGCCTACCGACTCCGTTGACACGGTGCGATACGCGCTGACGCACCTTAGCGCGACTCTCCGCTGAACCTTCTCCAGCTCCACTCTCCGGTACGGGGTCTAGACGGCGTCCGCGAAAACCGGTGCGCCGTACATCAGGACCGAAAGCACGACGTTCGCGTACAACCTCCGCTTCTGCTCCCGCGGGCCACCCAGGTTCGCCATCAGTCGCGACAGCTGCCCGGCGACCCGGTCCGCCTTCATCGCCGCTCTCCGGAAGTGCTCACGGAACGACAGCTTCCCGTCGAACCACAGCCCCAGGTACTTCAGCGCTGGACTTGGCGCGATCCTCTCGCCTTTCAGCACGAATGTTGGTTGGTCGTACTTGCGGCGCGTCGTGAACAGAACTGCTTCCGTCTTCTGCACCGCCAAGCACAATCCCGCCGACTCGATCCATCTGGTCAGCAACTCCAACGCCCGGTTGACCTTGGTTGCAACCTCCGCTGTTGTCGCGGCTTGGCACACCACCAGCGTGTCATCGGCATAACAGATGAGTTTCACGCCTGGTGGGACCGCCAGCCGCAGCAACCCGTTGAAGGCGACGTTCCACAGGGTGGGTCCGAGGACCGACCCCTGAGGAACGCCGCACGTCATCGCCCTCGTGACTGGTCCTGTCGCCGACTCCATCTCGATCCATCGCCCGCAGAAATAGCTCCGGATAATCCGCACGAGGTAGCCCGGCACCCGCGCCTCCTCCAACGCCAACACCACACATGAGTACGGTATCGAGTTGAAGGCGTTGCGAATGTCCAGACTGACCGCCGCACAGAACTCTCCGTCGCGTATCGCCTTTGCCGCCATCGCCTTCAGTCTGAGTGCTGCATCCGCTGTCGAACGGCCGGTCCTGAAGCCGTACTGGCTGTTCGAGATCGTCCTCCGCCTCTCCAGGTGCGCCTCCAGTCTATCCACGATCGTCCGCTCGAACACCTTCCCCACGGTGTCGAGCAAGCAGATTGGCCGGTATGAAGATGGCTGCCCGTCTGGTTTCCCTGGCTTCTTGATGAGGGCAAGCCGCGCCACCTTCCATCGGTCCGGAAATGTCCCCTCCTGCAACGCGCGGTTAAACACGCACCCGATGCAAGGACTCCCACACGACGTTTGGGATCATGTCAGGCCCTGGTGCCTTCCGCTTCTTCGTCCGGATCCGCTCGATAGCACTGTCCACTTCGCCGATGCTCAGTGGACAGAACTCCTCTGTGGCCTCTCCAGACGATGATGCCGGTAGTGGTGGGCGCTGCGGGAACAGCTCCTCCACCACCTTCTGCAACACTCCCGACTCCATGCGGCTCGTTACCGACGGCCCCCCGGCCCTCCGCATCACAACGTGATACGGCTTGCCGAAGGGGTCGCGGTCCGCCTCCTGTCGCAGCTCCTCCCACGCCGTCTTCTTACTCTGCCGGATGGCCGCCTTGAGGGCTCGGCGCGCCTGCTGGTACCGCTGCGAGGCTTTACCCGTCCCTCCGTCATCCCGTCCTGTCCGCTGACAGCGACGACGGAGGCGGTTACATTCCTTCCGCAGCTCGGCAATCTCAGCTATAAGAACTCTTAACATTACTACTAATTGTTGAGTACAACCAGCGGAATTTAACTGGACGTCAGTGGAGTCAGGTGTCATCATCAGTGCTTCTTCCGTCGGTTCAATTTTCGCTTTCCTCAGTGGACCACTGGTTCATAAAGTCGGTGGTGCGAGAATCATGGGCACTATGTTTATGTCAATGGCGATCATAGAATTGTCATCACCATTCCTAGTTGTTACAAATGTGTACCTATTTATCATGGGACGGACATTCCTTGGATTTTGTAAGGTATAGGTATTAAGTCTCAGTTCAGTCACAGCCTTCATTTTAGAACGTATACTTAGTTCAGTGCCAGAAATATAGAATTAGATGCCATCATGTAGGTATCTTATTCATATCGAATGTTTTTAATGGCAGGGGGTTTCACAAGCTGGTTTTATAGACACTTTTGCCCGTTGGTCACCACCAGAGGAACGGACACGCTTGATTGCAGTAGCTTTCACTGGACATCTTCTGAGGTGGTGTTTGAACTACCCAATTTCAGGCTACATAGCATACACATTAGGGTGGCGAGCAATATTGTACAGTACAGGTAGGTGAGACAACTCATGTTCTTCCGAAATGATTTCACATATTTATGGAAAATAAGCTAGGAAATAAGAAGGCTTCATTGTCTACAGAACAGACAAAGCGATAGATACATTATGGTTACCTATTTAAGGAACTGTCACGTTGGTCTGGAGTATTATTTGGTTAACGCTTGTGAGGAACAGTCCAGCTGATGACCACATATTGATATCAGATGCAGAAAAAAGCTATTTAAAGAATAATAATATACCTAGCGAAAAAGTGAGTATTATATGACACATTATAGCTTAGTTCCGGTAATTAAAACTATTCCCACGTTTTGTTCCATGTGTCACTACTTGTTTCTTACTTGTTTAGACTGTCATACCATGGAAAAAAATACTAACATCGAAACAAGTTTACGCCTTACTCAATGAGTTCTTTTGCGCAGCATGGTGTTCTTCATTTGTATCTAAATGCTTACCGCTTTATATTAAAGGTAAATAAATTAGTAGTAAGTTCTTTAAATACGAACGATCACTGGTGGACTGAAATTATTGCTTTATTTTCTAATCCCTTGGATGAACCCACACCTAGTTGCAGGAGCACGGTCTGTCGCTATGGCTTACTTCAGTAAATTAGTTTGTTTACATCTACCTAATAAGATATTGAAATACACTTATGTAGCACACACTCAGTAGTAAATATGCATAGGTATTTTCTTGTTGCAACAGATACGTACAATGCGAATATCCGAAACATTGGGTTACTAGCTGGTATCCCTATGCTATGTAGTGTCATTGCCGTACCATTTGCTGCCTTTACTGCTGATTACCTTCGATTAGGAGTTTTTACCCCTGGACAAGTGAGTTCTGTTAGAGTTACCTATATTAAAGGTACATGTCATTTGCGAATCCTGCATTTTTATAAAAATCACTGTACACTTCATATTCCCTACACTAATGATGTAACAATATGAATTCATATTGATATAAATTCATATCAACATCATCGATATTTAGTTTTTCAATCGATATACATCGATTTCCCGTATTTATCACCTTACGAGTGTTTTTTTTATCAATTATAGCGCACTGAAAGCCTGATGATCAGAAAGAGAGAGCCAAGAAACTCTCCAAGTTCTTCTTTAATAGTGACTGGGAACAAATTCTTCTAATATAGTTACTTGAGAGTTGAGACAAAATCAAAATTTCAACATTTTCCTGATGAATTATGTTTCATTTTCTTGATCCTTTTTTAGTTTTACCAGTTTTGATGTCTGTATTCGAAGTATAATAGGAGAGAACAGGAAAATGAGACCAATTTGCTGTCTATCCACCTCTAAAGTACTGATGTATTATAATTATTGCATTGATTTATCACTTTTTACATTGGAAAATTAGAGTATCCAACCATCCACACCCACACGAAATAGTAAAACCCATGAGTTATGAAAAAACGCAGAAAACAGGCTTGAAAACTCGATATATATCGATATAAAATTTTTGCGATATATTACATCACTACCCTATACATAATAATTTGGAAATATGTACACTTAATTCCAAGTTATACCTGAACGGGTGTCAAAACACTGACAACGATTTGAGATAGAAATCTATAGCTGTCAAGATATAGGTAGATTCTATTCATGATGTTCAACTTAAACGTATACAATAAATTGTAATGTTTGCTACATTATATTATTTCAGGTTCATCGAGTATTCATTTCAGGAGGACAAATATTTACCCTCATCTTTTTACTAGTTTCTATAATTTGGAGAAAGTTTGTGTTGTCTATGATTTGCTTTTGTCTAATAAGAGTGGCTTATAGTTTTGCTAATACATCATATCAGTAAGTTTTCACCATGGATACATTTATACACCAGATTATTTAGTAGAACTATAAACGTAATGTGGACGTTTTATTTCAGAGTTATCGTCATAGACATGGGTGGACAGTATGCTGGCGTTCTCAAGTCGATGGTCGTCACCTGTTTTTCTTTAGGACACTTCCTCAATCCTGTGGTATTAGGATACATGGTTCCAAAACATGTGAGTTAAATATGATATCCATGTGAATAGGTCCGTGTAGTTGAGTTTTGAACTGAAACGCTATCCAGTATGCCGATTCTCATTGCTTGCGCTAATTTTCTGTAGGACCTCCATTTAAACGAATGCATGAAATTTTTTGTTTTCAAGGGATAGAGATAAGCAGGTCTCAGTACTAAGCTTGATAATGTTTGTTTAGACTGCAGCCGAGTGGAACTGGTACTTTATTTTCCTCAGCTGTATTTCAATATATGGCATTTTCGTGTTCCTAAGAGTCGGTGGTGGTGACCACCAGGCATGGGCTGAGTCGCCAAAACCAGAAGACGGGAAATCATCCACTTCCAGGGGTGTAGTATGTCAAAAACCAATCAACGCATATCAAGCATGATAATGGAAAGAGAGAAAAAGAGGAAGATGAAATCAATGCATTTTGTTGACCTAACGTGCAATATGTTAATTCCAATTTCTTTATTATGAATTAAATTTTTAATTTATCTTGTCAAACGTTACAGGATACATGCAAATACACACATTCCCATAAAAGGTATTGCGTTCAACTTGTTAGATTAGGTCTTATCTATCGTCTACTGCTACATCATTTTCCAACTCATTGTCAGAAATCGCTGCAGCAATATGAATTACGAGAGCACTTGATGGACAACAACATGTTAATTCAACCTCCTTCCTGCAATTCTAGCATCAAGGCAACAAGAATGGATAATGCGCCCTCTAACCCGCCTCCATCCAATCAAACCTGTATAGCTGACTGAGCCACATCTTACCATGCAGATTCGTAGAACAGAGAAAATACTCGCTCGTGGCCGAACAGGCCACACCATCTCCAGGCACAGTTTTTATTACAAATGGCTATCACCGCCTACTTGTGAGACTTACAATACTCGGCTAAATGTACTTCATATTATCATTAATACTCGTCCTAAATTTAATCCTGCAGGCAGGGGCGCGACCAGAACTTTTTTTTTGGTGGGGGTTAAAATTGAGAACAAAAACTTGAGCAGGGGTGGAAACTCGAGTTGGTACCTGCCTGATTTGGTACCTACCTATTTTCATGAAGTGTTGTTTTGTTAATTCGAATCTTGGGAGGTGCTATAGCCCCCTCATTGGTTGCGCCCTTGCCTGCAGACCTTATCTACTGTAAAGCCAACCCCTTTCCCGTATTGGAGACACTCACTGTTTCATCTGCAGAGATCACTTGATTTCTTTCTTTTTTACAGAACTGTAATAAATTTAAGATCACAGCTGTAACTCTTTTCGTCATTACTAGTGGCGTAACATTATGAATTGTCTGCAACGACGTTGAATATAAAATATTGATTGATTGAATTATGAACAGAAAAAATGTCACTTCAATAATATCGAACTGAACCTGGCGAGCAATCCGATTTTGAAACCCTCATTTCAAAAATTTGAATCAGGTTAGACATATTCACTGATTTTAAAAATATCAAATTTAGATCAGTGAGCCTCTTCCTCTCTATTTCAAAATTTTTAAAAGGGAGGCAAACATCTTATCTATTTTATGAATTTATAGTTGGATTTTCACATTGGAACCAAATTTCAAATCATCGAACCAGAGCTCACGACTGACGAGCAAATTCATTTCAAAAATTTCTGGCAATGATCTGCGAGCATGTCAGTTTGAATAATTTTAATGAGTGATCGATAAGCACCCTAATTTTGAACACATGAGGTTGACATGTAAATTGATATCAAAATTAGCAAATTTTAGTTGGCTAGCTCGTCTCTTCCTGTAATTTCAAAATTGTTGTACGGGAATTAGCCAGCCAGTTTGTCAATTTTATCAGTTACTAATTGGAGTGTACGAGTGTATTTAATTTGAAAATTTCACATTAGGAACGGCGATTTTAACATTTTTGAATTAAAAGTTTGCAATATTAGCACACTGTCTCAAGTTTTAGAAGCTCTCATTAGTAGCGATCAATACTTTTACCAGTGGTGACGGACAAATCATGGCACCTAGAAAAAATAAAGAAAAATTTCTTATCCGAGATTTTTCAAAAGACGCCTTCATTTTCATTTTTTGTAGGTACCTAACATGGAAGAAATTATATTCAGTAGCAATTTTCCAGGAAGTTAGTTTCCCTTCGTTCCTCCCAGGATCGCCACCATTGAAAATTCCTGAACCCAATTTTCATGTTAATTTGACTAATAGGTATGTTACTAGGTGTTTATAGAGCGAGGTCAAGAAGTACATAATGAATAATATTTTTATTTGGTTCTGGAAATCATCGAATATGCTGTCAAGATTTGACCGAAATATGAAAATTGAGGAATCTCAATGGACAGCAGGGGCAACAAAAATGAACATATGTACCGCATGGATATTATCGCCAAGATTTTTAAGGTTGCAGACATCGTGTCAATTTGACCCCCCCCCCCCCTCTTTGGAAATTGAAACATCGACGATTGAGGAAGCACATGAAAGAATGTAACAAGATACTATTTTTATGAGGTTAAACGTGCTCAATTTGTTCTGGCTTAGAGATCCGTAGCGAAACAACATTAACAAAGGGAAGAATCAACATTTTCCCAACTTCTGAAGTGAAAACATCGAAATAAAAAGTTTTAACTAAGCACCTGAAACTGCATCTAACTGAGCACCTGAAATTGTTAACAATTTGCCAAGTGTATGCTTTGAAATATAATTGAGGTAAGCAATTCCTAGAACCTCCCTGGCTCAGACCTTCTGCAAAGAAAAATCTTCTTTTACAGTTTTTTCCATCTCAAGTTCGAATTCTACTATACTATAAGTACTTGTAATGTTCATACCAATAAAATTCCGCCACATTCAAGTGTTCAGGTTTAATTATTGTACGAGTCAGAATACGTTTTACAGAAACTTGCCACAACCTGGTTCTATACTTCGCTACTCCATCTATGTATTTTGGAGTACCTAATTATAGCTCATGCTATCATCTTTTTCATTAATAAATATACTCGCATTTTCCCTTATGTACGAGTATATAAGCAGAGCGTTTTATTCTCAAAAGGTACTGTCCCACATTTTTACAAAAAATAAATAAATAATAACATACCGTCAACTGAGCTAATATCGGATACCGGTGGTAATGCAGCCACTCATGACTTATTGTTTGCTGATAACGATATTAGCGCTCCTACAACAAGTCATGAGTGGCTGATACTACCATCGGTGTCCGATATTATCCCATTTGATGGTAACACAGAAGTGTCTTATCGTATCGAGAGTGCTGAATCCGATTTTGCTGCCCATTCTGTGTCAAATTCTGAAGCATATTAAACCTGTTTTGACATAAAATGCCTAGAAAAATCACATTCAGCGCCCCCGAAAGTAAGGCGAACACATCCAATTTTTTGTTAATATGTTGGATAGTACACGTTTTGGAAATTAACGCTACCTGTAAGCACTCATTTGTGAAAGTAAAATTTCAAAATAAATTTCATCTTGGACACTTTTTAAATGCATGCATAATGATGGGTAAACGCTGATAGTTGGAGCTGAGGTAGTCAATTTTATAAAATTGAAGATTATGTTTCATAAGAGTTAAGACCACAAAAGTCAAATACAAACCTAATCTACAAATTCTAAGGGAATATGAGGAATGGATTCTCAAACCGAAGTTCGCGAATGTTTTCAAATTTATCTAGTATTTATATAGTTTTCGAAACATTCAACTATCTGGTCCTCTCAGATTCACTTTCCTCCTTCAAGTCAATGTCTGATCGCCTTTCAACGTACACTCTCGTCCAATGCATCCATCTCATTTCCTTCACCACCAAGAGCATTTCACTCATCTGGATCCCAAAAGCCATATTGGTGTCCCAGGAAATGAGACAGTTGATCAAGCAGCACAGCAAGCTACACGGCTCCCTTATATACCGCGTCACCTCCCTATCTTAACAGATCTTACTTTCGCCATCCGCCAGACCATTTTGCGTAAGTGGTTCAAAGAGTGGCGGCACCAAGCCTCTCGGCGCAACAAGCTCG
The DNA here is from genome assembly GCA_031841125.1 of Acanthococcus lagerstroemiae. Classification (NCBI taxonomy): domain Eukaryota; kingdom Metazoa; phylum Arthropoda; class Insecta; order Hemiptera; family Eriococcidae; genus Acanthococcus; species Acanthococcus lagerstroemiae. The sequence continues at coordinate 34,935,810 of CM063112.1, forward strand.
CACAAATCAAGCTTACACCTGTCCCCTGGTCAACGTCCCAACGTTCCTCCCGCCGCAAAGAAGTTATCATCACCCGCCTAAGGATTGGACATACACGCCTCACACATACGCATCTTCTCACTAACCTTTATCCCCTCAACTGCCCACACTGTGAAGATGAAGACCCTCTTATCGTGGACCACCTCTTCTCTTATCCCTCCCTCACCTGCCTTCGTAACTCTCACCACGTCCCCCATAGTCGAATTTTGGCCCTCTCCAACACCCATAAGCACGCAAACAATACCCTCATCTACCTATCAGCTGCTGGATATCTCTGCGACTTATAGACAACAACCTTTTCCGAGCCCATATCCCGAGAGTATAGCTCCGTGGCTCGATAATAATAAAATAAAGAAGAAAAAAAAATCAGAGCCAAAGAAAGTCAGAGCCAGTGGGCACGTGGAATTCAAGAATTTCAAATTGAATTTGGTGAGCATGAACATTTCAAACATTTGGTATCGATCCTAAGTAGACAGACACTAAATAGAATAAGTCCCCCCTAAAAGAACAGAGCTTAAAAGAATATAAGTAAATGTATGCCAACATGAATGTACACAGAGGAAACTTTGACTGGAAAATGGGTGGACACAGTGTGTACCCTAAGCTCTTCATTGCAGCTGTCCAAATTGGAAAATTGATGGTTTTACAATTTTTCTCCTACCTCAGTACCACACCCCTCCCTCTCCCCGGAGACCAAAATATACAATCCAATTTCACTTCAAGATTCAAATATGTATGTACCTACACTGCTACACTTATATGTTGTAGTATTTTGGATGTGAAAATCCTTTAAAATACTTAAATATGATGGCGATAAGAAATTTGCAAAAAAAAAAAAAAAAAAAAGCGAGTTCCTGTTGATGTGTAACGAAAAATAAAGATATATGATAAACAACGATTAAGGTTGAGAACGCTTGTAAGTTGGTGTGTTCGATTTCTTTTAAAATCATTATCGGGCTCCGATTTTATTTTCATACGTTATTACTGTGCCGTTTTATGGATCAACTAATTGGTTAGTTGGTTCCCCCGCCAAAGATGGATATTCGTAAGTTTTTGACTGGAAGAAAGAGATCACGACTTTTGAATTTTTTAGATTAAGTATTACATTCGTTTTCATTACGTGGGTCATTCTTCAAAAATATTGATAAGTATTTCAGGTATATTTTTTCATGGAGGAAAGTAGGGGATATTTGAACTTTTATGATGGGAGTTGTTAAGAGGCGTTCTGTATAACATATTGGTAAGATCGGGCATACAGAGAGGGACTTTTGTATTTTGGCATGGCAATCAAAATGATAAATACCATGCCGAAGGACACATGAAAAGTCCATGCCGAAAGACAATAGCAACAGAAAGTGTTCTGTCGTCGATTAGTAGGTTCTAAAACAAAAATTATATGGAGAGTTGATAAAGGCATATACTAACTCATTAATTAGATGTAATTATGTTTGGATGATGAATGTCTATCGTTGCATAAAAATGAACATGCCGAAAGACACTTTTTTTTAATTCTTAATTTAAGACAATAATACGCGAATGCACGAGTCTCATATAAAAAAAACAAAAAAAAAAACGGGGATTTGATATGCGGACCGTATTGCTCTGATAAGAATATAGAATTTGACCATTAATTGCGGCGACAAAATATTGAAACTCCTGTTTTGTGATTGGTTGAAAAAGAGCCATGCCGATGGACAAAAATCGAGGGGCAATTTTCGAAGCTCTGGCCATACTGACTCCCACCTGTGAAGATACGGTTTCAATGTTACCTTGTGATTCCTTCATCCATTTAAAGTAGCACTACGTTTTCAGTTTGTTCTAATATACCTACAGCTTGAAAATTCAGAAGGAAGAAAAAAAAAATACATAATAATAATAAAAATTGTTCGACGGACAGCCATACTGACAGACATTTTAGCATATTTAGTCCAATTTTGACCCATTAAAACTGGGTCAAATTTTCTTCTGAAAGCTTGAAAAAGTAGAATTGAGTCATATCTATCAACGAAAAAAAATGAAAATGCCCGTACCATTAATAACTTGTGAGATAAATGCTCCGGACTGAAATACCAACATTTTCAAAGAATAACCCACGTTCATTATTTATTCTGTGATCATTTAATGAATTTTTCAAAATTATGATTTTTTTACATTCGTTTTCATTTTTTTGAATAAATAAAACTTTCAGAAGCATGTTCTTTTTTTATTTTTCAGAGCTGCCCAAAGTTTTTGAAGGTGCCCAGCAAGTTTTTAGTAGTGTCCGATATGGGCGGTACTGCCCGTTAGGATACACACTGGATGGATATGTCCGTGTGTAGTTAGCAAAAATAATGAAAATGTGCCCACGCAATACTGGAAATTGAACGTGAATGTCTATTTCTTTCAACCTTCATATCTTTGCATGAATTCAATGTAGCCCGTCTATTTGACAAAAATGTCCATTTCTTTTCAACCTCTCTATACGTCAACATGAATTTTTTTTTTTTTTTAAGATTTTTACTATTTAAAAAGGATTATAATCTTAATACTAATCTAGAGTTACAGTATCTCAATAATATTAAAGCGAGTGCAGAATTCTAGGAATAGGAATATGTAGTCGTGGTTGTCTGAGAGGAGGTGTTCAAGTGTAAGTGGGAATCGTAAGGAGTTACGTAAAGCTTGGTGTGTGGGGCAGTCAATTAATATGTGTTTAATAGTTAGGTTAGTGTGACAACTGTTACATTGAGGAGGGTTGGATTTCAGGAGAAGGTGGGAATGAGTTAAGGATGAGTGGCCTATTCTGAGTCTAGATAGTGATGTTTCGTTTGGCCTATTTTTTTGTGTTAGAGTGTGCCAAGGAAAGATGTTTGGTTTAATTTCACGAAGTTTATTGTTTTGTAGGTCCAGGTGTTATTACATAGGGAGAGATATTCTGTGTGCACTTGTTTAATAAAAAGTTTTAGGTTGTCTTGTATAAGATGTAGTATTTTGCTGGTAGTGATGCTTGTATCTGCTAAGTGTAGTTTGAAGCGGTAGGCTATGTTAGGTATAGAGTGTGGTGTTAGAGGCGAGGTGAGTGTTGTTGTTAGTACGTGTTTTAGAGGTTTGAAGTAGTCAAGATTTTTGTAGTGTATTTGCTAGTTAGGTATTTAGTGGTAGACAGTTTTACTTGATAAAAATGTACCGTAAGATGATGATCCACAAAATTATCTACCTAACTCCTCTTTTTTCAAATAGATAGTATATATGGTTATGTGTACATGTGTTTCGCGGGTCGAAAATCTGAATGCTATTTAAGTATGTCATTTTTTTGTAGTAAGTTCTACTCAATTGTAGCTCAGGTAGGTAGGTAGTTTGAACGACTGATAGTATTTTGCTACTAGATAACGATGCAATAGGAACACGGATAATGGAACGACCAAAGTATAAAAGTCCTGCAGACACAGACGATAACAATGAAGACCTCCAATAATTCAAATAGTTTGTCGATAGTAACGAGGAACTACCATTCCACACTTGTGTCTGACCACATCAGGTATAAATTAGAGCATACAGTTATAAGTCTTCATTTGCCGACGTACCTTTTTTTTTTCTTTCAAATTTCATTCGCCAACATATGACGGTACAATGCGCTGCTGTCTTCTAGTTGCTGTCAGCAATTCAACGTGATAAATGATTATACTCATTTAACAGTGCCTTTGATTACGAAAAAAACATTTAATAATGTTTCACAAAACCAAAGAAGAAATTAATAAAGTCGCACATTATGACGTCAAGTACACTTCTATTGGAAATGTGTCATCAGTCATCACGGATTCCACAGAAGTTGTTAAAACGGCGAATAATATCGCTGCTGAGTCAAGTTTGCCCAAAAATAAAGCATCAGTGGTGGGCATACCCGCAAGTGCAACACTCAGCCACCAACGGTAAGAACTCCAGTTACCATTTTAGTTTTGACACCTATCGGTATCTTATGGGCAACAATTTAGCTTGGGCGATTCCTGATTCTTCTCAGAATGTTTTCAGTATTCCCGAGGTGAAGTTTTTGGCATTATCGCTTTTGAGTCGATCTGGGCACTTCTACACCGGCTGAATTTCTCTCGCAAAATTTGTACACATAGTTTTTCAGAAGATGTACTTTTCATAATGGTATAACCTCTTTAAAGCGGCTTTAGAAATCTACAATGACTATAGCAGAGTTTCACTTCCCGGTAATGGGCACTTATACCTAGTCAATTGATAAATATTCCCAAGGCGAGTGGGCAGTTTTCTTCACCATAGTTGTTCTTGTCTTTCCTCAGCAATTACTAATGCTGATGCATGGATCTGCAATTTCACTATGGATGAAATGTTGGAGTCTCACAATCCATCTCTCAATTCTCGCATTTGGCACTCGGATTTCGGTCTAAACAATATTTTTACCAGTTTATCTAGAGGTTTACGATTGATCATTAAGGTAAACTTCTTGCCAATCAAGTAAAGAGAAAACTTTTCGCAAACCCAAACCAGGCCCAGTGCTTCTCAGTCTGTATCCCTACTCAGTCTGAGTCAGGCTTCTTCTACTGGCGTATGCAACAACTTCTGGCCCAGTGTCGCCTTGCTGATGTGTAGGACTGCTCCAAGTCCTATTGGACTGGCATCTATCAGAAGGATCACTTCTGCTTCTCTACAGCAGGCAGCAAAACATTTCTGGTATATCGGACAGTTCTGCTTTCATCTTCTCGAATGTCTCTTGTCTTTGTTCCTACATGAATGGCGCGTTCTTTTTGAAATGCTTTCTCAATGGGACTGTCATCAACATTGAATAATAAGGGACTCAAGAAAACTGGCAAGTTCGACATTGTTCATTGACTGTCGAAATTCTTTGATCGCCTGGATGTTGTTTTCCTGGGGGCAGATTTGATTATTTGAAATTTGATGTTCTCGAAACATAATTCTTTTTTAGTGCAACTCTGATTTTCCCTTATTTAGCGATATAGGTACATTAGACTCCAAATGTTCCATCACTCATTTCAGGAACACTTCATGTTCTGTTTCACGGCGACTGTATGAGATAATGCCATCAAAGATACCAGCATGTATAGTAAATCTGTTCATATAGCAGCTAAGAGTGAATGGATGGAGGAACAATGCGAAGAAATCGAGGCTCTGGCAGAAAAACATGACTCCTTCCGCATGCACAAACAGATCAAAGCAGTTACTGGTGTAGGTTTTAGACACAAGTCGTCTAGACTGCTAGATAACCAAGGTGTACCAATCATTAAGAAGGAAGACAAGGAAGAGGCCTGGAAGATATACTTAAAGAGACTCTTTTCAGACAATAGACCAGACAGCCCTACGCTTGACCCGCACCTGGAACACGGCCCCGCAATCCTTGAGTCTGAGGTAAGACATGCTATCAAACTTATCAAGTGCAGGAAAGCCACTGGACCAGATAAGATTCCTGGAGATATAATTCGGCTCGTGAATGAAGAAAATATCAAAAACCTAACTAAACTTTTCAATCGGATCTACAATTGCGGAGAAATTCCAAAAGAGTGGTTAAAATCGTCATTTGTACTCATACCGAAAAAACAGCTACCAAAGGAATGTGGAGACTACCGCACCATCAGTCTGATGAGCCACCTACTGAAGGTCTTTTTGAGGATTATTCACCACCGAATACGAACAAAATGCGAGGCGGAACTATCAGATACCCAATTTGGATTCCGTCCTTGTGTTGGAACAAGAGAAGCTATTACAGCTGTCAATGTCCTGCTACAGAAAAGTAGGGAAATGAATAAAGACACCTTCATCTGCTTCATAGATTATGAGAGGGCCTTCGATAATGTCCAACATGAAAAATTAATAAAAGTTCTAGAGCGAATTGGAATCGATAGAAACGACCTACAAATCATCAGGAATCTGTACTGGAAACAAGAAACCGAGCTAATCTTAGGGACAAATTAAGACAATGTGGACTTCAAGATACAACAGGGTGTGCGGGAGGGATGCATACTTTCTCCCCTGCTTTTTAATGTATATGCGGAGCAAGTATTCAAGGAATCAATCATTGACTCGCCACAGGGAATCAAGATTAATGGAAGAATTATCAACAACATAAGGTACGCTGACGATGCTGCAATCTTGGCAGATAACCTACAGGACCTACAGCACTTACTGGACTGCCTGAACTCTGCTGGAAAGAGATACAACCTGAATATAAATGTGAGGAAAACGAAATGGATGGTATTTAGCAAATACCAATCCAACACTGGCGGAATTACCATCAATGGCGAGCAGGTGGAGCGGGTGAATAGGTTCAAGTACCTTGGCTGTACAATTACAGAAAACTTAGATCTGGACACAGAGGTCAAAATTAGATGCGGATGGGCACGGACGGCCTTTGGGAAAATGAGGACATTGTTGTGTGATAGAACTCTGAGCCTAAGGGTGAGACAGCGTATAGTACAGTGCTATATATATATCCCATTCTACTGTACGGCATAGAGGCGGCCACACTCAACAGACGGCAAATGGAGCGTTTTGAGGCTACAGAAATGTGGTTGCACAGAAGAATGCTCAAAATCTCGTGGACCACCAAGACATCAAATAAAAAAGTTCTGGAAATTGTCAAAACAGAAAGAATGCTGGCTGACTGGATTAAGAGAAGAAAAGTCGAGTATTTTGGACACGTCACGAGAGGACCAAGGTACCAGATATTGCAGCTAATAACGCAGGGAAAGATCCAGGGAAAGAGAAGCGCGGGAAGAAGAAGAACAGATTGGATCCAGAATATTAAAGATTGGACAGGCACCTCCCGTGTTGAGGGTGTGATACATGGAGCCAGATACCGCACTTTATAGCTATGCATTGTGATCGCTTACGCCCTTGTAGGGTACAGCACTCTAAGAAGAAGAAGAAGAAGAAGATAGCAGGTCTGTAGCTAACGCCAGGGCAGACAGGCCCTGGCACACAGGCAGTTAGCTAGGGACCTGGTTCATAGATAGAGTGTGTATAATAAAACATCTCCGGTGCGCATTTAATTTCGAAGAATAATCTTGGGAGTCTGAAGATTCCTTTTGGTGTGGTGATCGTAGTGATTTCTAGTACTTAATTCAAATTTCAGCCCTAACGGGCGATAAGCTGAGTGCAAATCAATATCTTACTAAAAATGGCCAAGTCTCGAATCTAGTTGTTGGGGGGAAAATCTCAAAGGATGTGACGCATATAGATGCACAAACACAAATATCACAGCTTTTCTTTGGGCTTATCACTAGCAGAGATGCCTATGGTATTGAGCTTCCTACTCTCCCATAATGATATCCTCACTCAGGAGCTATATCGTCAGTACTATTTTTTACTTTCCCTCGTAACTAAAATAGGATTCTTCGATACAGTTGAGCAACTACATAGAAGCACGTTCGGATCTATAGAGACAACTAAGTGAAAGTTTTTCAGTTTTCCAATGCGATTATACCTATGTTTATCAGTTAATTTAGTTAATATAAGCTTTAAATCCTCATGTAAGCCAGGTAACCTGCAGAAGACTAATTACAACAATATTCCCTCATACAGTCAGCGTTGTAAAACAATAGAAAGAAAACGTCTCAATTGTATCTTAAGCTGTGACTTTATGGCAGTTATGAAGTTGAAATGTCTGCTAAAAGTACGCGATAATAACTGTTCGTTATTTTTCGCAGAAAGATGTGTATTCCGAAACGTTACTTGGTTACTATTTTGGCTTTTGTCGGCTGGTTCCTTCTATTTCTGATAGAACTGAATTTAGGCATTGTTATCGTCGACATGACATCGAACAAAACAGTAAACAATGGAAACGAAACCAAAATCATTGTAAGTACAAGGAAGAAGATTACATCTTATTCAACCATTTCAGCAATAAAAACTCTTGACATTAGGTACCGTCAATTGTCGAATATAGCCAGCGGAATTCAACTGGACGTCAATGCAGAAAGGTATCATCCTCAGTGCTTTTTTCACCGGTTCAATTTTCACTTTCCTTTGTGGACCATTAATTCATAAAGTCGGTGGCGCCAGAATTGTGGGCATTGCATGTATGTCAACGGCAATCATTGAATTAACATCGCCATTCCAATTTGTTACAAATGGGTACGTGTTTATTATTGGAAGGATATTCGTTGGATTTTGTGCGGTAAGTAATTCTCAGTTCGGCTACAGCCTTTCATTTCAAAACATATACACGCCCATGCAATCTTTGACATAGGTATAGCATCAGACGCCATCGTGTATCTTATCTACCTTACGTTTTTTAATGGCAGGGTGTTTCAGTGTGTGGTTTTGTAGACACTTTTGCCTATTGGTCACCACCAGAGGAACGGACACGCTTGATTGCAGTAGCTTTCACTGGACATATTCTGAGTGGTGCCGTAAACTACCCAATTTCAGGCTACATAGCATACATCTTAGGGTGGCGAGAAGTATTTTACACTTCAGGCAAGTGAGATGTATTATACTACGGATACTACCTATACTCTTGCGAAATTGTTTCACACATGCAGTAGTGTCGTTAAAAGGGAGGTGTGTCTGGACCCCCTTTCCGACTTCCTCAAAGAATGTTTTTCTAATTTTAGCACTGCCTCTAACAACCCCTCCCCCTTTGGTCAAACCAGGACTCTCTGCTCGAATGGCTACGCCACTGCATACGTTTGTTGAAAATAAGGTACTAAATAACAAGGCTTTTTTTTGCTATTGGATAGTGAAGGTATAATAGGTATATGTTATGATTATTCAAGGAACTGCTATGTTGGTCTGGAGTATTATTTGGTTAATTCTAGTGAGCAACAGGCCGGCTGACGACCACATATTGATATCAGATGCAGAAAAGAGCTATTTAAAGAATAATAATATAGCTAATGAAAAAGTGAGTGATAATATGTATAGGTATGACACATATAGGTTAGAATTATCAACATTATTCCCGTGTTCTTCAATGTATCACCACTTTTTTCTCGATTGTATAGACTATGATACCATGGAAGAAAATTCTAACATCCAAACAAGTGTATGCATTACTCAATGAGTTCTTTTGCGTGGCATGGTGTTCTTCATTCATAGCTAAATGTTTACCACTTTACATTAAAGGTAAATAAATTACTAGTAAGTACCTTTTATATACCAGTAATACCGCTGGTGGTCTGAAATTTTTGATTTGCTTTCTAATCAATGGACAGGCCAATTTATATTCAGCAAGTTACCTATTCAAAATGTTGTGTATTTAGGAAATAAGAAGCGGCGAATATTTTTTAAGTAAAATGATAATTATATAGAACACATCAGCTTTGGAACATTTTCAGTTCATTAATATGTCATATTTGAGGCCACGCAGGTGATTACTAGCCGGCTGACTCGCGAACTTGTCACCGTGTCCCCTAAATGAATCCACATCTAATTGCAAGAGTTGAGTCTTTATGGCCATCTTTAGTAAATTAGGTTTAAGGTTTTCATAAGTCTACCCAACAAGATATTACAATACTTTCACATACACTAAGCATCAGATATTCATGTTTTATTGTTGCTAGCTTCATGTCAAGTCGAAGATATCGTAAATAACCGACCTCTGACTCATGTTTCGGCTAGTGAAATCTTAGAAACTATTACACGTAATAGTTTTCTAAGACCCACTCGCGCCAGTCCTGAAGTACCACTATCTGTCGATTTAGAAATAGTGAGTGTTTCTGCTTCTAAATTACTTTCCGGTTACAAGGAGACCCATTCTATAGTGCAACACTATAATAGTACATTTTACAGACGCTACCTACAACTATTGCGAGAAAAACATGTACGTTTACATCGCTCACCAAAAAGGGCTGTTCCTTTTATACCCCCAAATGCGGACAGGTTGTACTAGTCCGAGTTGAAGACTCCTCGCGCGCTAAATGGCCACTCGGTGTGGTAGAAAGCTTAGACAGAAGAAGAGCCCAAGCGTGGGTGAGAGTTGTTGACTGGGCTGCTACAAACATGCTCCCGGTTCAAGACTCTGAATCTTCGTTATATAAAACCAAGGTTGTCCAAAATCTGGTCAACCAACTATATCCGTTAGAAGTTCCTCTGGAAGAACCTGAGGACGCAGAATCAAGCCCGCAAAAACATTCTTGTCCAAATACGGCTGTCGATCGTGACCAGCCAGAGTCCATCGACTCGTGCCAATAGTTCAAATTCCAGTGCTGTTAGTGCTATCACACTTCTTCTGGTGGGGGAGTGTCAAAAATTTGTAAATTTTTGGTTCGATTAAATCAAAAATCAGGTAATAATTATTATAAGATAATTAATAGTAATTAATCCATAGTTAATTTTATCTTGGATGAGGCCACGTCATCTCAGCTAGCAAGAACCAGTTTCATCCCGCTGGGGGCAATGCGTGAAGCTGTGGTCCAATCAGTTGGACCACGTCATGTTTACAGCAGCCCCGTTGGACCATGTCATGTTTACAGTGGCCCCCACCCCCTTTTCAAAGGCCCAAGATCTGAAATACTCGGGAGCGAGGTAAATTTGCCCAACAGTTAATTTTTCGCGTTTCTCACGTAACATTGAATTATAAATGACTTAGTTTTGCGCGTTTCTTACATTGTGTTGGGTGGTGATAATTCGAGGAACAAAAGAACCATTTCTCAGGTCAGATAGTTACTTATTTATCAGTTTATTAACTGGCGTATATATTTTACAAATTGCGTTACATGAGTCTTCTGCCCTTCTTGGTTATGTTATTGAGGAAAACAATCCTCCAAATTTGAGAAATAATAATTTTGCCCTTTTCGTGGGCCCCTTGCAAGAGAATTTCGATAATTCTTAAACTGGCTGCTTTACCTTTAATGGTACCTTGTCCCCGATGGACATAATTAATTTCACACGGGAGAATCAATGCTGGAGGCTCGTAGCTTTTCTGATCTTCGTTTGCCCTTAGTGGTCTGTCCGCGATGGACATATTGATTGCTCATAGTAGAGTCAATTATTTATGTGTAATTAATAATTATCTGACATCTATGACTGTTGGCAATTTTTATTTTGCCATCAGGAAAATGAAGAATTCCGATGCCATAATGGAAGAGTAGTCCTGCCAGAAGATCTATGTTATTCTAAAGATCAATTTATTTAGTTACTTATATTTTCAACAAATAAATTCTGTTAATGAATTTTCGTGTCCTTAAATTATGGGCAATGATGAGAGTGACTTATTGAATTTTCCACTGCGCAATAATCCTTAAACTGGTTGGAATAATTTTTCCCTCGATGGGAGATTATTAAAATACTGACATTTTAATTAATATTAATATTTAATTTAATAATCAATAATTTACTCTGTTCGTAATAATTATTCCACAGATGCATATAATGCGAATATCCGAGATGTTGGGTTACTAGCGGGTATACCAATGCTGTGTAATGTTATCGCCGTACCAGTTGCTGCCTTCACTGCTGATTACCTCCGATCAGTATTGTTTACCCCTGGGCAAGTGAGTTCTGTTAAGATGCATTGCAAATCCTGCATTCTAGTAAAAATTACTGTAGCTCAGGTTCCCATACATGGCACTGCTGAAACATATGTGCACAAGTTATATTTAAAGGGGTATTATACTGACAGGGATTCAAGGCAGAAATCCAGCTTTCAGGATATTCATTATGTTCGACATTGAATTTTCCTGTAGTTAGGAAAAACTGTAGGGATTTCTACAATGGTGACGTTTGCTAGTTTTACTATTTCAGGTTCATCGAATATTCATTTCTGGAGGACAACTATTCATCCTCATCTTCTTACTGGTTTCTACAATTTGGGGAGAGTTTGTGGTCTCCATGGTGTGCTTCTGTCTAATAAGAGTGGCCTATGGTTTTGCTAATACATCATATCAGTAAGTTTCTACTATATGGGTACATTTCAAACATCAAATTTAGTAAACTACGAACGTGATGTTGTTTTAATATTTCTTTTAGAGTTATCTGCATAGACATGGGTGGACAGTATGCTGGTGTTCTTAAGTCGATGGTCGTCACCAGTTTCTCTCTGGGACACTTCCTCAATCCGGTGGTATTAGGATATATGGTTCCAAACCATGTGAGTTAAATATGATATCCGTGTAAATAAGTTCGTAGTTAAGTTTTAAACGCTATCCAGTATGGTGGTGCTAATTTTTTGTATGACCTATTTAAACGAATGCAGGGAAATTTGGTGCTAATATTTTTCAAAAGAGATGGAGGTGAACAGAGGTCTCAGTACTAACTATAACTCTCTGATATCTTTGTTCAGACTGCAGCCGAGTGGATGGGGTACTTTGTTGTCCTCAGCTGTATTTCAATTTATGGTATTGTCGTGTTCCTACGTGTCGGCAGTGGTGACCGGCAGTCCTGGAATGAGTCGCCAGAACGAGATAATACAGGAAATGATCTACCTTCAGTGTTGTAGGCTGCCAAAGAATGAACAACACATGCCAAGCATAGCAGTGGAAGGAAAGACAAAGTGAAAGATGAAATGAAAGCTTTTTCTTGACCTAATCTGCAATACATGTACATATATATAGATACACAAAGAGTGTATAGTCTGATATAAGAACCATATGGAACTTGGCAATTCCAATTTCTTATAAATCAATTTTAAATTTACATACACATATTCCCACGAAAGTTACGCGTTCAATTTGTTAGATTGTGTAAGTCTTATGAATTATGAACAGAAAAAATGTCACATGCCACTTTAAAGAGATCAAACTGGGCCGAGCGAGAAATCCGATTTCAAAACCTATATATTAGAACTATTCAGCCCGCTGGATTCATAAATTTATGATCGGAGTTAGCGTAGAATTCAAAATTTTCTGTTCAATGTTGGCGGCCATACCAATTTAAAAAATGCATCACGATGGTGGGGGGTGTTGACTTTCAGTTCTTCAAATCGGGGTTGACGTTGAAATCGATTTCACATCTATCAAAAACGGGGATTGCCAAATGCTTGATCTTAAAACTTTCAATGGGGACTGATAAGTCAGCCAATTTTGTAAAATTATATTTCATCAGAATAGGCATAACGTTGAATTTAAAAATGTAATACCATTTCTGACGGGCCTGTTGATTTAGAAACTTCAAATGAGAAATTGAAATCGGAATCAGCGAGCACATCAATTTTGTAAATTTTGACATATGAATGGCAGATCGGTCATTAAACACTTCTAATAGTGTTTGGCATGCTTACCCATTTCAGAATTACCAAACTGAATGTACCCTCCCCCCAACCAATACCCCCGGCAATTTCAAAACTTTCATATGGGAGCTAGTCAGCTCACGAATTTTATCAATTTAGAATTGAAAGTTTACAAGTAGTATATTGATTCTAAAATATTCCCTAAAATTTGGTGAGAAGTCTATTTTTTCAAAGTACATGAATTTAAAAAAATTTTAATGGGAATCAGCAAACACTTCAATCCGAAAATTTTCAAAAGTCGTGACCGATAGGTATACTAATTTTGGAAACTTCTAAATAGAGTTGACACGCTCACTGATTTCAAGAAATCAAATTTAGATTAGCAACCACTCCCCTTTATTTCAAAATTTTTACATGGCCAGCCACCTTATCTATTTCATTAATTTATAATCGGGGCTACATTGAAGTTTGTTGGAATCCAATTTCAAAACTATGTCAAATGAGAGCTCACAACCTCATGACTATATCGATTTCAAAAATGTTGGGCAAGGATCAGCGGGTAAGTTAATGTGAAAAATTTCAATGAGTGATTGACAATTAAGGTAAGATAGCCTAATATGGACCACATTTTGTTTTTTGGTTATAAGTTGGCCCTTCTGAGATTGAAAATGTTGCGAATGGCCTTTAATAGTAACCAAAGAATTCTAGTTTACCACCGCCCCTAAGAAAAAGATAATTTAAAAAATAATAATAATTGTTGGATTTTTGATGATTTTTTGATAAATGCCACGATTTTAGGAAATCGAAAAATTTAGGGTTTCAATAATGGGCCACTTTTCTTCCAAAATTGCAAAACAGAAGTTTAATATTAAGTTAAACAGTTTGGATAAGTGAAAAAAAGTACATATCACAAATTCAAGGATTCAAAAATGTTGAACACGTAACAAACCGCTTGTAAGAGTCTTCAAATAAACGGAATGTAGTCGGGAGGTTTTTAGACATAGCTACAGTTTCTTTCTTTTTTTTTTAACGCTAAGAACCGCCGACTGCATTTTTTTCGGTCCATAGTGTACGACTTTTTGCCATCTATAAAAATTAACATAATTGTTGAGCTCATTTCCATATTATCATAAATGGTTTATATTGAGGTCCCAAAAGCCCAAAACAAACATTTTTTAAAATGACTTACTGCTAGTTCTGAACCGTCAATCGAAAAACTCTATACATAGCCAACTGTATTTCTATGGGCTAAGAATAACACCTTCGAACATATTTTTCAATCACTTTTTTCCAAGATTATGACATAAAACGTACATGACAATAAAAAATTAAAAAAATTAAAATGTATTCTTTTTTTTTGGTGGGGGGGGGGCTTTCAGGTTTGAATTTTCAACATGTATCGAGATGGTACATCAAGGACAACAGTTTAGATTTTTTGACGGCAGGTAACGCCATAAACAGACACGATAGACCGGTGGTCCATGTTAGGCTATCTTAATTTACATTAATTTTTAAAAATTCAAATCGAGGTTGACAGGCTAACTGATTCCAAAATTATCAAATTTTAGTTGGCTAGCTTGTCCCTTTCCCTAATTTCAAATTTTTGTATGAGAGTTGAGAGTTAGTCAGCCAGTAATATACAAGTTTATTTAATTTGTAAATTTCACACCAGGGGCGACGATGTCAACATTATTGGAGATTTACGGGACAGGGCCGAGGCTACGAGACAGCAAGGGCCTTAAGCCGTTTCCAGTTCTTTTTCTCTCATTCAATTTTTCATCTATAAGACATTTTAGAACCAAATACACTTCAGGTTTTTTGGCAGTTTTGGAGTCCAACGCCCTACACCGACGAACTTTAGAAAAACAAGATGAGGCACGAGAGGACACAGAGACAGAAAAAAGCTAGACAATTCAATCTTATTCATATTATTTTGATAAATACGCTAATTTTGAATTTTGGAAGAAGCTGGAATCTTGGGGCATCGATAGAAACTCAAAAATCACCTAGTCATGTCATATTGTTTCAGCCCCTCGGCTTCCTTCAACCCTCAGTTCTCAACTCACAATTCTCAACTGCCACCTGTGGACCTGCGCGCCCCTCACTCTGCCCTTGCTCTAGTGTCTGTCTCCCCCTCCCTCTTTCTGTCATCTTTTCCTTCTTTTTTATCCCCCACACTTCACATAAAATGTATTGTTTGTTTTTGTTTTTAAGAATTTATTATTATATATTGTATCTACTGTCCCTCCCTGTCAATGGGAACCTCGGGCACCAGTTGGGGGGGGGGACAAATACAAAAAAATAAATATTAATTTTGGAGAAGTAAATAATAGAAATAATAAATCATAATTGCAGCTCAGTGAGTTTGAACTACAAACAGCATTTGTAGACTATAGACAACGATGGACTAGAAACACAAAAAATTGGAGCAACACGATAGCAAAAGTAGTACCTACAAGCATAGTTATAAGAAAGACATGATAACTCACAAGGTTACTTACAGTAACAAGTGAATTACTCTTTCATACACTAGTGACAACCTTAAGAATATAAATTCAAGCTTACAAGCTATAGACGTCGTTTGTGGATGTCTCAGTTTCACTTCGTTTAAATTTCATTAGCCGTGTTCATGACCATCTGAGGGAATGAACGCATAGAAAATTATAGAATATTAACGTGGCTTTGGATGGACATGCCATATAGTTAGTCAAAGTGGTGTTATAAATGTGTGCATACGGAGAATATTGAGTAGGTAGACATAAATGTCTGCTTTTTTACAACTTTTATGTCTACGTGTAGATCTATGTAATATACTGTTCCCTACACACAAATGTTCACTTTTTTTCAACTTCTATGTGAACAAGAAATCTCTATAGACAGTCTACTAAACTGGTCTCTTTTTTTCACAGAAATTCTACAGTAGGTACCTACATTTATGTGGACATATGTTTCGCGGGAAGTTCACTTTTCATCTGTGTTAATCAGTTAGCTCAGCTTTAATAGGTTTGCTATCTGTATAAGAATAATTATAGCAATATTCTCTCCTCTTATCAATGTTGTCAAACTAGAGATAGACAGCTTCTATAATTGTAAGTATCTAAATATTTACAACCTCCATCGATGATTTTATGGCATTCTTAAAATTGAAATATGTAGCTGCTACGCGGTAACAGCAGTGTTTCTTATTTCCCACAGAAAAATGTGTATTCCTAAACGATACTTGGTCACCATTTTGGCGTTCGTCGGCTGGTTCCTTCTATTTCTGATAGAACGGAATTTAGGCATTGTTATCGTCGATATGACATCGAACAAAACAGTAAGCAATGGAAACGAAACCAAAATCATTGTAAGTAAGTAAGTAGGTACATGGGATACGAAAGCAAATTATATAACCATTTCATCAATAAAAACTCTTAATAGTATAGTCGATTGTCGTGCACAGCTAGCGGAATTCAGTTGGACGTCAATGGAGGAAGGTGTCATCCTCAGTGCCTTTTTCTTCGGTTCTATTTTTGTTTTTCTTGGCGGACCACTAATTCATACAGTCGGTGGTGCGAAGATTGTGGGCATTGGGTGTTTAATAGCATCGCCATTCCTTTTTGTTATAAATGTGTACGCATTTATCATTGGAAGGACACTCGTTGGGTTTTCGGAGGTAAGAGTCAGCCGCAGTTCAGTCACAGCCTTCATTTCAGAACATGTATACTGCGCCCCATCTTTATTTTTGACCAAAAAGTCAGATTAAGGTATGACAAGTCGGGATCTTCATTTGGTAACGTTCTGTTTCTTTACAAGTAAGGAAATTTTCTCCCCCCCCCCCCCCGAGAAAGCTGGAACACTCCACCAACTTTGGATTTTCAAAGACCATCGAAATAGGGACTTTTCGAGTCGCTGATTTCGAATATGCTATCTGATTTTTGATCCGGATCCGATTTTTTTGGTTCAAAAGGCAAATTTCATTCATGAAATAGGCAAAATTGACTTTTATGGAAAATCGAACACAGGTTGGAAAATAGGGTCTTCTGGGTCACGGATTTCAAAATTGTAACGTATTAGATTTCTGATCCAACTCCAATTTGAATCTCAGAATTTAAATTTCTCGGTTGAAATATAGACGATGGGCGGCTTGAATGGAGACCGGTTTAAAAAACTGTAACAATTGATAAAATGAACTAAATTTTCTTCACTATAAAAACGGGATTACTTTGTGACAGCTTTTCCATTAAAGTGCAATCATTTTCAACCTGTATTAAGGAAAGTAGCTTTCAAGTGCATGAAATGAAAACTTAAACCCACGGGAATTGATTTGTCAGTAAATAAAAATTCGAATATTGAAAGAAAAGGCTGTAGGCAGATTTCTGTCCCGCACAATCTTACTCCACCGAGTGGGATAACTTTTTGACTCGCTATTTCTTAGCCCTTTAAAACATCACAAAGTTAGACCTGATATGAAAAATACGAGTATTACAAACTTTAGGAGCAAAAAATATCACCAGATATAGGCTTAAATGATAATTTTTCTGAAGTAGAAGGAGGGAGGGGCGAGAATGAATTTGTATAACATCATCATTCGAATGCATGTATTGAAAATATTGTGTTACGACCACAAAAGCTGTATTGGGGCTGGGCCCAAACAATCCTCATATCTTTTCGACTCCTAGCGTTCTTTTGTACATAGGCGTCATTCTAAATGTTCAAAATTTAATTTTTGTTAGTAAGAATACAAATATAATTGGTCACAAAGTTCTCAATGTACGTATTTTCTTTTCTTAAACGGATCTCAGCCTCAAGATTTGAAACATGACATTTTTTCGACCACAGAACGTTCATTCGAAGGCCGGCGCAGATACAGAAAATAATTGGGGTCCTAATGAAAAATGTTATGGACGAAACATAATAGCTCTAGGTCACTATAGACAGATTTAAATATTCCGGGGGGCTCCAACCCCCTGTATCCACCACTGTTCGAAAGCATGTAATATGTAAATGGCTATATAAATTTCATATTTTTAAGTTCGAAGAATATTTCGTCTTCGCTGTGTAATCGAAAGTTGGAATTTTTTTTTGGTTTATTTACAAGCCACTAGCTGCACCAAGGGCTATAGAGAGTCGTTATCAGTCATTTGCTCATTTCATACTTAGATCATTTAACCTTTATTCGCGTATGTACGCAAAGGAGTCGCTCTAGGTGACTGTTACCGAAAACAACAGGTGGATTTGCACGAAAACATGACATAGGATGATGAATTGATGATATAAAGAAGTTATCCAAAAAATTCAAAATTAAGCTCATCTGATAGGAAATGACAGGGCCGCCAAGAGCAAAACCAGGCCCGGGGGAAAAATCTGCGGGCCTACACTGAAATTATTTGCTCGTAAAAATGCATATTGTCTATTTGATAATTATATAATTTCTGTGACTCTGCGAGCCCCCTAAAAAAAAACCGGGCCCGGGGGAAAAGTACCCTCCCCCTTTCTCGGCGGCGCTGGGAAATGAAAAGGGCTACAACTTTTGTTCTTACCATTTTTTCATAAAAATCAATATAAAAGCCGCGAGCAACACTTTCAAGAGCACACGTTCTTATGGTATAATGTACACGTATCATGTTTTCGTCTTCGACATTAGCGCTCCTGGTGGAACTTACATATGAGGAGCGATTTTCCAAAACGGACTCTGTCCACTTTTGCATTTTTTACAGGAGGCGATAGAAACTTGGTACACGAAGTTATGTGATTTAAAAATCTTGGGCGATGGACTGGTTGCCTAGTAGAACACTTACTGGAACACCTTTCGTTCAAACATTTAGTTTTTGTTGTGCCATGTGTTCCTGAATGCGTCACAAAGTTGGGTCTTACCTGGACAGAGGCCGTTTTGGAATGATTTTTCATACCGAATTCAGAAGCAGAATGTTAAGTGAATGTTTAAAAATCATTCTAAAACGGCCTGCATATCCTTCTGAAAAGAGCCTTGAACATAATGGAATGCTGTAAAATTGATTATTCAGCAAAATCGAAGTAAAAATCCACTAAATTAACGTTTTATTAAATATCAAAAAATGTATTCATCAGTAAAATTTAAATTTTAGTACAGGCAAAAATAAAAGAAATTACTCGCCACGTTGTTTCTTTGAGGTGGCTTCAGGCTTTTCAACATTTTGTCTTTTAACGGATGCCTTTTTTGCTGCTGGTGTTTCAGTAAGTTCCGGTTCTACAGCAACTTTTGGTTTTACAACAGCTTTTCGCTGTGACGTTGGTTTTTCCGAAGGGTTTTGTGCAGTACGTTTTTTAGGAGAATCCTTGGGTTTAACGAGTTTGGTTTTCTTATATGATGATAGTTTTAAATCGATAGCGTGTGTCAGATCGTCTTTCTTCGCAGATGGTTTATTCAATTCAGTATGATAAGTGTTTTTTTTTTTATTAAGGCCGTTTTGGAACAACTTTTTTGTTATGAGAAATTCTTGTGGCTTTCTATAGAGGTTTAAACGTCGCAAATAGGTAGTTTGATGATGTAGGTATGTGTCTGACAGTATCCTCCGCCAGATGGCGCCAAAAAACGAAATTCGAAAAAAATGAACAGAGTCCGTTTTGGAAAATCGCTCCTCATATGCGAATAGAGGTGTACCACTGTTCTACTCACCCCAGGGATTGGGAGTGCATTATTTTTGAATACGATCCGATCCGATTAAATCTTCAAACTAATAAATCTTGAAAGGATCATCTCCGATTTGTGCTTTGGAAGACGCGTAATACAATGCATTTGCTCTCTCAACTCATTTTGTCGTCTTACAATTCATTCAATCGCTCTCTAAGGCAGTGTGTATGCATTCGATCCGATCCCATTCACTCATTCAGGAAACTAATTCAATTCAATCGCTCAGTCGCTCCCTTCGGCTCTTCCGTGTTATTTAGAAATTCAGATAAAATCGTCCATTTTTTGAAGCAGATGCATTATCAACTGTATAAATAAATAAAGACTACTCAACTTAGGTGTTCCAAGTTTTTTGACGTTTCAAGAGCTGACTTTCCATGCTCATAGCAAATGAAATGGTCCCAAATATAAAGGGAATATAAAGCGACATTATGATTATGTTTCCTGCTGAACAATGTTTCACCAAACTCCTCATTCGCTCTTTCCGGTGTTCATTAGCTTGATTCATTCGTTCATTGATTCCTCCTCAGTAAACAAATTCCCTTTCATTCGCTCTCCATTCGCTCTTCAGTGCACGAAAAAAGGACCATCAACTCCTCCCATGTGATCCGATCTGATCCGCTCCCAATCCCTGACTCACCCGTTTACGTTCTGCTGATATTTCCATATAGAAAGCGTGTTAGTCAGTCCTATTCCCTGGTTAACGCTTAACGCGATGTGAAGGCTGCGCGGCAACTTAGTCATAAAGTTACCGCCGGCAAGTCACAAAGTACCCCATTTTGCAGTATTTCACGAGTGCACGAATGAACTTTTAATTTCGAGGTCCCAAGTTCGAATTAGAAACCTGACTTGATGTACAAAATCAGTGACTCAATAAACTTCATTTCGATACTTCGCTTTATATTTTTTAATTCGAAAATCCAAACGTGGTGGAATGTTCTAGCTCCCGTTCTGTGAGTAGATACTGAAGGAGAGGGGCGCATAGCGTATTTCATAAGACACCCTTATAAGGTACCTGCCCTAATTAACGCCATATGCTAAGGGAGAATGACGATGGTTGGCAAAGTAATTGACCTACGAGGTTTTTGACTGGGGAGGGTGATAGAAGAAAGATTAAAGTACGTATCTTTGACCTCACTTTTGGAAATAATTGATCTAGCGTCGAGCTTTAAGCGCATAAAATTGGTCAGCGGTATTTAGAGCCCCACTTAATGTGTTCCTAATAACAACACCAGCTCGTGTTTTTTGTTTTTGAATTCATATTTTAGTAGTGTTTTAGAGTGCTTTTGTGGAATAAATCGGGGACAGGTAGAATAGAGGACAGGGGACAATTTACTAGTCAATAATGACAAAATTCCATTTTTAATCAGAAGTTTTATTGAGGTGATTCCTTCCGAAATACAATCTCGTAAAGTCCGAAGCGGTATATTATACTGAGCAGGGGCAGTATTTTTGTAGACAACTTTCGTTCACGAATTTCATTCAGTGTATTTAATTATGCTCGTTCACTCCATAGTCACCGCTTATTTTCCCTTCTGAAACAAGAAACAACAGTTGGCGTTATTAGAAGTTAAGTACTACTGAACTTTAATCGCATAACTAAGTTCTGAGAAACCATTATTGAACATTCTATGGGTGCAATGTGTAAAAAAATGGATCAATTTCCGATATAATTATAACAAAAGAACTTACTTGAAAGGTTTTTTCACTTACATTTCATTTCGCGCAATAAGTCGCTAAAACTAAAACACCAGGGAAAAAGTTCACATCACTATTTTTTGGATTTCAATGTGCAAGATTTCTATGACATCGAGCTACACAAAATGATGACACATTCAGCGTACCTGGATAAAGTTTCGACCTGATACACCTATGTTACCCACCAAGAAAAAAGTAGGTGGCGTTATTAGGAACCTGGCGTTATTCAGAGCAGGCACCTTAAAACCCAGTGCCAGAAGTAGCATTAGGCGCCATCATATCATATCTGCCTCCTTTTTTGTTTTTTCAATGACAGGCGATTTCAACTACTGCTTTTGTGGATACTTTTGCGTATTGGTCGCCACAGGAAGAACGATCGCGCTTGATTTCAATAGCTTGCACTGGATATATTCTGAGCGGTGCCGTGAACTATCCAATTTCAGCTTACATAGCATATATACTAGGCTGGAGAGCACTATTTTATGTTTCAGGTAAGTGAGATACATTTAACTTTCTATTCTTCCAAAACTATTCTAAAATAAGCTGGCAAATCAGGAGGTTTCATTTGCTCTACAGGAATCGAGAGTTCCATAATATTAGGTTTATTATGATATTTTAGGAACTGCCATTTTGGTCTGGAGTATTATATGGTTAATTCTTGTTAGTAACAGGCCAGCCGACGACCATATATTGATATCAGATGAAGAAAAAAACTACTTAATGAATAATAATATACCTAATGAAAAAGTGAGTTATAGATATGACATAGGTAAATATAGGTATAGGTATATGTTAGTTCTGTGAGTAAAAAATGTGTCCGCGATGTTCCATGTAACCACCATTCATTTTTTTATTGTTTAGACTGCCATACCATGGGGAAAAATACTAACATCTAAGCGAGTGTATGCATTACTAAATGAATTCTTTTGTGCGGCATGGTGTTCTTCATTTATAGCTGAATGTTTACCACTTTACATTAAAGGTAAATAAGTAGTAAGCACTTTAGTTACCTACAACAAGGGGTGGACTGGAATTACTGATTTGCTTCCTTATATATTTACGAGAGGGAAGTGGCAAACATTTTTTTGTATAAAACGGCAATGGTACATAATATTTAGAACATTTTCATTATATCAACAGGTAGTACATATTTGAGGCCGCACATCTATGATAGACAAACAAGAAAAGGAGATATACACTCGGTCAAAGATAACAGATATAACAATAAAATTCTATAAGGACTGTATAAAACCAGGGAAAGAGGTAGGGGAAAAACCCAAGTCAAAAACAGAAGAGATGAAAGGGAACAAACGAAGGGGACCCAAGAATTCTAGAATGAGAGGTGGAAACGGTAATGAATAACATAAAAACTGGCAACATAGGGGGACCTGGTCTGATCGAGAATAAGCTACTAAAAGACTTGACTATAGAATTAACCCAACCTCTCACTGAAGTATTTAACCGAGTCATAGAAGAAGAAGAGATATCAAAGCAATGGAATGTGGCGGGAATCATACTGATATTTAAAAAAGGAGAGAATAAACAAATAGGGAATTATAGACCAATTAGTCTAACATCAAACATCTGTAAACTCTTTTCCAAATGTACGAAAGAACCTCTTTATCTCAACTAGATTCCGAACAGGGGAGGGAACAAGCAGGTTTCAGAAAAGATGGATCAACAATTGATCACAGCATCTTCATAATAGACCAAATAATAGAAAAACCTAACAAATACAACATAGAAACTTTACTCCTCTTCATTGACTTTCAGAAAGCCTTCGACATGGTGGAGCACAACTTCCTATGGGGGGGGGGCTTTAGAGAAACAGGGGATAAACCCAAAATACATCAGAATTATCAAAAATATGAAGGGGCCGAGGCCTACGTAAAGATGAATAAGGTAGGGAAAAGATTCAAAATCGAGAGATAGGTAAGGCAAGGCGACCCACTCTCCCCAATCAATTTATTAGCGCGTTAGAGAAAATTTTCCGGGGACTAAATTGGGAAGAGAAAGGGATAAGAATAGATGAAAAATATTTAAATAATTTACGATTCGCGGACGATGTGATGGTCGTAGCTAACTCAGTAGAAGAAATACAACAATTAGAAGAGTTATATCAAGAAAGCAAAAAAGCAGGACTAGAAACCAACGATATTATTAACAAACAGGAAGATGGAAACAGTAGTAACAACTGGGGGAATAGAAGTTAAAAGAAAGGATGAAGTAACATATCTAGGCCAAATAATATCGTTCAAAAATAGAAGGAATAAGAAATTAAACATGAGAATAAAGAAAGGGTGGAAAAGCTATTGAGGGCTTAAAGAGATTTATAAGGGGAAACTGGGGCAAAAATTAAAAACAAGGTATGGGGAAAGCTGTACAAGTCCAGTCCTCATCTCACGTATGGTGCCCAAACCTGGGCCTTAACTAAGACAGAAATTAATAGATTAGGAAATACACAAAAAGCAATGGAGAGAAGTATATCAATAGTAAAAAGGAATGATAGGATAAACAATATAGCAATAAGGGGGGAAAACTGGATTAATTGGGATAGAATATTGCATCAAGAAACTTAAGTGGAAATACGCGGGACATATTACAGGCAAAGCGAGGGAGGTTGGGAAACGAAAGTGGAGGAATAGGTGCCATACGGGAGGAAATGATCGGTGGGAAAAGGCCATGGTGACGCCTTGGTGCGATGAATTCAAAAAATAAGTAAGGCTATTATGGCGAAGGGAAGCGATCATCCGGAGAAAATGGAGAGATGTCGGAGAGGCCTATGCCCAAAAATGGGGCGACGCGATACCGCGGCGGGGGAACACCTACCCCCTGACTCAACCATAATAGATAATAAGAACGGAAATGACTATCGTCCACTTATTATAAAAAATAAATAAATAATTAAAATTCCCTATATATTTACGAGAAGGAAGTGGCAAACATTTTTTTGAATGAAACGGCAACTGTACATAATAGGTAATATTTAGAACATTTTCATGACATCAACAGGTAGTATTTGAGGCCGGACAGGCCACTTGCCTGCTAAGGCACAGGTTTGCAACCTTATCCCCTTAGCCAATCCAGACCTAATTGCAAGATTGGGGTATATGCGGCTTGTTAAAGTAGATTAGCTTTTTATAAGTACACCTATCAAAATTTCAGAATAACAATTTTATACACAATGCACACTAAATAAGCCAATAGATACATAGTTAAATTGTTCCCGACAGATATGTACAACATGAATACCCTAGATATTGGACTATTAACTGGTATCCCTATGTTATGCACCTTCATTACAGTACCAATTGCCGCCTTCATTGCTGATTACCTCCGATCAGTTGTTTTTACCCCTGGACAAGTGAGTGTTATCAGTAGTTATTGTAGATATGTCATGTTTACGAATGCTACATTCTAGTCAAAAGTACTACAACATATAGTTTTCTATACGTAGCAATTCACAAAGATGTAGGCATTTATATAGCCGGTTTGAGCAATTTTTACTGCCGGGGGTGGGGGGCGGATTATAAGACCGCCGAATTGCCAAATAGAAATTTTAGTCACAGTTTTCCGACTTTATGAACCGTCGAAGCAAAAGCGAAGAATTTTTTTTTTTCAACTTTTTCATTCAGTATTTTTACAGAAAAGAAAAATTGTGAAATCGGTGTGTAAAAGAAATATCAGTTTCAAAAATTTTGCTGAATTGAGTAAAATTTTTCCAAAACTGCCGAATGAAAAATGACTAGTGGGTGTGACACCCCCCCCTTCGCACCGGCCAAGGGAATTTATGTTTACAAGTTATCTTTGAAGAAATGCAAAAACACCGACAGCAACATTCAATACAGAAACCTAGCTATTATAATACCAATGATGCCCCTTTAAAATTAAAAGTATGCAAACGTATCTACCTATTGTCGGGGTAGGTTGCCTACGTACCAGGTGGAAGGGGGGTCATTGTAAGACACCGTGTATAACAATTGATGCTTTGTCTAAAATCACCCCGCATTTCAATTAATGCCTAGGCTTTTCATAGAATGCCTGGCTTTCACACTGTGTCTGCACGATGTACAAGGGTAAAGTCTGTAATATTACATTATTTCAGGTTCATCAAATATTCATTTCCGGAGGACAACTGTTTATCCTCATCTTCTTATTAGTTTCTACGCTTTGGGGAGATTTTGTGCTGTCTATGATTTGCTTTTGTCTAATGAGAGTGGCCTACGGTTTTGCTAATATTTCATATAAGTGAGTTTTCACGATAGATACATTTACATACAAAAATTAGAGGGAACTGCGACTGTAAAGTTGATGTTTAAATTTTTTTATTACAGAGTTATCTGCATAGATGTGGGGGGACAGTATGCTGGTGTTCTCAAGTCGATGGTCTTCACCACTTTTTCTCTTGGACACTTTCTCAATCCGTTGGTATTAGGATACATGGTTCGAAACCAAGTGAGTTAAATATGATAATCGAGTCAATAGGTTCTCCGTGAGGCCTCGGACAGTTAAGTCAGTAGTTAAAAGCATTAAACGCTATCCAATATGCGGATTCTCACTGCTTGCGCTAAAATTTACTTGTGTAGGACCTATTAACACGAATGCCGAAAACTAGGTGCTAACATTTACATGGATGGAGGTAAAGAGGTCTAGTATATTAACTTTGATATGTATGCTTGTTCAGACTGCAGCGGAGTGGAACTGGTACTTTTTTTTCCTCAGCTGTATTTCAGTGTATGGTATCATCGTATTCCTAAGAGTCGGAGGCGGTGACCGCCAACCATGGGCTATGCTTCCAGAACCAGATGACAGAGAAGATCATTCAACTTCAGTGCTCTAGTAAGCCCATCAAGGCATATCATGTATGAAAATAAAATGAAATGAAAGTGTTTCGCTGAGGTCAAGTTCAATATGTGTACATAGATGCAACAATAATTTATGGATCAATATCACAACTAACTACGAGATTTGGTATCGTCGAATTATTTTGTGCAAACTGAAATATAGTTACCAGTCAAATATTTCAGAATAAAAGCAAATACACGTTATTTCCATAAGAGTTATGCGTTAAATTTGTTAGATTGAGTATGAGTATGTATGAATTATGAATGGTAAAAATGCGATGTCACGTCGAAAATACCAAACTAGGTTGAGCGATCATTCAGATTTCGAAACTTCTCATCAAATTAGAACTGTCTAACTTTTGCATAAGTTCATGATTGGAGCTGGCGAGCGGGTAAAATTCAAAATTTTCAGTTTGAGACTGGTGGGGGCATACCCATTTCAAAAAACTGAAAACATGAACAGCAGGTACATCAACTTTGAGTTCTTCAAATCGGAGTCAATGTGGACAAGGGTTTCAAAAGTATCAAATTAAGGTTAACAAAAGGCTCGATTTCAAAACTTCAAATAGGGGCTGGCAAGCTCGACAGTTTTATAAATAATTATACTTGATCGGAGATGGCAGAACATTGAATTAGAAAATTTCATGCTAATTTTGATGCGCATGATGAATTTGAAAAGTTCAATCTAAAAATAATTTAAATCGAAATCAGCGAGAACATCAATTTCAAACATTTTAAATTTTATATATTTCAAATCGGCACCGATTTCAAAACTATCGAACTGGAAGTAGTCCAGCTTCACTATCCAAAATAAGTAAAATCCTTCACTTTGAAGACTTTCAAGCAGGAGTCATCAGCTTACGGGTCCTATCTATTTTTTATCCATATTTGCAAAGCCGAAGTCAGCCATCGTGGGAAGGCAGGGCTTGAATACCCCCATACCAAAGATGCAAGCTATGCCACAAGAAAAGACAGACAGAACCTCAGGTTAAAACTAGAAATCTTACACTTCAATACTAGGGCACTGGTAGGGAAAAATACACAGAATCCTTTAATTATAATTTTTCACTGTTGGAGAAACCCAAGGGCAGAAAGGAGTGGGATTCTATATTGGAGAATGTACTAGGGATAAAAATAGGTAAGGCGCTACCTGCCGGTACTCGGTGAACTCACCGTCATAAACCACGGGGCTAGTGATACGGGTATTCGACAGGAATATAGCGCAGTTGACCTAGGCCGATTCCCTGCAAGAAAAGAAGAGGGCTAAGGCAACCCTAAAAAGCTCCCGATGTCCCTGAGGTAATGCTCGAAGGGGCGGTTCCAGGGCTCGGGTGAGAGCGAATGAAAAGAGAGGGATAAAATCAGCGAAGCGAAGAAAGTAAGCGAAAGAATCTGCCTATGAAAACTAGAAGTCGAAGGGAATGTTCAATTAGCAACAATCCACGTCTGTGTACCGACCTTAGATGCCGAGGAAAATGTCATTAAGAAGCTTTACGAAGAAATACAGGAAACCTTAAAGAATATTTCACAGTGGTCATTGGTGACTGGAATAGTAAGGTAAGGAAGGTAGAGTAAGCGCGGCCTCGAGCATAGGAATCTATGGTATAGGAGATAAAATGGGAAAAAGCTCGTCGACTTTACGTATAGAAACAATTTGAAGATCGCGGATAAGTTTTTCAAAAAAATAGCAAATCATTAATGGACTAGGTGTCATCAAACAGAATAGTTAAAATGAGACAGACCATCTGTTGATAAATGATACGTCAATTGCCAAAAATACAAGGATATTATCTAAATAATTTGATTTTTCCTCGGACCACATGGAAGGCAGAAGTTTGCGATGTTTTACAAAAAGAAATAAGTATAACGCCTTTAGGAAAGAAATAGAGACTAAAAAAGTAATTCTACCATTACATGCAATAGAACACATAAAAACAAGATTTAAAAGAAATTTGATGCCATTCTAGGTGGCAGGACTGATTTAGAAGTCTAGGCCCTATACGATCAGATAGAGGGTAGTATCAATGAAACCATACTGAAATACGGGAAAAGATGAAGGATAGGGAACGAACAGATAATAAACTAT
Organism: Acanthococcus lagerstroemiae; assembly: GCA_031841125.1. Lineage (NCBI taxonomy): Eukaryota > Metazoa > Arthropoda > Insecta > Hemiptera > Eriococcidae > Acanthococcus > Acanthococcus lagerstroemiae. The sequence goes on from CM063112.1 coordinate 34,964,249, forward strand.
TCGCTGAGGAAAAGGAAAAGTTGAGAAGAATAAAATACCCGACCCATACTCAAAAAATTAACAGAAATACAAAATTAGTAAGGAAGGAGATTGAAAACGACTGTAGAGCTTATGAAGAAAATAATATGATACAAAATATGAAGAATCGGCGTCGATACGTAGGATGAGAAAGGATCTCAGTAAGGGGAGTAAAATAATAAGGAATATTAAAAAAAGAAAAAACATAATAGAAAAAATTACGAAGTACTTCCAAAATCTATACAAAAGTCCATCGAACCCCATCGTACACGATCCACTTACACTATAGACGATGTCCTACCCGCATCGCCACATGTGCCAAGACTAGGAGGCAAGGGATGAAAAAAGGAAGCGCGTCCGGCTGTGGGGCACCCGAATGCTGGGTGAGCGTTGCCTCAGTCAGTAGGGTGTTCCATAGTGGCCCTGATAGGACAGGGTGAATCCGAAGCGAAGAGACAAAATGGGGGCCCGGCGGGCTAGCCTCAAGAAGGCCCTCTAGTCACTGATGCGATACACGAAAGGGTAGTTTCCGGGGCCAGCGATGCGGTATCTGGGGAGCCAAATTGGCATACATGCATTATAATACGCTCCACCAATGAACCAACGACAATGAACTACCATTCCCGCACATATAGCAAAGAGGGCGAAAATTTCTTCAGAGAGCTTTTGGCCCAGAACCTGATGAAAACTATTCAACTTTTCGATACGAATTCCAAAACGTCATCAAAACTGATCCACACTCATTTCTCGATACCCAGTATAGCCGCTCCCCCGAGTGTAACAATATTTTAAATCGCGTCTAGCATCAGATTTTCACACGAAATTTGAACTTAGTAAGAAAAATTGAGTAGGAATAGGTGGTTATTTCAATTTTTTTGATTTTTGAAAATTTTATAAATTTCTCCATAGCTACATCAGGCATTTTTCTCGGCGAGAATTTTTTCAGAGAACTTCCGGGCCGGAATCTGGTCAGAATTATTCAACATTTCGATTCGAATTCAAATCAGTGGTCAAAATTAATCCACGCTGATTTTTCCATAACTAGTAAAGCCCGTCGCCTGCACCGTCCGCTATAACAAACTTTTTGACCGTATTCCGGCAATGGAGGGTTAGTGCCAACTTCAGACAACAAATTTGAACTCAGACAGAAAAACTGAGTAATGATGAGTTGTTATCTCAATTCTTTGGGTTTTCGAAAATTTTGACAATTCTTCCATAGGTACTATTACGTATACATCAGGTATTCTTTTCAAGGAAATTTTTTCGGAGAACTTCTGGGCGGGGAGCCGATGAAAATTATTCAACATTTTAAGACGAATTCAAATCCGTCGTCAAAACTGATCCACACTCATTTTTCGATAGCCAGTATAAAGCCACCACTCCCCAAAGCAACAATATTTTTAATCGTATCTCCGCATCGGAGGGTCAGCACAAAATTTTGATAAAGAATTTGAACTCAGTGAGAAAAATTGAGTAGGAAAAAGTTGTTATCACAATAATTTGAATTCCGAAAATGTTGAAAATTTCTGCATAGTAAGATACATCAAGCATTTTTTTCGGCGAAAATTTCTTCGGAGTAGGGCTTTCGGGCTGGGACCCGGAGAAAATCGTTCAACGTGTGAATACGAATTCAAATCTACAGGCTTCCCCGCCGCAATGTCACAAAATTTTTGATCACACTTCGGCAACGGTGGGTCAGTGCCAAAATTTCGACAACGAATTCGAACTCATCGAAAAAAACTGAGTTAAAATAGGTGCTCATCTCAATTTTTTTGATTTTCGAAAATTTTGAAAATTTCTCCATACTAGATACGTACATCAAGCATTTTCTTCGGAGAGCTTCCGGGTCAGAACTTGGTAAAAAATATTCCAATTCTCGAAACGCATTCAAATCGGTCGTCAAAAATGACCCACACTAATTCTTCGATACCCAGTATAGCCGCTCTCCCCCGTGTTACAATATTTTTAATCGTATCTTGGCAACGGAGAACCCGTATCAAATTTAGATAAATAATTTGACCTTAGCGAAAAAAATTTAATAAGAATAGATCGTTGCTCCAGTTTTTTTTATTTTTCGAAAATGCTTAAATTTTTTTAGAAATTTTCGCCGCGATCCCCTGGGTTGAAACCTGATGAAAATTATACAGCTTGAAACACGAGTGCAGAAATGACGTTAAAATTGATCCACACTGATTTTCCCGTATCCAGTATTATAGCTCCTTCCTCACCGAGCAACGAACTTTTTAACCGTACCTCGGCAACGGAGTGTCAGCGCCAAATTAGGACGACGAATTTGAACTCGGTCAGAAAAATTGCGTAAAAATAAGTTACCTTAATTTTTTGATTTTCGAAAATTTTGAAAATTTCTCCATACTATCCTACATTAGGCATTTCTTCCGGCGACAGAGTGCTTTCGGAGGGCTTCCCGGCCAGTATGTGAAGAAAATTATTCAACTTTTCGATACGAATCGTCGCCAAAATTGATCTGCACTGATTTTTTCATACCTAATATAGCTCCCCAGCCCCTCACCCGTGTAACAAACTTTTTAATCGCACCTCGGCAACGGCGGGTCATAGCGTCAAATTTTGACAAAGAATTGGAATTTAGTGAGAAAAACTGAGTAGGAACAGATGATCATTTAAATTTTATTGATTTCCGAAAATATTAAAAATTTCTTCGTACCATAATCATGTACATCAAGCAATTTTTACAAAAGTTTTTTGGTCCAAACCTATTGAATATTATCCAACATTCGGATACGTGTTCAAAAACGTCATCAGAATTGACCAACAATGATTTTTCTACACCATGTATCCCTCCTCCCCTAGAGTAACAAACTTTGTAATCGTATCTCGGCAACGGATATTAGCGCCAAATTTGGATAACTAATTTGAATTCAGACAAATAAATTGAGTGGGAGTAAGTTATCTCCATTTTTTTGATTTTCGAAAATTTTGAAAATTCCTCCATACTATAGTACACCAGGCACTTTTTTGTGCGAAAATTCCATCGGAGAGCTTCCCGGCCGGGACCTGGTGAAAAATATTTAACTTTTCGACACGTATTCCAATTAGTCGTCAAAATTGATCCCCACTGATTTTTCGATACCCAGTATAGCCCCCCTCACTTTTGAATCGTATCACGGCAACAGTCAGCATAAAATTTTGACAAATACTGGGAACCTAGTGGGAAAACTGAGTAGAAATACGTGGTCATTTCAATTTTTTTAATTTTAAAAAATTTGAAAATTTTTCCATACCACAATACACTAGGCACGTTTTTCAGCGAAAATTTCTTCCGAAGGCTACCCGGCTGGGACCTGGTGAAAAATATTTACTTTTTGATATGAATTCCAATCAATCATCAGAACTGATCCACACTCATTTTTCCATACCCAGTATAAACCCCGCCCCCACACACCCGTGAAACAGACTTTTTCATCGTATCGCGGGAAGAGGGTCAGCATAAAATTTTGACAAAGAATTGGATACAGTGAGACTAACTGAGTAGAAATACATGGTTTTTTCCATTTTTTTGTTTTTCGAAAATTCTGAAAATTTCTCGCTAATACTTCAATACGTCAGGCACTTCTTCTATGAGCATCCGGGCCAGAAACTTGTGAAAATTATTCAACTTTTCGATACGAATTCCAAATGGTCGTCAACATTGATCTACACTGATTTTTCCATACCCAGTATAGCTCCCTCCTTGTAACAATTTTTTCTACCTAGATCGTAACTTGGGAACGGAGGGTCAGCATAAAATTTGGTTGAAGAGGTTGTATTTAGTTTAAAAAACGGAGTACAAATACGTGGTTATTTGAATTTTTTGATTTCCGAAAATGTTGAAAATTTCTCCGTACTATAATATGTACATCAAGCAATTTCTGCCGCGAGGTTCCAGGCCTGGACCTGGTGAAAATTATTCAACTTTTTCATACAAATTCCAATTAGTCGTCAAAATTGATACACACTTTTTTTTCCATACCCAGTATAGCCCCCCCCCCGTGTAACAATTTTTTCTTGATCGTAGCTTGAGAACGGGGGGTCACTATCAACTGTTGACAAAGAAGTTGAATTTAGTGGGAAAAACTGAGAAGAAATACATGATTATTTCAGTTTTTTTGATTTCCGAACATTTTGAAAATTTCTCCCTACTTTAATACGTCAGATATTTCTTCTGCGAGCATTCGGGCCAGGACCTTGTGACAATTCTTCAACTTTTCGATACGAATTTCAAATAATCGTCAAAATTGATCCACACAGATATTTTCATATCCAATATAGCAGCCCGCCCCCCATGTAACAATTTTTTCTAAATCGTAACTCGGGAACGGAGGGTCAGCATCAAATTTCGATACAGAAGTTGAATTTAGTGGGAAAAACTGAGTAGAAATATTTGGTTATTTCTATCTTTTTGATTTCCGAAAATTTTGAAAAATTCTGCATACTATAATAGGTACATTATGCAATTTTTGCTGCGAGTTTTCGGGCCAAGACCTGGTGAAAATTATTCAACTTTTTGATACGAGTTCAAAAACGTCGTCAGAATTCATCCACACTGATTCTTCCATACCCAGTACCGCTCCCTCTCCTGTGTGACCTGCTCTTTGATCAAATCTGGGTAATGGAGGGAGATCATAAAATTTTGACAAAGACTTGCAGCATACTAAGAAAAATTGAGTAGGAATCAGTGGCGTAGCCAAGAGGGGGGGGGGTCCGAGGGGTCCAGACCCCCTCCCTTGAGCCCAGGAAATTTTTGATCAATTCTACATTCCTGACTACAGTCAGTCATGAAATCTGATGCTGAATAGATGAATAATAGATTTGGTTTGTGAACATGATATTTTGGTTCAAGAGAGGTTGCAGGGACTACTCGTTTTTATTTTACTTATACCTATTGTATCTTTTCAAAATATACAAAGATTTAAGAGGTAGGTATGCGAGGCACACAATTTTCTTAATTTTACTGTAGTCTAGTATCTTGGATGCTTGACTGACAATCAAAGTAGGTCTCTGAGATGTAAAACGGGCCTCAGGGGCAATTTTTTATTCATAAGCCATCAACTGTTCGGGAATTCACTTTATGTTTGGTATGTTATTGATGAAGCAAAGTTTAAAATAGTCAAGAGATTTGTAGCATTTGTTCCACTAACCAGTAGTACTGGACGTTATGACCGAAGTGATTCAAGCCAAACTGAGTGAACTGGGGTTAGATATTGCCAATTTACGGGGGCAATGTTATGACGGCGCAGCTGCCATGAGTGGCGAATTTAGTGAAGTATAAGCATTAATCAAGTGTGTCACCAATTCTGCCCTTTATGTTCATTGTGCTAACCGCTGTTTAAATCTGACCGAGTGAACTTGGGAACATTAGAAATATTACTGGAGTGGTTGAATCGATATGCAATTTCTTTAATAGGTACACCAAAACGACAGACTTGCTTAAACCTTCATGTAGATGAAATGACGAAATACAAAAAAATTCAAAGATTTAATCCCACCCGCTGGGTGGAAAGACATAGGTACATCAATTTCTATTTTTCTGGATTTTCAAATACCAATTATTTCTTCATTAGAAGAAATTTTCAAGTGGATGGACAGAACAACTTCATCAACCGCAATACAATTGCTGAAATCTGTCAGAAGTAGTGATTTCAACACGGCATTAAGAATTTTAAATCATATCTTGGCTTATATACATCACCGCTGAGTAAATTTTTGCCAAAAGATAGAATTGATTAGACAGCAGCTATCCACATGATAGAAAATATTCAAAATGAGTTACAAATCTCTTCGAAAAAATTCTGATGAAACTTTTTCCGCTCTTTTTGACGAGATCATTAGAGATAGTACTAATGTACTCGTAGGTGATGATATAAAAATACCAAGACTATGTGAAAAGCAAACTAGACGATGTAATACAAAATCTGAATGACAAATTTATTGCGCACAAGGAAATTCTGAAAGGATTTCAATTAATTTTGACAAATTATGAAATCAGTGAACCAGTATTTCAAGAACTTGCGGTTGACATGATTTGTTTCTATCAAAAAGATCTGCAAGGAAGCCAGAAAGAAATTGTGGCTGAAATTTGAATTATGGAGATGCGAACTTGGTGAAGAAAAAAAAACATGCAATTGAATTACTTCAGAAATGTAATCAAGATTTCTACCCCAATGTTTATGAGCTTTTGAGAATTTTTTGTTCTATTCCGGTATCAAATGCCCAAGCTGAAAAAAGTTTCAGTACTTTGAAACTTCAGAAAACATACCTTAGAAATAGCGCAACAGAGTAGCGGTTGAATGGGTTGACGCACTTATTTGTGCACAAATAGATAGAACTGAAGACCGAAGAAATGTTAGAGGAGTTTGTCTAGATTTTTCTTATTAACTTGTATAGGTATATAAAGTTAAGTTTTCTAATTATTAGTCATCTTAAATCGACTGTACTGTTTTTTTTTTAATTTGATTAATGCCATTTTGTTACTGGCCTGTAATTAAACTAATGTTTCTACATTCTAGGTCTATTATTTCTTTAAAATAAATTGTATGTTTACACACTGTACGTACTGAAAAACTTTGCGACTCTCCCCTGAACCTTCCAAATTCTCAACTTTCCATGTAAACCGTTTTGTAAAAATAGGTTTCAAAATTTGGACATCCCCCTTCAGAAATTCCTGGCTACGCCACTGGTAGGAATAGAGGGATATCTCAATTTTCCGATTATCGAAAAATTTGAAAATTTCCCCATAGTATGTACCAGGTATTTTTTTCGGTGAAAATTTCTTCGAAGGGTTCCCCGGTCGGGACCTTGTGAAGAATATTCAACTGTTTGATACAAATTCCAATCAGTAAATGAAAATAAGAAAAGAAAAAAAAATCAAGGTACCTACTCGAAGCCTGCGTAATACCCAATACTCACATACGGTGCCCAGACATGGTCCCTCACGAAAAACCAAGAAATAAAACTTCAGTGCTCTTAAGCGAGAAGCAGATTAGGAATAAGGAAAAAGATAAAATCAGGAATTGCGAAATAGGGGTGGAAACGGGGGTGAAAGATGTTCGCACTGGTATTCGAAAATTGAAAATCAATTTTGCGGGACATACAGCCAGAATGAATAGGAGGAGTTATCTGTCAAAAGGGCCCCTGACAAATAGGAATCTCATTTGTCAGGGGCCCTTTTGACAGATAACTCCTCATATGGTGATAGATGGGTGAAAATGACCACCGAATGGACGCTGTATTGGCGAACGAGGAGGAAGGGCAGACCAAGAACAAGGCGGAGACAGGATATCGAGAGTACAGCAGGAATACTGTAGTACAGTACCTACTGTGTGGAATAAAAGGACATGACGGACGTTTGGGGAGGCCTGCGCTCACGGAAAGTGCCCTGTCTAGAAATAAGTTTTGCATACTGTCGTATTTTAAGATATATGCTTACACCGGAAATAAAGGCTATTATTATTAATATTATTATACATATTTGCAGGTACGTTGATTTTGAAAACTTGACACTGAAGTTGGGGTGAAACCAATAATTTCAAAAGCTTCAGCTAAGTGGTCAAAGTATATTAATTCCAAAAATTTCTGATCAGAATCAGCGAGCACAATCAACACATCATTTGAAAATTTTCATATCTCCGACGGATGCACTCATTTCAGACATTTTTGATCGCCACTGACATGTTCATTGATTCCAAAAATATTAAATTTGGTAAACCCGGATAAAACTACAATTGCTCTTTTCACTCATAAAACGAAGGGCACAGGTTTGATCAAGTTGTAATACAAAGGGAGACCGTCTGTTATAACAGGAAAGGTGAAGTACTTGGAAATACATATATCTTGACGAAAAACTTTCCTGGAGAAATCACGTCTCGAAGAAAATAAGAAAACGTATCCAGGCTCTTTGGCTTTGCCATACCTTTGCCGGCAGGACCTGGGGACTTTCTCCCAAAGTGATGCACTAGATATAAATATACAGGCGTAATACGTCCCAAAATCACATATGCGGCAGTTGTGTGGTTGGCCTGGGCCCACCTGGTCAAAGTCAGAGAAGAACTGGACCACCTGCAAAAATGGGGGTGTGTGATTACAACGAGGGCAATGAGAACGGTGGCAACGAAAGCTCTTGAAAGACTCGACCTGCCACCACTTCACACTCCTATAGAAGCAGCTGTGATAATGGGGGTTTATCGTCTGGGTCAACCAAACCTTCAGACCCAAAAACGGGTCATGGAAGGATATGGAAAATGGTGGGGACGATGGACAGACTCGCGGTGGAACACTCTTCTTTGACAAGCCATACCGTACAATAAAATACTCACATGGGAGACATGGGAAAAGAAGTAGCCAAGCACTCTTGGAAAAGAGGAGCGAGTTTAGTTTGCAGATACCTCAAAGAATAACTAAGGGGTAGGAATCGGAATCACGAATGCAAAAGACGCTGAAACTATTCAATATCACTGGGCGAAGGCGTCACTATCCTCCAAGCAACAGTAATGGCAATCACGGTGGCCGCTGACAGAAGCTAGCAGAAAGGTCTCGTTAATAAGCAGATCTATATCTGTACAGACAATCAAACGGCTATTAAGGCACTACTTACTAGCACATCAACAACATAAATCCTTAGTGGTGGCGCACTGCATTAACATATCATACACCCTGGCTCAGAAAAACCATATCACCATACTATGGACATCGGGGCACTGCGACATAAAAGGAACATGATCACGAGTAAGCTACTGAAGGAGAGCATAAAAAAGGAATTGGTAATGTCCAGACCATATCTTCCCGTAGCATACAGCGTTATAAAATCAAAGGTGAAGGCTTGGCAAAGGAAGCAGATGAAAATACACTAGCAGATGACCAGCGATATGAACGTGAGCAAAACACTTATAAGGGACGCCCCCGGTTGGCACGCCGAGTTCCTACTAGGTCTCGTTAAAAAATCATGCTAGGCTCATGGTCCAACTACTAACAGGACATAGAGCCACAAAACACATGAGGTATAAAATAGGAGTGGAAAAAATCGGTCTTTGTAGGCACCTTGGAGAGAGGAGGAAACAAGGCGCGAGCATTGGGACCGGAATACCCAACACCCAGTGAAGTTAAAGGGATAGAACTCAGTAAAATTCTCACTTTAGCTGTAATAGAGAAGCTACTAAGCTGATCTTTAATAGCAGCCTAAGAAAAAGTGCAATGAACTACAAGATCTGAGCACTATGCATATTATGCAGCGCCACTTCACACAAAAATGACACAAATTATGATTTAGATCATTAGCCTATAAAATAAACTTCTCTTCCCAAACACCTAACCCTGCATACTCACTCCTAAATTCTCGATTTTCAGAATTTGATAACTTCAGAGACCTCAAATCGTCTATTTTCAGCCGGCATTGTCCCCATATTAGTATGTTTAAAATCGAATGAGATTTGAAGGATTCAAACTCGGTCTCATTACCAAATAAGTCGTCCCTCTAGTCACTAGTGAGATACTGGAAAATGTAGTTTCTGGGACTAGGGGTGCGGGGTCTGAGGAGCCGATTTGGCATGTGTGCACTGGGAACCGCCATACACTCCACCAAACATTATTAAATAAGTAAGCATTATTGATGTTACAAGAAATTGGCATTTTTTTTTTTTCTTTCTTCTTCGGCGGTCTTGTTGGTATCTTAAGATGCATCTCGGACATTTTTGGTGGTCCTTTCATGTTCTTCCATAATTCATTTACCTTCTACAATGGCGCTTCTGGTTTTTTCGGCTCCTGTTCAGATTTTTTCGACTTTTGTGATATTCAATGGAGTTTCCGGTTTTCTAATCAATCAGTCACATTTTCCGCGATCAGTACTAAGAGATCGGACCGGTCCTTCTATCAACTTCAGCAGAATGTCAATAACAATCCAATTATATTATTAACGACATCATTAACTAACAGGAACTGCCCACCAATATTGGTTTCAATTTTCACTGAATTCAACACTGCAGGGGTTTCCTGGACACTAGTTGAAAGCTTTGGATGCTTACCTGAAACAAGCACAGTAAATGTGTCAAATGAAGGCCACATCAAAATTCGTAAAGGGGCTGCAACTTACCTGCAACCGATTGTTTCGTTTTTTTTGGTTTTTAAAGGAGTTTTCGGTTTTCTAATTAATACACAGGTCGTATTTTTCCAGATCAGTGTAGAGAGTTCGGGCCGGTCCTTTTCATCAACTTCGGCAAACTTACCATCTGAAGAATCCATTGTTCAAGTACAGTGTAACTGAAACATAAAATTAATATTCCTATTAGTGGACCGGTAGTTCTCAATTTGAGGTTGCGTTTTCAAATCACAGAGAAAAAGCATTTTTATACCTTGTTTTTCTCTCTTTCTTTTCATTTTAAATTAATAACTTCAAAACAACCTGGGTCCTTTAAGATTATCCAAAGTTGGGCGGCTATGCTTACTATGGCCATTTGAAACAGCTACACACCTCCTACTTAATAGAACGCAGAAGAAAATACATTAATAATTAATTTGCATCGGAAATTAATAATCGTAAGAAATGTACTTACCTTATTGCAAATTATGCAAAATGGACTAATGATCATCCAATTTCAAAATTTTCAAATGGAAGTTGGCCAGACCAGTTTAATACATTTATAATCGGAGTTGGGGAGTACGGTGCCAGTGACTCGTGGCCTATCAGTACGATAGCTTACGAGTTGCGGCTCAACTGTCTTCGAAGGACATGCAAACTGCGGCCCCATTTCTCTCTTTCAGTGGACGCACGAGTTGCAGTTCGCATAGTTCATCAGTTCATTAACGTAGTCCAGAAGGTACCATGAGGAGAGGTTGACTAACCTCCCAAAAAATATGTGCTCTTGCTAGAATTTCATCATTTGCTCATATACCTATGAATACTTCTTCTTCCATACGTGATTGTTTTCTGTCTGAATATCGTAGGCACATTTGCATATGAAGAGTCCAGGGAAGAAAGAGGCTAACTGCATTTTTTTCAGTATTCAGTTAAAGTTGGGGATATGTAGTTCTTGAAGAGTAGACTTTGGGGCACTACTCCAACACGGGAGAAAGGGGCCTACCACAGCCAAAAACGCACTTGAAGTTATCGCATACAGGGAGGTAAGAGGGCATCACCACCGATACAGTGAAAGAATGGGGAAATGGAAAAATTGGTTATTAGCCTCATTCTTCCCTGGACCCTTCATTTGTGTACGCGTGAGCCAGAATATCATGTAATATGTGAATTCGATAGTAGATGTTAAGGCGGCCGGGGTTGAATACGCTATTCAATTTTGAATGAAAACTCTCGCAGTTGTGGTGTTTTCAGGGCCGGCACCCAGTTATAGAAGTTGTGTAGTACTTGCTCGCTACACATGAATTTTAGCGGTCGCACCGTCATATTCAGTCCTTGTGTAACACTAACCTTAATGAAGAATGATTCTTTTTGTGATTAGTCTTAGTAAATTTTTTCTTGCTACGCACGAGAAAGTGAAACAGTACCGACCCTGGGTGGTTTGATTGCAGCTAGCAGAAAAGCCAGCCTAAACAGGAGGAGGAAATGTTGCCTTACGAAGAATGTACCTTTCTAAAATGTAGTCAGTGATACTGCACGAACTTTTCGTCGTCTGTCGGCAACAGTGGCATAAGGTTATCAGAGGAATAGTCAGTCATATCAAATTTTAAGTAAAGCCGATCGAATAACTTTTTCAAGAAATAACTTTCCAGCATACCCAGTTGTACCTTATAAACTCGAGTGCGGCCAACAACTTGAATTACCCTTCACCAACTTTGGCGTTAGTGAAATCGACAGCCTCTAATTCGTGCATCAGGCCACACTTCCACAAGTGAATTATGGATGGCTGATACGAAATCGATGAAAACTTCCTATGGAGAGTACAGACGAGTTCAAATGCAGTATAGTATGTATACCTGTAGACTTGTCGAGCAACAAAACTTTGAAAACCAGCGGCACATAAGTCCCACTCTTCGTATCTTGAGTGGTAAAAACGTCGACAATCCAATTACATTATTAATTAACGGCATCATAATAGGAACTGTTAATCACTATTGGTTTTAATTTTCATTGAATTTAACGCTGTAGGAGTTTCCTGGATACTAGTTAGAAAGCTTTGGATGCTTAGCTGAAACAAGCATGGTGTATGCTGTGTCAAATGAGGGCCACATCAAAATTCATCAAGGGGTTGCAACTCACCTGCAATCGATTTCTTCAGCGCTTTTTTGATTTTCAAAGGAGTTTTCGGTTTTCCAATGAATACACACAGGTCGCAATTTTCAGGCCGGTCCTTTCCATCGACTTTGGCAAATTTACCATCTGAAGGATCCATTGTTTAGGTACAGTATAGCTGAAACGTAAAATTAATTTTACTATTAGTGAACCGGTAGTTTTAAATTTGAGGTTGCGTTGGTAAATCACAGGGAAAAAGAATTTTGGAAGGCAACGTCCTACCTTTTTTTCAACCTGGGTCCTTTAAAATTGTCAAAAGTTGGGCGGCTATGCTACTCTCCGGCCATTTAAAACAGCTATACGGCTCCTATTAAAAATCGAATGCAGAAGAAAAGTATATTAATAATTATTTTGCATTAGAAATTGATAATCATAAGAAATGTACTCACCGTGCTGCAAACGCAACCAGAAATCGATCTCTGACTAATACTAAAACTCCTGCACACAAATAAAGTAGACAAACACATAGGCGGATAGAACCCCTATTTCTTGAACAGCTGATTCTACCCCCCTCCCTCCCCCCATGAAACAAGTTCACCATGCTCCAACGATTTATAATCAGAATTGGGGAGTACGTCGATTCAAAAATTTCAATTGACTTCACGTGGATGCTGATTTTTATCATTCCAAATTGGGGTTAACGAGCACACTGACTTGGCAAATCGTGGTTGATGATGAGCATACCGATTTTCAATACAGGTCGATAAGCCCACCAGTTTCCCAAGTCTTCAATAGGGATCGGAAATTCCGAATTTCAAAAATGACACCGTCAACATAACCCAATAACAAGGCAGCATTTTCAAACACCAATACGCAAACTTTATTACGAACACATATACAGAATAAGACTACGAAACAATGCAACTGACTTCATCATTGGCAGGTTGCACGTTCAGCAACGTGGCTATACCTCTCATCAGGTAAGTCATCGTGCCGAAACTACCACTGGGCGCACTGTCATAAAACAGCTGACAAATGTACGCCGCTCCGCCGCAAATTAGACCTCCTTCGGTGGCCGAAAGGTCTCGTTCGAATTCCGGCTTGGCGCAACATAGTGTCGCATCTCCGTTAATTTCCATCTTCGTAAAAAAGAAAGAAAAAAATCGATGAATAGGTACATCTTAAAAGAACCTTCGTTAAACCTATTCATACAGGCCAACCAGTTCCGCGAACGCAACGCAACCGCGACTTTCCAATTACGAAGTTAAACATATGCATTGTCTCAGCGGCGACCATTGTGTGAACACGAATTACAAATTGACGAAGCGAACTCGGAAAAAGTTGTCTCGCATCTGATGACCAAGCAAGCGGGCGTCACGCCGCCGTGCCGGCTAAAATTTATACGCTAAATTTGATTGCCGTTCGCGCAACAAAACCGACGGCCACATTTGTTCCCATACTCTGCCCGTTTTACGATCAGAACGAACATAAAATTGTGAAACAGTTGACAGGTCTGGTTTGTTTCTCTCCACGTTTTAGTACCACAGGCAGGGGTGCGTCCGTCCGGATTTACGAGTTAAAAATTGGTTCCGCGCAGCTACACCTCGTGTATTTTCTACAGCCAAAGATACGCAGGAAACGGGGATCAATCTGCATTTCTGTTCTACTAAATTGTACGGTGAAGATATTGCCATAGCTAGTGTCAGGACACACATCCATGGCCAGCCACTTCGTAGAACGCACCGAGTGAACATTCGAAGTGTAAGAATTGTTACAAGTTACTAATAATGTTGGTACCCACTGGACAGATGTTTTATCAAATGAACTAATACATAGGTGCAACCAGGAATTACCTCTGGGAGGGGCTAAACGAAAGAAAAGTAGGGGGAGGTAAATTTTCTGAAACGAAATGAACACTTTAAATTACTTTGCTTAATCACTAAGATATATTTTAAAAATGTTCACGGTTTTTTTTTGGTGGGGCTATAGCCCCATAACCCCCTTGGTTGCACCTATGGATAGATACAGGGGCAAAGTGAAAGCAGACAGGAGACGAGAAAAGCAGCTTTGCAGGCCGTCACCTGAACAATCGCAGACCAATATTTTCTCCCTCCCTCTCCATGGGAGAAAGTGGAAAAAATAAGATTCTCCGTCAAGATTATCATTTTTTCTCCCCCCCCCCCCCAATTCAATCTTACTGTAACTTGAATATCTCATCGGAACTCGATAGTGTCTACAAAAGTCCTCGAGTCTTAAGTCAATCTTAAAAAGTCTCAATGAAGGGGGAAATCACGGGATAGTCCTAAGCAGTCTCAATAAATTTTAGGAAATTTTGAGTCATCCTTAAGGGTTCTGTCAACCAGTTTTGAAGAACCTTGACAAAGTCTTAAGAAGTCTTAGCCAGCCCTAAACCAGTTTTTGCGATCCCAGGATTAGCTCAAAGAGTCTTATTAAAGTCCTACGCGGTCTCAAAAAGACTGAACACAATCTTTAAAAATCCTAATACACTTTTAACCAATTTTAACATACATGACCTGGAATCATGAAATGTGCCTCTGGTGTCATAAATCATTTTTCACTGAAAAAAATCACCCTCTTTCGAATGACACCAATCGCAGCTTCCTATCTTCAATAGTTTTTCCACAAATTGCATTTAAAAATTACGTCGAAAGTTCAAAAACATCCGTTTACATGGCGTCGGGTGAAACGGGCCTAGGGGAATGACAGAGAACAAGAATTCGAAACGCGGTTGTCACAGCAACGCGTAAACGCACCACTACAGATGTACACGCTATGTACATCTGTGCGCACCACTACCACCATCCCATCTTTACACTCGTTTATCTCGGACACCTGTTTTCGCACGAGAGGCACATTTCATGATTCCAAGTCACATATGTTGAGGAGTCACAACATAACCTCGAGACGTCTTCATGCAATTCTATAGAGTAGTCTAAATACAATACTGAAGAGTCTTACTGTGTTTTAATATTGCCTCAAATAGCTCTAATAAATCTAACAGAACTTGACAAGTCTTGGGTAATCTTAAGACAGTTTTCATGAGTCATAAAACAGACTAATACGGTCTTGAGTGACAAGTCATAACACAGACTTACAGAGTCTGGATGAATTAATATAGTCTTAAGGTTTTCACCAAGTTTAGGTATGGTCTTAAGAATCCGGACATGTCTTCACCAGATACGGGCAAATTCGTGATTCCTTTCCTTTACCCCGCCCTTTGACTCAATTTTACTGTAACTCAACAGTGTCTACAAAAGCCCCAACATAATCTGAAGGAATCTCACCGAGTCTCAGGTCAGTCTTGAGAAGTCTCAACGAAGTGGAAAACCGCAAAACAGTCCTGAGCAGTCTCAACAGATTTTAGGGAATTTTGAGTCAACATTAGGAGTCCATTAACAAGTTTTGAAGAACCTTGACGCAATCTTAAGAAGTTTTAACTAGCCCTACATTAGTTTTTGCGGTCCCGGAATTATTTCCACAGAGTCTTATTAGAATATTACGCGGTCTCAAAAAGTCTGAACACAATCTTAAAAAACCCTTATAAACTTCCAACCATATTTTGAGGAGTCTCAACATAACCACGTGAAGTTTTCATACAACCTAACAGAGTAGTCTAAATACAATACAGAAGGGGGTCTGGTTGGCCGAGCGGATAGCGCGCTGGTCTCGGAATCGGAAGTCCCAGGTTTGAGCCCACATAGCAACTCTCGCTACATTTCGACCTACGCCAGTTTTTCGGCAAGAAGAGAAAAGGACTAACACAGCCCTAACAGTCGCCCTCGAAAGAGCGGATTGTAGGGCTCGGGTTGAGAGCAAAAATGAAAAATAAGAATACTGAAGAGTTTTACCGTGTTTTAATATTGTCTCAAGTAGACCTAATAAATCTTACAGAACGTAACAAGTCTTGGGTAATCTTGAGACAGTTTTCATGAGTCATAAAATAGACTAATACAGGCTTAATAAGTCATAACACGACTTAAAGAGTTTCGATGAATATTAATACAGTCTTCAGGTTTTGAGTGAGTTTTGGTATGGTCTCAAGGATCTGGACGAGTCTTTCCCAGACGCGGGAAAATTCGCGAATGTGAAAAAAGTGCAAGTTCGCCGAAAAGAGCACTCGTTCAAGTTCAAATTCATACTGTCTTCAAGTACAGTTCAAGTTCTGTTTTCTGTCTATGTACAAATTGCACTATCGCTGAATGAACTTCAGGTGAACGAGAAAAAGTTTAAGTCTAGTTCAAGTTCATTTTTCATTTTCCATCATTCGTTCAAGTTCATCGAGAAATTCAAACAAGTTCACGAACTTACAAGTTTATGAGCTGAAGTTGCCCATGTTTGGTCTAAACACAGTCTTAAAGTGTCCTAACACTACAATTTAGTAAATTACAGCTTCACAAGCACACATATTAACAACAAAGCTAGAAGCCTCCCCCCCCCACACACACACACACAAAAGGTGCAGTTTTGACGAACTTAACGGAATCTGAACACACTTTAAAAGGGTCTCAATGCATCTTCACACAACCTTATGAAGTTTTAAAACAGCCATGGTCATGATTACGAGTTTCTAGAAAAACGTTTCCTTCTTGCAATTGTTGAAATCTGAAATATACAGAAATGTTCCGGCTTACTGTGACTTATTCAATCACGAAATCATTGAGAGGAGGGAAAGTGAATTCTTTCTGCCGCTTCTTAAAAAGTTTTATCGACTTCTAAAATAACCTTTAGGAATCTTTCCATAACTTAATATGGCTTTAAATGAATTTTAAGGATTCCATCCGTTGTCGAGGTGCGAGGGACATCATTTCACAGTATTAAAAAATCGTCATTCATTTTTTAGCTCTCAAGTCATAACAAGTTTCAAGTCTTCACAGGTTTTGATATCATCTTATCCAGCTCTACAATGTTAGCGGATATAATGAGCGAATATTTTCGAATTGTCTACAAATTTGAGTTTTAAGAAACGTACAGTAATGGAAGCTGGTAATTCCCTCGGGTCTCTCATGTTATGCTCGAAATGGTGGATTCCAGAGCCTGAGGTGCGGTAATGCAAGAGTCAATATGGCATGCTGCATCTTATACATCATACAAATGAATGGTGACTGGTAGACTACGGGCGGAGTTTGCACCCCCAGACACATTATAGGTGTGGCTCTGTCAGGATAACTTTTTCAGTAGGTTAAAACTTCCGAGTAACAATTACAAAAGGGACACGAGGTATCTACACTAATCATGATATATCCAAGGTAACAGGGATGTCTAGTCAGCAGATGCGAGGCGGTAGTTCGAATACGACTCCACGTACCTGGTCCTGCAGGAAGATACGATTCGCGCTATGCACCAAGTGTTCAACAGTGATCACATCACCTAGATAAGTGATATTCGAGTGTTCGGTAACCAGAGTGAGCACCATAAGGGCTTCCACAATCAGTTGTCTGTACTCGGGCTGCGGAATGCAATTCAGCACGCTTTCCAGAGCTAATGCAAACTTGAGTTCGTTCGGAGTCATCTGTGAATAAGTAAAGGTAGTACATTACCTCTTATACATCGAAAGAGTAATCAAAGGGTCAACAAGCTTCAAGACTTCAGCAAGAGATCCGTTAAAAATTTAATCAACAGGCGTACAACCAATCAACACGCCTACATTCCATCAGCGGCTGTAAAATTACCTCTTGTGTCAGGTTATGCGATAAGAGACGACCTTCGATAGCTAAGCCACCGCACTGAAACACAAAATTATAATTCAATCACCTCATTTCTAAAACGCTATGGTATGTGTCCTCATTATCAGATGTGGCAAGCTCCGACTCGGATAAGTTCCCCGCGTAATGATTTCAAATCCCAGCGACCGCTTAGTCAACAAACCAATCAATACTACATGGTAAGTTGGGTAAGAATATGATGATCATCAAAAACAGCTGAAATGGGATACCTAACTTATTAATCTCGAATCTGAGGTTCGTGTTAGATACGGATATGATGATCATTAAGAAATTAAGTTTAATAGCCAATGTTTCTATCTCTATTTTAAAGTACGCGCGGTGAGGATATCAGCTTGTCTGTTTGTCTATCGGTTATCTGTTTGTCTGTCTTTCCTTTCATTCAATCAGTGTGCCTATCTGACACGATGTCTAACTATTGTTTCTTCATCTGTCAGTCTGTCATACAGTCTATTTTATCGGCTATTTCTCGTCCTGACTAAGATTCTTCCTTTCTCCGTCCAGCTGAATCTCAAGCAACACCAAACACATCTGCCTCTGCACTTTTTCAAGTTGCAAGTAAACAGCTCACCTGGCGAGTCTTCCCAAATGGGGAGGGATTGGAAAGCAGATGCCTGTATTTTAGTACATGAAGAGATTAAGATGAGATAGCCCACATCATAACTGTCGCCACATCAAGGCGAATTTACATTTTTACATACATAAGAATTAATTGTCATTACGGAACAATTATTTGAACAGCCACAGCCACTATTGCAACCATTGGTTCAAGTTAGGTAAAGTAAAGATATATAATTAGAGAAGCATTTATGAATCAACTTTCATTTAGAGACTGAGCTTGTCACATCATCTATATGTACATCAACGAAACAAAAAGAATACCGACTTTCTCTCACCTTTTCTAGAACACCCCACACGCCGGCATAAAAGTCTTTAGGCACCCGGTTAAGCGCTCCATCCAGTCTGCGTCGCCTCAGCCACTGACCTTGTTTATCGGGTTCTAATTCGTTCCCAGTTTCTTCTTGAACAGCAGTCAGTAGTGAACCGATCTGACTTTTCTGAAAATCAAAATCGTTGTTACACAAAGCCATGCGAAGTCAACAGACACGCAAGAAAATGCAAAAACGATGGACACATTCACAAATGCATGACTTATTTTTCTCGAGTAAATTATGATTCGGTTAAACAAATGAGCGGAATAATATGAAGGTTATGAGCGCTGCGATCTGGCGAATAATAAATTCCCGGACAGACACGATTAATAAAATGGATAACCCTTATACCAGACAGCCTTGACAGGATAGCTACTGTGTGAATGTAAAATCCATCCAGTATGGGTTATCAGTGGTAGTTTAAGTAGAAGTTTGTAAAGGAGGAGGGAATAGCCGAGGGAAAACGTGAAAAAGAAGTAATTTGCGAGCGAAACTGGTGAGAAAGTCTCAGAGGGAGAAAAAAACTGAGGCCAAATGCACTTTTTTGGAAACAAAGGGTAAGTCTATTCCACTGACCCCTCCTACCAGCGCCACTGGATTGAAGAACTAATCTGAAAGTTGCTGCAGTAAGTCTCTCCACATCTCAACAGTATCATGCCCAATTCTACATTATCATCATAATCACCATTTTGTGTCATTAAAAATTATCTACAGCATATGTCCGGAAATTTATTCATCACTCTAATGTTTCACTGAATGTAGATCCGTAAGAGCGAATACACAATATAACAAGTATAAAATAATACAAGAAACAGTCCGGTGATATTTAGCGCATGCAGGAGTAAAGCGACGAGAACACTACGAGTGAGGACATACGCCATTTTTAGTCCAGTTCGGTTCCGTGAAAAGAAAATTGGCTGAGCGGTAACCCCGCGTGACCAGTTTTCGTTTCACGGAACAAGCTGGATTAAAAATGGCGTATGTCTTTACTTGTAATGTTCTAGTACTCTAGCAGTAGGAGTCGATCATTTCCCTCGTTCGCTAAAAAGGATACAATAAATTTGTTGAGTTAATCCCATAAATGATTCCAAGTTCATGATTGATGGTTTGGGGCAAAAGTACAATATCATGAGCTACTCCAGTTACGCAATTCACTGTTCGCAATCGTTCATCTAATTGTCCTCTAGAAAACTTGCAAGGGCAGTCAGGTCGAATTCTTGAGGACATCAGAAAATGTAATTTTGATTCAAGCCAATTACTCGGTCTCAACAGTCAGCAAATTTTTCATTTACACAAATACTTTCACAAATATCCTAGCTGAACAGCCTAAGAGCAGCGGAATACTGATTCCAACTCAATTTTCAAGCTCCTCCAAGTTATTTCACTTAGCTTTCTCGATAGAGGTATGACTGTCTTATGTATCATCTTATCTTCACAGCTGAACCTACTCAGCTATCTAGTTACTTCTTCCTGGTTACTTTTCTAAATGAAAGATTTCACTTACATATTATAAGAATCATGTACCAGACTAATATAATTGCAGGATGGCTCTTTCGGGTGCGATAAGTAAATATAATATCTGAATGCAAACAGTAATATTTTCTCAACACTTCACCCATCAAAACTTAGAAATTTTTCACCCCGTACTACAAAAATAGGCGACTCACATTTTGAAGCAAACTCTCCTAATTTTGAATTTTAACCCGCAAAGGTCTCTTTGGATTTCACTTGCGCTCAAATGTACCTAAACAAACAAAAAATACCATTTTAGCCCAAAATTTATCCTTTTTTTGGGGGGGAGAAGGGGGAGAAGAGGCTCAAAATACAGGGTGTTTCAGTCATTTCCACTTTTCAAGGGGAGCGTGATGTGAATAGTACAAGAAATCATTCGCTTTTTTCCAACTGAATTTCTTTTCGTGATTGAAAATACAAGACGGTGAAGAGTTCTGGCAATAACAGAGGGCAGTAGCGGGGGAGTGAAAGTGGTTCAACCGAGCGTTCTCCAATCAGTTCTCCTTTTTTTTTGGGGGGGGGGGGGAGGAGTAAAAAATGTTTACATTTTGTAAATTTTTTCATGTGTATTAATTGTACTTCTTGAGCCAACAAGTGTTTTCTATTTTTTTTTTTTAAATAAATAAATAAAATTCTCTATACTCTTTATAAATGACTCCAATCTCACTCTTCCTACCATTGATCCAACAAATTTTCTCTCGAGAAAATAATTTCCTAGCAATACTCTTCCGGAACGCCTCTTGATCTCACTCTTCCTTCTCTTTGAATAAGTTCTTTAATATAATAGATAAATAAATATTTAGAGTTTTGAGATCATAGAAATGCACTTTCTCAACATTGTTGAACCTATAATTTTGTTGAATAGAAGTCATAACTATCATCAGCCCTGAGGAAATTCCATAATCTTATCTATTTCAAAACACGAGGAAACAAATCTATTGCAGAAGTAAATTTTGATGAATTAATGTTTTTCAATAAACCATTGACCTGCATTATCAATCTGAATCCCTTTTAAACTCAGGTAACCAAATCTATATTATGTTATGAAGAGTAGCCTACTTATTCGATGTAAGAACTATCATTCGCAATAAAACATCCTGTGTACAAAAGCACATCAATAAGTAAAGATTCTTTCTCCCCCCCCCCCCCCGGCGAGAAATGAAGATAGAAACTCAGTTTTGGTCTCAAAATAAAAAATATCTAATTCCATTAATGCTCCACATATTCACCATCCCTATTAATACATTTTTGCTAACGTTTAGGTAGTTTTCCAAGCATTCTTTCCAGAAATTCCACCCAACTTGTTTCATCCAATCCTTGACTGCTGCCTTCATCTCAACATCCGCTGTGAAATATTTTCCCTACAGGAATTTCTTGGGCTACCGAAAATTTCATAATCGCGGGGACTCAGGTCTGGGGAGTATGCAACTCCACACAAATGTGAGAAACCGCAGAAAAGGAAAATTGTCAGCGACGCCAGTATTCCTTACGA
Source organism: Acanthococcus lagerstroemiae (assembly GCA_031841125.1). Lineage (NCBI taxonomy): Eukaryota > Metazoa > Arthropoda > Insecta > Hemiptera > Eriococcidae > Acanthococcus > Acanthococcus lagerstroemiae. Next base: position 34,986,137 of record CM063112.1, read on the forward strand.
CAATGCGCATGGGCACACTGCCGCACTAACCACATCAATGGTGAAAACTTTTCGCTAGAAAGTGAATCCGCACCCGGCATACTCCAATGTTGGGAAACACTACATGAATGGTGGCAAAAATGTATTGATAAAGTCTGGTCCAGTTAAGAAACATAGTTTTTTCACGGCGCTGATAAAGTGTTCTCGAACTCGTCTTTCCCCTCCAACTTCAAAATACGTATCCATATATCGATACTGTCAGTCTGACTTTCTGGCCCGATAGACTTTTTCTCTGCTTGCCTCGTCCCAAATTCTTGATTTTTTTCAGCAACGGCGAAAAGATAGAGAGTTCATTTCTATCAGGTACAGAGACATAGACATTTCGGATACAGAATAAAGACAGCTGGAGAGGTATTTGCTTTCGGCTCGCTTCTTTTTCGCTGGCAGGAGAAAAGGCTTACATTCCTGCCAGCCTACTTGTCCGATTAACTGCTTTTATCAATCAACTTACAACTGGCTACCTGCATGTCTTTCTTTCACTCATTACAGACTGGCTGGTGGAATAATTCATTAACTGTTTTCAAGTCGGCCATCTGTCTAGCCGGGACCTCATGATGGTCTAGCAGACAGTCCTAGGCTGAATCTTGGGGTGCTAAAACTACCTTCGCAATTTTCCGTATTTTCAGGTGGGCGGTTTTTCTTCGGCGCGAAGGAAGTTACATTTTTAGCACACACACGCACAGATATAATAGAAAGTCAACTAAAAGTAACCCAAGTCCGAGTGAAACAGGCACTCGGTAGACAGAAATAAGACCGAGTAATCCATTCATCTCATTTTGTTTTCTAGTTCACCTATTAGGCGGCAGTGTTAATGGCATACACACAAATTAGGATTACGAGCCATCATTGTTAGGTTCTGAATCGCAAAATGTTTTTAACAAAAACACAAGGTCAACTAATTAGCGCATTATGAATAGAAACCAACCTTACTAACGTGACTGGACTTGCAACTTATCACAGAGAAATTCCCTCGACCTACTAAAATAAAAATAAAAACGCGTCACAACGATCAATTGGTTAAACTCGTGCAGAAAAATTTCAATATAAAAGTGTGATTTGGAGATACTGAGTTATTATTTCAGATTAAAGCTCTGACAAGAGCGAATATCGGTTCTATTTACACCACTCACGACTAAGTGTACATTTCTTTATATGACAGTGTCACTTACCACTACTTATGACAAACTCCTTTCCGCTCATAATATGATACAGTAGATTCTTCATTTCAAACGGTGACAGATTCAACAAATGCTCCGATGCTTCTTCCGGTGAACAAATCAAGGTTCGAGATAACTCTGTAGCCATTACCTATAACCGTGTGCAGTAAACTTCTGAACATGAACGGCATCATCTTTATACTCACACTGACAAGTATCCGCAAGCCAACTACTGACCTGAATAATCAAACCGATCCTTAAACGAAGCATTTCGAGGAACAGCTGAGGTTCAGTTCTTATGAACATGGCCAAGTACACAAGCAATTCCTATACACAAAATAACCAAGGTAAGTTGATTGTCTAAGTCAACACGATATAACCCAAGTTTTCATTTCAGACCTGCGTCAACATGGCGGTGCTTTCATCGTCGCCATAAGCTTCGTGGATAACCTGGCGGAGTTCATTTTCCGGCAGTGGAGCGGTTATCGTGTGCTCATTATGCGGTGGCATGCCAACTGTGACTTGTTTCTGACGAACCAACAAATCGGTGACTGCTTTGGCCAAGTCCTCGACTCGTTTGCCCAGAATGCCGGCCGTATGTCGTACCAAGCCCCACAGCTTCTGTTGACAAGCTTTCTCATACAACACTTTCAGGAGGTCTTTCACGGTAACAGATTTACCTTGTTCGACCATGCCTGAAAAGGGTAAGGAGAATCGGATATGTATTGGCTGTGAAGTCTGATCGGATTAGAAGTCCCGATGGCGGCACTTCCGAGTCTGTACCTGTATCGTAGTTCTGTCCTTTAGTATCGATCAAGTACTGCAAAATATCGCCTTGCTCTTCGATGTGCTCCGATTCGCGCAACATGGTGAGCAACTCCTCAACTTCAGTTTTAGCGTAATTTGAGTCAACGCTGATTCTGAAAATAGATTTAATACAAAGGCTGTTTAATAAGTAATGACTCCAAGCCCAATACCTTGGGAACCACTGGACCTGGAAGAATGCGCGCATGCTCTCTGGAAAGATAGACTCCTTAGCTTCAAAACGCGGGGTCGGTCAGTTCCATATCTTCTTTTGCTCGCGAAACATGTGTTCGAAACGAAAACTGGCTACTGCCGCTCGGTACATGCAAGTATTTTTTGACGCTTGAAGGTGCTACGCCGGTTGAGATTTTTCAGTTCGTCATCCGATGCTACACAATACCCTTTTAGATATTTTTTAAAGATACCTGAACAGATGAAAGTCACTAGGAGCAAGGTCGGGGCTGTAAGGAGGATGCGAAACAATTTCGTAATGCGACTCCTATAACCTGGCTTGAGTGCGTGCTGTAGCTTACGGCCTTGCGTTGCCCTGTTGCAGTAAGCAGATACCGCTGGTAAGTCGAACGCGGCTTAATCGGCATCGTAAGGCTGTCAAGGTCTTACAAAGCTTCTCAGCATTGATTGTGGCGTCTTTTTTCAAAACCCCGAAATTTTTGATCAAGTTTGGCAGCAACTTCATTCCTTTTCGGCAATTTTGGGCGCCCTGACCAAGATTTATCCAGTAATTTGAACGCACCAGCCTTTGTTTCTCTTGCCCACATCCGTACCGCACTGATATCAAAACACTCATCCCCAAAACGCGCCTTTAATCGTCGAAAAATGAGCAAAAGAAGATATGGAACTGACCGACCCCGCGTTTTGAAGCTAAAGAGTCTATCTTTCCAAGAAGCATGCGCGCATTCTTCCAGGTCCATTGGTTCCCAAGGTATAGGCTTGGAGGCATTACTTATTGAACAGCCTTTGTAATTTGGAATAATGGAGTGAAGTGATTCAAGTTGTCAATGACTGGTACACTGACACCTCACTGGCAGCCAACATAAAATGTCCAAAATAGGAACCTAAATGAACGAGTGAATTACAATACCTGCTAAGTGCTGAAATCAAAATTTTAAAAAAAAACAAGTTTGCAACGCATGTCAGAAAATAAAGTGAATACAATGATGGGCGTATGGCATTGGGCGGCACTTAGCATGGTTCACAGAGTTTGTGGTCTCCTACTTGCACAGAGCGCGACCTTTCGAGACAAAAATAATGTACCTGCGACAGGTTGGCCAACTAAGGATACTTAATTCGGGCGTCAGCCATCACTAGTACATTTTGCACACACACAAAAAAAAAAAGTATTTCGAAAAAGATGGATGACACTTAGTATTGTAATTTAACACATTCGAATGGGAATTGATTCCAGGCACAATTTTTCAGACTCTGTTTCATACTGTTTAAGATATGCTGCCAAAAAAGGTGTCAATAGAGTTAATTACCACTTACTTGATTTTTGGAGAATTGCTTTTCATTACAGGCCAGTCTTCTGGTGATGGACTGCGTTGCGGTTTCTGGTCAGGTGACGATTTTGAGTCATTCAAAACTGAACATAGATGAAGAAAACGTACAAAATTAAAACGAATCTTGATTATTTTTGTTTTTAATTTTGCAGATATTAAAAAGGACTAGTAAGTTAGTAATGTCTTTCAAGAATCAGCTCAGCGTATCCAAGCTTCTATGTCATACGTCGCAGAAACCTACCATCGGCTGTTATAATGGATCGTGTTTTTTTAATGGCTCCTTTCACCGACATCCGTCGCTGCAACGGCCTTCCACTTCTAGCACCCGACGGCGCTAATAAGCTAGATGGCGGATGAAGAGGCTTCGTTACATACTCGGCTAGGTATTGCTCCACTTGTGGGTTTAGTTCTGGAAATACAAGCGTTTGATTAGTAAACATACAGAAAATTACATGGCTGCGTTCGTTGAAGCTTATACGAAGTTATCCTACTTGTATCACTGTCTCGCGGAGTTTACACTCGGGTAGCAGCTTAATGTTAGCATGAAACATACGTATTAACGCAACAGAGGACGTCGAAGGTTGAGGAAGTGATTATGAATGAAAACACTACTCACTATCAGGAGCGCCATCTTCTTGACTGCCGAGGAAGCTGAGATTCGTGATACAGGATGTGCTGAGGAAGTCGTTCAGATTTCCCAGGGTAACTCTAAAGAGAAATGCATCACATTACGAACAAATACATCTAATAAGGAATCCCTTTGGACAGCGAATAATTCGAATACCTGGTTCCGTTAATGTACCCGCTTTTTAGTTTTTTGATAGTCGAGATCATTGCTAACGGTATTTTGTCCTGATCTGTTGAATATAAAATATACATGATTACATTAAACGGTGAACGGCACGCAGATGCAAGATGTATACGAAAAAGGAGATAACAGCCAAACGAACACAAGAAACAGACAATTGCATATTGGTTAACGCAGGCTAGAACCGGAAACTACTAACTGCTATTACTTTGAGATAAGTCACGATCAATGCTCACCTACCATTATATCAGAGAGGCGACTCACGCGAGGTCAAGTTGATAATTTATGAGGAAATGGTATGAAGACCATGCCATAGTTGAACATCATTATATTCAAATATGGCATCAAGTTATCCACAAAACTTTTATGAGACTATGAGATGTATCATAAGAACTTCGTTCGATGTGCCAACACATACTTACCAACCATCCGTGAAGACGCGATAATTGTGTACAGAGGACGACCCAACATATGCTTCCAGTTCATGGTCAGAAATGATATATCCATCATTATGTTATTTGCCAGCAAAGCTACATCATTACCTGTATAGTACTGCTCCAGGTCCAACGTCTACAGAAATAACCACTCACGTGATTGTCTTTACATATTCAAGTAAATCAGCTCAAGGGTGAAAAGAAAATGCACAAAAGCCATAGCAGGCATTAATATTAGAGGAAAAATACTAGGAGATACAGAATGATGAAAGAAGATGTGGACACATTGCCTTCAAACATGTAAATGTGAGTTCACCTTCCTGAATCATCCTGCATAAAAGTCAAAGCAGATATCTACAGATAGTTTAAGAAACTAAAAAGGTCAAAAGATCTGTACACCGTTAATGCTTTACTGAAATAAATTTACCTATGTCGTCATACACCAATAACAAAAAACTAATAAATCCTACCGGTTAGTGGTCGTCTATATGATTCGCTTAAAATTCCACAACCTTGCAGATTCCACTCTCAAACCGAGGAGGGCATAGTTACAAAGCGAAACTATAAACTAAACCACACCGAACAAGGCATAATGAAATTGTACCTAAATGAAAGCTCCTAATGGTGACCACGACCACCGGACGCCCTAGCATATGCTGCCAACTCGATTTCAGAAAATTAATTTCACTTTTGAATATATCAAGTAGAAGATCGTTATCGGATGCTATGTAATATTGATTCCGATCCATCGACTACATAACAAAACACCACCTCGAACATTATTGTCGTGTTGAAGCCGTAGCAAGATAGTCTAAAAATAATAGGAACAGTCGCATACTTGAGGAGTGAATGCGAAGATTTTGTCTTGCAGCGAGTAAAGTTTGCTGGTGCTCAGGATACCAACGTGTCTGGATCTTCGTCCGCTCAGTCCTAGTTTTTCGTTTCGCCCTAAAACACGTACTTACATTACGAAACAAATAGCAATCTCACTGGATAAATGTAGGTAATTTATTGAGTCGAATATGAAGGGCCGACTCAGGCCCGCAGCTAACCGCGTGTATGTGCCTGGGCATTTGATATTCAACCAAGGCATGAGCCATAAGGGTACAACACAACTTTTTTTACTTTTAGCTGTTTCAATTTATTATTTTTTAAATCTTTTCTAAGAATGTGCTAGCCAGGGCGGCGCGCTTGCTAGTCAGGTTTCGCCCTAGCATTAGCTACGGGCTTAGGCCAACTTAATCAACAGCTTTTGAGCCGAGGTTCTCGAATTTTAGAAGTTCAAAATCGTATACCTGTTCGAAAAAAAATCGCTACAATTTCTCAAAATGAAGGCTAAATATTTGTATTTTTATTCGCTGATTTTAGAGAGACCAGTCACCTTGTCATGAATGCTGAGAGGCTAGAGGCGATCCAGCAGCTTTTCAAAGGATAATTTTAAGAAATTAAATAATTATTCAAAACGTGCAATCTTTTGGTTCAGCCATTATTCATTCAAAAATGTATAAATGAGCCCATTAACGTTTTAAACCTGAACAATTACGGACACTGGACACTACTGAGGACTGGGGTGGAAAATTATTGAACACTGGGACTTCCTGCTTTTTTCTAAATGTTTTAAAATGGTAACTCGAGCAGTGCACCTAATGCAATATTTAGGCCACCTTGTATAGATTCAATGTAATAGGAGACATTAAACTGATACAACCCAATAACTGAATTTTAGAAAAAGTCAACTCAGTTTCATTTTAAAATATATGGCTATTATTTGTAAATGTAAGTTCTATCTGAATATAAAATTTGATTGCAAGGTAGGAGTTTCCTCCTGAATCTAAATTTTTTAATGAATAGGAAATTCCTATACAGTTATAATATACTCAGTGATCATTTCATGGTAAATATCCAATCGTTTTATTTTGAATATGGAACAGCTCAAGTTGTTTTTGGTAAAATTTGAAGTGTTGTGAATTTTAATCTAGTTGTGTAATTAAATTTCACACAATTTATAACTGGGAACTTCAAAGCTATTAAGTTTTGTGTTTTTTTTTGTTTTTTTCCCCATTTTTTTTTCTATTTGTCCAACAACTTATATATACTTACAAGCAAACTTCAAAAGTTTTTGTAGATTTCCAATTTTGAGAATTTTTTATTCAATAAATTTTCATTTTTCCTTCAAAATTCATTTACTTTTTTATATTTTTTTTATTTGAAAGTATTGAACTTTGTAAATTTTAATTTATGTGAATTATTTGTGGTCAACTTTTTTTTTACAAATTTTAGTTTTTATATGTATAAGTATCCAATTTACTTTTTATGAATCCTTAAAAAATAAATATACTTACAAGCATAGGTTTTTCAATTTTATGCACTTGTAATTTGTCCACCGGTTTGATAAGCGCCGCAATTCTCTTCAATTGGAGTATTTCAAATTTCAAATAAATTTTGAACATTCCTTTTAGTACCTCAGTAGCTGAATTTTTAATTCTCATCTTCAGATCGATTTCGCATTTTCATAAATTTCAATTTTATTACACATTTTGAGTTTTATAAACCAAAATTTCTAATGGTCATTGAAGGGTCCTTTTCCAAAATTTTCCAAGTGATGATAGCAAAAAATGTTTTTCACATTATAATAAAGGATGTTGATTTTAATAAAATGACAGATGCGAATTTAAAGATAAACTAGGAACTTTCCAGCAGAAAAAAATTAATTATATTATTTTGATTATGAAATGATGAACGGAAGGAATATAAGGAATAAATATAGAATAGATACCAGCAGACGCGGATCATTTTTTTGAGGGGGGATGTTTGAATCTCCCCCCCCCCTCTTGGAAAGAAAAAACCGAAAAAAACACGAAAAAACAGAAGGAAATGACTTTATAAGTTAGTACTATACACGATGCTGATTGATTGCTGCCATGATTATACACCATTACACACACACGGTATTCGCATTTGAACAGAGCGCCAGTCATTTCCGTAACCCCCCTCCCACGGCCAAGATGTAATCATAGATCCGCACCTGGATACAAGTATCAGTTAAAAAACATACGGATGATTTTGAAAAAGGACCCATCAACCATCAATGTTCTGCACGTTCTACTTCATTCAATCAATCCTACTCAGAGTATTTTTTTTTTTTTTAAAGCTCTATTTTTACATAAATTTAAAATGTTTACGTCTTTTGCTTCCAGGATACTTAGTATCTAGAGATCACACAATAAAATATGAAACAGCATACCCAGGTAAGTGTATAAGTAACTCAAAACTCTGGCAGGCTGGACCTCAATAGGCGCAGCATCGGCTATGGTTTGAACGTGAATATCGTACTGTTGTAATTTCTCACGTATTTCATTATTCTCAGCCAATATGACAACTTGCACAACAACATCTGGTTTCTTCTCGGAACACAATCGCCGATTCAGCGGGTCCAATTCTCCGACAGCAACGAAACCCTAAATTTTTTACACGGATGAGTGCTACTTTCATGTAGAGAAAAATAATCATCGTTCACTAGGAGGGTATTAGTGATTATGATAAATGATGACAGAATAACCTCTACACACTAGTTCGAAAGTTTAGCCCAGTGCTAGAAGATAAATGCATCTTCTTAGTTGTAAACAAGCAGAATGTGATTTCAAAGAACATGACCGAAAAATTCATTTGCTCAGTTTTCGATAAGCAGATTACGATTTCAAAGTACAAAGGTAATTTTGAAACGTAAATTGAAAATAAGAATAAACAGCAACTACCAGCAAAGAGTAAATTTTCTCAATTACATTATATCATGTTTCGATCCTTTACCGATCAAGTGAGCAGTTCTGCGTACTTGATGTACACACACGACCAAAATGTTATAGTAGAACCTGACGTTGTTGGCCCTTTATACATTTGAACACCTTCACATCAACACTGAGCACTGCTAACTTTATTCATAAAAGTACCCCAACGGTTTGTGGTTTGATAACTGGAGGATAAATGACCGCAAGACATATTATAGACAAACTGATCTTACGTCGAGTAATAACTTCCCAAGGATGTATAATGACTGGGCCCACATGAATGGACATCGTCCGACAATTATTCGTTCCTGACTTCCTGGATTCTCGAACTCTTCGTCTACTTTATCTGTCGGTACAACATACAGTTCGGGCACAAGTTTAATACCATCTTCACCTTCCACAGTAACCTATTAAACGAAAAAATATACAAGTAAATGCGAACAATGAACAATTTTCCATCACGATGACATACTGAAGTTCAGCAAAATACCCGCTCGAGTTTGTCTACGTAGTAATATACAGCTTCTAGATTTCCTTGGAAACAATAATCTAGAATCAGGTAACAAAAAAATAGAGGCCATTCGGATTCGATGCGTTCGAACATACGAAGTTCAAATGGGTCATAATGTAGACGATTTGGATCCTGTGAACAGAAGGTCGTCATTCTAACATCATAATTTATCTGCTGACCTAGTACATACCTCAGTATTCTAGGGATAAGCACAGAATTCATAATATTTTCTTAACTGTGTCGTACGAGTTGAAAAAGAGTATACATCATTAAGGATGTCCTGAGAAAAGGATCTGAAACAAAGTTTCCAGAAGGTCCTTTGCCCACGACATCGCACAAGGAATATACAAAGTTTAGACTGCTAAACTGCCGACATGCTTCTTCATCTCACGAATACTTTATAAAATTAAAGTTACAAAGGAAATTCGACTGAAGAACAAACTATAGGACTCAATAATTTCCATAACACAAAATAATTTATCGAAACTAGAACCTCATCACTTAATGAACGAATATCTCACAGTTCAGAAATTGTACCTCTTTAGGAGTCTTATATCCATCTCTGAGAAACCGTTTACATCCATATTTACCCTCCAACTTGGACAGTATTGCATTTCTAGTAATCTCTATCAAATTTGGATCGTCAACTGAGAACGCCGGGAAGCTAATGACGGACAGCAACCCACTGTCCAGCTCTTTGGAGCTCGATTCACGGGGAAGCATCGACTGTCGACCAGAATTAAAATTAGTAACGTGTCTACGAAATCAAGGCTTACGAAACCACTTTACAAATAATTTACCTGCAATACAGCTTGGCATTTCTGAGCTTCGTCCGACAATACATGTATCACCGAGGAAGGCCCACCTCTAGCTCCGAACAGGTCTAGCTCGTTTATCGCCTCTAATGCGGCTTTTGCCATTCCTATAGAGCTAGCATTCAGTTCTGGAAGTCCATGGTTCGATTTGTCTCCACGTTCCCAAATTCCGTAATCCTACGGAACGATAGTCTGTCAATAAACACTGGCAACAAGGATGGGTAATTCTGAATTAAAGTCGAACTCTACCGGAATGCAGTATGCTGATTCGATGTAAAACACTAGATTCTGGATGAATGCGACCTCGTCCAGACTGAAAATGATTTGTAAACCTGAAGAAGAAACTTCATAGTATCAATAAATTCCTTAGTTGACTAAATATACTCGGATACTCATTACGATACTAATGTGTGAAAGCCAAATCTCTTTCATTAGTCACCTGAGGCAGTCATCTGAGCAAGAATAAGAAGATACAACGAAACAGCATCAATTTGCAAGTGACCCCAATCATGATCACCAACTACTGTCTGGCCTGTCAGAGCGCTATATTTAGCATGTAGAGCATCTAGCGGATTCTGGGTAACTTTGAATTTTTCCACTTTTTCTTTTTGGTGCATCATGCACATCAGTAAGCCTCTCATCAGCTTAACGCAACTCTGTTGGACATGAGGTCAGTCAATTTCTGATTTGAATACTCAAGTCGAATCGAGCTTTTGTAAAATGCGCGGTAAATTTACTACGTAAACTGAGCGATTACTTGTTCAAGTTCATAAGTCTTGGCTCGGTCATCGTCGATATCAGCTACTTTCTTGTAAGCCAATGACAAACCCCATACTGCCAGCCCAGTGTACAAGTTGTCACGTATCCACGCATGGTGATTATCTTGACTAGCTGGAAATAATCCAGTGACCGGATCCTGTGTGCACAAGCATAATAATTAGAAAGAACTATTTACCTGAAAACTGTTCAGCAGAACTCAGAAAGAAACTTCATTCAGAACAGTCTGGAACCTGTGAGCAATCGTAGCACTGTACCTGATATCTGAGAATGATTTTGTGGACAAATTTCTGGTAGAAGTCAAGCTGAGGACCGGAGTCTTTTAATAATCCCATCATAAATGTTCGCAACTTCAGAAAGTGCGCTATGTAATAACGAAGTTACGGATAACACGGCATCCTAGGAAGAAACCAAAAAAGCACTTACAACTGAAATCATAGAATTAAGTACTCATAAAGGAAAATTTGAAACATACTCGTGTATTAGACCAAGAGAATTTCAAATGAAGCAGCAAACAGTATTAGTTACTTATTTCTTCTCAATCTCATTTCGCAGTTGCCGCCAAACACTACGATGTTACAAAATACAAATTATGATAAAGAACTGAACGTGAACTTCGAAATTTTTCTCGAGAGAAGCAAACAGCCGACCGTTTTTTTTCTCCCAAGGATAGTCAACTTAAGAACCTATAAGGAAAGGACAGGCAGCCTCATGCGCCATTTTAATTTCCAAAAAGTCCGAAGGTTTTATTCCAGAAAGTTTTATTCCAAGATTCATAATTACAAAGGTTACCTCGCTGCATCTGTATGACAGAAATGCGCGCTCTACAGGTCCTGCATAGGAAACATGGTTGCTATCCCTCCAGGTACTCCATATTGCATACTTATTCGCCTCTCCTGTTATCAAGTTGGTAGTGTGTGTATCATAACAGAATTTTTTTGATGTGCGAAATGGACACTGTTCAACAAAAGGGGACCAACTAACATTTGTAAACAAAATGAGTTATTACTTATTACATTAGTATTGTTGGAAAGAGTGTAAAAAAATGTAGAATTTTTCAAAATTGGGCCCCTGATTCAAAAATATGTACTCACGTTGAAAAAAGCTTATCAGTAAACGCAATGCCATATAGTTTCTACATGGCTCTTGAACTGGGAATCACGTGTTCTCAAAAAGCGGATTTTGCTAGTTGGTTCCCTTTTGTTGAACAGCGTCCAAATGGACCCAATACTTGGATGCTATTCAACAAAAGGGAACCAACTAACATTTTTTGTAAACAAAATGAGTTATAATATGTATTGTTGGAAATGGAAAGCGTGTAAAAAGTAGAATTTTTCAAAATTGGGCCCCCAATTTAAAAATATGTATTCACGTTGAAAAAAGCTTATCAGTAAACGCTGTGTCATATAAAGTCTGGTCCAGTTAAGAAACATAACTGGCTACCCGCAATATACATTGATATATGGGTATTTTGAAGTTAGAGGGGAAGGACGAGTTCAGGAACACATTATCAGCACCGTGAAAAAATTATGTTTCTTAACTGGACTTGACTTTAGTTTCTACATGGCACTTGAACTTCAAATCACGTGTTCTCAAAAAGCGGATTCTGCTAGTTGATTCCCTCTTGCTAAATAGCGTCCACTTGAAAACGCCAAAGATAAAAATTTTTGGAGAATGTTTGAATTGTGGCAACGCAAATGTTGCTGAATTGTGTTTCCAAAAGTGTAAGCTAAAAATTGAATGTTATTTGGACGCTATTCAGCAAAAGGGAACCAACTAACATTTGTAAACAAAATGAGTTATTAGTATCCTTGGAAAGAGCATAACAAGTAGAATTTTTCAAAAATCCCTCCCCCCCCATTCAAAAATGTGTACTCATGTTGAAAAAAGCTTATCAGTAAACACTATGGCATATAGTTTCTACCTTTTTTTCTACATGGCTCCTGAACTTCAAATCACGTGTTCTCAAAAAGCGGATTTTGTTAGTTGATTCCCTTTTACTGAATAGCGTCCATTCAATGAAATTGATGTTCACAGGATAAGCAGGGATGAGAAGTTTAAGCCGAAGCTTAAGCTCATTATTGAACGGCTTTTAAGCGAATGAAAAAGTCAGCCATTCGCTGTTCATTAAGCGCAAAGCCAGCCAAAAAGGATACGCTGAGCAGCTTAATTAAGACATTCACATTTTCTATCAAAAAGCCGAAAAAAATCACAACACTTAATTTTTTAAGTTGAAAAATCATGTCAGCGGCCGCGAGTTCTGGGTTCCGGCTTCTGGGTTGTTCTTTGTGTTCGCCTGTTTCCTTGGTTCTTCCTGCTTCAGTGCTTCAGTGTCGACTTCGCTTCACGTTTCACGTCTGACTGATGTTGACGTTGACCAGTAAGTACTAAGTACTACCTACGAAGTTCATACTTGATGAATTATTCACTATGGTCGATTTCATGCGGAATTGAGTATAATGTTGAAAAAAAAAGCCGATAGCGAAGCGCTGAAAAGCTAGATAAGGGCAAAAAGCTGAAGCTAAGCGAATGAGATTTTTGGAAAAACTTTTAAGTTTAAGCGAAAGTTTAAGTTTAACAGTTTAAGCTTCTCATCTCTGAGGATAAGACCATGAGGAATGATCAAAAAACAGAAATTTCGAAATTTATAGAGAACAGAGAAGATAGACGAGGTATCATAAAGGTATGACACAAAAGACAAAACCCAAAACTCACCAGGGTTGCCATGTTTTAAAACAAATTGTTTTAAAATACGTTTTTAACATGTTTTAAAACAATGAAAAAGAACAATCTTTGTTTTAAAACAAATAATATGTATTTTAAAACTTTTTTTTGTTTAAAACGTGTTTTTTTAACCATGTTTTTTTTTGTTGGTTTTTTCATTTTCTTTGAGATTTCCTCACCTAGAACTTACAGGGACCTAAATAATTCGTCAAGTACAAACTAATTTCAGAATTTCACGCAAAAATTTCCAGAATGATTTGATATTAGTAGGGATGTGCCTTGGAAAGAAATTTATAAATTTTTCCAAATAAATATTTGATGAACTTAGTTCTGAACTCATTCATCTCCCTAAAAAAAAGAACAAGAACCAGAACTAGTTCACGATTTTTGGATCTGATCAACTTGTTCATTCTTTGTTCATCTAGTTTTTTGTAATTTTATTTTTTTGGCTTTTTCTTTTTTTTCCACTTTCTAGACTCCAGTTTTTCAACTTTCATAATGGTTTCAGAGTTACAATTTGTTTGTACAAAAACCTTATTTTTAAATGAGCAAAAGACCAAGAGCAAAGGTTCTTTTTAATGAACAAAGAATGATCTAGATCAGTTGGAAAACCAAGTGAACAAGAGCAAGAACTAGTTCACTAAAAATGGAAAAGAACAAGAGCAAGAGCATGTTCATTAAATAATAGTGAACAACGCCCATCTCTGGTGATGATTGCGATGATTGATGAATGATGATACAACAATAGGAATAGCCGAATAGCGCTTTCTCAGCACTCCGGTCCATATTGCATACTTATTCGCCTGTCCTGTTGTCAAGTTAATAGTATATGATAAGGGCATGCTCCTAATTTTGTAATGTTATCTATTATGGTTGTAGGTCATACCCTTAGGTCGTATACCAGCAACGCAGCGAGTTTCAGGGTTGCAAAAAAAAACTTTCTTTTTAAGGAATAACACAACTGTTTTTTTTGTGTTTTTTTTAAACGTTTTTTTGATTTAAACATGTTGTAATCAATGTTTTTTCCCGTTGTTTTAAAACTTTTTTTTTTGTTTTTCCCCTATTTCCGATATTTTGTCTTACCTTTTTGTTCCGTTATTCGACCTTCAACTCTGACGTCACACAGTGAGTTACTGTTAGCAAGAATACCCGTCGTTGGGCCAACAAATGTATTGATAATTATCACTGATATCAAATCATTCTGGAAATTTATGCGTGAAATTCTGAAATTTATTTGTACTTGACAAATTATTTTGGTCCCTGTAAGTTCTGGGCGAGGAAATCTCAAAGAGAACGAAAAAAACCAACAAAAAACTTGACATGGATATGTCTTTAGTCTGGGGGTCATTCTTCAAAATCCGAACACGACGAGCGTCACACTCAAGCGTCACGAAAATGCGAGGTAGCGGGAAGAAGGGTGTGAAAGCAGAATAGAAGAAACTCCTCCTACAGCCAGGGTTGCAAAAAAAACTTTTTTTTTAAAGAACAAAATAACTGTTTTTTTTTGTGTTTTTTTTGTGTTTTTTTAAACGTTTAAAAACATTGTTTTAAAACTTTTTTTCCCCCTATTTCCGACATTTTGTCTTACCTTTTCGTTCCATTATTCGACCTTCAACTCTGCCGTCACACAATGAGTTACTGTTAGCAAGAATACCCGTCGTTGGGCCAACAAATGTATTGATAATATTATTATCACTGATATCTATTAGGGATGTGCCTTAGAAATATTTCCGGAAATATTACTTGGAAAAGTAAGAAATTTTGTGGAAAGAAATATATCTTTTATTTCTTTCCAAAATTTCCATTTTTGTTTTCTTTTAGGGTTCTCTCACTGATGAATTCAAGATCAAGACAATCTGCAATAAGCTTTGGAACATTTTAGAAGATGATGTATATTCTTGGAATTCATCTTCTTTCCTTTCTAGATCCTAAGTGTACTACTACCAACTACCACATAAAAAGTCTAACTGATAATTATTATCCTTCTTGTACATTGTATATTCTAGACATTGTAATTGTTCATGAGAGAGAATGATACAAATTATTATCATTTTTTTAAATTATTTCACAAAAATAAGTACTAAATGAAGACTGAAGAATCAATTTTTATTCCATTTCCTAGCTACTATACTGGACTTAAATTAGTTCAGTTGAATCCATAAGTATTGGAGAATTTTTTGACATAAAACTCCCTTAATTGCTGAATGAGATTTAATCGAGAACTACTTCCATAGTTTTACACTCAACTCGAGAACAAAAAATAGTTAAATCTTTAATCCTAATTTAATGATTCAATTTCCATCACAGAAGGTGTGTACATGAAAGAAGAGTGTGTTTTCATACAAAAATTTGAAAATTTCCAAAGTTTCCGTAAATTTCCATTATTTCTTTCTGGAAAGACATTTATTAAGTGAACAAGAGCAAGTGAACAAGTTGTTCACTTGCTCTTGTTCACTATTTGGTGAACTTAGTTCTGAACTAGTTCATCTCCCCCCAAAAAAGAACAAGAACATGAACTAGTTCACAATTTTTGGACCTGATCAACTTGTTCATTTTTTGTTCATCTATTTTTTTGTAATTTTATTTTTTTGGCTTTTTCTTGTTTATTTCCACTTTCCAGATTTTAGTTTTTCAACTTTCATAATGGTTTCAGAGATCAGAATTACAATTACAAATTATAACATTATTGAATTTTTATTTGATGTTTCAATTTTATCAACAATCTCATATGATTTCAATGGTGATTAAAAAAATTGCTTGGGCAACAGCCTAGTTTTCAGTTGTAGGCTAAGTATTACCAAAAAAAAAAATTTTGCTCGCAATTTGTTTGTACAAAAACCCTATTTTTAAATGAGCAAAAGACCAAGAGCAAAGGTTCTTTTTAATAAACAAACAATGAACTACATCAGTTGGAAGTCCAAGTGAACAAGAGCAAGAACTAGTTCACAAAAAATGGAAAAGAACAAGAGCAAGTTCATTAAATAGTGAACAACGCCCATCTCGGGTTGGAGCCGAAAAAAGGTACTCCAAGCTCCTCTGCTCTAGTTCTTAACAGTTGCTCTAGGCTCCAGCTTCCTGACAGTGGCTCTGCTCCCCTTTCAGTTAGTTGCTCCAGACTCCACTCTGAAGCTCGAGCAGAACCTGGAGTTGGAGCCACTTTTAACCCTCCCTCTTTCTCTCCTCCTTATGATTGACCTTCCTTTAACTCCTCTCGACCCAAAACTGCAATTTGGAGTCCTGGCGCAAGACATTTTCCTGTGGTGGCACAACTGGCAAACGCCATAGTAACGATCCAGCTGCGGCACCAAACTCCACTCAATCTCCAGCAATGGTTCAGAGCTAGAGCCAGCTCCAGCTTCAGTTTTTAAAAATAGCTCCAGCTCTTCTCCGGACTCTGGAAAGTGACCAGATAGGACTCATTTTTAAATTCCTCTCCATCTGCACCTGTTTTTTTTTGTTTTTTTTTTTCAAATTTGTTCCCTAAATTTGTTGCAAGAAAAACATTGCTTTTTGAAATCTGAAATCTCCAGCTCCTTTACATCACTACAATCATCTTCGCCCCGAACAAGCTACTTGGGAAGCCAAAAGAAGTCAAAATTGATAATCCGCAGAATCTAAAGAACCGAAAAAAATCCTGTTGGAAACGGATCTGAATTCTTTGGGCAAATTCCTACTTCCCGAAGCCGAAATCCATATTGAAAATGAAAATATTCTCGGAAATATCTTGGATAGGAAACATCCCTGCCCAAACCCTACAAAGAAGGACTTAAATGTACATTAGAATTAGGTACTTTTTTTCCCCCACACAATTACCAAAAATCCACAATCCAGCCGAGCATGCGAACCTGCCAGTGTAGTGTGTTCCTTGTACCATCATATTATACCGTGCCCTTGGAATGCATGAAGTGCATTGACAAAGTTTTACTGGGAAAAAAATGCGAATTGTGGAAAGTTCTCAGTTTTGGTTGTTCCTGATTTATTTTCATCCTTCATTTTTACAAGTTTATTAAAATGGAATGCATCGCGAGTGTAGGAAGTGAATAATAACTTGTAAATATTAAAAAGATGTTTGTTTTATTGTTATAATGTGAATTATATTCAGTTCATCTGCTTCTATCATCGGTTTTTGGAAAACACAGGTACTGTTAGTTCTTTGCAAGTACCGTATCTTGCACATTTTGCAATTTTGGAATGGAATCCAGCATATAATGTGTTATTTCTGGGCCGAACATTATGATTGAATGTCTTTTCTGTATTGGCAAATTAGTATGCTTTAGTCTTTGATCGCAGCTAATAAACGCTTACTGCTTTGATGAAAACGCTCAATTTTTAAATTGCCAGCATTTGATGCGTGAATTATAATGCCAGTTACTATATAGAGTAAACAGTCGGCGCCTAAAGATATTTACAATTTACATTGCTCTGAATGGGAATGCATATGTTTCTAAGAGCAAATAAGTATAATGTAGAGCAGGCTTTCATGTCTGTATGTAGAGATAGAATGATGGACAGCATTAAGCATTCCTGGTGTTGAAAGTCTCTGATGTGTACTTGGAAGCAACTCTAACAGCCAATAAGAATGAATATTTTATATGTTACAGAGAATCCTGAAATGAAGATTCCTCTCAAACCAGATGTCCGTTCCAGAGATGACTGGGTTGATGTTGCGGTAAGTAAACATTGTTGTGCTGCTTTTACGTCTACAGTAGACTCCCAATTATCCAACACACGATCATCTGACATTCCGATTAACCAACTCAAAGTTTATCAATATGTTTCAACATCTCTCTGAATATTTGGGACTCCACCACTATACCTCCATATTTTGCCACGGCTCGACGGCCGGCTGATAATGTTGGCATTTGTAACTGTGGAATTTTTCTCATTTATAATTTCTTACATTTGTGCGGTGCGTAGTGATTTTTTGAGTAAACAAGGATATGTACCAATATTGTATTCATTCTGAATGCTACTTTTACAGAATTTGCGACATTTTCGGATTACCTGACATTTGAATTCGTGTTGGTGGAGCGTTACGGTTTTCGCTCAAGTATATCCAGTAGTAAAAGCAAATAAAACACTAAAAGTGAATTGGAACACCCTAAAAGCAGAAAAGAAAGTGCTACAAACTATTGTTAGAGCTTTCTGGTCTGTTTGTAATGACCGCCTCCATATTGATCTGAACATACTCACGGTGTCAAATATGTGATCCACAATTAGACCACCAGACACGAAACTTGCCTACACTGCCACTTCCACATCAATTAGGTTGGATAATTGGGAATCTGCTATGTTGCAAAACCATTTAAGGTAGACTACCAACTATCCGACAGCTGATTATCTGATATTCGGACTGACAGACTGAAATGTTTTCTTCAATTTTTTCAAATTAACCAATCTCAACATGTCAGATAATTCAAATTATCAAATTACCTTAAACTTCGGACATATCCTGCTAATCAAAGTTTGTCAATGTGCTTGAACATCTCTCCAAGTATTTCAGACTCACTATAACCACTGTTGGCTGATAATCAGAGGTGAAAAGCCATAAGATAAAGCGTTTACTTATCTTGACTTGAGCTTTCAAATTTAACATAGGGAAACTTTTGGCTTTTTACTTTTCACCAGACATATTTTATCAGCTTTTGACTTTTAGCTTTCCAGTGTCAAAATGTTTCAACTTTTGGCTTACCATTTTCAACTCTTGACTTTTCAAAAAAGAAAAACTATGAGGCATTGTTTATTAGTTTGTTGAGAGTATATAGAACTTGATGTCACTTCAGGACTAGGCAGAGAAAAAATGGAATTGGAGAGGGCGAGAAAATGAAAGCAAAAGCTGAATAAGTAAATAAAACTTTCAGCTTTTCGCTTCCCATCAAAAAATATCTTTCAACCTTTGGCTTTTGACTTTTTATTGTCAAAATTCTCCAGCTTTCAGCTTAAAACCTTCAGCTCACATATCAAAACTTCTCTTACCCACTGCTGCAGAAGGATATCTTTAGCCAGTATATTATGAGTATATATTTACAAAAAAAGGAGAGTGACTAGTATGTGTAAAAACAGGTTTCATGCGTATGAAGAGTACAAATGGAAGTTTCAACAATATTCTCTTTCGCTATTCAATTTTTAAATTTAAAAATCGAAAACAAATTAACAGTGGTGAGAGAATTAAATAAACAAATGAATAGCCTGACTAAATCAGTCATTCTATAGTTTCTCAAAACTTTCTTTAATAAATTGTAATCATATATTTATTAGAACAGGCTAACTATAAACTGTGATTAGTCATTCTTCCATCACCTTCAAAAATGAGTGGAATAAATTATCAAATGAGGAAGTACACTCTAGTCTCTCATAGCTTCCAAATTAATTGATGGATTACATTACTAACTCATGGATGTGTCTTTTCTGTTGTTTCTAGGAATGAAGATTGGATGAGCCAACCAACATAAAAGCATCATATCTGTGAACTGTGTCCTATATGAAAACTAATAACTATGGATATAATTTTTAGTGCAGTGTCGTGAAGTGAAGTGAAGTGCTTGTTTTCTGGTCCTTTTTTTTTTCTCTTCAAATTTACTTAAATTTGCCTATATTTGTGATCTAGAATTTTGATTTTTTTTTTTTTTTTTTTAACTCTCGCGATGGGCACCTTTGCCTGAAGTGTTCCAGTTGGTGAGTCCTTTCCAATCTTTGGGGTATGAAACAGCGGATATTATATTAACAAAACTTTCCTCTGTTAATGGAACAGTACAATATGCAGCCTTAAACAAATCTGATACAAAAGCTCATTATAAGTAACGTAAAATTAAATTTTGTATTCATTTATCTACGTATTTTAGTTTTTAAATTGGCAAAGATCTTTTGAAACAAAGTGTGCGAAGTAAAAGTAAGCACACTTTTATCGCGTATATTGGTTATTTTATCGCTAATGCTTTACAAAACTTAATGACTGACTTTTGCTGACTCGTACCAATATATTTATACAAAATTGTTAAGCTTCTAGAAAGTTCCACAAAATTCTACCTAACATTTCTGATGGATTGCGCCACTAATATTGTCTTCCTTTTACAAGGTAGATGAAGTCTTTGCATCTAATTTTTGTGTGCACAAAAATAGAACTAAGTATATCCTTTTGAATACCTGCCAATTTCCATTCCAAGGTGCAATGTAATGGCAAGATGGAGGTTCTAAATATCTTATTTAACTTATTTAATGCTTTTAATAGGTAATAATATTCAGTTCTTTCAATTTTCAGCTATCATTAGGTCATTCTCCACATAAATAGTAGGTAACAGTTAATGTAGGTATGCTTCTTATTTGAGAAAACACATGAATTAGCTCTGCTTTTATTTAGATTATAATGTTTTCTCCAAAATTTGCATACTTACTTTGTAAGTTCTATCATTATATCCCCTCTCTTGGGTGAATCATTTAAATTTCCTCTTCTAAATCTCCATAAAGATTGGCAGTAGTCACTTCAATATTGTTCCAGTATCATTCTTTTCTTTTCTGCAAGAGCTAGAATTGTTCTGATTGATACATACTTTGCAACTGGCTGTATGTCTCTAAAAAATCTCCTCCATACTATTGAAAATATCTAGACAAAACCAGTCTGGCTTCGAATTTTGTTATTTGGTTGTGCTCATTTTTCTTAATCCGGTACATCTGCTTATTTTTGAGTGCTCTTCTGTCTGTGGGTAAGTCCCACAGTGTTCTCAGAATTTGCAATTTTCCATCAAATCCATTTCTTTGTCCATAGCTTTTCTCCATTCTTTATTATTTTGCATTTATAACAGCTTCTCTATAAGTTGTTGGTTCAAGTAGTTCACTTCCAGTTACAAAAACACCTGCGATTATTCCTGGATGGATCATATATACCCGGTAGGTTTCTTTAATTTCGGTATATCTCTTAGTTCTCTCTTACTTGGTAATTAAATTCTCTGAATTTTCTGCTTCCTCCTCCCTATCTTCTTTTTCAGTTTGGATCAGTAATATATTTTCAGGTTTTCTTTATATGATATTACATCTTTATGTATCTCGCTCAACTTCATCTAGGTATATATTTTTGAAGTAAATCCGTCATCCTTCAACATTTTTATCATACCCAACAAAAATTCCCTTTTTGGACCATGGATGTGGCTAGAACTTTTTCCGAGAGGGGGAAAAAAGGTAGAATTTGTGCAGGTGCAAGTCGCTTCTTTGCCATCAGTGTGGCGCCAGTCACACATTTTTGTTGTCTACTCCAAACCATAGTTTGTATAGGTTCTTCTTTTGTAGTATTGATGAAGTTCCAGTCTTCTTCACAGGAATGCACACTATATTATTTACAGCCTCTGCCAGAAAACGTTTTGGTAGTTTTTTTTTAGAACATCCTATAAAGTCCCTGGCTCCTTCTACACTTGTTCCTAAATCTCTTTCAGCCGAGACCCATTCTGTTCTGAAGTATAACCTATACTTCTGATGTCTGATTCCTTATCTTTTCAATATTCCCTGGATATAGTAGGTAGTTATGATTGTTGGTTGAGCAACATTTTATACATGAATTCATTCCTTGAATTTCGCCTTTTCTGATGGTCTTTCCATGTATAGGAGGTTGCCATTCTTCATGCTCTTCAGCACGATCTCAATCTGGAATTTCCATGCTTGGAAAATTTTTGCTTCGAGTCAGTTTCATCGTTTTCAGTTCTTCCATCTGCACCATTTTTCATTATCACGAATTATTTTCATCACTTTTCACTTTTATGCACCAGAAAAAACTACTTCACGATTCACTATTTTATTTTTTCACTTAGGTATCACAACACAATTTCTTTTTACAGCCTTGTCCATCCTTTAATGCAAAGCACGCGAAATAAAACGCGAACACGCTTTCATCACTTGTATTGGTCACTTTATTTTGCTAGCTAACCCTTTACAAGACATAATGACTAACGTTTACTAACTCGCGCCGATATTTTATACAAAAACTTTAAGCTTCTAGAGAGTTTTGCAAAATTTTAAAGTTACATTTAACTATATGGAAATTGCGAGAAAATTCGGCATTCATATCAACATTGGCTAATTAAGGAGGTAGTTTCATAAAATTCCTGATAGATTGCGCCACCAATATCAATTTTTTCATTTTATAATAGATTTAAATTAATGTAATTCAAAAGTTCATTATAATATAATTAATGTAAGTAATATTTTATCAGTTGTAGATCAAACACTCATATTCATACAATAGAGAGTTTTATTAAAATTCATATAAAACAAAAATTTAAGCACCAGTTTGTTAAATTCTGTTTTGTTTTTTTTTGTTTTTTTTTCGAGCAACTTTTATTATTTTAATAATAATGTATGATTCTTATATAACAGGCTGATGTTGATGTTCCAAACTCCTTTTCCTCCCTTATATATCCGCTGTTGTAGTTAGTTGGTGTCGGGTTATTGAGTGCAGGAATTGATTAATTTGTATTTGTGATTTGTGCAATACCTTTTAGTGTGTCAGTTCTTTCTTACAATTATGTGTGGTTCAAGTTTTCTTTTTGTGCTGCAATTGCAGTGAGCTGTTTGTAGTTTAAGTTTTCTTTGTATGCCGCAAGTGCAGTATTTATTTCAACACACATTCTCTCGGTGAGTACAATGTTCAACCATTTTATATTACACTTTATATTAACATTTTTTTATTATTTTCTTATTTTATATGTTAGTCTTAATAAGTGACTGTTATAATGGTTTTTTTTTGTTTTTGTTTTTTTTTACAGAAGCATCTTGCGATCATGTTGTCTGTGTATACTAACTAATTACTATAAATGTGGTTCCGAATGTCACGATGTTTAGTCATGAGTGCTTTCTAGTTGCAATTATTGTGGTTTCAAGTTTTCTTTTTGTGTTGTAACTGCAGTGAATTGTTAGTTGTTTAAGTTTTCTTATATGCCCCGAGTGCAGTAATTATCTCAGCATACATTCTCTCGGTGAGTACAATGATCAACCATTTTATATTACCTATATTAACATTTTTAGATTATTTTCTTATTTTATATGTTAGTCTTAAGTGACTGTTACAGTGATTTTTTACACGAATACCTTGCAGACATGTTGTTTGTGTAACTAATTACTGTAATCTGTGGTTCTGAACGCCGCATAATGTTCAGGCATGAAGAGAAAGTATATCTCTGACTTAATGTTGAGTACCTTAAGTCATAGATTTGCCTCTCTTCTTGCGGGCTCAGATGCAGTTACCTCCTCGCGGTTGAGCCTGGGACCTAGCTAGAAATTTCGCTGATTGTATTAAATTCTAGCTTGCTAAACACTGCCCCAAAGAATTAATTAATTATTGGATTCAGTTTCATAATTTCTGAAAACAATTTTTGTACATTCATCCGACTTCATCATTTGGTACCTATATAATCTGTGAATGCAGTGAAGTAAGTACTAATACACTAAGAAATTCATTAGCAGAGGTTTTTACTGCTTATACAGATTCAAGCGTTGTATTTTTTTCTTCAAAAGAACCAGAAAAAAGAAACATAAAACTATTTTGTAATTAAAAAATAATGATGAAAATAGATAACAGTTTTTTGCTTATTTTACTTTTGTATATTTTATTTGTAACATGTTTCTTACTCGCTAGAAAATATGTTATAAATGACTGAAGAAACATTTGAAACTGGACTTGTGTTTTTTCAAGTATATTTGCTTTTTCTTTCTTTTCTAGAACATCATTTATTCTGCTTAGAAAAAATTAAAATTTTTTATCCCCAAGCTGTACCTAATTAACAATTTTTTAATTTATTCTAAGTTTCAGCTTTTTGAAAAATTAAAATCTGATTATTTTTATTTTTACTCTATCTATATTATTATATTTTTTATTATTTTATATTATGGATTTGTTAAAATAATTTTCATATTTTTCAGAAAAAATTAAAGGAAGAGAAGAAAAGAGAAGAGTAAAAAGAAGAACAGACTCGAAAATATGTGGGGGAAAAATTAAAACAGTAATTAACTCCTTTTGTTTCGAACAAATGCTAAATATTACTACGTATTCAGAACCTCTGTTTTTTATAGCTACTTGTTACTTTTGTTCTAAACAATAAAATAAGATTCTTATGGTTTTGTGAAGCAAATATCTAGGTACCTTATTGTGCTGACTTTTTTCATTTTTTCTTGAAGATAGAACCAATCAGTAAATAGTATTTTGTTATTTTGTATTATAAGATTATAAATAATGATGTTTTCTGATACTTCTTCATTATACAATCTGAACTATCATTTGGTAAGCAATAAAAGATGTGAATGTGTGGTAATCAGAAAGGACTTAGTCTTTGTTAAAGGTATGAGGGTTGAATGCCCTTTTTCATTTTCATCTTGTTTCCTACTAAGCAGTTCTATTGAATGAAGTTTTTTTTTTGTTTTTTTTTTAATCAAATTGTAAAATGAATATCTTTGATGCATTGCATTTGGAGTAATGTACAGTCGCTTCTTTTTGATTGCCAAATACCTAATGGAATCTTATCTCTTAGCTATTCATCTTTCAATTTCTATTCATATTGGTCATTTATCGAATATAGACTCTCAATAGGCCCACTTTTTTTTCTTTTTTATTATTATCGAGCCACAGAGCAAACACGAACGTTTCCGCGTATTGCAGTTAAATTTTTGAAGAATCATTTCATCTTCAGAGTAAATTTTGAGGTAGGGTGCTGTTGGCACATTATTGGATATTGAAACTTTTTTTATTTACTGTTTGTTGATTTCTTATGATCTATGCAAGAACTCTCTCTTATAAAGAGCATATTGCTCATAGTTTGTTTTGCTCCAGCTTCTAAACAGGAACGGATTCAGTTTTTAAAAGGGCCGCAATTTTCTCAGAACTAATGTGGTGTAATGGATACTTATTAATTCAGATTTGTTTTGACCTTTATGTTAAGTTTCAGAGGCGTCAGAACGGGAGGAAGAGTACGATATATTTTGCTTGCCCCATAAAAATAAAAAGGGCAATTCCTCTCAAAATGTTCTTGGAAATCAATTTTGGGAAGGGTTTAAATTCCCGAAAACCTTAAACGTTATCGTTAGTACTATAATAAAAATTGCTCCATCTTCCCATAATTTGTACTGTCTAATGGCTAAGTATATCGAGTTTGGTTTTATTAATTTGAATGGTTTCGATCTTTGAAGTCAAGTCATTGGTTTGTTTTCTTGTTTTATATTTTGCTATTGTGTCTGATAAGGTAATAAATGAAGCAGTAAATCTACAAGCGTAATAAGTCTAAAAAGACTAAGGTGTAGCAAAGATGATTACGAGGGGAGAGGGCACCCAAGTGAGGAAAACTTTGAATTTTTTCATTGATTGTAGTTGCAAAAACAGGCAAGAATGAGTATAGTGTTGCCAGATTGACTAGAAACAAGGAGTCCATTCCATCTCAGGAGCGTCCAAAAGTTTTTTTCTTATATATAGAGTTGGATCGCAAAAAAAAAAAAAAAAAAAAAGAAGAAAGAAAAAAAAAGATTCTTGTCTGTAACATTTACTAGGTAGGTTCAGGAAAAAAAGCTTAAAATATTCTTTTAAGGTTTTTTTTTCTTTCATTTTTTCAATCTGGGCATCTAATAGAATTTACTACTTTTTCTGCTTGGTGTTTGGAAATCAGAAACGAGAGTTCCTGAAATAATAATGAAATATTACGGCTGGATGATAAAATGTTGAAACATCTCGATTCTTCCTTCTTCGTGTACATTAATTCTTAATGAAGAAAAAAAGAGTTAAAATTTGGGAGAGCATCATTAAGACTCAAAAGAGCATGAGGTAAAAAGAGAGTGCTGTAGAAAATCATGATAAAAAGAGTACTCGAGTAACTCTAAAAGTGGGTGATTTTTGCACGTTTTTGGTTGGATTTTCCGACTGTGATTAACTGAACGATACTTCCCCCGCTTTTCCCAACTTGCAGTAACTTGATTGAGGTGGAAGAGTTCTCTCCTCCCTTTGGGTTGCTGCACCCCAGTAAAAAAATAAAAAATAAAAATAAAATAGAAAACCTGAAAAAACTGGGTGGACTGAAACAATTAAGTGACTGAAATAACTGAGGGAGACTGAAGAAATCAAAAAGACTATTCAGAAGCCAAAAAAAAGTCTAGGAAGACTGTGATATAATTTAGAGTATGAAAAAACTGATAGAGATTAAAAGATGGACAGATTGAGAAGAGCACACGATGACCCTTTGAATATCGCTTGATGAGAAAAAAATTGTTTCGGTAAAATTCTGAAATCAGCGTCAAAAGTATGTATTTAGAAATACGATTTGGAAGACTCGGAACAAGAAGTGGTTAGGTAAGTCACTTATTTGAAATGCCAGTGTATGTTCATCGGGATCATGTTACATCTCTAATGTAGGTTACTATAGTCCGTCAAAAAAGAAAACCTACTTACTCACTTCTTGCACTCAGCCCTCCCAAAATAGTATATATTACAATTGGGGGGGGGGGGGGTATTTTTTTCAGTACTTCCTCCGGAAGGGCAAGATTACATACGAGCTCCTAGGTAAGCCAGTAGAAATCAAAATTTTTTAAATAAAATTATGGATGGGGACAACAGAAGAAGAGAATTACAGGAGTGGGCGGATGAGGATATCGGAACGGATTCAGGCATAAATTGCAGCCTTACTGCTTTCAGAGCGCGTCACTGTGGGGAAAAAATCAAACATTTAACGTTCCTATAAAAGGCGGTGTTAATTTATAATGGTTTGAAGAGTCACTTTATATCTCCTCTGTCTTATGTTTGCGAAAGATAAAACAATAAAACATTATGTACACGATTTTTGATAAATAAGCTATTTATAGACAAAAATAACAAGTACAAATGAAAAGAAAATTTGATAGGAACAATACTAATTTGGTAACTTATAAGCTTAAGAAAAAACAAGATAAGGAACACAAGTTGATAATTTACCGAACAAGAAGAAATGAAAGCTAATGAATTTACAAAAGTTACCTACATTACATAATTTATGTTACAAAGAATGATGACCAGCGGCATTCCTAAAAGAGACGTATTCCCGCCAGGAACTATAATAACACAACTCTCAAACTTGTGGTTGATGAGCCCTTGAGCATCATTTCTCATACAATCTCACCAGTATTTCTAAATAATTAAGAAAACCACCATCTACCAGCAATCACGAACGTAGCCAGCGTTGTGTTCGAGGGGGTCTGGTCTTGACCAAAGGGGAAGGGGTATTAGAGGGTGAGTGCCAATATTAGAAAAACCACAATTTGACGAAATCGCAAAGACGGGATCCAGACCCTCTCGATCCCCCCTTGGCTACGCCACGGTCAACAATAAATTTTTCATTAACTTATTAAAGCAGAATAGGTATGCCACTGTTCGCTAGTTTTCAATTACACTTGTGTATTACTCAATTCCCACATTTTGCGATACTCAGTAATGATCACTAGCTCACGCCGGAGCTCGTGAATATTCTCATCATCATTATCGACTCATTTCACCAGCAATATTTCAATCTAAATGCAAGGGAATGTACAGTGGCGGATTTAACCTATCTTTTCGTACTGTCCTCTGGTGTTAAGGCCTTTGGAGTTTTCTAGAAACTATAGAAAGTAATAGGTATTTTAATTATAACTTATAATTGTTCTAATGAGTTGCGCGTCCATTTTTTTTTCAAATGTGAAAAATTAGAAATGGGAAGTAATAAAACTGTAGCTCCTTTTACTTGGCTCCTTTAGCGTTGCTGTAGACATCATTGCATGCCAAACTTTGAAGGGAGCATTGCTCTTGTGACGCCTACTTAAAAGACTCACCTAGCCTATGTCCATTGCCCCCTTAAGAAACGAATTTTTAAAAAAAAATTATTACTACCATTCAGTGGCGCCTCCCTTTTTTGAAAATTACCCTGCGAAAATCTTCTGAAGATAATCACCCACCCTATATTTATTGCCCCCACCCACAAGTATGACTTTTTTCAGCTTTTATGCTTCGTTGTAAATTTTTCTCTACATTACAAATTACCCATTGGCTTGACCACCTACCCCAAAAGTTCTCGACCTCTGCCAGAAACCTACTCCAGGATGGGCGCCACTGCTTTGCCCCACGATAGTCACTTTAGGTAGATTCGCATTTTACAAATCTCGTTAGGAAGTTGGTAATTAAAATCTTAAATAGAAAACGGACCGGCCCTTCATGGAACCCCCGCATAGACCGTTTTCCCTCTGAAATCCGCCACTGGAAATTAACTTTCTCCATCAGCACTGTCCTAGACCGCGGCCACTAGCACATTCTGCAGACCCGGTCTATCTACATACAGTTTGTTCGGCGCCGGTATCACGTACGGGCCGGTCGCTCTCAATGGCGCGTACGGTGGTCCGGGAGCGTACGCCGGTCCCGGCGGTGCTACCGGAAGAGCTCGCGCTATCAACGGAACTCCACCTGATGGCTGTATGAGCAGTGGTGGCGACGCGACCGGCCCCGCGACTGGCCCCCCGATTGGCCCCCCGATTGGCACCGGACCGATTGGACCTACAATTCCGCCGTGCGCGCCGCCACCTTGCACCAAGCCCCCTCGATATAGATCTGCATTATTGTAGGTTCCACCGCGATTGTCGGTACCTCTGTAGCCTCCGGCTGTTCCATATTGACCCTGGTTGCCGGCTGCGTTCGTCTTTAGCGACGAGTCATGAACTCCGCCACCATACGCATTGCCTGCTCCGTCACGGTATCTGCAAAGAATCACTCGAGTAGAGATCGTACGTAAAAGTATGCTCATCACAGAAGAACTTGTGGACTATGATTATACAAGGTGCAATTATAATGACTCTTACAGGTAGCACAGTAGATGACACCTTTCCGATATTTGTACACAAAGGTAGTCACTAGGATATTAGCACCCCCTTCCCGCCCCCCTAGTCATATTGGAAGAGTTGGCACTTAGCAAATTCTCATAGCCAGTCCACCGAATTGAAAAGGGATTTTTTATCGTAATTGAAATTAGCATTTTTATTGTTTCTCCTCCCCCCCCCCCCAAAGAAAAAGAGAAAAAATTACGGGTTTGAAAAGAACAAGTAGTGTGAAAACGATGAACTGATCAGAACGTAGCTCAAGAATGTCAAAGAGCTCAATACTGAAGAATAATTTGAAACTGGTCAGCAGTTCGAAACAGGCAAATGTAGCCGAGAACTGACCAATGACTAAAACTAGTGAAAAGGTTCCGAGCCAGAAGGAGGAGAAGAAGTGCAGAATTTTGTGAGAAAACTTTTCTTTTTTAAATCTAAATTCGACGAAACTTATTTACTTGCGATCTTAGTATTAAAAAAAAGTCAATAAACTTTTTAAAATACGTTCTAAAAATACTAAACATGTTCTGTTTCCACATTTTTACTAAGAAAATGAGCGTTTCCTACTGCCCTCTTCCCTAAATTTCGACGCCCATAGAGAAGCACTAACAGTGATCTTTAGAGGGCTGCTCCTCCCTTTGGGCTTTTCGTGACCCCTCTCTAAAACTGAAAGTAGTGAGCGCCGGTTTTATACCGAACATTGAACTTGATTTAACTTTTGCCTTTAATCCATCTCTTCCCCCTCTAAAGTATTAATGTGTGATTAAATATTTAGAAACGGCGCAGTAGAAGAATCTTCTTGTCAGCTCGGTAGTAGCATATGCCCACGTTTCCAAGGGAGGCAGTTCAGAATTCGAGGATGCAAGCGGGTACCTATGATAAAAATTTCATTCGCCAAAGTCTGCTACAGGTTTTTGTCCCTAGATTAGAAAAATTAGATCTATCAGCCCGGGGGAGGAGGCAGTGTTCCACTCGGCCTTCTCGACACTATTGGCTAACTATTTCTGTGTTCATTCTGCTATTTCCATCTGAAAATTTGCTACCAAGTTTGCATTTTCGACCAGTTTCGACCTCCGCCGACAGGACTCAACCTGCCCCTGATAACTGGTGTAGGGGAGTAGGCAGATGTTTTCCGGCTTAAATTCGCCCGATTTCTCAAGCGAGAATTTTCTTGAAATTTTTCTCTGATTTGAGCAGTGAAACGGGTGATTTTTGCAGTTTTGCAGTAAGACTTTTCCAACTCGAATAATGTTTTTCCAACGTTTTCCAACTAGTCAAGTTGAACTGAGCGGTGGGGGGAAGGGTTGAGTCCCAATATTCTTTACGCCCTTGTTTTTGAAAATGTACGGTTCTCTTTTCCTACCTCAGCTGTGTTTTTCTGATTTCTATCTTGTTCATTCTACTCGTCTTTTCCATTTTTTCCTTTCTCTATCTTTTCTGCTTATCTGTTATGTTCTGCTTCTTTTTATCTTGCATTTTCTGTTCTCTTTTTTGTTTTTTCTTAGATTTCTGTCTTTTTGCATCCTTGTCTGATATTTCCATGATGTTTCTTTCTGAATTTTTTCATCTTTCTCAATTTCTTGTAATCAACCTTTTTTTTCTTTGGTGCGATTTTTCTTCTTTCCCTTCGATTCTCTTCTTTTGCGTTTATATTTCCTTCATTTTCTGCTCTCCTTTATCTTTATTTTTCTATCATTCTGCCTTTTCCCATATTTGTTTGTTTCTATAATTTTCTATCTGCCTTTCTTTTTCAAATTTCCTTACTTTTCTTCTTCCCGACAATTTTTGTGTTTTTATTCTTTCAAATCTCACCTTGTAAGCTGTAGAATCCATTCGACCACTTACCTTCACATTCACATTTTCAATCGGTATATTATTTTCTTTATTTTCTTTTTATTCTTTCCCTTTCTCTTGTTTGGAACCACGGAAATGTGGTTCTTCTGGAATTCTCTGTCTTTGTTTGCGTTTTCACTTTTTTTTTTCTTCCCGCCCCTATTCTGTTTCCGTCTTAATTTTAAGTCCTTTTCCGTCAAGCTTTTCGGTTTGGTCATTTTCTTTATTTTGGTCCAATACTATTGCATCATTCTTGGTCTATTTTCTTCTTCACGTCAGCGGTTGTCTTCTTTTTCCTCGAGTATAGTTCAGTCATTGTCTATTTGTCCATCTGTCTATTTGTCTGTCACACTAACTAAAAAGAATGACATCTATGGCACAAAGCAGTGGTCAATGTACGTTACTAATTTGTCTTTTTTTTAAATTATTATTATTATTGTTTCTTAATGGGACCAGAAGTCACTATACCCACTAGTCAGAACATTCAAAAACCCTGCAGCTATTTTCAAAATACAATTTTTAAATTGAACTTTAAATATCCCATAAGGGGACATGCTATTTTTTGTAATCATTTTTCTGTTTTCTAAAAATTAGGTAAAGGTGAGGTATCAACTAACCTTGTGCAATCTTGATACTAATATAATAATGATAAGGTTAGGGACTTTCTTTCAGAGGGTGAGAGGCTAGATTCTTGAACCAGTGAAATACAAGTCGACCGAGGAGAAGCTGTGTACCCTCTTCCCTTCCAATCAGTGAAATTATACAGAAAAGCCAGCTAATTCCAGCCCCCAGTCGAGAAACCTTTATTTTGTGCCCTGAGGCTTCCATGCCTTCTCCTCCATCAGTATCACTTTGCGACATTCTTTTGGTTCGAGGCGTTTGACTTATTCCTTAGATGCATCCATCACTGCAGTGAAGGTATTTCCGAACAAATGCTGTAAGTAATAACAATTTTTGGCTTGGGTCAACAGAAATTTGTGAAATTTTCGTCGGAATCGTCACTGTCCTCCCCCCTAATTGTCCGGGTTGGCCTTAAGTTTTTGACACTGGAAGTTGGAATTTTTTGGTGCTTATCACTGAAAGTTGTAACATTGTAGATAGTCGGAACTCACCAAAAAGTCGGGAAATCTGGAAATCGTTAGGAGTTAGTCATGAAACGCACAGAAGCGAGCTTTTCTCCATTTGTTCACCAACCAAAATTCAGTCGGGATTTTGGTGTATTACGCTTCCTCCTTCAAAGAACATGTTCTTTGCGCTGGCCCTGGTGAGGTCAGGCCAAGCCTGAAGAGAGGGGGGCAAATGGGTATTTTGTCTCCGGGCCCGGGAAAGCTGGAGGCCCGGCAGAAAAGAAAAAAATCTCAGAAAAAATAAGAAATACTATGTATATGCCCTGCCTTGTTGCACCTGCGCTACAATCACGGAAAGCCAGCAGCTAGCAAAATGGAGCCCATAAATGAGACGAACATTTGTTATGAGGGAAGGGACCTCTTTTATTTCTAGCCCCAGGCCCGGACGAGGCTCTCTACGGGCCTGGTTCAGGCTGACATTGCATGATTTTACTCTCTATGCTGGATGATGTCAACTGAAGTATTTCTAGATAGATAAGTACCCGTTGTAATTTATGAAGGGTAGAGGGAGGAAAACTGCAAGATGAGTTTTCAGGCAGGGCAAGATCACAGATGTGGATCACAGGGTATCGTTGGGAGGGCGGAAAGGGAATATGGGAAAGCAATTTGCGGTAACAAGAAGAGGAGAGGATAGAAAATTTCAGAAATATAAAAATTAGATTTTTCACAATTTTTTTTTCTTTTTTTAATGTCATGATTTTAGGAAATCGTAAATTCAGACTCCTAATACAAACCACTTAAATATAGGAATGCTACACTGGGTATATACCGTCCGAATTACCCTTCTCATTTATTCGCAGTGAGCGTAAATGTCTATACCTCATCACGGTATCATACATATCTTCATCTATAATGATTTTTAAATTGTGGATTTCCTATGACTAAGTCACACAAAACTGTATCAAACGCTCTCCTCTTTCATTTCTCATTCCTAATCCAAAATCCCCAACTATATTACCTTCTTTTCCTTCACCAACTCTGGCATTCCAATCACCCATAATAATAAGATACTCTTCGCCTCTAACATGCTTTATAAGTCCTTCTAATTTTTCATA
Source organism: Acanthococcus lagerstroemiae (assembly GCA_031841125.1). Taxonomy (NCBI): domain Eukaryota; kingdom Metazoa; phylum Arthropoda; class Insecta; order Hemiptera; family Eriococcidae; genus Acanthococcus; species Acanthococcus lagerstroemiae. The sequence goes on from CM063112.1 coordinate 35,019,351, forward strand.
TACCTTCTTAATTTCTTCGTCCTCGGAAGTACTAGTAGGCATAGATATAGGTATGTTACAGGCAGATCGTGAAACCAAGGCATTTAGTGAAACGTCCAGGCATTTCATGAAACACCGAATGATTTTAGGCCAATCGTTCAAAATTTCATTTATTACACGAAGTGCCTAGGCAGTTTATGAAATGTCTCGGCATTTCATGAAATGTGTTTTGATTTTTAGGCGCATCATTAATACTGAAAATATAGCATAGAAATGGCTGAAATCTGCGCTGGTTTTCGTGCGGTTAACATCAAGAATAGGTACCCGAAGTGTCGAACCAATAACAAGTTCTGGGAATCAAGTATCCGATGTTTTCGTCATCCTCTTGGCTTGATGTAATAACGCATGATGCGCCTCCCCTTGTTCGTCTACAATTTTCTTTTTCCGCGAATCCAGTTCTCCTTCGACCGAATTTCCTGACACAAATACAGTAGCTTGGCGCCGTGACCATCACCGTCCAAATCTTCAGAATCGGAATGAATGTTACCATCATACCCGTTCATCGCCTGCTGAAGGTCTTCTTCATTTTCGAGGGCCGGCCAAATTTCACGTGACAGTGATACTTGTTCTAAGCCCACTCTCAGTAGCGTTCCAAACATGGCCTTATACGGACTTCGACGTTCTTCATAAATTGAACGAGACTCAAAACTCAATCCACTGCTCTATAGCTGTTCATCTTATTGTCCGCCATACATGTGAAAACCATTGCTTTCACATCTTGATTGCAACGCTCCACACTACCCTGTGATTGGAATGCCTCGGCTTCCCATGAATGATTCTCAGGTCTGGCCACATTGCTTGCACAGCCTAAATAACTATTATTACAATGTTTCAAAAAAAAACAAAAAAAAAACCTATTGCATAATATGCCTAATACAAGTATACCACAATTCATGAAATGTCGGCTAAATTTCAGTCATTTCATGGAATGCCTCATCTAACCTGGAGAACTTAGTCACATCATGAAATGACTGAAGTTTAGCCGGTATTTCATGATATGACGGATTTCACAATTTGCCTGTAACATATATCGAGGGACTAAGTCCTAAACCTGCTAACTCCAAAAAGTGAAATTTTACAGGACAGCAAAAAAACAACATTCCACAGGGGTTAGCAGGTTTTATGGAGTTAGCAGGTTTAACAAAATTGGCTTTTTGAAGGTGAATTTTGAATTTTTGTCTTCTTTGGTGGTCACACTGATGTATCAGTGTCTGCTAAAATGCCAAAACGCGAAAAAAACGATTTTTGAAAATTTTGGAGTTAGCAGGTTTAGGACTTAGTCCCTCGTATGTACACTTGTATTATTGTTCAACATTAACCTTTCACTCTACTGTTTACACAAATAATGTGGCAGTTTCTATAAAAAGGGGTAACTTTGTTGATCGATCAAAGTCTCAGAAAACGCGAAAAAAGAAAAACAAAATTTTTTGGTTGAAAAATCAATTTTGAGATTTTGGTTGATTTCTATAGAAAAAACATCGCAATAAGGAAGAGATAAAATTTACGCGCATGAGAGAGAAGAAGGAGAGAGAGAAATCGAATTATGAAAGAGAATGAGAAAGCATGCGAATGTCTGCGTTCGCTTCTTTGTGGTTTTTCGGAGCTCATGAACAAATCCGATGTTCTGAATTGTTACCACGCAGAAGAGCGAAAAATTACCTTTCCAACAAGCCCTCGTTGAGGCTGGTAACGTGATTCCGCGGCGAGTTAGGGCCGCTTGACGGAGTGGGAGAAAAAGGTGTGTCTAACTTTGAATGCGTTTTCCCCAAAAACGTGTTTTCGCGTGTTCTTACACTCATCTTTGACCGCTTGTATCTCCGGAACAAAAAACGCTACAAAGCTCGCCGATAGCTCGATGGAATGGGCATTCATTCCTCTACGTACTGTCTGTAACTCAAAATTCGTCGGATTTACAAAGTTACCCTTTTTTATAGAAACTGCCACATATATGTATAACTTTATTATCCATTTATTTATTCATAACAATTCCGACGCCTGCTTGCCCTTTTATTCCCTTTGTATGTATTATTCTAGAGTCTCCTGACCAAAAATCATTGTCCTTTTTCCACCTTACTTCACTTATTCCAACTGTTCCGAAGTTAAACCTCTTCATTTCTCTCTAAAGATTCTCTAATCTTCCAACTCCATTCGAGCTTCTTACATTTCAAGTTCCTATTTTAATTGCGTTCTTTTTTTTTTTATTAACTTTCCGATGATGATGCTCCCCCAAGTAGCTCCCCCCCGGACATCCGAATGGGGAGCTTTCTCCGTCCAGAAAAATTATATACCTGTTGGAACGCCATTATCAGTAATTATTATTTGGAAAAGCTGCATTTCCTGGAAAGAGGCACTGTTGTAGTTTTTCGCTGCTTTTCAACGGAGTTCATCTGTTGGAGTTTGCCTTCTCCTTGGTGCTTTTGGTCACCCCTAGGTGCTTTTGGTCGCGATTTTAACGATGTACACATATAACCTCATAGATCGTCTTTTTATTTTATTTTTTTTACGCTTAAGCCTCCTCACCACGATAAGGTATCACCCAAGTGGAGGATTCCGACGAATAAATGCTTATAATAATAATAAGATTCTTTACCATTCGCACGGAATTGTTTCCCTTAAAAGTTGCGAGCGAGCATTGCTTCTATTGAGAAAACGAAATACTAGATATATCTATCCGTATATTTGGTAAAAGGAAGGCGTGGGAGTGTTCGAACCTGAATATTAGCTCTGCTTGATTCATTTAGTTCGCAGTCCAAAATATCGACGATCTGGATCATTTAACAAGAGCTATAGAAACTCAGTTAACAAACAGTTCGTGTCCGTAAAACAATTTCGGTTAAATTGAGGTGTAAGTGCAACCAATTTAACTACCCAACGCTTGAAATGGTTTGACAGCAATTACAGTCTTCCAGGTTTCAGATGCACCCCAGAAACATTTTCCCACCAAGGAATACAGTGTATAGGTACTCGGAGCATCTCGCAAACACTGTTACGTTAATAGATGAGAAAAAAGAAAATGGGCGAATCAACGCGAAACAACAAACCTTAAATGAACGGTAGCACGTGCAAACTACTCCTATCTCAATTTAAACAATTTTCCGCATCCTACCCGGACAGAATGACAATTTTCTACTTCATTCGCCAGTTATTAAACCATTAATTACCACCATCAATGGTGCAAACGTTATAGTTAACCTTCGCGGGGTCGTGGCCTATTTATGAAACACTGGCCGGGCAAACAAGCATAAAACGCTATAGCCATTCGTTTTATGACGGTCCGTCTAAGCGGATAGCGTGAAAAAATGTCCGCGAGTATACCCCGACCATGTACATATATAGGAAATTCCGCACGGCGGAAAATGGTAACTAAATGTTAGTTTTTCATCGACGCGAGAAAATTAACCACCGGGGCTCGGGTGAGTTTTTTCGAGCACAGAAAAATGCAAATTCTCTCGCACTCAACCTACGTGTATAATTCCGGAGAACGAAAAAGGCGGACTGTCGTTCCTCCTTTTTTTTCTCCTCTCGAGCCCGTTTGCAATGTAGTCGAGTGTGCCATTAAAGTAACTTTATGTACGTTTGGCCGCCATTCGGTTATTACCTTTGATCACGAAGACCATACTGCACAACACCTCCGTGTCCGAGGCCGTCATCGTAGTATGTCGCCTTGTTACCGCTCTCGTTCTTCTGGTAGTTGGTGGCAAAACCGGCTACTTGATGGCCTTTGTTGCGACCGTTCACGTCTCCGTAAGCGTTACCTTGGACACCGGTGACTCCGTAGTCGCGACCACCTATGTTCCGCATTGGCATTGTGAAACAGAAAAACAATCAGTGGGGACGACAGAATCAAAGTGCATTGTTTACAAAAGCCTTAGAATGTTCCTGGCTCCGGCTCAAGCCCTCGCACTCATGCGATCTGAGCAGAGCCGCAGGTCCAGGTATTTGCCCCATCCTCCAGGTCGTATTTCTTCGGTAAAACTATACCATTCGTTAGTGCTGCTTCATTTGTGCGCGTAAGTGTCGTCATTTGTATCGTTGGTGCTCACCCCTTTCGTACAGAACTACAGAGTGGTGTCTCAGACGATATTCATGGGTCAGCGCGAGTCCATGATACCAGCCGGCCCTGACGAAATTCTTGCCGGCTCTAACTACTTCTGAAGTACTGTTTCAAATATAGTACCTACTATAAGTATGCAACAGAAGTCCGACCCCTGAGAAGTTGAATGACCTGTCCAAAGCTCCCTAGATCGTAGAAAGGAGGCTGGGATCCATTGAGCCAGTAACTTTAACCTAAGCATAGGCGCCGGCTTGGCATGGGTGGCTTTGCTCCCGCTGAAAACGCTGGAGTGGCAACGCCCTCTCCCCTATATTTTCGACTCAAAAATGGAAAAAGTACAACAAATTTTACCATAAATTTTTTAATTTAACAAAAAAGCAAGTAAAATATGATAAGTAATAATGAGAAGGGTATAATTTTGGCACCAAAATAGATGGAAGACGATTATTCGAATTTTCAAAGAGAGGGATTTTTGACCACTCCTAAGAACCGTGATAACTTTGATTCTGCCCCCCCCCCTCAATATTTTTCATAAATCGGCGCCTATGAACCTAAGAATGTCTTTTGCCAGTATAGCACAAAGATTTTTACAAAGAGAGAGAGAGAGAGAGAAAAAAAAAGTATTGCACCAATTATAAACGCTACTGGAGCTCCATCATCCTATAGCACCAGCGCTTAAAACTGTATGTGTCTGTCATGCAACTAACAATATTATGTGACTAACTTGTAAGTAGAGCTTAAACAAAATCATATCCCGATATTTTGCACAATTAGGTATGCAAAAGCCATAATATGTTATGCACACATGATATCAATAGCGCATTGTCTCAGATCTGCTTCAAAGCTACAAGGGGCATTCCAAAAGTCTTGCATACATTTTGCTTCTCCGGAACGAGTAACACTGGGCAGATGGAATTTTTACCAGATGTTCAGTAGGGTTGTAACAGTATGCATGATTTTTTTCGAAGTGATCAGTCGTGTTGCTCTCGAGTTATCGCCTTATAACCATGAATTCGAGTACCCCTGCGCCGTCCAAATGCATGTGAGCGTTTTCCATACCATAGAAAGCTTTTTTCGTTTCTGGTGTCCAAAAATGTACCCAAGTCTCGTCTCCGTGACTATTCGGTGTAAGAAATCGTTACCTTCCTGCTCATAGCGGGTCAAAAGGTTCAGCGCAGCTCCCAGTCTGTAAGTTCGATGCTCTTCAGTCAATTCACGCGGTACTCACCAAGTGCTCACTTTTCTCAGCTGGAGAACATCGGTTAAAACTATGTATACAGTTGTACGACCTACGTCATTTAGGAATTTGTCTGTCATCTTTCGGTGAATATTTGTAACAGTGTAGCGCCGATTTTCGGCTAACAACTGATGCACACACGCAATCGTCTCCTCGTTCATTCCATCTCTGTAGGTCGACCACTACGCTCCTCGTCTTACATACTCATTCTTCCCGCTTTAAACTGTCTTATCTGTTCCTAAACGTTTTGAATACACATTACATTGTTTTCACCATATATCGAGCATAATCTTTTATAAATTTCACTGCTCGGAACACCTTCTAAATGTAAAAATTTCACGACCACACGAAACTCACATTTGGACTACGCAGTGGTACTCGAATTCATACTCGTAGTTACACAGCAATAACTCGAAGACAACCCGACCGATCATGCCGAAAAAAATCATGCGTACTGCTACAACCCTAGTGAACATCTGGTAAAAATTTCACCGCTCCAGTGTTACCCGTTCCGAAGAAAAAAAAATTCTGCAAAGACTTTTGGAATATCCCTTGCACTTCAATTTTTTTGAGAAGAACAAATTTGGAACTTCAGCAACACTGTCTGCCCTACATGCTTGTGGACTGTGTTTCCTCTGTTTCCTACACTGCCCTACTGACAGTGTTCCCTGCCTAACGAACACAGTTATGATTAAAGCTAGCATCTAGTGTATACAGTGTTACTGATGTTCCAAACTTATTATTCCCAGAAAGTTGAAATAGTCTTTAGTCACTCGCAATCCTTCTTCGGGGTTGGTCACATATACATGATGCAAGGAGAGTGCTACCGCATAATATGTAAGGAGGATTCTGAAGTATGTTCTCTCCAGTGGCGCTTTAAAAGTAGAAAGTCAGAAAGGGAGACCATCCCTCCGATGTTTTAATTTTATATCTAAACCCAAAGTTATCAAAGTCTGAATTAATTTAAATAAGTTGACAGAATCTGAGTCATTCTTACTAGAGTCAAAATACGTTCTAACGGAATTTAAACAAGTGTTGATTAGTCTGAAGATAGTTTGCGAAAGCTTAATGGGGCTGAAGAGTCTAAATAAGCCTTAATTGAGTCTGATTAAGAAGTTGAATTCTTACAAGCGCCATTACAGGATCAGAAAGAGTTTTGGAAATCTGAACAGGCTTAAAGTGAAAAGTGCCTTAAAAGCTTTAGAGTTAACAGAGTCGGAATGCATCTTGGTTAGTTCTAAGTAAGTTTAAATGAGTTGAATCTCAAAGCGCCTTAAGAGTAGGTGGGGAAGAAGGGTATTGGACTGGTATCTAAGGGAGGGAAGGAGAACCCAAGGGAGACCCTTGCATAGGTGGCACGACGAACTGAAAAATAAATATGGGGGAAGCTTTGGATAAGGGGAGCAAGGAATATGGACCGATGAAGAAGGGTGGGGGAGCCCTATGTCCGCTCATTGGCGCACAAATAACTATCGAAACTGGGTGCAATAATTTCATTTTATACTGTGAAAGGTTACAAATAAAATAAATAAAAATTGAGAGTAGGGCTCCAGACAGGGGGCTGATCGTAGCCCAATCATCTTTCAAAATAAGTAAATTATTGCTTTTCAAATACTCAGCATCAGATTCACACTTGTTAGGAGTTTTTTTTTCTCCTCCCTCTCGTTAGGACTTTTAAATGAATCTTGACAAGTTTTCGCAGAGTCCGAATGAGTTTTAACTGATTAATTTCAACGAGTCCTGAGGGAGTCTGAATGAGTTTTAGCAGAGTTTGAAAAAGCCTTAGTACATCATAATAGAATTCCAATAATTTAAGGCAAGTCTAAATAACTTGGGAATTCTTGAAAAAAAAAAAAAAAAAGTTAAGAATGAATTTTAGAATTTTGAAAAAGTCCAGAAGAAGCTGAAATTAATTTTTGAGAAGTATAATTAAGTCTGCATGAGTTCTAATTATGTCCGAGAATGAGTCGTAACAAAGCCAAAAAGGGTTTTTAACTACTCCTACCTACTCTGCTTACTTTTGTAATTTAGTGAGTCAAATGAGTATCGCAAGTCTTGACAGAGTGAATAAATATTGTAGCTAAACCGAGTTAGGATGAGTTTTAACAGAATTTGAAAATAAGTTTTCCAGCAGTGAAACGTTATGGAGAGTTTTAACGGGTCCTGAAGGAATCCGAATAAGATCTAGCCGAATCTGAATGAGACTCAGTAAAATCTGTATCAATTTCAAGGGTCTGGGGAGCTGAAAACAGGGGCGTGCCGAAGAATTCTTTCAGTTGGGGGAGGAGCATTTAATTTTGTTAACTGAAAATCCGATTTTCCTAACTGACGAGCATTTTAGAAATCAACACACACCAAAAGAATTGAAGAGCAGTTTTCCAAACTGCCCTATCTAATTCCATTTTTTTTTGCAAAAACTCAGTTAGCAGCGTCATCTGTGGTCCGAGTAGTCAACTATTCATATGTAGACCGATCGTACCGAAAATCGAATTATTTTTGTATGTTCTCAGCATTCAAAGTTGAGGATAATAAAAAGTGGTATTTCAAAAGTGTGCTAACGGACGATAACTCGATGATGTGATTCGTGTTATTAATGCGCGTTCTGTACATTGTTAGTTGACTACTCGGACCCGTAGATTGCGCTGCTAACTCAATTTTTGCAAAAATGGAATTAAGGCAGTTTGAAAGTTTAATTTTAACATACTCTATTTAGGTAGAGTATCATTATTAAAGTCGAGCAACATAATTACACCATTTCTAGCTTCGTTACATATTCGTTAAATTCTTCTTTACTTGGCACCATTTTCAGTTTTGTACATCAAACAACCCTAAAGTCAGCATTTTTCATTTTTGACTGCTTATATCTCGTGTTGAGTATGCCTTGGAATGTTACTTACATTTTTACACAATCATCTTGAGAAAACATGCTCTTTCGATATTTCCAATAACATATTCCCAATGTTGCCAACCTAACGCGTAAAACTGTTTTTTTTTTTGATCTTCCAACAATTGTAAAAATGGAATTAGGACTGTTTAGAAAACCACTCTTCAATTGGATATAAGAAAAAGGTTAGCACTTTTGAAATTTTGCTTAGGTAGAGTCTACATTGGCCGACTCTGAAAGATGCTTAGGGATCTCCACCCATCTCCGTACGCCCCTGGGCTACCTGGTTGAAAATGAGTCGGTGTGAGAGTTGAACATTATAGATAAAATGAGTTTTAATGGAGTTAGAATGAACCTTAAAAGTCTGAATATGTTCTAAAAAGTGTGAATGAATCAAAAAAACTTGACTAAGCCTGAATGAGGTCTGATGAAGTCTCAAAAGTCTAAAAGAGTCTTTGCCAAGTGGCGCTTAATTCGATTGAGTTTCACAACCATTAACTGTATAGTCTGAATGAACCTTAACGGGTCATGGTGTTATCAAAATGGGACTGAATAGTCCAGATGAGTCAGAAGGAGTGTTAACTAGTTACAACATAGTGTGGATGAGTAGTTTGTGTGAATATTGGCGTCATGATAGGGTGTAAGTGAATAATAACAGAGTCTGCATGATTTTTGAAAGTGTCAAATATGAAATTTGGGAGTCTGAACTAAAGAATTCTGAATTTAGTCGAATCCCAAATTGAAGAAATCTCAGCAGGATTCAAATTAGCTTTAATGAGTCGCGACAGAATCTGAATTTTATCTGAGTCTGAATCCACCCTGAGCTGATAGTTTTCCCATACAACATTTTATTTTCCAAATTCAGACGCAATAATCAAACTGAAAAGCTTTTTTTGCTTGTTTACTAAAATTTGGAGGTGTAACTTGTCATCTTACTACACCGAATGCTACATTGCCCTTTCCTCAAGAAAAATATTCACACTTCAGGGTTGGTTTGAATAAGTCCCTCTGCATCCTAAACTTCTGATATTCTTCTTGCGATTTTTGATGTCACCATTGAACTTTCAGCTTTTTATATATTTTTCACTGCTTTCACCACTGTCGAGATTTTATCATGTCTCGATGTACCAAACATAGCCATCCTCTTCTGTAGAAAAACTGAGCCGATTGCTCGAATACAAAGATGAAAATAATAATATGATTTCTTTGTAATACGACCGGCTCTAAGGAAAGACAATTGGTGATTATTTCAATTATTTGAGAAAAATAACTTCAGCAACACTGTCTGTATTACGAGCTAGCGTCGTGACAGTGTTTCTTGCATTGGCTACACTGTTGGTAGTGAACGGAATGCAGTCATGACGCTAGCTTGTAGTAGAGTAGATAGCGCTGCTGAAGTTCCAATCTTATTTTTCTCAAAGAATTGAAATAGTCATCAACTGCCTTTCTTCAGAGCCGGTCACTTATACAAATGAAGCGCAAATTACCAAGAAAAGTCAACAGTTCATAGTTCACGCCATAGAGTAGTTACCATGACAGGGCCATCTTTCTTAGGCCAGGAGTGGTCTTATCTGCCGTACCCCGAAATTTCGGTTATCCACCTCGCAGAGTGGGCCTAACTCAGGTCCTGGTTGTGAGACTCGTCTGTGAGGTTACTGGACCCAATGACTCATGATTCGTATACTTACCACCATATGTCTTGCCAACGTCATAACCGTTCTTCAGTCCGGCTCCGCCCAGATAGTATCCGTTTTGATCACGGAAAGCGTTCGCGTCATAATTCTGCCCTCCTAGAGCGCCTGCCGTGCCTATCCTCTGCCCGCCGGCACCCATACCGCCTCTGTTGTAACCATACTGCACCGGCACACCGTTGATGTCCCAAACACTGGCTGGATTGATAATCGGTGGACCAACTGGTGCTAATTGCAAATACTCGCCACCCAGCACCGAGTCTAACGTCAGATTGATGTAGAATGCTTGAACGGCTAAGCCAATTCCGGTTAGATGTAGAGTTTTGTTCAACGAATTGGTGAGTTTCGCTAAGCCCATTCTACCGGGGAGATCTGAAAGCATGAAAAGCTTGATCAGTTCGTGAAATTCTGCAGCCATATTCAGTCATCACCTTGAACTAATTTCGGTATTGGGAGTACGAATATCAAGGTCGATGTTCATGTGTCTCAAATGCCGCAGTCTGAAGTCTGAGCCACTGTGGGTGAATACAGTTGCTTAACTCTCGTTGCCAGAGGCCGTGCGATTGTATCTTGTGATGTCAAACATCTGCAGATTCTGTTAATTTGAATATACATTATGAAACGATATGTGTATTGTACTGTGGTCAGCTATGTGCAGAGAACATGTATGTATTGACTTCGGTGTTTGTAAACGAGTTTACATTGCAGTACAACTACATTGTTCGACTGCGACAAGGTTCAGGCTATCGAAATGTACATACAATTGTCGCACAGCGACAATAAACTGTATGAGAGTACAGCTCGCCGTATAAATGTAGGTTCAATCGAGCGTGAAATATTTTAACGCCGAATTAATTACCCTTCCTGTCTTGTATTCAGTCCCGCTAAGCCCAGAATTGTTATATAGGTACTTTTCTATACGAATAGAATACAACTGTATGAATAAGGAACAATGGAAATCCAGAGCTAGAGGACATCTGATTAATGGTGTACCTATACTTCACTTCTTGCACGTTACACGAGGGTCGCAAAGGTTCTTTTTTAAAGAGGACATGGTTGTCGATGGTTGATGTAGATGTCTACAACTGCAGTCTGCAGCTCATCTACGACTTATGAATGACATTTAAGTAGATAATTGCGATAGATATGACACTCAAATTAGCTCACAGGTATTGTGAGAGAGATATGAAAGAGCGGATGCCAGAGACAATGAATATCATCATCAGACTTATTTCTAGGGGAGGGAAAATAGTTGAGCAAATCGCCTATCAGACTAAAATGCTTTCCTTGGTAAGAGAATGTATTTTTTGAAAACCTAACGGCAAATGCCCTATTTGACTTCATAGCAGCACCCGTGGTGAGATCTTGGGAAACTACAAAGGTATAAAAGCTTTTCACCGTACCTAAGAAACCCATTTTTGTTTAACTAAGGTGAGGGGTACTAATAAGGCCCAGAGGGGTAAGGCCCATTTCGCTACACTGTGGACAGTCGATTTTTCTGAGATCAGAGGTGCTGTGATCCCCCCTGAGTTAGTGAGGAAAATCCCCGCCCCCCCCAAATGGGAAAAATCGCTTTGTTCAAGAAATGAATAACATAAAAAATGAGATTCAGAGCGTTCCTTCAACGTTACTGAGTGCTCCAAACCCCAGAATGCCACACAGAAAGAGAATAGACTGCTTCTTATACACAGTGGCTGCTATGCTATCATGGGTTGTCTGCTACATAAACCAGATTGCAGCTGATATAGACCACCGCGAAAGAAAGCACGGTATTAGCTTTTGGCTTGATAAACTAACTTTCGACTTTTGAATTTATTGCCATTTTGAAAATATGCGTCAATATTTTTGACGCTTTAGCTCGTGTGACCACTGTGCTTCAAGATACGATCATTGACTTTGGCTCAACAAGTACTTTAATAAATGATGTAATCATACGATTGAAAGCAAAGAAAACTGATGAAGGAAGGGATGAACTAAAGGAAGATATTTTAAAAACCACTATCGATCTGGGTATAAAGTATACAGGAAAAAGATTTATTTATCGAACACGCTTCTTCGATGAAAATATTTGAAATGTTTATAACTTGAATTCTGAATTGATGGAAGATGAGGCAAAAGAATTTAAACAGTTCTACAAATCGATAGAGAAACATTAATTCGAGATTTAATCAGGGCCGTACCAACGGGGAGTCACCCTCATTGGATAAAAAAACACGAAAAAATAATGGGTTGAGACGGAGAGGAGAGCGGATCTATGACTGAGCCCCCTCCCCCACCGAAAACTGACTGGCGGGACTGACTGACTGACTGACTCAACACTCTTCATTCGCCTGCGAGTACCACACTCCTTGTATCAGCCTTTATTCCCTTGCGAGCATCACGTTCCTTGTACCAGCCTGCGAGCACTACGCTCTGCTAGTCCATCATCATGCAGACGAGTCTGAAACCACAGGAGAGCATTTTCATGTCGGCTTCACGGACTGCGCCGACATGAGAAGATCATCGTCCAGCAAACGTAGCGTCCAAAAAATGAGCGCGTGCGGCGTAACGTGCTCTGCCGGGGGTTGGGCCGCGTCACGTTCCAAAGTAACGCTTTTTTCCGTTCTGTGCTAAAGTAACGACATGAAAATGTCAAAAAGATTATCTTAGTTGCAAAATTCCCCTTAAATCCTGGGCACGGCCCTATGGATTTGATCACTTAGGAAGTACAACAAGAGGAGGAGGAGGAGGGATAATCAAGATTCATCCAATAGACCAGCTCTCCTTGAATACTTTGAAGAGGAAAATGAAGAAGATGAAAAGAAGGAGAAGAAAGAGCTGATTGTTTGTTCATAAGGTGACGGGTACGAATAAGGCCCATCGCGATTGTGACCACTTCCGCTAAACTCATCGAATTGTGAATGCGCAAAACAGTTACGTACTTTCCACTTCCCCAAATATTATTTAGGTGGTAACACTGCATTTTTGCCTATAAACGCGGTGCTGACAGCTAATGGATTTCGAGTAACTAGTGAAAAATTTGCGTCGATCTTACTGTGTGTTTCTAAAAAACGTTTGTAATGTGTTGTAGACTATTTTTACAAAAAAAATTGTTTTTTATCCGGATTCTACTTATAAGTAAGTACAAATTTTATTATTTTAAAATTTTTTCTATTTTTAACATAAGTGGCAGAAAAAGTCATTTGAATTTTACACCTCAATGCATGAAATATGGCCCATATATCTAACTGAGAATTTATGATTTTTAGGGTTGATATGGGAATGATGCGGCAAAACCGAAGCCAAGAAAAAGTAAAAAGTGTGCCGATACAATACATAAAGCTCTTGGACGCCAAAGCAGCTGGAAGATACTTTGAAGCTAATTCGCCTTGGTCATCCATAGCGATATGTTGAAATTTTTTTTAGTTTATAAGACGGTCCTGTCGCGTATGTTACTCTTATTTTATCAATAAAATGATCTAATTGAAAATCACGCGCAAAAATAACTTTTGCCTGTGAAGTGCTGTCGACATGTAATAAGGCCCGGCGGAGCTTTTTATCTTTCAAAGTTCGTAGGTTGCTAATTAAAAAATTTAAAAAAATGTTCTACGTGCATTTTAGGTGGGGCGGGGTTTTCTTAAGAGATTGGAGCAGCTACCCTCTCCAGTTTCACTTTGGGACCACACCTCATTTATATCCCAATTGACAATGAGGCCAATTGTGAGTGCATTTGTGAACATCACTCAGTAATCACACTATTACTGAGTGATCACTTCGCACACACTATTTTAAAATGATGAGATGTTGAACACTCACGAAAAAATGCGAGTGGCCAAAAGTCTCAAAACGGTAGTGTTTTTTTTGTGATATGTTTTGTGAGTGCTCTACAAATTGTCAATCGAGATCCCTGACCGTACATAAAGAATCACGGCCGACTTAGTATATTGAACACTGGTGACTGTGGCAGAATGTATCTAAAAAATCTAGCGCACTATAAACCCGAGGATGGTAAGCCACGCTATTTTCATTTTTTCATTCGCCGTGCGAACTCGATCTTCGTCGCTGGCAGCCCCAATCATCGCCCGCGACGTTTGCTTGCTAACGTATTCTCAGTGGATTTCCGTGTCCGAGACATTCAAATCCTGAATGAGGTTCACTCTATTTCAGATCTGTGGTCATGTAATGCTGCCATGAGTGAGATTCTCCAAAAGGTTATGTGCCGTTTCTGCACTGTCATTGACGTCCTTGGATTTCAAATAAAAAGAAAACTGTCAAGCATTCGAAAGTTACCTCCTCAAGTCTTTCAATGATATATAATCGTAGGTACGCATAGTATCTTTTCATAAATGAAGATCTATAGTTTCATTATAGCCCCAAAATTTTAACATTTCTTTCAAATTTTGATCACATGCTCAAAAAAGTAGTATGGCCATTGCCATACTCTCACTCTGTGGTGGGCGCCATTGCTGTTCCATGTGACATATTCGGCAAATTCAGGCTAACACTCGTTTCTTCTCCCTCGAAATGCATAATATTATATTTGCACAAAACTAGTGAAATTGAACCCCTATGTCATTATCTTAAGGGTCCTAATACATCATCTTAATTAGTCTTGGCGAGCAGTGCCGTATCCAAGAATATGGCGACGGGGGTATTGACCTAACATATGGGGTATTTTAAACGAAATTTATTTTTGAATGTTTCTGAGATCCGCATTTTCTTGAATTTTTAAGCGTACGGCCGTATCCAAGGAGGGGGTGTCAGACCTCCCCCCCCCCCGTGTATACGGCCCTGTTGGCGAGTTTTGATCAGGTTTAGTTGAGTCTCAAAGAGTTTTCAGCAAGTTTTAATCAATCTTAGGGAATGTTAAGTTTTCTCAGAATCCTCAAGAGCATTAACATGATAATCAGTTCTATAAGAGTCCTCTTTGAAATCACTCATGCACTGGGTGGAAAAATGAATCCAAGATCTAGGAGCCGGGAGCCAAGATAATTGAAGTACATACTGCAATGTAACTATAAGTCCAGGAACGTTGCAAATAAAATTTTTGACTCATTTTTTAAAATTTTTTGAGAAGAAGGGAAAGTAAAGAAGAATTAAATTTTTCCCCATACAAAATTTCAGTTTTTCCAACAAGGAACTTTTGAAGTCAAAATAAGTAAAATAAAACGACATTACTTCTTTAATGATTTCAACTGAAAACAATTTTCGAAGTCACGTTTTTTATTTTATTAATTTTTTTAAGATGAGGCTTCCATGCTCTCTTTTTTGTACGACGTTCTTAGGCGCAAACAGTGGAATTAGTTTTCTGAAGGAGGACGAAATTCAACATTTTAAATTCAATGATTCGTTTTTGTTTTCTTCATTTTCTCGCTTTTCTGTAAATGAAAATATGAACTTTACCAGTGAACATATCCACAAATTTTGTAATTTTTTCAAAGCAGACCCTAAAAGTGTTTTTTCCGAGGGAAGGGGGCATTTCCCATAGGAAATCCTAAGAAGATAAATAATTATTTTTCTTCAGTTTCGCTTCCTAATCGTGGGTAGTGTATGAAACTCGGTAGAAAAGTTAAAGACCAAATTCTTTCCGTACTCTGAAACTTTGGCATCAACCACCACCACCAACAACGCATCGCGGCACAGCCATACCCCCCACCACTGTTGCCTCCTCCTTTTTCTCTTCTTCCTGAAGAAAAATATTAAGAAAACAAATTAAAAAAACTCGAGGATTCAAAATAAACAGATGGACAAAGAGCGAGTCACTCAGACTGTCAGTTACCTGATAGCCAGACAGACAGACCAGCGGACAGATAGAGAGTGATGTACACCATGCCGATCATGTGCCTATAGCTCGAATGAAGCGAGTGTCTTCGAGGAAAGTATTTGGGTTGCAAAAGGGGGCAGGAATAGACGGAGGCAAACAGGCAGATAAACAGACAGAAACAAAGACGGGAAGTCAAGGGCATAAGCGCTATGTTGATATGGGTATAGGTCACGAATTAACTGCAGGCTGAAATTCCCTGGTACACGCTAAGAAACTAGCCCTCCTGTTCAGCTGACAGCTCAAGTGCAAGGTCCGTAAGATCTCATCGGCTTTTAAATACTCGCGAAGTACGTCGAAACTGACCTGAGTACATCAGTGGTCCCTTGATCAGCTAGTCCTGTACTACCTACCAACATCTCGTCTGACAACATATCTTCAAAGTTTCCTAGAGACTAGATCTTGACATTTGATATCGATCAATATTGTACATATTTAGGTAGACTGAAGCCGAAGGAATCTCCCTGACAGTAGCCCTCTCCCCTTCAAAATCATGCATGATTGTACTAAGTCATTAAGAAAATTTGTAGTAATGAAATCTTGAAAAGTTATCTGTCTTTTCTAATTTTTACTCTCAACCCCAGCCCTGGAATCCGCTCTTTAGAGCATTACTTCAGAGACGTCTCGGGGAGGCTGTTAGAGCTGTCTTAGCCCGTTCTCATCTTGCCGAAAAATCGGCTTAGGTCAAAATGTAGTGAGTTACTATGTGGGCTTAAACTTGGGACCTCCGGATTCCGAGACCAGCGCGCTATCCACTCGGCCAACCAGACCCCTTGAAAAGTTATCTTTGGTGGTAACTTCATTTCTGAGGGCAACGTGAGTTCTCTAAGATTGAAGCTAGAAGTGAATAAAGAGCTGCCAAGAGCTGCCTATTTTAATGTTGATCGACTCTCTCGAAATTGGGCACATTTTTTTCAAGTCAGGCTTGAGTGTAGGATTTGGAGAGTTCGAGTTCCAGAATTGGTGGGGATCCCAGTTTTTCCAAATTTTGAGTCAAAACGAAAAAAAAAGTTCAAGTCAAAATCTTTTGTTGTTTCAGATGCACCAAAGATATGTACGTTGTTTTTTTGGTTATG
Organism: Acanthococcus lagerstroemiae; assembly: GCA_031841125.1. Taxonomy (NCBI): domain Eukaryota; kingdom Metazoa; phylum Arthropoda; class Insecta; order Hemiptera; family Eriococcidae; genus Acanthococcus; species Acanthococcus lagerstroemiae. The sequence continues at coordinate 35,036,132 of CM063112.1, forward strand.
CGGTGTTTTAATGTATGGTGGCGGAGGGGCTTATGTTGTCGGGCCTTGCAGGCACTTCCCCCTAATTATAGCCCTCGGTCAAGTGTTTTACATCAGACTTTGGCAGTCCATTTCGAGGTATTCTAATTGTAAGCTGGCCATCGTTATTGTCATAAAAATGCGTCAGTGTTTCTAATGGTTAGCTAGTATTACTTCTCAGAACATTGAGAAACAATTTTTTGAAGTGTTTATTCGTCTTTCATCCCCCTCCCGTGCCGCACTGTTCGATGTTTCTTGGCTCGGAGGATTAAGGAACAGTGTTGGTTGGTTTGATGTGTCAGGCGAGTTGGCAGTTTGGTTGTCATTCTGCTGGCTGACTGGCTCTTAGCCCATCTGTCTGTCTTGGTCCTGAGATTGTTTTATTTCTTTCTTTCTTTCGTTCTTTCTTCAATTAGAAGAAGAAGAAGGCTATAACGGTGATGATGGTGGTGGGTACTGATGGTGATGGAGGTGGTGGTGGTGGTAGTGGTATAAGTGGTAGTAATAATGGCGGCGGTGGTGATAGTGATGGCAAAGGCGTTAGAGGAGGAGGAGGTGGTGGTGGTTATGTTGGTGAAAGAAGCCAATTTTTCGGTGTCTGGAGAGAGGTAGATCTACAAGCAACAGTTCTACAAAGTGATGACGCACTCCTCCTGAGTTCTTAGTGAGGTTTGAATGAGTCTGTGTAACCAGTATCCCTAAACAGATAGGAGTCATACAGTGCCTAGATATAACTAGGGTTCTAAGAGTGCAGTAATGCTAATTTAATAGAATAAAGAATAGGCCTTGGGCCGAGTTTTCGAGGGGAAAAAATAATAATAAAATGTTATTGCCGAAGTCGAATAACATTTTTTGATGCCCAGCATCTTGTAAGTCCAAACATTAAGAGTTGAGGAAATTAATTTCAAAGTTTCAGAATTTTGAGGATTACGGAGATATAATGAAGTTGCATGAACAGCTTATGTGACGTCACAACTTTGCATCTTCCACCGGGTATAGCTGCCCTAACCCCGTATTTGCTCTTATTGGATTTTTTTTTCGAATTCTGCATGCGACTGCTAGTAAAATTCTAGCAAAGTTTCTGGTCGACCGCACAAGGGTGAGACATTCCTCAAGCACCTTTCCCTTCTTAATATGAAAACATACAAAGGTTCTGACATTTTTAACGAAATTTTTTTCTCAGTCCGTAATGGTTAAGTTACTCTCTTAGATATCGGAAGTTTATTCGACATAGATTAACAGTAAAATAATTGTACATATTTCCCAATGCATACGGGGGGGGGGGGGATGAAAATTGAAATTTGAGATAGAGGTCGACTTACAGATTTTCGAGGTCGTTAAATTCAATGGTAATTTTTACATCCGACCTCCTTGGGGTACCACTGAAAAGGGTATAGTGAAATATTTGTCATTCTTCCAAAATGGTATTGGATTGATACGTTTTCGAGATCACTGAATTCAGTTCGGGGGTAATTTTTACATCCGACCTTCTGGAGTACCACGTAAATAGGGAGGAACAAATATTGGTCATTTTCCAGAGATAGTATTCGATTTATGGATTTTCGAGGTCACTAATTCATTTTTGGGTACTTTTTACATTCGATTCCATGAAGTACCATTACAATGGAAGCCAAATATTAATAATTTTTCCAAGATAATATCTGATTTGCAAGTTTTCAAAGTCTCTAAGCGCTGACAAAAGAAACATAATAAAGACGTCATTTTGCAGAATTTGAAGATTACTCTACTTATTTCTGATGTCACTGTCGCCTAAAAATGAAAACGATGATTGCAGTTACATGAAAAGGGACATTCATAAATATTCATCAGGTTTCAAGGTTAGTTTATCTACTCAGAAACAGATATCGAAAACAAGATCAGCTGCTTTCTAAATGTACGAAACGATGCATACATTGCATTTTATGAAATTTGTAAGCCTTCGCCCTTTCCTGTAACCAGTGTGCTCAGTTCTGAAAAAATCAGGGAATTTTGAAATTCTAGAAAAGTCATGGAAAAGTCAGGGATTTTAGGAAGTATTTCCGGAAAAAGCATAATGCATGTGAGAGTGTTTCCAGAAGTGTACTTTCATGTGCTGTCCTTTCAAGTGGTTGAAACCGAAGTACCTATAGCAAATTAATTAGGTACTTTTGATTCTTATAATTTAGTTTTGTTTTTATTTTTTTATAATAAAACTGCAAAAATTGGAAATTTACGCACATTTTTCCACACGCTCTGTAATTTCATTTAGCCACCTTCTGGATCGCTTTGAAACTTATCTGGGAAAGTTAGAGGGAAAAGTCAGAAAATTTTACTTTAGAAAAAAACTGGGCACCCTGGTAGCACAAGTTCATATTTCAAGGAACGTGACTTGTGGCAACTAGTTCGTCAACCTTAAAACCTTCAAACTATTACCTATATGTTGCATTTATCATCATTTCCATCTTTATCCTTCACTATGTATCACAGTTTTCATTTTTAGGGTGGAACTGACATTAAAAACGATTTCGATGACCTTTCAAACCTGCGAATTGATATCCATAATATCTGGATGCATGCATGCTGAAGTGGCCCATGAGACACCACACCCTCCCCGGCCCCAGAAACTATCCTTTAGAGTATCGCATCAGTGCTGACCGGAGGGACGCACTGAGGCCGGCACAAGCCCCCATTTCGTCATTCCACTGCCGGTGCGCGCTGTTCTGCGAGAGCCACTTTTTCCTCGCCCATTTCAACTTCAGGCATGCAATCCTTTCATTTATACCCTTAAGTACAGCTACACGGGGAGCCAGGCGCTTTTTGACGTAGAAAGCCACCCCTTTTGACCCCTTAGAAGTACCAAAAAAATATAATAGGTTGCCATTGTTCTTGTTGGTTAGAATTTCCCCCTCCCTTTTCGTTTCCGAAAGGCCTATTACATCTCAGTTTATTTTATCCAAGGCATAGTCTAATTCTTGCAACCTGCTTTCTCCAGCCAGACCTTTGCAGTTAAAATATAGAATTTTTAGTTTTTCGTAATTTTCAGTGAACCCAGATTTTCCAAGCTTTTTGTTTTTGTTCGGGCTTTCAGATATTTGGGGAACTATTAAATCATTTTCTAGAATTACATTTACATTTTCCTTGCCCCTAGGCTTACCGATGTACATATTTTTGGAATGCAGTGGATTGACGCAGGCAGAAGCCCCCACGGCGCCTGCAGACCGGCTTGGGGTCTCAAAAAATGTATCATACAGAAGTTACTCTACACGAAATCTTACTGCTAATTGCACTAATCTATACATTAAATAACTATAATATAAAACAGTAATAGTCAGTGATGCCGATGTGTACTTCTTTTCAAGAAGCTAGATGTTTTGAAATTTAGATCGAAAAATAAAATACAGAAAGAACCAGAGGTTCTGCCCATACTGGAGGGTGAGTGTATCCTATAGAATTTGTAAAATTTAAAATTAAAATCAATCTAATGGTTTAGGGAATGGAAAAAAAGTTCGATAAAATGTCGCAGAGCTGAATTTTTATATGGTTGGTCAATAGAGCATATTAATAAACGCTGAGAAAGCTCCAAGGAGTCCCACTATAGTTTATCCTCCTGAGAAGTGCCCCCTCCAAAAGAAAAGAAAGAAAGACAGGAAGGAAGAATGTATTTTTCATCATAAGTCAATAATACACACCTTCCGAATTTCACTGCAACTACTGCAATCGGAATGTGTAATTTTTAGTTATTAATCAACCAAACTTTTCTTTTCGCTGTTTCTGCAAAATTGAGTTTTACATCTAAGGTCCCTTTTGTCATCCATGATCACATTTTAGGAATCCTGGTTCCCATCTCTCCAAAACAGTTATGGCGGGGGCGAGGCTGGTGAAACCTAGTCTGTTAGGAGAATATCCCGAACAATTAAACCTTCGTTAAAAAGTTCTTTTTATGAGCACGCCGGTCGCCTGTCGATGATCGTTTCGCCAAATTGCGAAGTGGTGATGTCCCCTTAAAATTTTGATTTCGATGACGACAATTTTGAAAAAATAAAAACTCGAATACGGCGCATTTTTTCAAAATTATTACCGACATGCGGTTGTCAGACATCACGGGCGTCTCTTGCATGCAAGTTTCAGGCACTTCTGAATACGCTTGCCCCGAGACTGTTCCGGTGTCCAAAATCCATTTGTCCCGAGCATGAAAGTGCATTTGTGGCAGCTTTGTTGTAATAAAATGAATGTTTACGATACCTCATCGTGCGACTTTGAGCATCACTGTCACCTATATACACCGGTGTACAAAAACTTTTGAACTTTGGATATACCTACGTACCGTTTTTATATCCCGTCTACCACGTTTGACGATAAAATTAACGAATTCGAAGAAAGGCAGAAAAAAAAAAGTTACTACCGACGTTCCAACCTCTCGGTCACCATCTCGACGATTTCGAAACACGCGAAACCAACTTCCTGCCCGCGCCCACATTTCCAGCAGCAGCGAATACTACATTTTCAATATTTAATAACCACATACTGTTTTTTAAATTCGACGTCGAAATATTTCACTCGCAAATACAAACAAAACAGAAGCCAAAGAGGGGAAAAACTTAACTACGAACGACTTATAAAAAAATGATAAATTCGTACCAAATTATACGAAAACGATTTCGGATTTCCGCCTGAGAATCGATACGCGAGTGTTTACTATTATTATTATTTTTTCACTTTCCTCCCGGCGAACACCGATCACTATATTAATTCCAATTATACCAGCAATTACACAGCAAACTGAAAAGGTAAATCACGAAAAATTGAATAAAACATTCGCATCCAGTCGATCGACTCTAGAGCGGGCGTGAAATTGGCCTTCAATTAATAATTATGTCACGGAACGCGTTTTATTTTAATTTATGATTAGACGCTATTTGGCGAAAGCGATACCCGATGAAAATTCCTATAATATAAAATGCTTTAATAATGTACATTCCGCGACAGTTACCTCTGTATGTCCTTTTGAGGGAGAGGAAAAAAAGGAAGGAAGGAAGGAATCGGAGGAAAGCTGGCTGGGTAGGAAATGTAGCGTGTAAATGACGCGGAGTTCGGTAATTTTAATTGGATACGCGGTAGCAATTAAGGGGCGAGGAGACATTCCACCGCGCCGGGATTACGTTGATAGGTTTCGATGAACCTTAGGGTAATGTTTTCCACATGTCTGGCTGGTTTTGGAGACGTCATTAACCCTTTCCGGCCCGTCGGTCTAGTCAGAATTGGGCTATATTTGAACGGGAAGTCGCTGAAAAGTACCTGTTCGTTGTTTTCTGATGGATGAGAGGTTGCTCACTCCTTTCCAACAAACAAACAAGAAACCAGCAGCTTCGCTACTCGAAAAAGGTCGGCTAGAAAAGCCAACCCTTCACTCCCGTGTGCCTTTACTGTTCAAAGTCAGTTCAAAGCTTCAAACTGCGAAGCTGCGGACTGCAGTCGCGCAGCAAAAATCAAGATCAATAAGTGACTTTCTCTCTGTGAGATAGTCACAGCTTTCTCTGAGTAAGGACGTGTCTACAAAAAATGACTCTGCAATGTGAGTGAAACATATTCGTGGAGCTAGAAAACATTCTTCTAATCTTCCACATTATTTAATTCAACCAATTCAGATGGCATCTTGGGAAATCGTAATTCTTCATCCCCTAAAAGACCTTTGGACCATTTATGGTAGAAAAGGCAAAGGAAGAATTTATTTCGATTCAAATAAAGCTTACATTTTGAACTGGCATAACCAAGATTATCACCAATACTATCAAAACTTGTTAACGGGTATGCAGTTTTGAAAACATTGGAAGTATTCGTTTGTTTTTCATAACTTCGTAACTCAGCATTGACATAGAACGATCGAAAAATAATCTACCACAACTTACACATACAACTGCAGGTCATTGACAAATACACGCTGACATTTCCGAAAATTTTCTTCAATGACCAAAAGTTTTTTCAACCTTTTTGTACCCTTCTACTTGACTCTTTTCTCTTTTATTTTTGAATGAAATTAATCGTCCCAAATATTCCACTTCCTCTACCCCCTCAATTTATACTTTGCCTATTTCAAATTTTACTATTTTGTTTTTTGACAGAACTTTGGATTTTGCTTCATTTATAATTAGACCCTTAAAGAAGAGCTCGTGGAAAATGTAGTCGTAAAGGGAGTATCGGAGAGAATATGTTTTCTAAAATTGCAACTAGACAACAGGGCTTTGGAGCCTAGTTCCTTTACCTCTCTCAATGAATTAGCTCTTATTACTACGCCATCCGCGAATTTCAAGTTGTACTCACCGTCGACCCTCAATCCCTCCCTCTCCCAGCCCATCTCCGTAAATACTTCATCTAGTACACTATTGAACAGAATAGAGGAGAGTGGATCTCCTTGTATCCCCCCCCCTCTTCTAACCCTATAAATTCTCATTCTATCCAATGCTACTCTCCAAATATACACTCGAAGCAATCTCAGTCCTACTTCCAAATTTATATTTGCCCGAAATATGACTGAGGAGGTAAGAGTCAAATGTGACATTATCGGCCAGAAAAATTTTTTAGGAACTGAGAAAAACTGATGAGAGTATACTGCGCGCTGCGGAATGCATTTTCTCCTGCTAATATGGTAGTCAGGCAACCCACAAAACGTGTCTGACGAATATTTCACATGTTTCGTGATGTACACAGAAACTGCAGGGGTATGAATTTGGGATGAGGCTGAAGAAAGCAAAAATCGGTTCCGTCATTCACAATTTTACTGGGGTTGGTAAAAATAACATTAATTTGTATTTTTGTGACACCCTGCGACATAAACGATGATTATACAAGAAGAATGGATTTTATTTTGTATAATGAGTAAGAAGTCCAACGTGTGGCTAATATTGAACGGATTAACTTATACAAACTCATTTAGTAATTTACAAATATATTTGTAGAATCATGAGTAATACTAAACAATAATTCCGAAGAGAAAATCCGACGCTACTATTGATAAAAAGTACATTCGTTTTGAAATTGACATTTGGTTTGATTCTAACCTTACTTTCATGGGCGTCGCTGGGGGGGGGGATTTCTAACCACCACCACCCAAAAAAATTTCGAGGTAGAAATGATCAAAATTACTCCCCCCCTCCAATTCAAAGACCAATAATTATATTTATGGTACTTGCAGTTATAAAAAATCTGTAAACGAATTAGTGCTATGTGATACCGCAATTAATATAATACCGTACCATATACTTAACTCGCAATACACATACACAGAATGTCTAACAAAATCGAAATCTGAAAATAAATGACCTTCACCCCCCCCCATTTGCTGTGAATGCGCTAAAATAATAAACTAAAGCTAAATATACTTCTTCGTCTATAATACTTTACATTTTTAGGGGGGAAAAACCTAATTTTATTGCATAAGGTAGATGAGCTCGATAAGGCCCGGATCCACAATATATAAGACCGAATGTACCGATCTTGACTGCTATGCTTTAGACTGCATTAAAGATAGATAGATAGATCAGCCTTTATTCCACAGTAATAATATTTACAAAAAGCGGGGAAGCCGCGCCTCCCCCATGCGTACGCATTATAATTCTCATTTGTGCACCGTAGGCACTTAAATAACGTATTACGTGTTTCCTTATCCACACTATTGCGTACGGCGAACAGGCACGCGGCCGGCCCTTCCGTCATGCGCCCAACTTTGGGCACAGGCCTCCCCACCCTGTTCCAGCGCTTCCTGTCCCTAGTATCCCTAAACCATGCAATCCCTCCCGTCCTTATAATTTCATCTTCCCACCTCTTTCTCGGTCTCCTCACCTTCCTTTTTTTTATCCCTTGGAAACCAAAATAATACTTTGTTTTCCCACCTCCCTTCATCCCTTCTTGCTACGTGGCCCGCATAGTCCATCTTGAGCTTCTTAATTCTGCTTCTACAGTCCACAATTCCACTTCTCCTCCTAACCGCCATGTTGCTCACTCTGTCTATCCTCCTGCTACCTGTCATCGACCTTTCCATAGCCAGCCCCAGCAGTTGCCCTTCCGTGAGAGCCCAAGACTGTGCTCCGTAGGTCAGAACCGGCATCACACAGCTTTCGAAAATTTTTTTCTTTAGTGTTTGTGAGAATTTACCCTTAAATACATATGCAAGACTTCAATAGCTGCTCCACGCCCTCGCTTTCCTCCTTTTCAATTCGTTACTCAGGCTATCAGAGAAAGCTATCGTCTGTCCTAGGTATATTGCCTCTTCGCTGCACCTAATCGTTTCGCCATTAAGGTAGATTTCCGCCTGCTCGGGACAGTTTGAGAGTAACACCGTTTTTTTCGTGTTAATACCTAGTCCAGCTCTTATTCCTGCTATTCTCAGATCGTTTGCCATTATTTGTAATTCCTCTTTACTTTGAGCAATGAGGGCTACATCATCTGCGAATCTCAAGTTGTTCAATCTTCTTCCTTCCACCTCAACTCCCCTGTCAGCCCAATCTAGATTCCTAAAAACTTCCTCCAATATGCAATTAAATAGATTGGGCGACAGGGGGTCGCCTTGTTTCACGCCTCTTTCAATTTTGAATTTTTCGCCCACTTTATTCGTTTTTACCCTCCCTTCCGCGATATTATACATATTTTTCAAAATTTTTATAAATTTGGCCTGAATCCTTTGGTTATTGAGTGCTTTGCACAGGTATTAAGGTGGACTGAATCGAAAGCTTTTTGAAAGTCGATTAACAAATTATATAATGGTATCTTAAATTCGTTACATTTTTCTATTAGTTGAATTATAATGAAGATCTGATCGATTGTCGATCTACCTTTTCTGAACCCCGCCTGCACTTGACCTTGGCTCTCGTCCAGACGATTATACATTCTGTTTTTCAAAATCTTTGCAAACCCTTCAGAAATTTTCGAAGTCAGGCTTATTGGGCAGTAATTACCTAGATTTTTTCTGTCACCATTTTTGAACAACAGGATGATTTCAGATAACCCCCATTGCTCAGGTATTACCTCTGATTTCAAGATCCCGTTGAAGATCTGGGTTAGTGGAGCGGCTATCACCTCGCTAAACATTTTCAAATGTCGGTTCTCTAACCTATCGGGGCCAACAGCCTTACCACTTTTTAGGCCCTCCAGAACTACTTCAATTTCTCTTGTGAGGAGGGGTGGAACGTCATCTGTATTACGGGGATTAAACTCTTCTTCCCCAGCAACATCTCCTTCTTCACTATACAGGTTAGCATAAAATCTTGTAGCTTCGGCGTTAATGCCACTTCTGTCCGTGATTACTACGCCTTTTGCATTTCTCATTTCTGAAAGTAGACATTTCCCCTCCGATAGCTCTTTCCTAACCTGCTTAGTCGAACCCGACAACTCTAGAATCTCTGATATGACTCTGTCCTCTTCTTTCCTCAAGTCTGCTCTGACCAGCCTCCTTGCCAGTTTTCTAGCTTCAGCTAGTTCCACTTTTTGTCTGAGTGTTTTCTTTCCAAGTCTCGCAAGTCTGTTTCTTTCTTCACATATCTTCCTAGTTTCTGAAGATATAATTTGTTTATTTTTGTTTTGATGGGTTGTTTTTTCAAATTTTTTTATTGTTTCCGTAAAATTTTCTATGAAGTTGTCATATGACTTTTGAAGGTTATGTATACTAAATTCCCATTTTTTCAATTTGTTTTCCAAAACAGCTTTTGCTTCGTTTTCTTTGTCTATTGGAATATGTTTGTTTTTTAGGGGGAATCTTTTCCAAGAGTTATGTATCATCGGTCTCTTTGGAATTTCTAGCTTAATTTGCAATGGTCTGTGATCAGAAGAGCGCTTGAGATTTTTAAAGACTCTCACATGCATGGCGATCACGTCTCACACGACTCACAACATGAGCATGTCATACATGCGAAGACTCTTGTAAGCTGATATTTCGATCGTCATTATCAGGGCTGCAATTTCTATGCACAAAAAATAGCGAAATATGCGCATATTTTGTGCACTGAATTCAGTCTAAATTATATGCCGAAAATATGCGCCAAAATTGTAAAATTTGCATAAATATGTAAATACAATATGGGTGTATCACTTCAAAGGAAAAATGAAGTTGGATACACTGAGACAATTTTTATCATATTTTAAAATGATCCAGTAAAGTATCTCCTTAAGAGTCCAATCTTCTTTTAATAGGAGATGCACCCAGGAGATAATGCATCTATTCGTAATTTCTTGATGACTGATGAATGTGATGCGAGCAAGAAGAAGGTTATCTCGCGTGCAAAAGAACATATTTTTCTAAAAGCTCTTCTACTGATTCATTAACTATTAAGTCTTCTCAAGTTTTTTGGAGTCGGACATCATTCTCCACGCTAAAAAAATAATTTTTTTGGGGGAAAAAATTAAAAATAAGCAGAATTGGTGCAAAATATGCGGTAAATGCCAAAATATGCGAAATTTGCAGGATGAAGAGCTGCTCATCAAAATTCTGTGATTCGTGAAGATCTTTTGAAACTTATACTTATACGCCATAGATAAAAATATGCATTCGCATAAAAATTGCAGGCCTGGTCATTATAATAGAATTTTCCAATTTTAAATTCTCTGTGTTCTCTTTCAATTCTTAAATTTTTGAATGACCATGACTGAAAATAAATAATTTAAATGACTGTTAAACACTTTGATACAACATACTACACCCCTCCCCCCCCCAAAAAAAATCTCCCAACCGCCGATGAATGTAGGTCAGCACTACTGAAAAAATTATCCCCCCCCCCAAAAAAAAAAAAAAAAGAAATTCCAGCGACGCCACTGCTTACTTTTCCAGTCTCTTAACTTGGTCAGGGTGTACGTTACGGAAATTCTTATGAATGTGGCATGACGCCCGTGACGAGTACTATTTGGAACGCTCACCAATTCATTCCACATAAAAACTGGATAATGTCACTTTTCATTCTTACATCCTCGTGTCTCCTTTTTGGAAAAAAACTCTCTTAGCTTGTTCTGTACTGCTTTTTATTTCTGTTTTACTTTTTCCATCTTATATTACAAGACTACCTATGTATTTGAATTTCTTTACCTCCTTCATTTTTTCGCCTCATATTTCCATATTTATTGGATTTTGTTCCCATCTATTGACAGTCACCAGTTTTGTTTTACTCTTATTCATCTTCATTTTATATTTTATTTTCAAGTTTTCATCCAACTTTTTCAACGTTTTCTGTAGTTTTTTTTTTTTTACTTTTTTTGACAATTGCAATGTCATTTGCAAACCTTATCATTTTAACTGTCTCCCCTTGTATTTTCATTCCTGATATTCATTTATCCGATTACTTTTTCTAATAATAAGTTAACAAATATTGGTGATATACCATTCCTTTTAAAAATTTTTTCTTCTCCCACTGCATCCTTTTTTTTTTGTATTTGAACACTTTGATCATTGTATAAGTTCCACATTTTATTCTTTTTTCATCATACCTAACTCCTAATCTCCTTCGACATTTAAAATATTTTTGACCATTCAACATTATCAAATGCTTTTTCTAAATTTACAAATGCTACATATGTACCCAAACCACCAAACCTTTTTTCAGGTTTTTCCTTTAGTAAAGTCTTAAACATAAAATTGCTTCTCTAATTCCTTTACCTTTTCTGAATTCAAACTGATTTCCTTCACTTATGACCAATTTATTTACTAGAATCTTTGATGCATGCGAAAGTAAACTTGCAGTACGACAATTTTTACGTATTTTCTTGCTTTGGGGTTAAAATTAACACTAAAACTCTTACATTCTCTTCCTGTTCTGAATTAATGTTTTCATCTTTTCAAAATTATTTCGCATGCATTCGTCAGTAACTCGCCAGTAATTTCATCAACTCCTTCTGCTTGACCTGCTTTCATTTCTTTCAGAACTTTATTAAATTCTGTTTTCAAAATGGGATCCTCGCTTCATCCTCCGCACTATCTTCTCAGTTAGAATCAAAACTGACACTTGACATTTTACTCCAGCAAATGCGCAAATAGGCAAAACATTTTACTCGGGTGCAGAAATATATATCTCTTGCTACGCCGTGAATATGTAGTTATGTACCTAATCTACCTATCTACTATTTGTGGAGAATCCGACTGCCGTGAAACTGAGATGTGCGAGAATGGTTGCAGTCGCTCAAATTGAAGGGTACACGTGGCAAGTGCCACTTTTGATTCTCACCTGGCCGTTGCATCGTGAAAATTGTTCTGAAGTCGGCGTGAAACGTGAAGAAAAGTGTAGTAAAGAAATGCGTTTTAGAACGGAAATGTACCATACTACGCTAAATTAAACAAAACAAAATTTTCCCCACGAATGAAGATGTTAGAATCAAAACCGACTCCCCCACCCCAAAAAAAAGAGGAAAACAAGGACTAGGGCGCTGGCTGATACAACAACAAAAAAAGTACTACAAGATGGTCGTTGTGAAAAAATCTAAGAAACAAGGTATTCTTAGTAAAAGCATCTGTCATAAGTATATACACTGAGAATCACAAAAAATTTGAAATAAAAATCTCTTAAATTCAATTAAATTAATAATTAGAATTAAATATATAGGAGTATTTTTGCGACAAAAATTTAAGAATAGAATATTAAAATTATTTATGAATAAAAAAAATAAATTAGTTATTCAATATATTAGAGTTATTGATAAAGTTAATATTAAATTATTAGAAACTGAAAAATAATAAGGAATTAAATTTTTATAAGGTTTAATAAAAAATAAAAATAAGTACTTTTCTTTTTGCCATGCCCCAATTATCCAGCTATTTTTACCCTATAATAGCAAGCTTCGGCCCCTGATGGCTTTGCAGTCCAACTCCTGGTAGGATACTGAGATTTTTTACCAAAGGAAAAGTTATTCCGAGCGTTATATGTCAATTTGTTATTTTGTGTTCGTTTTAATACGCAGGCTTATCGTAGGATGAAAAGTTTTCCCTCCCCCAATAATTTGGTTGTCGCCAAATTTTGAAAATGTTCGTTTGATTTTTCCATTCTTTAAGAACGTTTGTTTGTTTTCAATTAAAAAATATTTTAATTAAAAAATTGGCAAATTTTCAGTTTTTTACAAATTTTGTCGGCGAATTTTTACTTTAAAAAAAATTTGTTGACAAATTCTTCTTCTCCTCCCCCCTTTTCTCCTTAAACTGAAAGTCAAATTTCGTCTCTGGTCTTGGAAGTCTAAAACTTTTTTCAGAACCCACACTGACCCCATAGGCTTGTAGTAAATTGAACATGAATTTTCATTTCTGCCATGGTTATTGTTTGTCAGCTTATTTTTTGATCGTTATGATACTGGGATTGTTTACAAAAACGTGAGTTATTCTGACCCAGTGACATGTTAGGAGGAAAATAGTATACACCAAGAGTTAAAAGTGAGTGTTTATTTGAGAGGGAAAGTTTGCGAATGAGGGTAGCTAGTGAGCACTTTCCCGAGCAACCCTGACGAGAGAGGAGGGAGAAAGAAGGAAATACCCTGGACCCGGATTTTCAAGGGGGCCCGATATTTTTAGAAGGTCTGAATTTCAACGCTTATGCCTACATCATTAATTTTATTACAACTTTGATTAGGGGCACACCAAGTTTGCGGTGTAAGTCGCTACCTAATCTGCCCACCGTTGGGCATAGGTTTCTGTCACGTTCCTCCATCTTTCGCGCTCCCTCGCTGTCTGTGCCCATCAGCTTAGAATCTCGTCTATCCACCGTGTCGATGTCGCTGGGCGGCCTCTTTTCCTCTTCTGATATTTCGGGTCCCACATGGTGCAGCGGTAACTCCATTTCTCTGGGTCGCCCCTTGTCAAATGATCAGCGTATTTCAGTTTCGATTTTTTAATTTTATACCCTGTACGTTTTGCCCCTGTTTTTGCCCTGATAGTTTTTATATCAATCATATCTTTTAAACGAATGCCGAAAATGCTCCTCAGCATTGAATTGTACGTGTTTTTAGACGCTGAATTTGCCTCTGAGTTAGTGCCCATATTTGAGACCCACAGGTGAAAACTGGGACCACACAGCTCTCGATTACTTTCATTTTTAGACTTAGTTTGTGCCCAAAAAGCCTTCCATGCATTAGCAATCCTCCCTCTAATAACTCCTTCCATATTGTTATCGAATTTCGTTGTTTGACCCAGATATTTGTACTCTCGTACCCGTGATATTCTTACCCCCTCTAGCCAAGTTTCATTTGGTCCCTCCCTGTTAGACATAAATTCCGATTTTGATAAATTCATGACAAGGCCGTGTTCCTCACTTACTCTTTTTACTTCCCCTACCATTTCCAGTTCAGTCCACAGTTCAGTTCAGTGGGAACTATTACAATCGATGACTGAGAAGTCGATATTAAAATCGAAACATTATGAACAAAACTATGCCCCCCCCCCTCAATAATTTGACAGTCGGCAAATTTTGAAACTTTTCATTTGAATTTTTCATTGTTTATGAATGTTTGTTTGTTTTTCTTCAATTAAAAAATATTCGATTAAAAAGTCGGCAAATTTTTAGTTTTCAAAAAATATCTGTCGGCAAGTTTTTCTTCTCCACCTCCCCAAACTGAAAGTCAAATTTCGTTTTTGAAAATGGAGTACCCTGGACTCCTGTCAGAGACTAGTTATTCAGAAGCCGAAGGTTTCAAGCTGAGTATCGACGATAACTCTGATATGTGGAAGACATTTCGAAAATCTGAAGGTGGCAGTGGGTAGTAAACGTTGAATTTCGAATTTCAATGATTATTCTGTTTTTATTAGATTTTCTGTTTGACCTAGAGCCTGAAGTTTGAGAAAGTTGAACATGTTATTAAAATCTAAAGGTTGAAAACAAAAGACTTATTTTCCAATGTCATATGCTAAATCCGATAGCAAATGTTTTATTATTTAATTTACGGGCTTTGGTCCTGGTGAATACAGGAGGGAAATATAGTCTGGAATAAAAGTCAAAATTCCATGTATATTTTTCATAAGAACGAAAGGGAGCTTGTGGCACGGATTTCCCTAATCCAATCGACCAACCTGAGACCTTGTAGGTTTTTATTTTTATTTTATTTTATTGAAACCAATTTAAGAGACGAATCAGGAAAAATTCAGAAAACCCTCCCGGATTAGTGTATATGTGAGTGCTTGGGGGATAAGGTTCCAATCTGCATTTTTAGGGACCATTTTGAAAACTTTTTATTTGAATTTTTCATTTTCTAAGAACGTTTGTTTGTTTGTTTATTTTGATTAAAAAATCGGCAAATTTTCAAATCCTTAAAAAATTTTGTCGGTGAATTTTTAGTTTTCAAAAATTATTTGTCAGCAAATTTTTCTCCTTCGCCCCCCCCCCCCAACTGAAAGTGAAGTTTCGTCTCTGCGAGACATGGAAATTCTCTCCCGTGGTTTCAGATCCATCTGCGACATGTTTCGTTTATGTGCCAAAGTAAATTTACTTAGTCGCCCGAGGGCACATAATATGTCACCACGTTCTTGTTTTTGTTTTTCGAAATAACCGTTATAATCTACACATTATGATCTTAGGCTTGAATTGAAAAAAAGTGTTTACAAGGCTGAGTAAAATCAAATTATTGCTAAATCCAAATGATCATAAGAATTTTAAAAAAAGTCATAAGGGTCAAAAAGGTCATGGCCTGTAAGATCATCGAAAAAACATTAAATGCCTGATCTGAATGATATTCCTGAGATAGTGATCTAAAATCGAAAAGATTATGTAAAATTGGGCAGGAGAGCGATATAAGATAATATAAAGGTCACAACAGTCGAAAGGATCACACGACCATAATTTTGATGAAACAAGATTTCTTTCAAAATAATCATTTGATTAGAATCCGTAATCTTTTGAAATTTTTTAAAATGATCTACCAACAATTTACAAATATTTATACAAGGCTAGGCAAACTCGTATGCTCATTCGGTCCAATAGATCATAACGGTTAAAAAAATGGTAAGGATCAATTATTCTAATCTAGTCCGAAGGATCGGAAAGTGATGCAACCGATTTTTTCTTCTTTTTTTTGTTAATTCCAAAAATCTTTGCAATTTGAATTTCTCCATCGCCCTCTTTTCAAAAAATTGACATCAAACACTCCTCAAACCAACAGGTTCGTCCGGCGCCTGTGAATAACGCGTATGCAATATTCCGTACCCTACACATACGTGTTGTTGCAGTTGTATACGAGCACTGTAGCAGGCGTTCTTCCCGTCGTATTCTCGCACGTCTTTCCATCCAGTCGTTCGCGGCGAAACAGTAGTCAGTGTCTATTAAATAAACTAATTGAAATACGGTACGGGTATTAATTAACTTCCTGCGACGTTAATTAGAAATATCGCTATTAAGATATGATGATGAGTTAGATAGTAGGCAACGAAGTTGGCTCTGAGGCAATCAAGAAAACAAAATCGCTCGCTGGTCTATTTTTGACCGCGTTCGTTTGTCGAGAATAAGCAATGAGACCTCGAAGCTGCATAGCTCGTTGTGTGAACGAATTCGTGGTCATTCCGAGCGAAGTTCTGGGCAAATTCGCCTTACAACTGACACTGCAATCGTGTGTCTATTCTACTGGAGACGTATCGGCGGCTCTGTCCGGCCTTCGTGACAACCGATGGCACGAATATTGAACATGAGCTGGATTCTCGCTGTTCGGCCTTTTGACATGAAACTTGGTTCGCGCTGCTGAGGGAAACAAAAACGGGAAGTTCCAGCCAGTGTAACATCCGGGGTATAACGAATTGCGAATGCACAGCCCAGAGATCGTTAGGCTCTGTAAACACGCAGAGTAACACCTTCTTTTATATTTTTTCCTACTGACATCCGTCAAAAAAATTATTCATTGCGTTCTGTATATTCTTAGGAAGCCGCCACCGCCGATTCATATGTACGTACGTACAAAACGAAGCACATTTTTTATTACCAGTCTGGTTTAAAGTTATCTTGATTAAATTAACTCGCTCGGGTCGAATTAAGAGACACAGGAGACATATCTTGAACAACGGTCGACGGAGGTGTAAAAATGCGAACAACGAACGAATACGAATTCGCTAGCCGGGTGTCGCGTGACAAAAATTATTGTACTGGAAAGGGAGCGCATCATTCACTGCCAGAACTTGCAGTTGATTTGTATTTGCCAAGCACTAACATGTGTTCCGGCCGAACCGCATGTCAATTGTCGAAGCAAGGGCGTAGCAGCTGGAGAGAAACATCCCCCAATGAAATTGACCAAAACTGAAAAAATACTGTTCGAGTTGAGAAAATCTGACCTCAAAAAGGCAAAAAAGACTCATGTTTGGCCGGCCTCACAATTGAAATTACCAAAAAATCTCACTGGTTTTTCGCTCACTCGGCTCGACTAACCGGGGAACTTGTAGTGAGGAAAATTGTCTGCCCCTCCCTTCAATGTAATTCGCTTGGCCCCTGTATCGAAGGCTAGTTAGGACCTTTCTCGACATTGCCACCACTGGTGATGAAATTATTACCGCTTAGAGATTTTCAATTTTCAATGTATACAAGGAGGTTTCGACCCCTGGCCGCTTCGCACCCCAATCCTCGATAAGATTGTAAAAAACATCAAAAATAATAAGATGTAAGACAGAATAGTTGATCATGATGTCGTGATGGCTTTTTAATTAATCAGTATCCTTTATTGGGAACAGTTATGTTGTGCTTGATTACTTTTACATTGGCTGTGGTTATAGGGCGCTCACTCCCCTCTGGGCCTATGGAAAGCCAAAAATTCGTGCAAACGTTCCCATCCTCTATAAAATTTTGATTTTTAAGGAATCTACTATCAGTGTCCCCGGTTTCTTTTATGTTCGAAGGGTTGCCAAGAGGTTGTAGAATATGTCCATCTTCCCGTCTTTTAATCTTAAAATAAATCCTGCCCACCCCCATTTTAGCTTCCTTATTGTTCTCACTCCATCTTGGTTATTTCTCAATTTAGTTTTAATAATTTCTAGCCGTATATGTTCTTTTCTTTTGATACCCAAAACTGATCATTCCGTTGAGTTTTGGGAAAAGAACAAGAATAAAACCAAAATAGTCTGCCAGTAATAAATTAAATTTTCATGTTAATTTGCTTGGTTAGCAATAATTAAGAAATTCAGCCATATAATCGCAATCAACCTGAATATGGGGGAAAACTTTTTTCATTATTCATAACCATAAGACCATAACACAGCTAGTTCTTCTATCCATGTCAACAGCAATTTGTTGGGCCTAGATTCTGCAATCTACATAAATAACATTCTTCATCACTAAATTAATACCCCCTCCCCCCAGAGTGTTCAGTAAATAAGAAAAATACCAACATTTTCCAATACAATTTTGTACTAAGTGAAATTTATTTTATGAAAATCAAGTTCAACCACTTTCCATGATATTTAATTTTTTTCTGTGTGGTTACCACAACTGTCATCTTGCACCTTCTTCCATCGGTATGCGCCGCAGTTCGGGAAATATGGCCAAAATGTTACCAAACCCGAATTTCTACCTTTTGAACCAATTATTGGATACCCTATTAAACTTTACGAAATACTAGAACCCCCTCCCCTCGTTGCATAGGCCTCAATTTCAAATATGGAGTAAATAGATGAAAGGAGGGAGGTGAATAAGTCCCATAAGCGATATAACTCTGTGCAGTGGTAAAGTAGCTGAAGAAGATTATTATTATCTTCATAAGGTCTGTACATCTGTGTTAAAAAGTAATAATTCTTAACGGGGATATTTTGAACTCCATTTTGAGCAATTCTAATCCGGATGCAAGAAAATTGCTGGTGGCCTTTCTTATGGGAAATTTAATGTACAATCTATTGCAAATAAAGAAACAGTAGCTTAAGAGGGCAAGTTTCACCGGAAATTTAAAAAATGTGAAAATTTTCTTATATAATTTGTACTAAAATTGATTTTATGAACACCCTGTTGAACGATTCCAACCATTTTCTTTCTGTGGTTACCAAAACAGCTCTCTTCTATTACCTACTGGTACCATTTTTCCGTCTACCTCCAGTCATGAGAGGAAAAAGAAAATTCGAAGATGGAAAACTTTTCAAAATTTGACCATAACTTAGCCCCTTCACAAGTAATAGAATGCGCATATATCTACATATCTTTGGGATAGGTTGCCTGCTTATCAGATGGAAGGGGATTCATTCCAAAAGAGACAAACTGTATTACAGATAAAAGTGAAAGAAC
Organism: Acanthococcus lagerstroemiae; assembly: GCA_031841125.1. NCBI lineage: Eukaryota > Metazoa > Arthropoda > Insecta > Hemiptera > Eriococcidae > Acanthococcus > Acanthococcus lagerstroemiae. The sequence continues at coordinate 35,055,319 of CM063112.1, forward strand.
CTTTAAAAATATTTTTAAGGGACCAATACTTTGACCATGCCTTTGTAATTCTTACATTTATTTCTTTTTTTGTTCGGTTGTCAAAAGATAGATATGTTTTAATTGATGAAGGTATTTTGCTCCTTTTACTACTTCCATTTTTAGATTGTCTGTTGTCAATTTGTTTCAAGTCTTCTGATTTGGTCAAAATTTTTATTTTTTTATATTAACTGACAATCCTGTTTTATTTTCCATTTTTTTTTAAATTTCCTTTATCATTCTTATCAATTCTTCTTTTATACTAGTAAAAAGGACAACATCTTCTGCAAATCTCAGCTTTGACATGTAGTTTCTATTGATATTTACCACCTTTCCTTCCCAATTCATTTTCCTGAACACTTCCTTGAGTGGACTCTAGAATTTAGCACATCAAACTGTGCTCATGACAATCATCTTGAAATGACATACTTGTCGCCCTAGAATCTAGTTCTCCCTTTTAGCTTATGCAATTTTTTTTTTGTTAGGTGTAAAACAGCGGCATTTTGCTTCCCTTAATTCCTCGATCATTATTCTCATCACGTTTCCAATACTCAGTGCAGGGGTGGAACAACGCAGTTTTGTATCTAACCTCCTGCTTTATTGTGAACCAGTTATGAGGCAATTCAATTATCAATGCCGAGTACACGGCTAATAAGCATAAGACACTGAATAAAATTTAATTAAGAAAAATAACTTTTTTCCAATAAATATTGTAAGTATTCTGTCAGTTTGCAAACTAAACTGTCCGAATGCCTCCATAGGTAATCGCGCGGCCTAATTAATATTATGCAACCTCAGGAAACCAATATCGTCTGCATTCCTCCTGTGTTCCGCTCAGGAACGAGCCGAAGCGCTTTTTTAAGGGGGGGGGGTTGCGAAAGTCGCAACTAATTCAACTCGAAATTCCCAAGTATCGAAGCAAGAAGAAAAAAAGCTTTAGACTTGTTGGATTTTTCCAACTTCTAAATAAAAATCCCCTCCCCCCCCCCAAAAAAAAAGAAAAAACGAAAAACTTTTGACTTGTTAGATAAATTGTCAAATCGGTAGGTAAAAGAAATATCAATTTCCGAAATTTTGCCGAAATTGCAGAATGAAAAATGACTGGGAGATCTGTCACCCTCCACACCCCCCGTACCGCCTCTGTCTCCGCTTCCTCCCATAACTAATTCAAGTCAAAAGTGCTGCTGCGCCCTCTCTTGGCCTACTCTACGAAGGGACTTACGATCTGTGACCGCCGGTTCCCGCTGCCCAACAAGTGACCAGCTTCCTCTGCGGACCGACCGGGCCAGATAGCCCGAGTTTCGCGATAATCTAATTGAAATCCAGCTGCATTTCATGAAACGTGTGTAATCAGTGCTGATGTCTTAGACAACACCTCAAGGCCGGATTTAGCATTCTCGCGCCTCTAGGCTGAATAAAAATTTCCGCCCTCTTAAATTTTCGTTCACACCCCTCCTCAGATTTTCGTTCTTATTGTATCGTTTTTTTAATAATGTACAAAGATTTTAAAAATTCTTCATTTTATTTTATTTGCAAGCCGTTGTTTGTACGATACCGTGACCTCTTCAGTGAGTGTGTGTGTGTGGGGGGGGGTCATGTCGCTGGACGCACCCACATTCGGGTATAGGCATCCACCTCCTTCCCCATCACCCCCTATCCCTGCCGAATCTACACTAAAGTATCTCAAAAATTATTTCACCAATTCATCTCGCCATCGTGTAGATCTCACCCAATTCCGCTTCCACTCTCTTGGTGACCACTCATCAGCTAATTTCCTCCCATTTCTTATCACCCCTAACCATGTACCAGGTTTATTTCAGCTTTAATTTTTTGATTCTCCCTCCGATATCTATCGCCTCCGTGATGTTCGCGATTTTTTCGAACTCTCTTTTGTCTTTAACCCTAGTTTTCATGATACTTCGTAACATCTTATAAAATGTCACTCTCATGCTCTCGTTCTGAGCTTTTGTTAGCGATCACGTTTGGGCGCCATAGGCAAGGGTAGGTACCACACATTGCTCCAGGATTTTAACTTTTGTTTTAGTGGAAAAGTTCCCTTTAAGAAATGCCCTCTGAGCCCAGAAGTTTTTCTATGCCTTCGCCGTCCTCACCCTCAGCTCCCATTTTCCCTTACCCTCCATAGCGACTATGTATTTGACAAAGGTAATTGTACTCTTTGACCATTTCTATTTCCTCCCCCTTGACCTTTATTCCATTCCCCTTTATATTAGTCATTATTTTGGTCTTGGAGAGGTGTTCATTGTCAGTCCCACTTCCTCATTTGCTATGCTGAGCTCCTCTGCCATGACCTTAGCTTACTCAACAGTACTATTCACCCCCCTGTTTTCACAATTTGGTTTCCTAAAACTCTCCACCAGTGCTGCAGTCATCTGATTCGGTGAGGGTGGGTCCCTCAGTTTTACCCTTTTTTTCATGCCAAAAGTCTCCCCTGCTCTGTCCAAACGCTCAAACGCAGCTGTTTCTTCGCGCATACCCTTCTCAAGACCCCCACTATGTCCCTTCCTACTCCCTGTTTGACCAAATCTGCACACACTGCCCAGTGGTGTATCAAGAGTCAATGAACATGAGTACTAAAAGCATATATTAAATTCCCTAGTTTTCTCCAGAATCTGGTTTAATGCGAAAATGTGGCCAACGGTTGAACATATTCTCCTGAACCCTACCTGTTCCCTTGGTTGGTTCCCATCAAAATTCCGTCTATTCTATTTTTTATTATTTCGCCAAGAATTTTGGTTATGTTCGAGGAGAGGCTAATTATTTCCGATACGTGTTATTGCCTGCCTCGGAGTAAATGGCGTCCTTACGAATCTGGTGAACAACCTGACCATGAAGGGTGTAAAAACTCTAAACAAGATCTTCAATATCTCATTTTCTGTTTTATTAGGTCCCCCTACCTTTTCTCTTTTTACTGTGATAAGAGCTTTCCCTACCTCGTCCTCTAGGATACCTGGCATCCCTTTCTCCCTCAGGTCTATACCCATATTTCACTTCCCTGGCCTCCCTTCTGTACCCCTTTCTTTCCTCCTTAGTGCTAATGCCAGTCTCGGTCCCATAGGCGCCGACTTATGGAAAATATTGGAGGGGGGGGGGCAGAATCGGTCGCCGGAGCGCGATTTTTTCTTTGATTATTTTATTGAGATGCGTCTGATATTTCGGTATTATCGATTTTATTCTTATTCGGTTCTCTTTTTTTTTTCTTTTTTGTTAAATTTAAACATTGCTGATGAAATTTGTTGTACTTTTTCCATTTTTGAATTAAAAATATTGAGGGGGCGTCACCCCTCCAAAGTTTTTATTGGGGGCGCCCCCCCCAGTGCCAAGTCGGCGCCAATCCTCAGTCCCTCTGTAGCCTCCTTGACTATTTCTTCTCTGCCAAATAACTTCATTTTTGTATCCCTAGTTTTAATACATTTTGCCCATTTTGCAGAGCTCTACGAACCCTCTTTGAACCACTTTCTTCAAGCATTATTTAATGCAATTAATTTTTGATTGTATTTCCTGATATCATTTCTGATTCGTTTTTCGATTAATTTTTTGAGCTCACGCAGTTCGATCTGGTCTTTCTTAGACTTACCTGTCGGTAGTGGGTTTGACCCCTTACCACTCCCTTGATGGATTCCTTAATAAAATCATATTCCTCTTTCAGCCCAACGCAGGAGTTGTCTTCCACCTTTAATGCTTCATTCGCCTCGTCCGACTTATGTACCGGTATAACCCATTTACCCCCTGTATCCGATTTATAGGTACCCCTTGGTCCATTAGAGCCGACGGTGAGGTCCACTTCAGCCCTAGCCATCATGGTCTGATGAAAAACCAAATTTGTTTAAAATCTCATGTTTTCTAATTATTCTCACATCGTTACTGGTAAAGTGGCCGATCTTGCGCATCGTTTTGTTGTCCGGCGATCGCCAGGTCTGTTTTTTCTTATTTGGCTTATCCTGAAATGTGTTTGTTATTTTTAAATTTTGTCCCGAAACTAAATCTGTTAGGTGATCCCCGTTTGCATTTGTCCGTCCCCCACCCCACACTGAATTTGCCCATACTTCGTGATTGTGGCGAATCGGCTCCTTTTCTTGCGTTCCAGTCCCAATGACTATTGTGTGGTACCCCCTAAGTGTCGAAAATTTGCCGTCCCCAAAATCTGGCCGCCCTAGGCACGTGCCTGTGTTGCCCATACGTAAATACGACCCTGCAACACCTGATGAAAAACCTTTGACATTTCATCAAAAAAACCGCCGCATCTTCAGCGAATCGACGTTAAATATGAAACGTGAAAAAGATACTTTGTGAAACGCACCATGCATACTCTACACACTTTTCGCTTGTTCATATTTCACGGTCGTTTCATGGCCTTTCATGATAAGTGTGTAGCCGGTATGAGTTCTGTTGAAAAAATTGAGAAATTCGTGGGTAATGGGTATGGTATTGAAATGTAAGGGACAGTTCAGCTCTGTTTTCGTAGTAACTGAAATTTGGGAAATTTTAGTCAGAATTTTTTACGTCTATATCCCTTCGCCATGAACACGTTCTTCACGAGGGCCCTGTCTCTATAGCTCGGAATGTAATGAAGAGCAACCCACCCACGATTCTTCGGAGTTGGCAGTTTTAGGCAAACTCGACTGTTTAGTTGGCGTTTTGAATCAGTAGTGGTAAAAAAATCATCAATTTTTTTTTGCAAGGTTGAAAAATGTTTGTATCATTGAGTCTGTCCTCTCAGCGTTAGTCGGCAAAATGTCAGAAAATGGCTATTTTTTCTATTTTGCTTAGAAGAACAATTTTTGCACCGAGTCAGAATTTCTTAGAAAATTTTCATTCCGGTTCGAGTCTGTTTTGTTGGTAAAATATAAAATGTGGGAATCGTTGTGTTTTCTTTGTTTGGCTTACTTGCACGTAAAATTTTGCACCGATCCAGCATTATTTATCCGACAGGGCTCGGTCCACCCCTGGGTTGAATTCAGAATTTCTAGTATGCCGGACTATGGGTGGCGATTGCTCCAATTTTCGATGTATTATTTATCTTGAAAAACGAGATGAAAAACGCAAAATTGAATTTTTTCAGCGGCATGAAGGTACATATATTGTAGCTGTCCCCTTTCCTGGTCGATGTTTCTGATACCCTGAAATCTGGCCCTGATGCTATTGTCGGTTTTCTTTAGTGGAATCGGTGATCAGTTTCACATCAGACTTCATTTTGTTTAATGTTCAAGAGTGTCAGAGTTCACTTTCCAAGTACCTCGATTTTCTCACATATAAGTCCAACTAACTTCAGAGATTGACTCCTTTTTTTTATTTCTTCGGATGTAATTTCTGTGCATTTTCATCGCCGTGCATCCTCATTTCAACTGTGGAAATCCACTCCACCTGTCACAACTGAGTTCGATGAACATTAGAAAAAAATAAAAAAAGATCGACATTGAGCGAAACAACCATCGCACGAAATGTTACAAACTGCGAAAAGGCGGAGGTTCCACCTCTTAATTTTTTTTTCTTACAATTTCATTTTTTTTTTCCCTCTATAACCTTCTCTCGATCCGTTGTCGTGTTCGTCTCTCTTTTCTACAATTTCAAAATACTGTATCTTTCTCATTCGTTACGCACGCAACCCGAAAGAAGTTTACGCAAGAATTCAGTTCTTTTCTCGACGGTTTACGGTTCACTGTTTTTTTTTTTCCATGCGCAAACGACCGAAAGTACCGTCGTCATGACCTCTACCTCTGTGACAAAACGCGTCGCTGCGTTTTCTACTCACCCCCTCCCCCACAATGCGAGGCCGGATGCGATCCCTGGTAGTTCGCGTGCTGAGTTTCGAATTATATTCGCAGTGCGGTGGTTGAAGAACGTGGGACAATTGCAGTGTGTCGCGGTGTACCTGGAAATTTGAGACAACCGAAGCAAAAATACTAAACGCATAACGTTGTTAAAGTTGCCCCCTTCCCCCTGCTCCCAAAAGAAATTGAATTTATTTGTGGACACGGGGACAGCACAATAGGACTAAAACGTAGCAAATGAAATGGTGTTGAGATGAGGGTATAAAGGTGTATTGTACCCATTAACCCCGGAATAATGAAAAGAGGGAAGTGCCGAGTATCATTTGTACACCTCCCACCACTCAAAAATAGAAGAAAAAAAAATCAATACCATTCATCAAGTTAAATTGAGATTTCTGCGACGAGACTAACAAAATTTGTTGTTTGGATTTGTTATTTTTGTGTTCCACACTGGGGGCGAAATCCTGATTCTAGGCGACCAAAACCTAACTACACGGCTATTTCAATGTTTGCTCGGTCCAAGTCAAAATTTTACATTAACTTGTTTGTAGAAACACTTCCTTTTCTTCCAGTGGTCAGTTCCTATATGTGACCGAGCTCGGAAGAAAGGAGGCTTACGTCTAAAATCGAGTTTTTGGAGAAAACGCGCTTGAAGTTTGTAACACTGTATTGTAAAGCACGTGGGCATTTTGCCCGAATACTTGAATCAAGTTTTCGGGAAAAACGCGTTTGAAGTTTAGTAACACTGTATTGTGAAGTAGGTACGAGGGCGTTTTCCCCGAAAACTTGATTACTTTATTTTAGACGTAAGCCTCCTTTCTTCCGAGCCGGTCACATATAGAGGGTGTCCTCTTGGTCCTCTTCACAAGTAATATACAGGGTGTCACAACTTGAATCAAAAATCCAACAAATTTAGATGGGTCTCGTTTAAATGGATAATTTTTTTGTACAACTTCACTTCCTTGTGATCGATATTACGTGATTTATCAAAAGATAACCTAAATTTTAGCTACGAGGAAAAATACGTTTGATATGGTCATTTTAGACTAAATAACAACTTGCATAGTTTAAAACCTGAACAGGAATATAGCGTTGGATAAATTAGTAAAAACAAGACAAACAGGACGATAATTTACAACATAATTTTTAGATTAACATCTCAATATAGCTATACAAATTTGAAATATTGTTTATAAATTAAAACTGAAGCAAAAACTCCCCCCCCCCCCCATAGTTTTGTTCCTGCAAATGCAGGTAGGAACGTTCTCCCCCAAGCACTCTCATTTGCGCACATGAGCATACCTTAGTCTGGGAGGGTAAGCTGGAAGAATGTTAGGAATACTTGAGAAGAACACACAACTTCCTTTACACATAAAGGTGGTCGTTATTTACTCTTGGTGATATTTTCTTCTGAATTTCCGTTGATTCATCTCCTACATTGACTCCAATAAAATAAAATAAAGAAAAACTACAATGTTTCAGGTCGATTAGATTAGGGGAATCCGTGCCGCAAGCTCCCTTTCGTTCCTATGGGAAAAACACATGGAGTTTTGACTTTTGTTTCAGGCTAAATTTCCCTTCTACATAGATGAAAAAAGTTTTGCCTACCGTTTTTTAGTAAGGCGCGGTAGCTCTCTTTCTTATTTTTGCTCTCAACCCGAGCCCTGGAATCCGTCCTTTCGAGCAGTACGAGACGTCGGGGAGGCTGTTAGGGCTGTCTTAGTCCTCTTCTCTTCTTGCCGAAAAATCGGCGCTCGAACCCGAGACCTCCCTCCGGATTCCGAGACCAACGCGCTATCCACTCGGCCAACCAGACCTCTAAGGCGCGGTAGCTATGTATCGTTGTTTTTAAAGTTAAATGGTATTCAGGGTAACTTTGAAATCCCAGTTTTTCCTTTTTTCTCTCTTTGTCTTAAGTACAATGACAAGTTTCATTCAAAGAGATATATACCTGAAAAAAATGTCATAAATACACCCAAAGATTAAAGAAATGAAATACACGCTGAGTAAAAACATCAACATTTTTTAATTCTAATTTTACGATTTATTGTGGGAAATCATTTTTGAATCACGTTTTAAGTGATAGGTACCTGAAAAAAGATCGGAAAACTGAAATATTGCGATAAGGAAAATTAAGAAGTAAAACAAAAATCAATTCGAACGAACACTCAATTTGGTACAAATGCTGATTGATTCTATTAGGTTTTTTCTTGAACCGTCAATACTTGTTTTTCACCGATATGTGTTCTCCACAATTTTGTTGTGTAATATATGTCCTGAGAGGAATTTCAATAATAATAATATATTTGTTTCCCCCAGCGCAGCCGTGAGGCCAATAATTACGACGGAGGAAAAAGATGAAAATGATTATAATAATACATATCTCTGATTTTTCTCCTCAATTTATTCCAATAAAAACAAATCAAATCCAAAAAAAAAAAAAAAAAAGAAACTACAAAGTTTTCTGTCGATCGGATTAAAGGAATCAATTCCCAAGTGTCAAAGCGAGCAAAAATAAATAAAAACACAAACTTTTGACTTGTTGGATTTTCCCAACTTCGCCTGACTGAAATAGTAAATTTCCCCAACTGCGGAGTGAAAAATTCCTACGGGGTAAGTTTCCCCCTCTACCCCCTCCCCTCCCTATTGGTACGTCCCTGGGGTGAAGTTGAATATCACTTGCTGGAGCGTATGGCGATGCGCGCATGTCAATAAAGTGGCTCCCCTGCAGAGGCGAAACTTGACTTTTAGTTTGGGTGGGGGGGGGGGGGGAGAAGAAAAATTTGCCGACTAATATTTTCTTTTAACTAAAAATTTGCCGACAAAATTTTCTAAAAATTTGAAAATTCGCCGATTTTTTAATCAAAAACATATATTTTTTAAGTGAAAAAAATAATAATAAACAAACAAACGTTTTTAGAAAATGAAAAATTCAAATAAACATTTCCAAAATTTGCTGACTGCCTAATTATTGAGGGTGTTTCACCTCCCCCCCCCCTCCCATAGTTTCGTCCCTGCAAATGCAGATTGGAACCTTATCCCCAAGCACTCACATTTGCGCACATGAACATACCCTATTGTGGGAGGGTAAGGTGGAAGGATGTTCGGAATACTCGAGAGGAACACACAACTTCCTTCACACATTGAGGTGGCCGTTGTTTACTTTTGGTGATATTTTTTTCTGAATTTCCTCTCATTCTTCTCCTAAATTGATTCCAATAAAATCAAGTAAAAATAAAAAAATACAAAGTTTCCTGTCGATTGTATTAGGGGAATCCGTGCCAGAAGTTTCCTTTCGTTCTTATGGGAAAAATACACGGAGTTTTGACTTTTGTTCCAGACTAAATTTCCCTCCTATTCGGGCCGTACAGCGCTAGTATCGACTACTCTTATCAGCGACGCGACCAAAATGTGAAGTTTTTGACACATGTTGCAAAATTTTGGAACTTCAGATGTACGGCCCGTATATTCACCAGGACCAAAGACCGGAAATTAAACAATAGAACATTTGCTATCGGATTCAGCTTGTGACATTGGAAAGTCTTTTGATTTTCAACTTTTAGACTTTAATAAAATGTTCAACTTCCTGAGATTTCAGGCTCTAGGTCAATCAGAGAATCTAGTAACAACAGATTTCGGGCTCCTCAAAGCGGTGGCGCCCTGTAGTCGTTTACGAATGATTGAGTGAGTGAGTGAATCAGTGACTCATTGAGTGAGTGACGAAATGAGGAAGTAAATGAATGACTGCGTGAATCACTGAATCACTGAGTGAGTGACTGAGTGAAGAACTCAATGAGTAAGCGAGTGACTGAGTGAATGAATGAATCACGGAGTCACTGAGTAAGTAATTGAGTAATTGTGTGAACAACTGAATAAGTAAGCGAGTGACTGAGTGAGTGAGTGAATCACTGACTCATTGGGTGAGTGATGGAGTGAGGAAGTGACTGAATAACTAAATTAGAGAATGAGTGAATGACTGAGTAAGTAAATTACTGAGTCACTGAGTAAGTGATTGAGTAACTGAGTGAATCACTAAGTAAGTAAGCGAATGACTGTGTGACTGAGGGAATCACTGACTTATTGAGTCACTGAGTAAGTGAGTGAGTAACTTAGTGAATCACTAAATGAGTAAGCGAGTGACTGAGTGAATCACTGAGTCACTGAGTAAGTGATTCAGTAACTATGTGATTAACTGAATAAGTAAGCCAGTGACTGAGTGAATCACTAAACAAGTAAACGAATGAGTGAGTGAGTGTGTGAATCACTGGCTCAGTGAGTGACGGTGTGACGAAGTGAACAGTTTTCGGGCTGCTCAAAGCGGTGGTGCGCTGTAGTTGTGTACCTTGCAACCCTGATCGAGGGAAATATTTCATTTACAGGCGTACGAAGAAATCTCAAAGTAGGTACATATTATGAAAACGAAAGCATTTATCGAAAAAATGATTAGGACAAAATTTATAGTACATAAAATTTTTCTTCCACTGAGACCATTTTCATTTCAAACTGATGAATTTTTCCAAAATATGTAGGGTTTCAATAGTTTCTTATTTTCACCTGCCTAAAATTATGGAGGGCGACTCTTTCGCCCTGGCAGTCCGAATAGTCATTGAAATTTGAAATTCAACGTTTGCTACCGACTTTCAGATTTTCGAAATGTCTTCCACATTTCAGCTTTGTTTCAACCTTTCAAAGAACGTTCGATACTCAGCTTGAAACCTCCTGATTTTGACTGACTAGTCTCTAACCAGGGGTCCAGGGTACTCCATTTTCAGAAACGAAATTTGACTTTCAGTTTTGGAAAAGGTGGAAAAGAAAAATTTGCCGACAAATATTTTTGGAAAACTAAAAATTCGCTGACAAAATGTTTAAAAAATTTAAAAATATCCCAATTTTTTAATCGAAAAATTTTTTAATTGAAAAAGAAAGTAAATAAACAAACAGACATGCATAAAAAATATAAATTAAATGAACAATTTTAAAATTTGCCGACTGTCAAATTATTGGGGGGGGTCAAATTAACAGACTTAAAATTTTCCGACTGATAAATTTTTTTGTGGGGGGGGGGGGTTCAACCCCCACACCCCCTGTAGTTTCGCCGCTGCTAGGCACCCTACTAGCGCCTTATTAACAAGAACTTCTCATTGAAAATGTACAATAAATTACCTTGTTCTCCGTGAAAAGTAGATTGAAATGACGGCATAGGATGTGTGTTCACCTCACAGTTGCTAAATTCGTGTGAAAAACCTCTAATACAGCGAATTTATTGTAGAAAAGTAATCGATCTTATTAGGACATGAAAAGGTCTAGTTTTCAAACATCCACGTTTCCTCGCTCTCGCACTTCAGTTCCTATTTTTCCTTCCGGGTCATTCTGTCTATGTACGCATCCCATTCCATTAATGTCGTTTCGTCGGATTAATATAACTAAATTGTGTAATTGTCGAAGAACGTGTAACGAACGTAGTTACTGTTCATTTACCGAACGAATTCTCCAAGTTAAAAAGTTTAAAGCGTGTTTTTAAAAAGCGACAAGATGGCGGTGCGGGGTACAGAGCTGGCGCCACTGGGCGTGTGCGTGTATGCGGACCGCGAACGTCCTAATCCGCTCTCGTCGTACCTAACAGAGATGCCGAAAGAATAGAACCGATTGAATGTACAAAGAACTTGATGCTTGTTTCACGAGCTCATGCCTTTTTTTCTCGTTTGGGGTCGTCCAAGTTCGTTATTCATTTTCGAGAGACTGAAGAGTCGCCTATACAGTGTGACGGTAGTTCGAGACAAGTGATTTTTGATGGCGGCCTATGAAAGAGCAAAGCGGTATAAAATTGTTTGTGGGTTTCCTCGCTGGCGTGTATGCCTGTAATGAGCTCAGAAGATCGTCGACTAATGCTATCAATGAATACGTATATAGGACTGAGATCTTCCTCGTGTCTGGTGGGCAGCTGAACGTACGAACACGAATTTTGTCTGCTTGTCGGTGTCCTCATCAGTGTCGATATTGCATAAGTAATGCCTGAAAAGACCATGTATCATCAAGCACTGTATTCAGGACAAAAGTCGATGGCTACCCAGTGACTCGACTTCTGTATCAAAAATCACAGTGCTGTGGGAAAAAGTAACTGATTTGGCGTATCAACCTGTCAATTTTTTATTTTGAGGCTTGCTGGAGCCGATTACACTACTGAACAAAATGAAATTTTTTGTTTGCACAACGCATTTAAGAAGGTGATTCTTGAGTACTTTTCAACCCTGAATACAGTGCCGTCGGCCGTTTTTCTCTATCACGTCTAGTTTTTCTGATCACAAACTATAAAAAATTCAACTAAATGTGTTCAAAAAGAGGTTTAGGAACTGAATGTGGTCATACTGATTCGTGTTGTTGTGTGTTGCGGTCGTGTGTAGTGGTGTGTATTCCGTCTGTTTGTTTTCTGTTATTGTGGTCTGATAACACTGATAATATCAGTCAGTGGTACCGCTTATTCCAATGCAAAAACAAAATGGAAACGAATTTCAGTCGTTCAGAACTCCGAATTGTGACGTGATAGAGAAAAATGGGTCGCAGTATCGTGTTCAGCGTTAAAAAGTACCTCAAAATCACCTGTCGAAATGCATTGTGCAAAATAGTTGTTCAGTAGTGTTATCAACCAGAATGATTGAAGGACTGATCTCTAAAATCTTGTAATTCCGCCTTGAGTTGTTTGGCGATGGAATTCAGCTTAGTTTCGTCCGGGGGGAAGGAAGCGTGTAGACTGCCATCGTCGTCGAGCCTTACGCTTCTCTAGAATCAGGTCCCGAATATGTAGCGGAAATGCTGGTTGGTTGTACTTGGTGTGCTTTGGTGGTATAGCTTCTCTGGCAGCTGATTGTAACATCTCGGTGAAATATTGGACTTCAGCAGTGAGATCAACTACTGATTCTAGTGGTATTCGAAGGTTTATTTTGGCCTCGAGAAGGTTTCTGAAAAGGTCCCAGTCTGTTTAAGTCGAGGTCAGTAAGTTACTTTTCGCTTTTCAGTGAGGCACGATCATTGAGCGAAAGGAGTACAGGAAGGTGGTCAGAGCTGAGCTTCTCAAGCGTGACGACTCCAGCTTTGTGTAATGGGACACCGCGTAGAATAAAGAAGTCCAGGACATCTGGTTTCTTACGTTGGTCAGTTGGCCAGTGGGTATAAGTTCGAGTTGAAAGAGGTATTGGCCCTGAGTTGATGGATGGCTGTAAGGAGTTTACGACCACGTGGCGCTGTGATACGCGAGGCCCAGAAAGTGTTCTTGGCATTGAAGTCTCCTCCGATAATGTAGGAAGGTCCAGTGTTATGGATGATGGAGTGAAAAGTTTGAGCGCTGACCTTATGATTAGGTGAACAGTAGATCGCCATCACGCTGACTGCTTAAGAGGTGAGGTTAATTTGTACAGATGTAGTTTGAACTCCAAAGGAATTAGTAGGTTGGAGTGCGTGATGAGTGATACTTGACTTGATGATTACAGAAGAACCACCACTAGCACGATTGCTAGGGTGTGGAGTGGAGAGAAGGGTATATCCTCGAAGACGGATGCTGTCAGTGGACTTGAGATGAGTTTCGCTGATTAGTGCCTCATCGGTCTCGTTGGTGATGAGAAAGTGTTCGAGTTCATTACGGTGTTGAAGTAAGCCGTTGGCACTCCACATGACTATTTTCGTACATGAAGTCATTTCGGTGGCTTTTTGCGCGCGGTGGTGGCAAGTTGCGAAAGTGTTTCTTTCGGTGGCGTTGGTTTCAGAGTGACTGGAGACTGATATGGTTTCTCCAGCTTTGCAAGACGGGCAGTGATGTCAGATCGGATGGTTTCGAAGTTGGATGTTAGAGTTGCCAGGCTTGAAGCGATAGAGGCCAGATTCGTTGCGGTGTCCAATATGGTAGGTGCAGGAGTTGGAGAGCCTTGAATCTGTTCGATCGGATGATTTGGGCTGGATGTTGATGCGGTTTAGAGTCGACGGACTGGAATTTTTGTCGATAGTTGCACTGGCATTGGTTACACTTTCCGTTGCCTTAGGGTGGGAGTTCATGGCCTTGACCTGACGAATTCTCTCGACAGCGCTGATTTGCTTAGGGGAGCGTTTTTCATAAGCTGCTGTGTACGCTGGATAGCCTTTGTAGTGCTGTATGTTCTCCATTACAGTTTGCACACGTTGGCTTGCGCTCAGCAGGAAGAGGGCATTTATCAGATCCATGAGCCCCAGCACATATGACGCATCTTACTTTCTTTCGACAGAAATTTCGAGTGTGACTGAATTCCTGACAGTTGAGACATTGTGGTACGGTCGTTTTTCGCGAGGAGGTTCAACTTTGATACGTCGGTAGTCGATGAATCTGATGTTAAATACCTCGTAGTCGTTTGTACAGGGAAGAAGGTCCACGTAGAACAATGGAGCTGGATGATAAGGTTTTCTGCCGGCTGTTTGGATCAAGTGATTTCTTCAGTAGAATGATGCTGATTTATTCGGCCGTGTGTCCTTGCGTAGCCAGGTCTTCGGCGATGATTTTCGTATCAGTTTTGGAGTGGAGTCCACGAATGACCACTCTGAATAGCTTTTCCTTTTCGAAACGAAGTTGAAGAGTATGGAATTCTACGTTGTTTTGAATGAGAATTTCTCTGACCTGTTTATAAGTGTCCTCGTTGTTCGTGTGGATCTTGACTGTTTAGTTGCACAGTGTTGTACAGATTGGCTTGTCGCCTTGAAATTTCTTGGTCAGGCCTACCATGATTTCTCTTGCTTGCCTTGATAACGAGTGGCGGAGGTTTATACACTGGAGAATCTGAGTCAGAGAATGAGATATCGTTCGCACTCTGTTGTCGGCGAAGTCATTACAACGTTGTCGCTTTCTGGCGGAAGGTTTGTTCAGCTTGAGATCGAGTGCTAGTTGAAGTGTTGGCTGGGATGGGGGAGCCTGAAGTGGAGGAAAGCCATCGGAGGACGAGGCTGCGTGACCTGATGCAGCTAGGCGCTTGTTGAGGTTTTCAGTCGTGCTCTGCTGCGACTCGATTTTTGAATTAAGTGTGGCGATGGTTGAATTGAGTTGCTTGATTAGAGCCATAAGACTTGGCTTTTTCGTCGACGTCCTCTTCCATGAGGGATGTGGTGGGAGGCTGAGTTGAGGAAGAATATTGCCGCAGAATTCGGTCCGAGAAGTCTAGTCTCGCGTTGATACGCGCTAAATAGAAATAAACGCAAGAAAGTTCATGCACAGATAACTGAGATAAGAGAGCAGCGGACGATATGGATTACGCGTGAACGCTACGACTGCTAAGCACGAACTGAAGAAACCGTGTATGGCTTGAAAATTTTGACCATTAATTGGCACTTTAATGTAAGAATTTTTTTCACGGCCTAATATTATTTTCTGCGCGTAGGAGATTCTTTTTCTCGAATTTTGACTGGGCAAACCTGCCCAAAACCAGGGACGTACTGATAAGGGAGTGGGTGGAGACTTATCCCCCCTGTAGAAATTTTCCACTCAACAGTTGGGAAAATTTACCATGTCAGTCAGGCGGAGTTGGGAAAATCCAACTAGTCAAAAGGTTTTTTTTTTGGCTTTGATAATTAGGAGTTTTGAGTTGAGTCAGTTGGGATTTTCATAATCTCCCCCCCCCCAGAAAAACTCTTCAGTACCCAAAACCATATTCGAAATCACCGTCTTTAAAATCGATTTTTATTTCTTCAGGGGTGTTCTGGCCAAACTATATAACTGCGAAGAAAACCATTGAATTCTGACCACAGACGCATGCCACGGCTCGATTGACGCGTATGTTGACTTTATCGCCGATGATTGTCATCTCGCAATACAAAATAATGTAAATACGAATTAGTAACGGGCTCCACCGGCGCATAAAGAATTACAAAAAAGAAAAAAAAATGTATGGAGATGAAAATTAGCGTGAGAAAACGAAACTCAATGGAACGGGGAAGTGGGCGGCTCGCTTAGCAGTTCTCTGAACTGAACCGATTTCTGCTGAACGCTGAGGCACATAGCCAACAATAATGACCCTGCTCGTGATGAGTAAAGTCACTTTCAGTGATTCTCAGTGTCGAAACTCCGCGGTATCATACTGTGGAAGCGTACACGAAGTGCACACGATTTGAATTGAAAACAAGTTCCGCATCTCGAACTCAGGTAGCCCAAAGTTTCAAGAATCGAGATTCTCTCGGTATAGCATACCTATGCATGAAAGTTCTCGCATGCGACTATATATCGATCTGGAAAGCTTTCGTGAATTTGGCTTCGAGTTCACGAAGCAGAAACTGTGTTGTTCCAAGGTTATCCGAAATAGAAGAGGACGTGTACCGAGTACAGACCCTCCTGAGCTGTATGATAATTGTAGCGATGTATAATCGAAGTATAAGTTGAAGTTGATTTGCATGGGAGGTGGATTCGGTCTTACTGCGGATTCGAGGACCGAGGAGAGCATTAGGTGCCGGTCCCGGGAAAGATGAAAGTGGAACGTGCGCCGTGTGCAGCGAATACCGGCTAACGGCTAACGGGTTAAAGATGAATAGAAGCATAATGAACTTTGATCTCGGAAGGGCGAAACGAGACGCACCCCGAGTAACCCGAACCACGATCGAGTAATTAGCCTGCTAATGCGATACGGATAGGGCAGTTTTCACTCGCAGCAAACAAGGTTTGTTTTACTTAACGACTTTCAATTAGTTTTTATGACCGATGTAAATAGCGTGGCGGAAGCGCCGATAGTGCGTAATCAAGATGGCCCCCGCTGAGATACGAACCTTCGGAAACGTTTTATCTGTGCGGGCAACAACGTTAGAGACAGCTAATAGCTCGCGTTATAAGTACGTAAATTGAATGATATCGAGCGGTGGCATAGCCGAGCCTAGTTTTGGAAGGGGGTCTGGTCTCGACCAAAGAGGGCGGGGTGTTGGAGGGAGTCTATCTGTTTCTAATTTGCTCTCAACCCGAGCCCTGGAATCCGCGCTTTCGAGCATTACTTCAGCGACGTCGGGGAGGCTGTTAGGGCTGTCTTAGCCCTCTTCGCTTGTGGCCGAAAAAACCGGCCTAGGTCGAAATCTGGCAAGTTGCTACGTGGGCTCGACCCCGGGACTTCCGGATTCCGAAACCAACGCGCTATCCACTCGGCCAACCAGCCCCCAGGATGTTGGAGGTAGTACTAAAATTACAAAAACACCATTTGACGATCGCAAAGCGCAAGACCCCTCAACCCCTCCCCCTTTGGCTACGCTGCTGATATCGAGGAGGCCTACAGACTAACTACGAACATTTGATGTTTCAATATAGCCACGTAGTTACCGAAATTTGACATGATAGGAAATTACATGAATCTTTCGGTTTTTTTTTCAACGGGTCAAGTCCCATTTCATTAATTTTTCAAAATATGCGAACAAAAAAAACGTTTCACATTTCACATAATATTTTGTGAAAAGTTATACTCAGCCTTTGGGAACCCTATAGTACGGCTGAAATTCTACTCACCATAACACTTGCTGACATTCAAAATAGACTGAACCTGTTGTCAGTCAGGTGATATGTATCCGTTGCCGAATGTTGGCGGTCGCGGTTTCTGAGACGTGACTTTCCTGGGCAGGGTTAGTCGGGGTAGTTTGCCGTTGCTTTTCCCACTGTTTGTTGCGTTAAAGTTTTCCTTCTCTGTGCCAGAGAGGGTGCAGCTGCAGTTCACTTACTAGCCGCGTGCTTGCACGACGTCTGATACGCTATCCACGACGTGCACACGACAGTCTCAATCTTTCAGATCCGGTGGTAACACTCCCTGTGATTGTAATGCCTTGTTCGTTCGAATTGGCAGGGTTACAGGGCGCGTTATCTTTCCTCGTCACTGTGTTCGATAGGATGATAGTGGGGGATATTCGAATATCACTAGCTTTCCGGCGTTAGTGGTACTCGAACCCGAGACGCAAGAATAGCAAAGCGGGCACGTTAAGCACTCGGCCACACAGTGACTATTAACCTGTTGTACATAACTTTTTTTTAACTTAGCCTGGACTTAACCTACTTTACGCACTCTTCTTAGCTTCTTGAATATTTCTGTTGCACAGTTTGACACTGAAGGATAAGAATATTAGTGTGCCTGCGAGTAATAATGCTACCCATTTTTTTAAGACGATTATCTCCCCTCCCAAAAAAAAAAAAGTTTTTAAACAGATTTTACGACGTGTTGTTATAAAGGGTTGTACTTTGTAACATTTTATGAGACTGATTTTTTGATACTTTCCATTTTTGGCAAGAACCAAAATTGGAATACTCACTTCTTGGCATTGTTACCTAACTTTGAAGGGTAGGTATGAATGCCGGTTGTTTCTGCTATCAGTTTTATTACTTTTGCGGAGGTTTTCATTGGAAAATTGATTAGTTTATGGTACTGAATAATAAAAACATGTCAATTTTAAAAAATGTTATGCAAAAAGATTATGAAACAAAAAAATATTTTCTTGATAAAAAACTTAAAATAATAAATTTGAAAAGAATAAGCATCTTGTAACACCCGCCAATTTATACGAAAAAATGCATTGCAATCACAAGGCGTGTTACCACCAGATCAGAAAGATTGGTACTGTGCGTGTGTATGTCTTGCAACCCTGTCGAGGAGGGGGGCTACATCATACTGTACATCAAATCATCAATCACTCGTTACACCATGAAAGAGACCTCTTATCCCGTAGCTTATAATTTTTTCCCGTCTGACAAAAGAAAAAAAAGGAACTGGAAAGAGGGGGCCCGTGAACCCCCCATGCCCTCTTTTCTTTTCTACGAGGCTGATGTCTTAAAACATGTGGCTAGTAAGCGAACTGTGTCAGCACACCTTCGGCACAGAAAAGGAAAGCTCTAACGCAACGAAACTGTGGGGAAGGCAACGATAGACTACCCTCGCACAAATAATGTCTGCCCAACTTCAACTTGTTATCAAAAACACATTTCAATTTCTCATTTATGCAGACTGATAGGCCAAGAAAATTACGTGAAAATAAAACTAAGTTCGACAAAAATGTCATAAAGTTAAATTTTGGTATAGTTGATCAGTAATGCATACTGAGGAAGACCTAAAAATCTCAAGGAATCCCATTGGAGCTTCATTCTCTAGGGGGCGAAACAACGCCTCCTAAATTGATTTCTTACTATGCGGCAAAAAATATTTCAAATAAAATTACTCTAAATTGGATTTTACATGCAAATAGCCTCTCACAATTTTTCGATATTTGCCCCAGAAATGTCTTAAAGATTGCAACAATTCTGGTATGCGTCCCCCCCCCCCAAAAAAAAAAAAGAAAAAAGAAAATGCACTAATTTAGTACCCCCTTCAAAAAAGTCAGACGGTGTTAATCCCTTAATCTGGTTCTACAGCTTAGGCCAGTTTGGTTTTTCTAATAGTCGGGGAGGCCCACAGAAGCCTTTTCAGGCAGGAGCCTAGTCAACAAATGTCCACCTGATAAAATTTGCCGAAAATGATGACCAAATTGGAGATTTTGATGTGTGGTGTTATGACCCTTTACTAACACCGAGACTAACTTACAAATTCGCCTAGAATTTTTCACCAATTAAACTTTTTGAAAAAAGAGAAAAAAATACAAACTGGCATCGTAAAGTACATAAAACAATAAGCTTTTTAAGTATGTATAAAACATCGAGCTTACCTTATTTCATTCATTTCATAATTATTATTGAAATTTCGGATTTATTATTAGCTGCGTGTAAATATCAACAAGTTTTACAAGAAGCGGTAATAAAAACACGGACGTATGAACTTGAAATTTGGCTTGGTTACTTTATTTTATGCTAGGAATCCGTATATCTCGTCATGTATAGAAATTTTTTTATTACTAATATGTTTTTGAGCGGTATGGCGTTATTACCAACATGGCGTTTATAGCAGTGTTGTTCCTTGACGCGTCAAATAACTTTTTTGACATTTCATGTCTAATAACGTAAAATTACGGCCAAAAAATTCTACTGTTAAAAAAAGTCAGATGATAAATTTCATCGTTGAAACTAAATGTTTTGTTTTCACATGAAGTGATTATCAGGTCTTAAAAGCTTCACTAAGTTGATTAATTTATTTTTGAAAATTGTAGACGTATTGAATAAGAAAAAATAAAGGAGTATAGGACTGCCAAAGGGCAGCTTTGGCCTCATAAAAGGCTTTCAGTATGCAAGTAGTGTTGGGAAATCACAAGTAATTTGCAAGAACTGTTGTAGAATTTAGGCGAATACAAGCAAGAAACGATTGACAGCTCATATGGGTACATGAGTATTTTACTAACTTCAGTTGTAATTACCTAATCTCTATGACTGATAACACGCATAATCTACAGCTTGAAGCGTTTTGACTTTGGTGATAAAGTGATTCAATAGTGATGTGTGATTCCAAACGAAATTATAATTAACATTCTGTAATACATGAGCAGTAATTACTCAGTTTTCTCAGTTTTCACTTTTCTCTTTCATGCAGATTCGTACCAAAGAGTTTATTCTAGGGGAGGGGGGGGGGCAAAAATTGTGGAAGTTCCAACTGACTCAACTCAAAATTCCCAAGTATCGAAGCAAAAAAAAAGCCTTTTGATTTTTTGGATTTTACCAACTTCTCAACTCGATTCCCAAAAGTATCAAAGGAAAAAAAA